>OZ017739.1:326399738-326999738 GCA_963969285.1 Odontomyia ornata
TATGATGCGTTTGTCGATCAAGAATGCAATTGTATTCCAAGATAAAGACTGTAGACAAGAATATAATTATTTACGGTGAGAATTGCACTTTTATGGTTAAGCGGACAGTCTCCATTTATTTTTCAATCAAACCTGCCTTCGCTTTATATTTTGATTTTAATGGTAATGGTGTGACACAAACTCCGGCACATAATTGCAATTCATAAATGAGGTAAACAATCCTGTCATAGCTTACGATTTGCTTTTAATGCCTGAAATTGATCGCCCGTTTATTAGTAAATGTGTAAATACCAGCTATGATGAAATGTTTCATGCAGCCGAAAGTTTTTCCATATGTACCGAAATTGACTTATAATTGCCGCAGGTGATTCAATAAAAATAACACTGCTTTTTCACTTAATAGAGTAAACGTGGATAATTTTTAATTTAAAAATAATCTTTAGTTTGAAGCTACAAAAATAACATGTCCAAAGGAGTGTGTCGAATTTTGCCAAGATATTCTATATGCACTGGAATATGTCTAACAACTCTATAATAGTAGATACAGTATAGTATCATAATGTGTATATTGTAATTCGTTGTAATTGTTTAAAAACAGCGGTAGTTTTAACCAATTTTACTAGGTTTCAGGTACACTTCGAATACTACAACAGGGATAGCTAATGGAAAGAAGAAGAGACGGAGGAAAACTGACAGGAGTACTCTAAATACAACCGCTGAGCTAACCAGATGGATTTTTTTATTTGTCCGCGAGTTTGTAAAGTTTTTAAAAAGGAGCGATTATAACTGAGGTGTGGGGTAACCACGGAAAGTGATACACAAAAAAAAATTTGATAACGTGATGGTCCGGGTAACAAAGAACCAATTCTTAGGGGTGGATACGCCACAGACGGCCACAGTGGTGCAACTAAAGCTCCTCTACAATACACTAGAGCAAGGCGAGGGCGCAAGTTTCTTTGAAAGTGACGATTTGTTGGAGCCACATGACACACCTACCGATAATCATTCACCTAAATTTGAGTCTGCAACACGTGGACCTAGCCTCGCTATTACGGCTGCAAAAATCGCTAGCACTACTGATGTCCCATCTTCGGCCCTGATTACGACAGATGTGGCCACAACAGCCGCTTCTGATTCATCTTTTGCCACCCCAAAGATTACTCCGGCAACTACAGTTACTGATTGCACTATTACAACCGATGTCCACACCGATGCCCCGGTTTTTTCCATAACGCCCTCCACCGCCTTCGCTCGTATTGCCGATGAAACCGATGCACCTAAGAAAACAACTGCTGTCCACGATGTTATAACCACCACCCGTGTCGCTAAGGTCGCTGTTTTGTCTCAATGACCCCCCTTGGCTAATGAAGTCACCAAAGAAGAGGCCATTGAACGAGATTTTGAAGAAAGGGAAGGAACTACTCGAATTACAACATGTGATTAGTCTACCCAAAGCAGGTAGTCAACCGACTCAAACTGCGAACACTCGACGTTTTGAGTTTATTTATGTTGAATATGTGGTCAACCAATTCAGCGGCGATGCCCACTATGATGTCCGGAGCTTCGTAGCCAGTGTAGATGACTTTTTGGCAACCGCCAATACTGATGGTCACTTTAAGCTGTTATGCTTTCGACGTCTCCTCGCTGGAACTGCGATAGCCTTTCTCAGAACTACTCGTACCAAAGACTGTGCAAGTCTCCAAATCGAGCTGATGGTGGAAGTCGGTTGCACGTTTACTCTACAAGACGTCTACTGCCAACTGGAAGCGCACAATTCTGGTCAGAAGAACGGGGCGTGGCAGAAATATGTTTTCAAAATGCAAGCAATTGCAAAAGCCGCCGGACTCACCGAAATCGAACTAGTTAACCTCATCGTGGACGGTCGAAAGGCCCGCAATACTGAAGCATACTTACTTGTGTGAGTATGCAATGTCGAACAGCTGAACAAGTTACTTGAACGTCACGAAAGGCGCATTACATCTGCTCTGAAGTGTTTTGTTAACGCTCATGAAGTCACCGCAACTCTCCGCCAATTTGCTTCAACTTCTAGTGAACCTGCTGCAACGGTACCCAGATCAACCGCTGCAAAATCTGTCGTTCCCGCTGTCTTGAAAGAAACACCACCCTGTTTTAACTGCACCAAAAGAGGCCACTTTCAAAGTTCCTGTCCTTACGAGAAGCATGCACCAGGTTCGTGCTTTAAATGTTGGGAGATTGGACATCAACGCCGAGATTGCCCAAATCCAAAGAAAGTCATGAGAGTTATTCGCAACGTGAACACCGATGCCTAAGTTAACGAACCGAAGAACGATAGTGATATAACTGAAGATGAAACTAACAACGCCATCAGGCAATTAATCTGGTAAGTGTTGCTTCTACTTATAGTCGGAGAGTATACACAGAAATGGTAAAACTTTTGTCTCTTTTCGATACTGGCAGTCCAATTAGTTTGGCGAAATGGTCTAGAGGCTCTCTACTCATTAGCAATAGAACCCTCAATACGAGACTCCACAGCTTAAGAAATGCAACGATAAAAACTTATAGTAAGGTCGATGCCTATATTAAATTTCGTAGACAATGTAGAAAGATTACACTTTTAGTGGTTCCAGATGAAACAATATCACTACCTAAAATCTTAGGCTGGAATTTCCTGAAGGAATTTAGTATTTATCTCCATGAATTCAAAGATATTATTACCCAGATGTATAGTCATAAAAATAAAGCGTTTGAAAAAGATAAAAGTTATGTCTGCACCTTCAAATCGACAAATAATAAAAGAGTTATAGGTCTATTTGTTAAATATGAACGTCCTGAGGAAGCCACCTATGAATTTAACAGCATTAGATCCATGAGAAAAAATTTGGCCAACGCTGGTGCACCTGTTAACGATCTGACCGACAATAACTTTAGAACTTTTTTCCGACCTTACTACATTACCTCCAGATGACACAGAACCCCTAGAAATAAATATGTCCCTGAGAAAAAACAACACTGAAGCCCTTAGAAATACCATATATGAGAACTATTTGAACCCGATGAATCTCATTGTAGCGCCCCATCACGATTAGATGGGAGTTCACTTAAATAATAACACTCAGTTTCGCTGTACGCCACGAAGATTATATTACCATGGGTGAACAGAAGTTTAGAGGATCACAGAAGAGCTACTAAAGAAGGGGCTAATCAGACCTAGTAATTCTCCAAACGCTACCATAGTCTTAGTTAAGGAGAAAAGCAGTGAATTGAGAGTGTGTGTGGACTATAGAGCCCTCAACAAACAGACCATACGAGACAATTTTCTGCTGCCACTTATAGAAGACTTCATCGATTATTTGGCAAGAAAGAAGTTCTTTTCAATTTTAAATCTGCATAATGGATTCCATCAAGTTAGAACAGCACCTGAATCTGTAAAATACACAGCATCCGTTACTCCAAACGTTCACTACAATACTTGGGGATGCCATCCGGACTGAATTTTATATGCGAAATATTTGGAGATATGCTCGAGTCTGGATCCATTGTTGTCTACATGGGCGATATACTGATCGCGCCGCATCCCTTGAAGATCATATTGAGCTGCTAGGTCAAGTCTTGAAACGTTTTACCGAAAAGAAACTTGAATTAAAATTGGGAAAATATCGATTTGCATTTGAAGAGATCGAGGATTTAGGGTACTCTGCCAGTGCCTCTAGGGTGCGTCCAAGTGAGGTCCATATGAAAGTCATCCTCTACCGAGGAACCAGAAGGAACATAAGATCTACTTAGGATTGTTCTCTTATTTTCTCAGGTTCATCAAAGCATTCTCGAAAATAGCCAAACCTCCAAAATACCTCATCCGTGAGGGTGTAGCCTTTGAATTCACTGACGAATTTAACACCGCCGTCATTAAACTGCGCACTAAGTTAGCCGCTGCCCCATCAACTTCATTGCGATGCTTACTCCTCTGACTACGGAGCAATATTGTTACAAAGGCAAGTCGATAATAAGTTTCGCCCTATACTATTTGTTGTGAAAACTACCACACCCACTGATTCTCTTTATCATAGTTTCGAGTTGGGGCACTGATTGTAACTCTCTGACGCTCACTCTTCACAAAAGATATGTAAATCCAAGAATAACTAGATGAGCCCTCGAGCTTGAGAATTATAAGTACTCAATACAGCAACAAAGCGGAGTATCTATGTGTCATGTAGATGCATTGAGCCAGTATAACACTTTGTGCCCTTCTTCAAATGACGAACTAACAACTGATACTGATTCTAGAGCTACTATTTCTAATACAAACCAGATGACGGATCCTCGGTGCATTACTTGCGCTCTTAATCACGTTCCACTAGACTTTTTCTTAGACCATTACCCCTAATGTCCGCTGTCCCTTATGCCCTTTCATGTATCCTGCTGTCAGAATCAAAAATTACGTACAAAACTCTAATGAGAGTGCTAGCATCTCTGCAGACGCAATACTTGAAAGCACAACTGATGTAAATTATCACGTATTAGCCACTGTTGACAGTGACGACTTAGACTTTTTGATCGAAGTCACACAAAACCGGCACGAATGCATCCAAAAACTTTGCGAACAACTAAGCTTATGTCCAGTCCCAGGTTACCATTTATTGGATAGTCTTATTTTTAGAAGAAATGAGCCTAGACAAATGGATAATGTGATTTCTTCAACTAGGAATAGAAAAAAACTTATGAGCAACTGAAGAAACACTATTGGTTTCCAAACCTGAAAGGAAAAGTCGCAAAATTTATAAGAAATTGCGTAAAACGTGTTATGTACTCGCTGCCACATCGTTCCAATGAACATAACCACTATAACATATCGAAGGAACCAATACCATTTGATACTGTACACTTGAACCACTTCGGGCATTTACCCACTATCAACTCAAAGAAGAAACACATATTGCTCGTTGTAGATAGATTCACTAAATATGTTAAACAGTATCCAGTTAACTCGACAAGTACACGAGTAGTTATCAATATCCTTGCTAAATATTTTAGTTATTACAGTCGTCCCAGACGCATAATAGCTGACTGAGGAACTTGTTTCACCTCTTTGGACTTTAGCACATACTTGGCTAAACAGAACATCGATCATGTGAAAGTTGCAGTCACCTCTCCATAAGCCAACGGGGAAGTGGAAAGGTTAAATAAAGTTCCAAAACGTACGCTTGCCAAACTTAGTGAGCCCATTAATCATGCCGATTGATCTAACCTTTTGTCGCAGATTGAGTATGGCATTAACAATACCATCCACAGTACCACTAAACAGTCTTCTGGTAAACTTCTGTTTGGGATAGAGCAGAGAGGTAAAATTGTGGACGAAATAATTGAATACTTAAGCGAGAAGACAAACATATGGGCCAATAACACCACCAGACCATAATGCACACCAAACGGTCACTTTTTCCGGATGCAAAGGCATTTCTGCGATCACCTGAGGGTTGTGAGAGCCCCATATGCGGCGATTCTGTTTATTTACGTAGCCACTGAGCGAAAAATTAGCCTCATCACTACAGAAAATTTTGTTCGAAAAATCGTTATCAATAGCTTGTTGTTCAATCACCCAATTCGCACACATTCTGCGTTGTGTATGGTCTTGAGGCTTAAGTTCTTGAGTGAGTTGGATTTTGTATGGATGGACATGCAAATCCAAATGCATAATCTACCACAATGAGCCGTAAGACAAGCCCAAATGTTGAGCACGTCAAGGAATCGACAAATTCGGGTCTTCCTCCATACTTTGATGAACGACAGCGATATTTTCGGCAAAACAAATGTTGCGATGATGCACAGGCCTTGCAATATCAATAACCGATCCAGTCTCTTCAAATTTTCTCCCTGTGTTCGAAATTGTTTACTGTGTAGGTCGATTATGTCGACCGTAATCGGCTCGTAAAGCCCGAAATGTTGACATAGCAGAATCACCATTTTTATAATAAAATTTAATAATTTTAACGCGTTCTTCGACTGTTAAACAATCCATATTTCTAAACGGCAAACCTTTAACTAAAAAAACATGCTTTGGATGACATTTAATTTTGACAGATGTCAAATGACAGGGTTATACTTTCCCAACCACGAAATGGATAACCCTATATATATATATATATATATATATATATATATATATATATATATATATATATATATATATATATATATATATATATATATATATATATATATATATATATATATATAAGTACCTAATGGGTGACTTCAGCGCCATAATAGCGGAAAAGAAAGACCAAGAAGTGTTGATGGCAAAACTTGGACTAGGACAAAGAAAATGAAAGGGGAGAACGACTGGTGCAGTTCGCCCACCACCACTGCTTATTCATAACAAACACCTTCTTCAAGAAGAACAAAAACAGAAAATGGACGTGGCAGACACCTAATGGGATAACAAGAAACGAAAAAGATTTGATACTTACCAAACACCAAAAAACGGGCAAAGACGTCTCTGTAATTAACAGATTTAAGACGGGAAGCGACCATTGCCTGGTCAGAACCAGAATCATCCTTGACTTGAAGGCAGAAAGAAGCAAGCTGGTCAGGAAGCCAATAAAACCCGGCCTTAACACTGAAAACATCAAGTGTAATATAGAGAGTTACCAAGCCCCTAACAAAAAGAGAAATAAATGCACAAAACTGGGATGCAAACCACCTAGCCGAAGTCATTCTGAAAAGTGCCGAAGTAGTAGGCGGACCTCAAGTAGACGATAGGCACCAGAAACTGTCAAATGAGACTAAGGCGCTACTCAGAAAGCGCAGGGAAACGAAAGCATCCTCAAACATAGAAAAGATTGAATATTCAGAAACCTGCAAAACAATAAGGAAGATGATATCTGAAGATGTCAAGAAGTATGACGAAAGACAAATAACAGAAGCCTCAAGAAACCAAAAAGAGCACTCCTCATTGGCAAAGAACAGGTGATAGCCCTAAATCATGACAACACCTGACTCACAGATAGACAGGAAATAATTAGGGCAATCACTAACTTCTACCGGGACCTGTATAAGGCTCCAGATAACTTGACTCCCAACTTAAAAGCAACAACCGCTTTCTCTGCAACCAACGATAATGCCCCAAATATCCTAGTAGAAGAGTTCGAGATGGCTATCAACTCCATGAAAAATGGTAAAGTGGCAGGTAATGACGGTATCACAGCTGAACTGCTCAAGTACGAAGGCAGAGAAACCTGGAAACTACTGGCAGAAATCTACACCGATTGCATTAACACCAGATGCATACCTGATCAACGGAATAGTGCAAATATAATGATGATTCACAAGAAAGGTAGCAAAGAAGGCATCAGGAACTACAGACCATTAAGTCTACTATCGGTCTTCTACAAAGTATTCACGAAGATCATTAGCAACCGGATAAAAACAGCCTTAGATGCCGAACAACCACGGGAGCAAGCTGATTTCAGTTGTGGATACAGCACTATAGATCATATCCATGCACTACGGGAAGTCTTGAGTAGATATAAAGAGTATGAGCAACCCCTAGCACTGGCCTTCATAGACTTTGAGAAAGCCTTTGACTCAATCTTTCCTGATGCAATAATCAATGCATTAATAACACAAGGCATAGACAAACCATACGTGGAAGTTCTAGCTAACATCTACCGCAAGTACTAGAAGACACCCCAGAGTTTCCCACGCAAAAAAGTGTAAGGCAGGGTGACACCATATCGCCAAGGCTCTTCAACGCCTCGTTAGAGGGTATCTTCCGAACCCTTCATTGGGAAAATAAAGGATTGAACATCAATGGTGAACACCTCAATCACTTAAGATTCGCAGATGACATAGTTCTTATAGCTAACAGCCATTACAAGAACAGTTGAATGAACTCAACGCAGCTAGCGGAAAAGTAGGCTTGAAAATGAACTTAAGCAAAAAAAAGATCATGTTCAATGACTACATAAACACTCAAGGGCATACAAAAGTGAACAACACAGCACAACACTAGAAATAGTCAAAAAATACCAGGCTCATTCAACAAGTACTTAGCCTCACCACCCGATGGCGCTGTTATTACAAAAGAGTTTTACCATCATGCAGTACATTTTTTTAGTAGCCTATTGTCAAAGTTTCAGGCAAATCCCTTCATTAGTTTTGTTTTGATAGCCTTCGGAAGCGAGCGTGTCGGTCGGTTGTACAAAAATGGAAAAAGAACAATATCTTTCAGTGATTAGATTCTTGTTTTTGGAAGGGAAAACGCGCAGCGAAATCAAAGATCGCTTGGAAGCTGTATACGGTGACTTTTAACCTTTGATGGCGACTGTCAAGAATAGGTTCAACGAGTTTGTTCATGGCGCCACGTCGGTGTTTGATGAGCCCAGGCACCCCGAAAACGGCTGCTACGAAGGAAAACGTTTAAAAAATCCACGTACTCGTGTTGACAGACCGTCGATTGAAGGTTCGCGAGATAGCTGAGACTATGGGCATCCCAGAAGGAACGGTGCATCATATTCTACACGAAGAACTGGACATGAGAAAGCTGTCGGCGTGATGGGTGCCGCGTTTGCTTACACCAGAAAACAAACGCAACCGTGAGACCACATCGGCGACGTGTTTGGCGCTGTTTCAGCGCAATCCAGCGGAGTTCTTGCGTCATTTCGTGACAAAAATGGATTCATCGGTACACACCAGAGACCCCTTGGTCAGTCGAAACAGTGGACTTCACCCGGGAACGTGCTCCGAAGAAGGCGAAAACTGTTCGATCAGCAAGAAAGGTGATGGCCTCCGTTTTCTGGGATTCACAAGGTGTGATCCACATCTATTACCTCGAGAAGGGTAAAACAATCACGGGGCGCTACTATGCAGACTTATTGGGCCGATTTGACGTCAAATTGAAGAAAAAGCGGCCCCGCTTGGCGAAGAAAAATCTGCTGTTCCACCACGACAACGCGCCGGCCCACACCTCCGCCGTCACCATGGCCAAATTGGTCGAATCGCGCTACGTATTGCTGCCCCATCCACCATACTCTCCAGATTTGGCCCCCTGTGACTACTTTTTGTTTCCAAACCTGAAAAAATCACTCGCCGGGAATAGATTTGGGTCGAATGAAGAGGTCATCGCCGCCACGGAGGCCTATTTTGCAGCCCTCGAAAAAATGTTTTTTTGGACGGGTTGAAAAAGTTAGAGCATCGCTGGGCTAAGTGTATCGAGCTTGAAGGAGATTATGTGGAAAAATAAATTGCCACCTTTCCAAAATTTTCGTTTTTGTTCTGTAGGCTAAGTACTTGTTGAATGACCCTCGTATGTATACCTTGGTCAGCTCATACACAAATCCAGCTCACTACTACCAGAAATCAATCGACAAATAAAAATGGCATGGAGTGCTTTCGGGAAGAACTCGATTATATTCAAGTCTAAAATGAGGATGAACTTGAAAAAGAAAACCTTCGATCAATGTATCCTACCAGTCCTGCTATACGGTAGTGAAACATGGGCGCTGACAACAGGGATAACGAGGAAAGAGCCATGAAAAGAACAGAAGTGATACAAAGAGCGAAATCATTGGCAAGAATGACGAACGGCAGATGGACCACAAGAATAACGCAGTGGTACCCAAGAGGAATCAAACGACCAAGAAGATGCCCAAACATTTGATGGGATTATGATGTAAAGAAAATAGTCGGCACAGCATGGATGAGAACAGCTGAAAACAGGAAGATATGGAAAGCAATAAAGAGTCAATATGTAAGGGAGGCTGAACCATAACTTAGGATTATGGTTGAACAAGCTGAATATGATGATGATGATATATATATATATATATATATATATATATATATATATATATATATATATATATATATATATATATATATATATATATATATCTATATATATATCTATATATATATATCTATATATATATATATATATATATATATATATATATATATATATATATATATATATATATATATATATATGTATATATATATGTATATATATATACATATATACACATATTTATATATATATATATATATATATATATATATATATATATATATATATATATATACATATTCACTTAAGTATTAAATTGTATAAACGTTCATTATTTATTTATTTTTGACTCAAATTCCTTACGTATTGGATAGTACAGGGTTATCTATTTCATGGTAAGAAAGTATAACCCTGCCATTTGACATCTGTCAGAATTAAATGTCATCCAAGGCGTGTTTTTTTAGTTGAAGGATTGCCATTTAGAAATATGGATCGTTTAACAGTCGAAGAACGCGTTAAAATTATTAAATTTTATTATAAAAATGGTGATTCTGCTGTATCAACATTTTGGGCTTTACGAGCCGATTACGGTCGACATAATCGACCTACACAGTAAACAATTTCGAACACAGGGAGAAAATTTGAAGAGACTGGATCGGTTATTGATATTGCAAGGCCTGTGCATCATCGCAACATTCGTTCTGCTGAAAATGTCGCTGTCGTTGCTCAAAAAGTGGAGGAAGACCCGAATTTGTTAATTCCTCGACGTGTCTAATATTTGGGCTTGTCTTACGGCTCATTGTGGTGGATTTTGCATTTGGATTTGCACCTCCATCCGTACAAAATCCAACTCAATCAAGAACTTAAGCCTCAAGACCATGCACAACGCAGAATGTATGCGAATTGGGTGATTGAACAACAAGCTATTGATAACGATTTTTCGAACAAAATTTTCTGTAGTGATGAGGCTAATTTTTCGCTCAGTGGCTACGTAAATAAAAAGAATTGCCGCGTATGGGGCTCTCGAAATCCTCAGGTGATCGCAAAAAGGCCTTTGCATCCGGAAAAAGTGACCGTTTGGTGTGCATTATGGTCTGGTGGTGTTATTGGCCTGTAATTCTGGCCGCTATGAAAGGATGTTAACCGATTATTTTTGGAGAGAAATTGAAGATTATGATCAGGAGAACATGTGGTTCTAACGGGATGGAGCCACAAGCCACACAAAATAGGCTAATCGAGCACTTCTACAAGAGAAACTTCCAGGACGCGTAATTTTGAGATTGAGTGATGTCAATTGGCCCGCAAGATCCTGCGACCTAACACCTTTGGATTTCTTTTTATGGGGCTATGCAAAAGATCGTGTTTACGCAAACAATCCTCAAAATCTTGAGCAATTGAAAAACAATATTCGTGAAGTTATAGCCGAGATATTGCCGGAAATGTGCTGAAAAGTCATTGAAAATTACCTCAAAAGGATTGAGGCCTGTAACAGGTCCCGTGGTAGACATTTGAATGATATTGTATTTAACCTATAACGGCAAGGTTTGATCTTTGTGTTAAATAAAAAATTTTGTTTCCATCTGAATATTTTATGTTTTTTCTTTAGCTTTACTTTCCTAAGCGTAAAATGGATAACCATATATATTTTCCCCTCGAAAACTGAAATGTGCAAAGAAGTGAAATTGCCCGTTGAGAAGGTTTTTCAAATTTATTGTAAATAGAGAAGGTTTTTCAACTTTATTGTATTCGTAATGGTGGGGCGATTATCAAAACATCGACAAATGAAAATGCTACTTCGCTTTTTAATATAGCAATGGATGCAATGAAAGAGAAGTATGATGTTGCTGAGACCAGATTGCGACAGCCTAGACTTGTCATCAATGGACTAGAAAAACAATACACAGATAATGAATTAAGAAATGAGATCCAGTCATTTAATCCCAATATAGAGGAGCGAGATCCTATGGAACTTGTACATGCTAGGCGGACAAGAGATGGAAGGTGGTTGCACATCATCCAGGTTAAAAGGGAGCATGTATAAGAGGCTTGCAAATAGATATATTAATATGGATTGTATTTTGTGGAGGAGGACTTCAACGTAACGAGGTGTTATAAGTGTCAAAAATCAACCACAAAACATCAAAATGTGAAGGGGAGCAAATATGTGTAAAATGTGGAGGAAAGCATGACCTAAAGGACTGCAAAAGGCCGGTTGAGAAGTGCTCGAACTGTATTGGTAACAATAATAATGCTGATAATTCTCACAGAGCTGACTCTGTAGAGTGTCCGGAGTTTCAACGCAGAATATTGATCGCCAGGAGGAGCACCGACTACAACTTTGATGATTGCTAATCTTTCTAATCAATCAAGTGGAACAAATTTAACACTTATGTATGCTAATATAAGAAGCTTAAGACATAAGCTAAGTGATATTCAGATTTACCTGCAGCAAAATCCTGACATAGATTTGATTATTCTAAATGAAATCTGGATTTACCCAGAAGAAACACGGTTTTACAATATTGAAGGATATAATGCGGTATTCTCCTGCAGACCTGGAAGAGGTGGAGGTACAGCAATGTGCATAAAAAATACAATCAATTTCAATATCAAGAGAGTGACGCCTGATAAGTATAACGTTATAATAATTGAAGTACGCCATGCAGGTAAAACAAAAAATTAGGGACGTACTACAATCCCAATCGTATGAATGCGCAAGATTTTTGCACAGTAATAGATACATTATTCTCAACTGAAAAAAATTTAATCACAGTAGCGGACACAAATATTGATGTACCAACGGAATCACTAGAAACACGGATTTATAAGGATACGCTAGAAACGAATGGAACGGTAATCATAAAAAACAACCAAATTACTCGCTCGGTGTCAAATACCTGTCTGGATCATATAGTAACCAATGATTTAAAAGTCGCTGAAATCATGACATACATATTTGAGGACTGGCCGGAACTGAACCGTAGTGTGTTGAAAATTGCTATTCAAGACCAAACCCTGAACAAACAGAAGCCGACTCAGAAAACGTTCAGATTTCTAGACAAGGAGCTCTTTAAATCAAACATACGAGAGTTACTGGAAAAGCGGAAACCAAATAGTATTATTGAACTGAAAAATATCATCATATCTGCTAAGCAAAGTTCTACAATTGAGAAAAAAATCAGGTATCGACAACGGACTTGGATAACGAAAAAAGTAATTGATGCAAGTATGAAAAAAAAGAAGGCATACATGGACTACAGGAAGAACATTGGAAACTAGGCTTTCAAGTTTGTGTATATGCAAGCGAAAAAAGAATCGAAACGACTGGTGAAAGAGGCTAAATTCTTATATTTCTCAAGAAGAATGGAAACAGCGGCTGTCAACTCCCGCGAAATATGGAAAATAATAAATGAGGTAAAGGATAACTCTGCAACCTTTCAAATGAATCCTGATGGGCCCTCTAACACATCGTGTCCACGTGACGCGGCGAACTCATTGAATAACTTTTTTTCAACAATTGGTGGAAGAATCACTAAAGAAATCGTTGCCAGCTCAGCAGGCAATATAAATACTACAAATATCGCAATAAATTCCATCCTTCACGTTCATCAAACAATTAAAAGGGAAGTCTTAAATGTAATCAATGAATTGAAAAAGAATACGGCGCCAGGCATTGATAGCATCACGATCAATGAGATTAGTATAATAAAGGAGGACATAGCCCAGATTATGGCAAATTTTATAAACGTGCATATTAGGAATGGGACTTTTCCGGAAGAAGAAAAACTTGCAAAAATAGTTCCTATATTTAAGGGTGGTGATCGTCTTGACCCGAATAACTATCGCCCGATTGCGCTGCTGACGGGATTTAGTAAGATATTTGAAAAAATACTAAACAATCAATTAACATCATTCTTAGTTGAAAACTCTATTTTAAGCCAACATCAGTTTCGTTTTCAAAAGAACAAGACTACTTTGGATGCCCTACATTCTGTCACACGTTTCATCAATCTAGGACTTGACAGGGGTGATTATATCATCGCAATTTTTGTGGATTTGAAAAAAGCAATTGATACAATTGATCATGACCTCTTGCTTCGTAAACTTGAATCGTACGGTATTCAGGGTAGTCCTAAGCAGTTGTTTAAGAGTTACTTGGAAGGAAGATCGCAGAGAACTTTAACCAACAATGTCCTGAGCGATCATGCACCTACGGAAACAGGAGTTCCCCAAGGTTCAATACTGGGCCCAACTTTGTTCCTGCTATACACAAATAATCTAAATACATGTGGGCTGACGGGATATCACACATTATATGCTGATGACACAGTTCTACTTTAATCAGGACGAGACAAAACTGCCATTTAGACCACTATCAACGAGGATCTTGGAAAATTCCATCAGTGGTTAGTTGGAAACAAACTAGTATTGAACACTTCAAAGACCAAATATATTGTTTTTAAGCAAAAGAACAAAGAAGACATAGATGTCGACATAAATATTAATGGCGAAAAATTGCAAAGAGTGCTAGAAATGAAATATCTTGCTCTTATCATAGACCATCGTATGACCTGGTTACCACACATAAATAGCTTAAGGAGGCAATTCGCAAGAAGATATGAGGATTTTCCAATGCACATCAAGAAACTTGTTCTAAATGCGTTTGTCCTGGTGAAATTGCATTATGGAGTACTTATTTGGAGTCAATCAGCAAAGTAACATTTAAACAGTATATCCAGGCTGCTGACCAAAGCGTGTAAAAACATTCTGAAGCTGCCAATGCTTACTTAAACTAGTTTGGTTTACCAATTGGCTAAATCATTACCCTTTAGTCAAATTATTATTATGGAGAAACCGAAGTTTATCTACAGAAATTTAAAAACTAATGGATCGAAACGAGCGCCATTAATTAAAGTATCACAGATCAACCCATATAATGCGAGGAATGCAGATCAATTCGTAATACCTTTTGCCAGAACGGATCGTCTAAAGAACGATGCAACGAATGATGCTCTGCGTATATATAACAATCTACCAGAGAGTTAAGGAAGCAAACTCGCTTATGGTATTTAAGAAAAGACTAAGGGAGCATTTAATGACCACTGATTGAAGTGTGGACCTGTAATCCTGCTTTTATGAGCCCAGTATCTTAGGGCGTTCTTTTTTGACCCTAACGGCGAGATACTGAAGTGACAGTTACTCAGAGTTTTTTTTTTTTTTTTTTGAATGCGTCGTATTATATTGAATTTTTTTATCTCTGAGAGCTGATCATGATTTTTTTTTGGACTAGATGTTCATGAAAAGGACTAGTTCACATTATATTGTGTGCCCCCTTATACCGATGTGTTAAACATTGTCTGGGTGGCACAAAGGACCAAGCGACGTAATGTGAATGCAGATCGCACGAGCGTTGTGCGACGAAGAAAGAGTGATGGAGAGAGTGGTAGGGGATGGAGGTATAAAAAAAAAGAATAAAGGAATGACCAATTAGATGAAAATATTCGGCCTTTTCACTTCAAACCCGACCGGGTATGGTTGGTTGGCTCCTCCACTCATTAGCTAGCCATCCGGTCTTCTCTGTGTTACAAGGGCTCTCGCCAGGAGGCTTGGCCTTTCACACTCGTTATGGCCCAAGGCGTCATATTTTGGATTTTTATCCGGTTGGGAAGGGTGCGTGAGGGCACCGGCACCCAACGTGGATGCTCCACTCTTATTTGCAGTCCATGATCGTCCTCGGCAAGGACGTAGTCGTCTTACTTCTCTCGATGATTGAAAAGGATTGCATGAAGATAACCCGTACAACATCTGTTTCAACATAAACTACTCTGTTTTTTGCATCGTAAATATTCAACATAAGTAAATACAGAAGAGGATATCGGAATTTAAGAACTTACTTTTGTAATTCCAACAACATGTAATACTTTTATGCATATTGATTCATTCATACAGAATACTTTCATATATTCATATTGCACACACTTTTGACAGTCATTTGCTACCTAGTTACTGTTACTTAAAAATAACAGCTCGCCCTTGAGTACAAAAATTCGGGATATTGCATTTGAATGTACATACCAATCATTTAAGACTTACGAGTATCGCCCTTGTGCGTTTTTTTTTTTTGAATGAGCATGTCCTCTATAAACTACAAAACATAAAAAAATGAAATGCTCTAAAATATTTTAAACTTCAAGCTCCTTTCCAAGCCATTCCTGAAAAATGTTTTCCAAATTGCTATAAAAACTGGATGGATTAACTCAAACAATTATAACTTCCAAGAAAAACCCGACCGCATACGGAAGAATTATTGGAATTATCTATCATACGAATTTATTTTGTGGTTATAAAATGCTTTCTGTGATCATTCCAACTCTTGGAAATATCTTTCAACTATAATAATCAATTTAATTTGATGAAATTCCAACACAATAAATATTTTTTTAGCAATCCTCTTGTTTTTAGCCATGCAATTATTCGCAAGAATAAATCTTAAAATCCTCTGCAATCTGAAGCTGAACGTTCTTCGCACACACACTCAATATGCATTGGAAACGTGCATGATCGGTTTATTGTTGCATCATATTATATTTGTGATACAAATACGCTAAGTGCATACTTGTGCACAAAATTTCAATGTAACCAATAATCATAATAAACTTAGCGATTGCACTAAAGTCAAATCTTGCCCAATACAACACTAGCGTCCATGTCAGACGAATATGGTGATTTTGCAAGGTGATCTCTACCATCGATCGCATTAAACGTACTTAGCGTAGTAGGACGTTCGCGCATGTACAATTCACACATGTACTTCATAGTTGTAGGAAAAAGTTCCTCATAGTCCGTAGAGCGGCGTATAACACAGTTCACATATTGTTCCAAATGGTTAAAACATGAAACGCAAAATTTACCTAATGTTCACAAAATTCGTGCACGAGATCTTTTCGTCGCGGATACTTTGGTGTCATCTTCTCACAAATTATGGCAGTGAAGATATGTCGTGTGTTAACCGTTTTCAAGTTGACTACTTGCAATTAAAGTGCGAGTCATGAATATTTAAACATTAAATTAGTTATTGTATATTATATAATGTTATATTATTAAGTGAGATGGTTTATTGTTTTGCAGCAGAACTTTATGTAGATTTGCGTAAACTTTATAAAAGTAATGCGCATTTGTGTGATGCAAAGAAATAACAATGCAACAGATTGCTTTGAAACTTAAATTTTATACATACATATCTTTCAATGGGTTACTTATGATATCCGGAAAAATAAATCCAAATGAAGTTCTTAATAATAAATTCATTAAACTAAATCAACCCATTCATAATAATTAAACACAAAAGTTTGAAATTTAAACTCACAAAATACATTATCAGGAGATTGATTTAGTATTCTTCATTTTAGTATGAAATATTTCACAGCAAGGCGGACAAAAAATGAACTTCCTGATTATGATCTATATACCTTTACAATGAGTACGTCTGTGGACAGAAAAATATTAGGAAAGTTTCAATGGATAACCATGCATTTCAAACATTTTGATAATGAAATGTTGGCTACATTTTGGAGTAATTGTATCAATTTTGTTATAATTTTGAAATGCGACATGGCCTGAATTTTAAGATTCTCTAAACTCCTTCAATATATCGTTTATGGTTGAGTAAATACAAATATTTTTCAATAAGTCTTGAAAAAACTTATTTTAATTCCAGAAGTAAAGTTTTTGCATTCAATATAATTTGAGTTGATAAATAGTTGTGTGAAGTTACATTGGATGTGTCCAATCGGTTTATATGCCTCAAATAGTCTAACTATTTGCAACAATTTTTGTTGACTTTTTTTTTAAATACTTCCATTCCCTACCACTCTCCATCACGCTTTCATCGAAGATTCTCGGTTGCAGGTCTTACACGAGTAGACTAACCCCGATACAATTTCTCAGCGACCGAGTCAAATGTCCCGGAGCGAAGCTAGATGGTGACCAATGGCGAATTCGATACAACCATGAGCTGTATGAAATTTTTGACGAACCGAAGGACTCAACGATGGTAAGACTACTGAAGCTGCAATGGGCTGGATACATGAATCGTATGGACGAACAACGGATGCCCAAAAAGTATTCGTTGGGAGAACTGAAGGCCGGAGATCAGTGGGGAACCCGAGGAAACGCTGATCTGATTTGGCCAACGAAGACAGTTCATCGCCGGAAGCAGGAAGCGAAGGGCCGAGATGGGCTGTAGCGCTACGAAGAAGAAGAAGGAGTCAAATATCCGTTTAAAATGCGTTCCAAAAATTACCCGAGGAAAAATTTGGCAATTACTTTAACATGGTTTTAGCGTGACTTTCAACCGATCATTTGTCGATTTATAATAAAAACACCCTCTTCACCGCATACATATCTTGCGTTTTAATTTCCTCCTAACTACTGTAAATGAAAGAGTCTGGGTAACCTAAAAATTCACTTTATTCATTTATATTTTTCAAATATACCTTCCGCCATTAACTAGCTCGCCAGTTGTCTTTTTATTTTCATGTGTCATATTCTCACCTTATCATTTAATTTAATTTTATAATTCACGTTCCCTAGAATACAAAATAATAAGTAATAATCTGAGTTTTTTATTTCATTCTTTCTCCATTAAAATTAAATTAATTATTAAATAGCATTTTTCTTGTTTCTTATAAAACTTTTTCTTATTTTCATTTACGAGTTGGAGGAAGAGTTAATTTTTTGATACATTTTCCTACCCTTTTACTCATTTAGTTTTTTGTTGACGTTTCGTTTATATTTTGAAAATGAAAATAGATTTTTGATTTTTCAACTATTCCTCTAAATCAATAAATTCAATTTAAAAATCGGGGCATGATGTGTCGATTGTAATTTTTGGGTTTTTTGCAGTTGAAAAAATTCAAATTATAGGTATATATAGCAACTTTACTGTTTTGTCTTGAGAGAACATTATTCAGTGTACAAAAATAAAATTTTCAATTGATTTTGGATATTTACTTCAACTAGTGTTTTTGTTGCTTTACGTTTTCATGGTAAATCCTCATCCGAATCACTTAATGTCAAGTTCACCATATCACTAGTAGTCATCTACGTAAAAACCACCCAGTGAAATAGAAAATAAATTAGAAATGATCCTTGAAGCATACTCGTACATAGTTAAATTTGAAATAAAAGCAAGGCGACAAATTTGAGAATAAACTACTTTTCCCAGTGGTAATTCACTATTGCACTCTTATCAATATTCAATGACAATCAAAAACAAAACACTTTCGTTTTCTTTGAGGCTAAGATTCATTCGCGCGCTTGTAATTAAATTTGTTTACGAGAATCTCCCATAAAAACTCTCCAAACGTTTTTCTTCAAGAATAATTGTTTTACTCAATAAATAACTCAGAGAGACAGACGGTGACGACTTGACAAATGCAATAGTATATGGCATAAAAAAACTTATCCCCATTAATTGCTAACACAGCAACACTTCAAGGTAATGCTTATCACTCCAACTACCTTCTTCAGCCCTATTTGGACAATTTCATAGCAATGATTATCTTATTTTCCATATTTCTATTCTATATTGGATTCGTGCCTCTTTTGGCCATTCAGCAGTAATTTTTAATTTCATTCGAATCCGTTAGACTCAGTTCAAGCTGATCATAAAGCGACAGTGGGAACATAACAGCACATGTAGCGCTAGCGAATAGAAACAGAAAATTTTACCTCTAGCAGTCATTGCGTATAGACTTGTTTTTAATCGCTCCTGTCAATAATTTTCAAAAATTTAAATAATATTTAAAACGTTAATTTGAATTTAAATTTTTTAAAACTTATTAAGTCTTCAAATTATTCGAACAATTTATCGAGTGTCTGAATTTTACTTGCGACGAAGTCTCAAAAAAGAAGAAACGTTTTTTCGCCGGGAGCATGAAGGAGCCCGACAACTTTTCACCGCTGAGGAAACCGAGGCCAGGCATTGCAAGCGCTACAAATGAAAAAATCATGAAACGAAAAAAACGACCAAGAAAGCTTCGAGCGTATTTCAAGTGAAGAATTGAAAAGAGTAACCAAAAAACGCAAGAATTACTAGAGAGAATGGGGAGATGAACCTTGAATTACAAATTTGTAGGAAATGCTCCGGCAATTAACAAACGTTAACCAAACAAAAGTGATTAAGCCACACAATATGTCCGGAAAAGCGAGAACAAGCAAGACGAACAAAAAAAAAGTAGCCACGTAAAAGGCACAACAAACAAATAAAGCAACATTACAAGATACGAAGAAGTCAACAATCCATGATGCCGATATCATACTAAAGGCGGGAGGAGCAAACAACAGCGCAAATTACAATGCGGTACTTGCTACGATGAATAACGATACAGACATCGAGATGGAGTTTCAAGAAAACACAGACATTATTAATGATTCTAGTGATAATTTTATTAAATACTTAAAATCAAAAAATAAGGAGGAGGAGAAGAAGCCAACCGGTGTCTCTACTGGTTCTCCTATGAATAATAATAAGATAATAGAGAAAGTTCTTCCGACTAATGTCTTTGGGCAGCACGGAGGGGATATGGTTCAGCTATTGGCAGCCAACACCATTGTTGCTATACATCGACGTGATTATCTCCTTCAATTCATTGTTAAGCAAAAACCTGTTATCATGCTTCTCACTGATACCCACCTCAATCTATGGCACTGCATGACATTCAAGGATTTTGAATTCGCAAGGAACGATAGGGTAAACGGGGATGGTGGAAGTGGCACCGAGATATTGGTTAGAAAATCCTATTGTTTCCAAATAGTGAAAAAGTTGAATTCAAAAACTTTGAATCTGTTAAAGTGTCCGTCATCAAAATTTCGCTGCTTGGTGGAGATAACCTCTTCGTTATCTCTGCCTATGTAACTGGTCGAAATGTTCCAAGCATACATCATGGCTGAATGCCGAAAATAATTCCAGAGGTTTATTCCTGAAATCATGGATAACAGAGCACCAAATTAAATACAGGTGCAATCTATATGAGTCGGAGTTTCCAATATACCCGAGGACAAACTCATATTTGGGCCTTTGCATTGCTGCTGCAGGACAGGAATTTAGCTTTAATAGTTCTCAACGGAAATTGCAGATGCTTCCTTACGATAGCGACCATAACGCAATCATAATCGAAATCAATCATCAAAGGAATGGTCTTTGTCATTCCAGTTCAACATGAAAATCATCGGTTGAATTTCAAAACAAGTTGGATAGACAGAACTACGCTGAAGTCAAAAGGGTTATGTACTTAACCTACAATATGTGGATAAATAGAATGATTTGATTCAAGAAAACCTTTTATGACGTGCACAAAAAACAAATTCTTGCTTTAAAAGAACTCCATTTTAACCAGACAACATTTTGTTTCAATATTACTAAAATCACTGACTGACCTGAATCATAAATTTATTTTCGTTGTTGATTCTATCTGAAAATTTGGAGAAAATTCAATCAAAAGTGTTGTGTCTGGTTCGATGGAAAGCCCATGTAGTAGAATAATCGTATATGATTGTTGTAATCGCAGGAAATGCAAATGGCTATAACGTCGGTTAATTTTATTGGAACTTATGGAACAAAAAGATACTTTGAAGAACTAGTTAAATGGCTGATTCCATCGAATTTAATGGTACTGAAACAGTTTTACCGACAAAAATATTAAATCATAACTAAGTGAATTATTCCCATTGCAATTGTATGGAAATGACACATGTCGATAGTTGATATATATTTCAAATCGACCAAGGCACCCTTATTTTCTTCAGTGTTTCATGAAAATTTACGAAATAGTGGTTTACTTGAATGTGTTCAATGAGCCGAGCATTCAAAAAAATTATTTGATATGGAACGAAATTGCGGCTATCTTGTACTTATGAACAAAACATTGCACCTTTCGGATGAATTTCAACGATTTTTTAAGCAAGTATTGGGTGAATAATTCAATTCGTCGATAAATGGCATCAGAAATTTTTTTCGAGCCCTACAATGGTTCTCCTGCCTCCTCGACTTATTCACCTATGAGTATTAATTATAGGTACTCATCTTCAGTCATTCATTAAATTGAATCAAGTGTTAAAAGCATGTACCTTAAAAGTTGAAGTTGGGGAAAAAAACTCAAAATTATTCAATCTTCGCATTTAAAATATCCACTATTTGGTTTTACGATTACTGGTACCATTGCTGAAACTTTCATGCAAATCATAGCAGATTTATAGTGTCTGAGTCGTTAAAAAGCGAATATTGTTCCATAGCCATATGGTTCCATTGTAATACTCGTACAGCGCAGATTGATCCATAGTAATACAGGGAAATTCAAACCGCTATAATTTTGTTAAATACCATTTGATCTTTGTGAAACTTTCAAACCAGGTCAATCGTGTAAATTATCATTTGTGTACTGAGTTAAAAGGACACATAAGATTTAATTCAAGATAATGTAAAATCGATAAATTATGCTATTACTAACAAAGTTGAGGGAATTGTGACTTCTCACGTATTTTGCTTTGTTGTGCCTACATTTATGAGGAGGGGTACACGTAAAGTTCGTACATTTCCCCTTCCCTTGCGGTACGGTACGGTACTGAAGGGACAATTTTAAGACTCTTTTGAAAAGATCTCATTAAAACCTTTCTAATGACACCCTACCCGACTACCAATGGCGAAATTTTTTTTTGAAGGGTCACCTCCCTATATGGGGAGACCCTTTGAAAAAATTTTTCACCCCAAAATTTTCTAGAAGTCGCCACTTCTGACCTTAAAATAAAGTTTCATGGCTGTAGCTTCAATAGTTTCGGAGCAAAAGTGCTGTGACATACAGACGGATGGACGGACACAGGTCGTGGTTGCAATAGGGTTTCGTATTTGAGTACAAAACTCTAATTATCAAAAAAAAACTGGCCTCATACATCCTCAAAGTTTAATAGGAATTTTATAGAAGTGCTGCTGAATTAATTTTTATCCATTTAGAACAAAAATTAGGAGAATCAAACTAATAATCTAAATAATAACTAAAATAGGGAAATTAAACTTCGCAACACTCCTATAAACTTTTTATGATCAATTTTAAAGCATTTGAAGCTGAAAGTTTCGTTTCTTCGAAAACTTATCGTATCGTATCAAACTTATTAATGATACTGTTACTATTGGATATTCTAA
Organism: Odontomyia ornata; assembly: GCA_963969285.1. Taxonomy (NCBI): domain Eukaryota; kingdom Metazoa; phylum Arthropoda; class Insecta; order Diptera; family Stratiomyidae; genus Odontomyia; species Odontomyia ornata. Next base: position 326,422,703 of record OZ017739.1, read on the forward strand.
AAAGTATTGAGCCTTTTTCGTCACTAGATTGTGTTCGTTGTCATATGTCGGGTAATACCAATCAGATTCAGTCAAACTAACATGCGTTTGAAAGGTGACATTCTAGTCTACAATTTTCATATGGACAGTTTTGTATTTCGTCATTCCTGTCATAAGTTGTATTCATTTAAAAAGGAGCGAAAACTCTGGAAAAATTCGTTATATTTTACAATATCACTACGATCAAGGTAAGAATGCATCGCAGGCTCGTGAAAAAATTTGTGGTGTCTACGGTCAAGATACTTTATCAAAACCCACAGTCAAGAGATGGTTCGCTCGCTTTCGTTCTGGAAATTTTGATGTCAAATATGCACCTCGCTCAGGTCAACCAATCACTGAAAAAGTCGATGAAATCTTACAAAAAATTGAAGAGGACCGACACATATGCAGCCACGACACTGAACTGAATATCCATCACCAAACAGATTTGAACCATTTGAGTTTGGGTGCCGCATGAATTGACACAAAAAATTTGACCGACCGAATTTCCATTTGCGAAATGCTACGAAAACGCAACGAAATTGAGTCATTTTTGAAGCAAATCATTACGGGCGATGAAAAATGGGTAAGATACAAGAATCTAGTTTAAAAAAGATCATGGGCAAAAAAAAGTAAATCATCACAAACGACTTCAAAGCCAGGATTGACACCAAATAAGTTTATGCTGTGTGTATACTGGGATTGGAAGGGAATTGTTTATCATGAGGTCCTAGGACCTGGCCAAATACTCAATTCAGCTCTGTACTGTCACCAATTAACCAGATTGCAACAAGCAATTCAAAAAACCGGCCAGAATTGATCAATAGAAAGGGCGTTGTCTTCCATCATGACAATGCTAGACCACACACATCTTTAATGACCTGGCAAAAATTGACAGAGCTTGGCTGGGAAGTTTTGATGCATCCATCGTATAGTCCAGGCTTTGCACCATCGGTGGTGGGACTGTGAAAATCACTTGGCCAAGTTTTTCGCTAATAAAGCACAGAAGTTCTACACAGATGGAAGAATGGCGCTACCCAAAAAATAGCAAAAGGTCATAGATAATAATGAACAATATGTACTTAAATAAAATTCATTTTAAATAAAAGTAATATTCAATCGAAAAATGACAGCAAAAGCTCAATACTTTTTAGACTTACCAATATATATATATATATATATATATATATATATATATATATATATATATATATATATATATATATATATATATATATATATATATGTGTGTGTGTATATATATAGATGCATATATACCTACACACATTTAAACAAAGTTTGTAGGGGTAATGTAAGCAGTAGTATATTCTAGACATAAAATGTGTGCTCCGAAAATTTCTCTGCTAAAAATGCGATTACTTTTTTTTTAACGGCAACTCCGCCTTTTTTCATGCTACCTGGCTCATCCACAAACCATTTAAACCAAATTTTAAGAACTATAAGGCTATTAACTTTTTAAAACCCATTAGCTAAAGGGTTAAAGCGCTCGGATTACATGATCCTCGCAATAAAATGTACATTTCTAATATTGATATCTCGGTCGTTTTTTGACCTTCAAAAATAACAAAATTATACAAAATGTTTGATTAAAAAAAACTCTGCAATTTTTTTTTGATCACAACATTTTCTGACTAATATTTAAAAGTTTTAGAGTTCTATAAAAAAAAGATATTTCTTGAGCATTTCGGAAAATTCAGATTGTTTTGATTCGTACTCTTTTGAAAAATAAGCAATCAAAACCAATCAAATTTTTTGAGCTCATTATTCATAATGGATTAAAGTAAATTTTACAGGGTTTTTTTCAACTTTGCACATTGTGTAAATTCTTTTCCTTCCTTAAAAAATTCGATAGTCCCATCTTATTTTCATAATAGCTTACTTAGTTTTAATGCTATAGACTCCATCCAGAACTCATTTGAAAGGTCTTTTTAGGTTTGGGTTTTTAGAAATTTTCCCTAGATATATTCCAGAAAATATATCAGTTTTCCACTATTTAGCCCCGAACACTTGGATTCAAGTATTCACTGAAATAACGGTCCCTTTAACTACCTATAGAGTGAAGTTGCCTAATTAGAGAAAGGTTCCTAATATGAGATAGCGGGCTATTTCAAAGTTCGTCCACGTACTGAGAGTGGCAATAGTCTCGTTTGATTACTCATTTGATCATGTTCACACATGTGCTAGTAGTTCCCAGCAAGTCATCAAGAACAAACGATACAGACGCATCTTTTGTCGCGCTCGCTTATGAAATTATTTGATCATCATTTAAAATGTGTGTCAAATACTTACATTTGAGTGCAATCATATTAAAAGTAGATTTATAATGTATATTTAGTGGTGAAATCTAATAATCTTTCACATTTTGTTTTGTTGATTTCGTGTATAAAATATGCTCGGTGATTACGTTGAGTTTTTAGTTGGTTCCGAATATGCGACAGTAAAAGATTCTTAAAATGAGATATCTCATATTTGGAACACAAAATATTGTTAATATTTTATGAGCCACCGTGGTGATAATTACAGATGCCACCAAACAAAAGGAAAACTTGGAGTCATGTTGCGATGATACTTGCGGTTAATGCTGTCAGGAGCAAACAAATGGATTATTTAAAAGCATCGAAAGCGTATGGCGTTCTAAAAGGGACCCTGGAACGTTATGTCAAGAAAGAAGGTGATCCTTCGAAGTTAGTTGATACACGGCGAGGCAGACATCCTGCATTGCCCGATGCTTTAGAAACTCAACTAAAAGAATACTGTCTAGAAATGGACAAACGGTTTTATGGCCTACGGTTAAAGGACATAAAATACATGGCATTTCAGCTGGCTATAAAAAACCATATTAAACATCTATTCAGTGGATCAAAGGCTTCTGCTGGTAAAAAATGCCTTCATAGTTTCATAAAAAGCACCTTGAATTGTCACTCAGGACGCCACAAGCTGTTTCTGCTGCAAGGATAAAAGGATTCAACCCAGACACTGTTAAATCATTTTTCAAGCTGTATGAAACAGCAATGGCAGAGATAAACTTTTCTCCGCACAGATTATTCAACGTTGATGAGACTGGAATAACGGTAGTCAAACACAAACATTCCAAAGTGGTAAGTGCTAGAGGTAAAAGACAGGTTGCAGCCTTATCATCACTAGAAAGAGGAAAATTGGTCACAGTAGTCACCTGTATGAATGCATGTGGAATGTATGTGCCTCTTATGATTATTTTTCCGCGAAAAATATGGCGCAAGATTTAATGGATGGTGCTCCAGTGGAATCTATTGGTGACTGTCACCCATCTGGATGGATGCAAACCCATTTGTTCACTAGATTGTTTGATCATTTTATAAAATTCACGAAACTAACTGCTGAAGATCCAATCGTCTTGATACTAGATGGACATTATACACATACACGAAATATTGACGTCATCGATATGACTAGAGACAAGAATGTGATAATAATTTGCCTGCCACCGCATTGTACTCATAAAATGTAGCTAATGGATATGGCTTTTATGCGACCGTTAAAAACATACTACGCCCAAGAAACAGAAAACTGGCTACGCAATAATCCTGGACATGTGTTGACCAACAAATATGTTTGCATGTTCAGAAAAGCTTACCAAAAATGAGCAATTATGGCAAATTCTGTTAATGGTTTTCGAAAAACAGGCCTCTTTCCTGTTAATCCCAATATTTTCTCAGATGATGATTACGCTACCTATAACAACATCAATGAAAGTGTAGCCGAGCAATCTGATAACATCTTAAACACCAATACACCTGCTAATACAACTTATGTCTTGAATGAAAGACAACCGAATGAAGCCCCCCTTCCTTGAACTGAAACAACACCCTAAAAGAATAAAACATTAGTATCTCCGAATCCATATGAAAACCCTACTCTCAGTACATAACAGATCGTATCTCCATTTACTCTTAACCCAGTTCCAAGATTGCTGCAACATAAAATCAGTGAATCAAGCCGCTGCCTGCGGAAAGGCAAGTGTAATTACATCCTCACCATATAAACAAAACCTTTTGGTTTCAATCAATAAGAACAGAGAAAAAGAAGCTAAGGCAGCCCGAAAGAAAACATCGAAAGTAGCAAAAAAGAATCATATTAAAAGGATTAATGCAAAAAAGGTTTCTAAGAAAAGGCATTTGACAGATTCTGAAGGCACCTCATCTGAAGTTGACACAGAGCTGCTCGATAGTAGCGGTGATGAAGATCGAACGATGCTGAGTGTCCATACTGCAAGGGGAAATTCTCGGAGGATTTTAGAGGAGAAAAATGGGCGCGATGCCAAGATTGCTTTAAATGGACTCATGAAGTCTGTGGAGTATCCATTGGAGGTGGCTTTTTGTATTTTTTATGTCAAGATAAGAACTAATATTTATGTTTTTTTTTAAATAATTTTATAGAAATGTTTGATTTCTTTTACATAACTTTGACCAAAGATCATTCAACGAATTATTTTTAATTTAAAAAAAACGGTTAGTAAAAATTGAATAAGTAAGACTGTTTTCTGATAACTGTTTGGTGATAGAAAAAAATCTGTTATTTTTATGAAATAATAAAGACTGATTGCTACTGAAGCGTATAAGAAATTATATTCTCATTTAAATCAATTCAAAAGTTGGGTTCCCTAAAACAAGACTTATCTCAATTTAGGAATCCCAAGTATCCCATACTAGGGTACCTCCTTGCGTAGACAGAAACATATCGGCTACCTTAAATTAAATTTTTTTTCAGGGGGTCACTCCTCTATATGGGGAGACCCCCCTTAAATACCTTATAAAATTTTTTTGTAGTTGAACTTTGAAGAGAGCACCACTTTACACCTACATACAAAATTTGATGTTTCCAGCTTAAGGAGTTCCCGAGAAAAACTGCTGTGACACACGGACGGACGGACGGACGGACAGACAGACGGACAGAAGGACAGACAGGACACGATTTTAGAAGGGTTTTGTAAAATTATTTTACAAAACCTTTAAAAAGGAGTTATTTTTTTATGCGATTTATTTTACAGATTCGACTGACACTACCGCTTAACTACTTGGAGTGCCAAATTATGCATTAAATATAATTTATTATCACATTTTCTTTTTATCTTAACTCTAGTATTTTCGAGAAATCAGCAAAAAATAAAAAAAAACTCATATATCTCATATATGGCACCCTTAACCTAAGTCGCTTTGCATTCAACTTACAATGTTGGCTTCAACCCTTTTCTTTGTTTTTTATTAGACTCAATTTGATATTCAACAATATTTTTCGAAAAACACATAGTTTCGGAGTTATTTTTGAAAAACCGTTTCAAAATCAACATTTTTAACCATTAATAACTCAAAAACGATTGACTTATCAAAAAACTTTATGGAGTAAAAAGTGGTTTGAATTTGTCTTTATATCGACTCGTGAGGTTATTTTTTGACAATAAAATCCCCACCCCTCAAGAAAAGAAGGCATCCACTCTCAGAATTAAAGCACAAGTCGACATTGTGTCACTTTTGATATTTGAGGCACCGTCAACTACTCAACAATTTTCTTGCAAATCGATGAAGGTTCGAAGACTTCGGAGCTGACATCCTTCATTGCCTGAACTATTATAATATGAAATACAGAAATACAAAAATTCACGGAAATACTGAATTTCTTTTAAGATTTCTACTTTTTTTACAATTTTTTCAAATTTCTCTTATTTCATTACTCCCAGCAATCGTAAAATAAATCAAGCGAGAAACACTAAAAGACTAGGAATGCTGTAGATATTACAACGCACTACAAAGAGGCAAAATGTTGCCATCCAACGAACCCCTATCCAACTTTTCGACTGAAAACGGGTGCATATATAAAGGGATTCGAATGATGATACCTAAAATCTAGGCTCACATATTGGAGGAACTACTTAAAGCCCACCTCAAAATTGTACGTATGAGGGCTTTTGCTTGCCGCTACGTTTAGTGGTGGAAGTAGACAGTGACATCGAGGAGCTGATGCGAAATTCACCGGTTGCACACTCACTTTGTTGGCCCATTTTTTGATACCTACATACTAATAACCGTAGACGCCCACAAAGAATATGACGTCCGGGACCACCATTAAGATTCTATGAGAAACCTTCACTCAATGCGGGCTACAATTCACCTTGATATCAGACAATACCACAGCGTTCAAGTCACAAGTTTTCGAATCCTTCCAAAAGCCTGACGGGTTTGCTCATAAATATTGTGCGCTATACATCATCAATTGTGCAAGGAGAGAGATACATCCAAACAATTAAGCAAGTGTTACAAAAAATTATGAATAAACACAATATTTTACACAGTATATTATGCAAATTTTTAATGCAATGCCGGGAAGTTCCGAAAAAATAACCGGAGTCAGCTCATAAATGAATCTGTGATCTCAGAGAAAAACAAAATCCAGTAAATTAAAATCTTCGCACTTTCGACATTGGAGATAAATTTCAGGTGCGATTCTGTAACAAGTGTTATAAGAAGAAGTATGGCATGATCAAACAAAGTGAGATGCAGCAAAAGACAAACTCGCCATATCAACCAAATCAGACCCACCAATTACAAAAGTGATTTTAAAAACGAGTATTACGACAATGAATCCCTAGACCAAAACGTGACCAACTTGACAGACATTGCGGACAAGCCTCATTTTAGATTTCATGATATAAATGAACCAATGCAACAAGCCAAGGAACGAGCGACAAGCCAAGCGGCTACAGACATCCTACAAGGCCATCCAATGCAAGGACCAGAAGGAACTACAGAAGAGGCTACAGGATCAACGAGCCCCGTGCATCTGAGGAGATCAACCAGGCAACGAAAATAACTCGAACACTATGGCCCTCAGAGATCTCATAAGGAGAGGGAAAAGTTTTGTACACATCAACAGTTGTCATTATATAGACTCCACGCCTGAATTTGTACCGAACGATGTCATACTGATCGTACTAAACTCACTCTGTTCAGAGCTCCCACAAAGTTCACCACGTTTCCAGAGCTAATAAAATATCGGTATAAACTCGAGCTGTGAGTAGCTTACTTCCACTATCCCGGACATATATGTGTAAATAATCAACAATAGTGTATTACTTATTACACACATCTGAAAAAACGGATGCTACTGTTCCAAAAATACGCTTTTTATAACAGTAATGGAGAACACCAACACATCGAAATATTACTTTAAAAGTTAATACGTTTAATGCGCGTAATCGTGAAAACAATAATAATTTTTGTTTCATTGAAATCGGGCCAGGATTTCCAATGTTACAACGTTGTAAAGTTTCGCCGCTTTTTTAAATTTGCGTTCCTTCGCGCGCTTCTACAATGACGTCACACTGCGAGTGTGATTTCTGATTGCGAGTGATATGGAGTGTTTATCATAAAATCTGATTTGTAAAGTGGTTTTAAGTGTGTTTAAGTGTTTGTGTTAGTGGTTATTATTATTTTTATTAAATTGAAATAGTGATGGAAGAGGGTTTCGTGACAGGACAGTCGGGATAACCTGCCAAAAGTCGACATTTTGATGGTTGCACGATATTTGTCCGAGAATGGCGATTATGTAGCCGCTGAAATGCGAGGAATAAAACTGAATAAGTAAGTACATTTCTGACTAGTCATGTATGTTAGTATTTCAATCAAGTTTTATTAGAAGGCAACTATTTGTTTTTGTTAAAAATGGCAGTGGTTACAAACATTTTTTAAGTCTGTCTACCCGACTTGTTAGATATTACATTTACAGACAAAAAGTTAATTTTATCCTTTAGAGCAAATCAACTGGGTGATGTTATTTAGTTTGGGTGGGATCCATGTCAAATATGTCTTTAGAATTTAAAGTATTGCGTATCTTCTATGTAAAAATAATAAAAGTTAATTCATTACAGATCAGGAAGAGAAAGTTATGGCGATGAAGCCATAGGATATGTGCAGGTTAAAAGGGAAGGCAATGTATGCTATATGGTCCGTTTTACATTTTTCAAATATAATGCGATGAGTAGGTACATTTAGAATGTCTTCCTATGTTTATAAACCGAACATAAAATAACACTAATACTTAAAAATGTGTATTGTAACTCTGATCAAATAGAGGGCTTTGTAAGTTGATGATGCCACATGCTGTAACAATAATAGAATCTAATAAATCGACTTGTTTATAGTCAACACAAGCATGTGGCATCAAAAATCCAAAGTCCCTTATTCTACCAATAGATCTCTCGACGTGAATACGTAAAGCAGCAATTTTTTTAATCTCGATCACTTCATCTTTTGTAAGAGTCACATTACTGAAGACGCTGGGTGGTCTTCTCAATGTAAATCCTTTTGGGAATGTCAGATGAGCTATGTTTTTAAATCCCCGATCGGCGAGAATAGCTGCATTTCTCGGTAGAGTTTCGAGTATTCCGCAATCCTCAAATATTAAGGAGTCGGACGTCCTACCACCGTAACCTTCCGATATATAATTTATCAGACCGTCTGGAGTAATGGATATGATATACTTAATCGTATTACAACCTTTGTACTCCGACCATGTTAAAGCTTGCTGGACAGCATTGGCTGGCTTTTCAATTTGAATCTCCAGGCAATCTATTATACTTTGTACGTTACTGTATCTCTTTCTGAATGCCATTGGTAAGTTACCCATTACATCTTGGGAATCTGGAAAAAATATCAACCGTTTCATGCAAGTCGCCACTGCTGGCAAAGTTTTTCTAAATATCATCCCGATCGCGTTGCTTGTAAGACCAAAATCTAAGGCAAGGAGGGCATTACACTGATACAATCGTATTTTTTTTTAAAGTTATCATTATATCTCTATGTGAGCATTTACAATATTCATTAAGTAAGTCTATAGTGAAGTAGCATTGTTTAGGAAGACCTAATAGTAACTGAGGTTCCCGAGATATGCATAAAACCGCAGTTTTTTGCATATGATTTTTAAATGCGAGATCCTCACAATCCGTATCTTGTGAACTGTCACTGGTATTTAGCGTAAGCACAATACAATCTTGAGAAGTAATGCTAGCAGATTTAAAAGAAATCTCGTTTGAAGATATCTCAAAATTGTCATTTACTTCTCGTTTTCTTGTTGCATTTGCTCGGCTTTTTCTTTTCAAAATTTTTTCATCAGTCATTGTGCTTTTGTTATGAGGTTTTTTTTTTATACAAACTTGTATTTTCTTGCTACATTTTTCAATAAGAACTGGTTCTGGATTGATTTCGTGATTTGTTTCCAATGCATCAAAAGGATCCGTGTTGACGGCTTTATGTAGACCAGATTGAACAACAGAAACTTCTTCAATATTACTGTTCGACGTAGATGGTAAATCACCATGAAGTATTTTATTAACTATTTCATTTTTACGACGCTTCTGAATAACAAGTCGTTCCTTTACTTCGCTTCGTTATTATTGACATAAAAATTTATGTGGCACAACGTCTTTTTTAAGCTTCAGTATTCCTCCGACTAATTTATATTTGACATAATTTTTCATATCATTTTCAATCTGCAACATAAAACCATGTGCTTAAAATAATGCAGTCGCACTACTGTTTTTGTAATGATGAGCCTCCACTAAGGTACCCAGTATCGACATGCCATGGTCATACATAAAAAACACACACAAAAAACGCTCAGACCCAGAAAAAGAAAGTTTAAAATCATCTACTAGAAAAAAATAAATCATATTTGCTTTTGGTTTTGTTATATTTTTATTTATCAATAAAACTAAAAGTTTGTTACACTTCACATTACAGTCAGTATTATCGATACCAGGTTTGATCTTGGTACACATACTTTTAAAATAACTATCTATTACAAACAACATAGTAATAGCTTGCTCCTTACCCCTGACTATCAACATGCATATCCTCTTTTATTAAGTACAGTGAAACCTCGATTATCTCTGCGGACAGTTGGATGAGAAAAATCTGTTAATCGAAAAACAGGTTTAACCGAACAAAACAATTTATCGCTTAGTGTAAAGTTGATTAAAACGCTACGTTACATCTTATCTTACGGTTCTTTTTTGCACAACCACCAATTTAGCAATCAGATTCTACAGATTTAGGGGTTTTCTAAATGTTTTTATGTTTTTAGTAATTTTTCAAAGTTCTTTTGACCTCCCCACAAAATTTCATCTTTCTACCTTCTATAGTTTTTGAGAAAAATTGCTTTGACACATGGTCGGATGAATAAATGGACGGACGGATAGACAGGTACAAAAACTAGTAGGATTTTGTAAAAGAATTTTTTTTTACAAAATCCTCCAACTTGGTAATTTTTCTTCAAAATAATTCGGGCCACATAGCACGGATAATCTGCAAGCCGGTTAATTTGCACACGGTTAATCGAGCTTTCACCCTAACTACTACTGTAGTCTAGTCATGTGTGGCTAAGGTACGTAATAGGTACTAATAACTAAAATTAAAAACACTTTTGGATTTATACATAATAAACACAAAACTTACGTCGAAATGATCTTCACAGCAATGTACGTGACTAGATGCTGTGAGAGGATCTGCTCTTTTCATCACTTTTAACCACTTTTTCCGAATGTTACTGTCATATGGTACAGAAAAAAACAATTTTTGGGGTGTTTTTTCACTGGAGCTGCTACACATAGGCACAATACAATATTTCTTCGCCATTTTAGCGATCCATAATATGAAAAACAATTAAATTTAAAGCAAAACCACAAGATATAAGCAAGCGCCGACTCGCAGTGTGACGTCACACTTAGCGCGGTCGCTTGATCGGCTTTTGCCGCGGAGGACGTACTTTAACGTTTAATATCTCAGTGGTTTTTGAAGATAGAAAAAAAATAAAAACAGAATCTTTTTTCTGAAGATACCTATTTTTTAGATCTGCTGACAACAAAAAACGTTGGTGTGACTCATTGTCCTTTACCGCTATTTAATTGAAATGTTTTTTATACCAAATATAATCTAAAGCAATTCCAGCAGTTTGGTGGGAGCAGGAGTTAATTCTCGAGCCTTGAGCAAAAAGTATCGTGAAGTTTCATGTGAAATATGGGGAAATGCAATTCCTAGCCATTTTTACCGTAGCTGACGCCCATCATTAAACTTCCACCATAAATTAAAAGATTACGCTACAATATGTTACCGACTAAATGCAAACTCAATTCACTCATATCCATAAGCAGATCGATTTCTGATAACATGGAACTGGAAAAAAGTCTTAAAAATTTTACTTTATCGATCATTATTTATAGTTATTTGATTCTTTCGTTTTGCTTCAGCACTACATTCCCTTTCGAAATTTCGTTTGATGATACATAGTAAGAGTATCTCATTATCTTGATTAAATTCTTATTATCTTGATTAAATGCACACTCGTGAAGGTGATATGGTCAGTACTACGCTTTGGCCATTTCTCCGTCCACCCAGCTGCAATACGTTTTGATTTTAAAGTTATACGCATCATAACTGAACGGGCTTATAGTCTGTCCCAAGAATCATTCAAAGCAAATCTCACTGTCACCAACGGGACTCGAACCAGGAACCATCGGCTTATGCAGTGAGCGCTCTTACTAGTACACCATGCGGACTAGGATCCTTTTACATATCGTCACTCAGCAACAATGCCCGGACACGCACGAAAAAGACAAAAACAAAAAAAATACTTAGGATGAACGCGATTCCCATTTTTTCTATAGCGGCCACTTGGAAAGATTTTCCCTGTACTAACAAGCAGGACAAGGGCTTTGTAGTCACAAATGATGTGGAGGGTCATTTGGATTATGAAAACCATTTCTTTATACTCTCTAAAACAAAATATTTACTACGCACTGTAGAAAAACTACAAAACATATTTATTTCACTCAATTAGTGAAGGTTCATTCATCAAATTAATCGCTTGTTGATCGAACAATCTATTATGAAGGCGTGATCAATTATTAATGCATTATTGAATCACACAATGTAACCACAAAACACGCGCCTCTAACTACGAATGCTTAGATTCTTCTTAAAAACCATCAAATTTGTACATGAACAAGTTTGGAATGCTCCTGGATCTCGTAAATGAAGCGAATCTTTTCAAAGCTGGCCTTGCATGAAAAAAGTAATTATTTTTCAAATTCAAAAAGTTCAAATTTAACGGTCTTGAACTTCACTAATCAGTATGCACAATATACTCAGTTCTAATGGCAAAAAAATAATAGAAGCTTCACATAACTTTGTCCTTTCACTGTTTCACGATGCAATTATGGGACATGCAATAATATATAGACCAATATGCATCCAAACTTGCACCTGCACTATTTTCTCAAGTTAACATTACCTGTCGCAAAGTGTATTGCATGCATTGCACCAAACAAAGATTGATCTTGGTAGTGATTTTCGGTTGTACACATCTTGGAAGATAGACAAGCAGATAGTGAGAGTATGGTTGTGAATTCCAACGAAATTGAATGGAGTGGAATCCCCCATAGATCTTCTCAATGAAGTGCATGGTACACTATACACACATGTACCGTGAGTGGAGTATCTTCAATGAACATGAATTTTCTCGGCTGTTATGTTGCTTCTGTTACAACCAAGACAAAGCTTTTGTTGGGCTTGATGATGATATTCTTTTGATGTTTTTTTGATCACCACATAACGAAGATGATGATGGTGATGATGAGGCTGATGAAGGTGGTGATCATTTGGAGTTGCATGGCACTCAAACAATCGCCACACTCTAAAGCATGAAATCGGCCTATAGGTTGTTTGATGGTACTCGCGTTTTTTTTTGTAGTTGCGTGAAGGTAAATGAAGTTAGATGAGGAGTAGTAGTACCGAAATGGATTCCCCATGTAGCACTGCTATTTTCAATTGCATGCCTCAACAGGGGTAGGGAATGGAGATAATTATCTCGCGGTGTATTTACAATTCCCTAGCTACTGTCATCCTTTACTTTATGAGAAAATGCAAGTATACTCGTATGCTATCAATATTTTAGCTGGGAACTATGAGTATCTTTGAAATTAATTTGCGCTCCTCTCACACACATATAGAAAGCATGTCAAACAAAATATGCTGAAGATACGATAGTTATCCAAATTGTGATGGCTTGAATTCAGCAATGAAGATGCACTTACAATCTCTCTCACACATTTGATAGCGGTTACAATGAGCATTTTGCGGTACTGTAGTAAGATCAGTATCTATGGTATCTACGTACAAACTCTTTGCAGATATAGATAGTACCCATCTTCTTGAATGTAGGCTCAATGATACTTGATGATGCTCACTCTCTTTATGATGACTAGTTGTTGTTGCTGTAGTTTGGGAGGATGGTGAAAAAAATCATTTCATCCGAGGAAACATATCGGTAAGTCTGTTTTGGGTATAAAAGTCGGAAATTTTGGTGGTAAATCATTCAGTTTTCATACAACATTTGTTTGGTGTATATACAAAATTTTATTTTGTATACCGGACTTTTAAATACGGAATAGTTTTCCTTTTTTAATTTACATTTCGGAGTAAATTATCCTTTGGTTAGTTGATATTTTATAAATTTTAAATTGATTTGAAGAAGATGATCCTCTTGGAGGATACGTTTGAAGCAATATTTAAGTTATTTAAAATAAGTATAGTGTGAAAAGTTTCTGTGAACATTACGAGTAAAGGACTAAGTGATTATACCTGTTGTGTATTGTGAATACAAAGGACATTTTTGACTTCAGTTTATGATGTCAAAACTATCGGTGGGAATGCACATATCATTCATGGATTTTATATTGATTGGAGTTTATCCTTTGAAGGAACATTTCAAAGCCCTGTCAAACTGATTGCAAACCCATTCGAAAAATTAACCATGTTTGCTTGTTATGAATTAAGAAAAGTTCCAGACTATAATTATTCAAGAATATTTCTTTAAGAATTGGTGAAATTTATCAAGAGTGGATTAATTTTTAATCTAGTGCCTTTTCGAAGGATGAAATTATTCTTATTCAGTTGTTTGAGTGACAGATAAACTGATTTAAGGATTATTTACATAGTTTCGATTCAGTGGATCCTAAGCAGCAAATTCAATCCATAAATGTAAACTGACAAGCCTATCGATCCTTTGCTAACGTTTGCATTTGTTAATGCACCAGGTTTTGAGATTATTTTCTTTACTGTTAAAAAAAATGGGAAGGCAAACGCTAGTTTAGGCATTTGACTGCTTTAAATATTTTACGAATATTCAAATCGACAATGGTTGATAGATTCTTCATTGCTAATCTTATAATTTTACAAAGTTTTTACTCATATCCAAAAGTGCCTCTTTTGAGATTTTATATCTTCACATTCATTATCTCAATAAAAAAAATTCGTGATTTATTTTCAATTATTTTAAATTGTTATTCGTAACACTTTAATTTCACAAAACACTTCAAACGAATTCAGTAAAAAGAAGTTTAATAATGACAGTCATATAAAATCGATACAGTTAATAATTGACAAGCTGGCTTGAAGTATATCTGGACAGTTTATTCGAGTGAAATCTGAGTTCTGAATTTCGCAAAACTTAACACAATCCTTCAGGGATAAGACATAATTTCATAGCATAAATCCAATTTCAACTGACGAGCATATTTTCATGCTTTTCGTCGCTCATTGGAGCATCTTATAAATGTAATAGGCTATGCATCCTTAACAGATTCTCAAATATAAAATTCAAATCCAATTTACATGGCAGACATATTATGAGAAATGAATGTCTTTGATTGTACCTGAATTTTAAAACGAAACTTATTCATATGCCTTCACAGTGAAGAAATTCGTTGAATTTGATTCATTTAAAATCATTAAATTTATTCAAGTTCTTTTGGGAAAAAATTTCAATTTCAAAATAATTAATCTTGATTCATGACAAATATTGTGAAGGACTTATATTTGCTTCTGCTTAACTTTATCTGTATGAAGCACATCTTAAAGCGTTCTTGTGAAAAAATATAAATTTGACCTCAATTTATTGAGTTCTTCTTTTTAATTTTTGAGTTCAACCTTCAAATTTAAATATTAATATGAGCTGGTGAAACATAAAAGCAAAAGGAGGTCGGTCTTTTATCAAGGATGAATGTATATTACGCATGGTAAATCCATGTGTAATCAACACGCAGAAGGTGGATTTGTCTCGTTCCTAAGCATTTTGAAATGGCTATGTGAGAATAAAAATATTTGGAACATCTACTTTTAATAATTTTAAAGAGAACATATGACAAGTAATAAAATTTGCATCCGTGCAAACCATAATTTCTAATTTGCGGAAATAATTTTTTTTAGTACATAGTCATAACGTATCACTATCAAATCATGACCATTTGTGATGATATTTGCAATATTCGTGGATGATTTATCTTGTTATTGAAAATCCTTCAAGAGCACACAGTTAAAGTTTTCTTTCCTGTGAATTTTTCTTTGCAAATCTCTAGCACCTCATAATGAACTCATTTTGAAAACATTAAAGAATTGACTAGTTTAAAAAAAAAAAAAAACCTTTACAAAAGGAGGCAGAATATTCGGGAAAATGATAGTTCTTTACGAGCTTATAAAATACATTCGATATCTTGCAAATATGGTTATTTAGCTACCATTAGTAGCTTGCGCTGTGGTAGGTAGAGCGTTCACTGAGTAAGCTGAAGATCCCTGGTTCGATTCCCATATAGTGAGAATGAGATTTTATCGAGCGATTCTTCGGGCGGAATATACGAGCAAGCCCGTTTAGTTATAATTCGTACTAGTTTAAAATCAGACCATATCGCGGCTGGGTGGACAGGCACAGGGTCAAAGTATGGTACTGAGTATACAATCTTCACGAGCACCGATACATCTGATCAAGCTAATGAGACACTCTTATATCTCTAAGCGGAGGCCCAAAAGGAGCTGTTGTCTTAAAGCAAAAAAAGTAGCTTGCTCCTGGGTTTTTGAGAGTATCTCATGTGAAAATCAAAATTGATATGTCATTTATTACTTTCTATCTGACAAGCTCTAATTGTGCTGCTAGAAATGGTTAGTTAACCACTAATATGTCTTCAAATTATAGTCTATCGTATACAAAAAAATCCATCTTTCAAAGTTTACTCCTTGTTTTGAAGTAATAAACAGAATCTCTTACCTGACAGTAAATAATCATATAAGACCCAACCCGCACATAAGTTCTGAGTCCAACCCGAACATCGGACTGAGCCGTCCTTTACCATTAAAAAATCTTAGAACTGACCTTGTTGCTTCTGACCCATAAAATCCTTACCTCTGTGTTGCATTGGTGCTTGGCTGAGGCTGCAGATAACGATTGCAGCATTTCAAGCTTCTACTGAAATAAGAGGTTACCATTCTTAATGGAATTTATTTTTCAAGTCCCATCAATTGTCCTAGAAGCCTCAGTACAGAAAGCATATCTGCTCCAGCCAACTGCAACTCTGAATGCTTTCATTCGACACTTTCAGTAACTTCAACATGAAACCCTCCGTTAGAGTTTGGTTCCGCAATCATGCTGACCGAAGACGCAAACGGCCCAAATATCCGCGCTGTTAATAGTTTAATGACCTACTTGTGTTCCAAATCCACTTTAAAAAGTGATTAATGTGGTATAAAATTCAAAGCTCTTTCTGACATTGTGTTGAATTTCTAGGTGATTTCCAGGTTTATCATTCCTTATAACCTGGCCAGGCAAGATGTTGCGCTGAAGCAATTAACTTAGTTCAACCATGATGCTGAGCTGCAATAAATCAAAAGTTTTATTACCGTAGCTTGCAGTCCGAGTGTTTGCTTGAGTATCGAGCTCCATACTTTACTGAACAAATTTGCGCTAAGCATATATGTTCTTCTACAGAATTCATTCTAAAGTAACTCTAAAATACAATATTTGACAACTGATTGGAAATGGATGCTCTTTTCATACAATACTAACATATAATGCTTGACAACCCCAATACTCGTATATTCAATCTCTGATTGGAGTTTAATCAGACCTAATGGATTGAGGTAAAATTAAGCTGCAAGTTTTTAATCTACGTGAACAGAACTGCAATGGTTTCGGGAGGTATAACTGACTTGTGGAATCGGTTCACGAGTATATAAATTAATTTAGATCGAGCAATGGAATCTTTTCTTTAGTCACAGGACTTACTGTTTCTTCTTTTCTTGCTCAATAGAGCTGTACTCTAAATCAAATAAACGCGGGCCTCCTGGCTACTTTGTACTCACTATTTTCTGTCTATTCCATGGTTTTAAGCTTGAAATTCCAAAATGTCTGCATCAATTCAACCCTTCCACTAGTTACCTACCATTCTCCATGGCCAAGCGCCTACAATCCATCCTTCCAGCACTTTTCTAGATACTCAGGTACCCATCATATGCCAAACGAAACTGTAGAAGTGAGTAATTTATTACAGTATCACTTAAATTGCCCAGATTTGCTTAAAAATTAAATTTAGACGGCATTACTTATTTGAATATTTTCCAAAATATTTTAGCTTTTGTGGTAATTCCTTAGCGCTTAAATTTTGTATGTGGAACTAGGAATAAACCCACAAGTATGGCTATGAAATTACTTCAATAATTTTTTTTGTGAGCATGAAACCCTCCCATCAGCGATAAAAGAGGTAAAAGTATCGCTTTAGACGTAATATTCAGTATATGATCTTGTAGCGGATCATTTCTGTAACAATTTTGAACTGCACGCACCGTATCTATGCTAAAGTTTGTAATTTGATCGGTAATAATATAGACCTCATAATTCTTCTTCTTCGTAGCAATACAGCCCCTACCGGGTCCCCGCTTCTTGCAGAAACCGCCTCCACTAGTCTTGGCCCATCAACCGCATCCTCCAGTTTCGATATTCGAACAATTGTTAACTGTCTTCGTCAATCGAGGCAGACAAAAAATTTTTCGCTTTCCTTAATAGTATCTGCCCTTAAGCTCTCCAGGCAGGTATTAGTTGTTCGCCCATTTGATTCACGTGGCCACCTCATTGCAGCTTCCGTAGTCTTACAATTGTTGAGACAACTCATGGTTGTATCGAACTTATGGCTGTATTGAATTGGTACCCGTCTAGCTTCAATCTGACTATTCGCCTCAGGACCCATCTCTCTGACTGTAATAATATCTCACATTGATTCCATCAAACCAGACCCGATTGCCGGAAGCATGTTGAGCACTGCGGAAAACTGGCTGCTAGTTTCCTAGCATGCCAAACAGTTTAAAGATTGAAGCGTCTGGAAGGATGTATTGTGGACTCTCAGCCGACTGATGGATGATCAAGAAAGCTAGTAGACACTTGAAGGTGATAAGCAATGTCGAACTTAAGTAATGCGAAAGTGGTTTGTAGTTCCGGTCTACAGTGGTCGGCAAGTTAGGTTTTTGTGCTGGTGAAAATCCCACATAATTTGGACACAAAACTTTCTATCTGCTGTCTATCTACTCGTTCAAGGTTTCGCCCTGCCTGAGCAAAAAAAAAATTATATTTCACAGCTTTTTAGCAAATATATACTTAATATCAAAAGAAGAATTTTAATTACTAAGTAGGATAGTATTTCATCCAAACTCTTCACGCTTTCAAATATTAATGCCTGGCTATTTATGCCTCTTTTTTACTCTGCCTCAAAACATGGAATCTAGCCTAAATACACTTTAGTGCCTTCTTCTCATTGATTATACAAGATTAGCATAACCATCACGTTAAACTCAAATACTTCAATTTTTAAGAACTCGTATTCATTCAAATTTCATATATAGTATAAGGGCGTAACCACAAAAATCACATTTTTTGTACACATCACAGTCAATAAGCTCATGGATTGCTTAACTTATCAGTATTTAAGAAGTTAAACCTGAGTTGCTTTAATTCCTTTATGAATCTTCTTTCATTTTCAAAAAAATTAAAGAAAATATTAAGTTAATAATTACACCTAACAGTAAAGTTAAGCACTTAGTTATTCATTCATCAATTTCAACCATTGTATCAAATTATCCTATAACAAATACCCATGGTCTCTCTAGAATAAATCATATGTCATTCAACACGTCTTACCTTTAAGATAAGATAAGTTAGCTCCAGAATACGATTACAAATCACACCTATTTAGAAATTGAAGTTTACTTTTCAACCACACAAATGACAAACTACCAGGTTTATATCAAGATATGCATGTTGTAAAAACCAACCATTCTTAAGCAACAGCATGTAGGTGGCCCAGCTTTGGTTCTAAAAATTGACACTGTTAAAGTGCTGGAGAATCGAATTTTGACTCGTGGCTCTACAGATAAATTAGTTGTACAAAATTTTTCAACTAACTTTGGTGATCAATTCTGATAAGTAGAACTAGAATAATAATTGGTGTAATGCCATTCATCACCAATAATCACAAAATCAAACAATAAGGCATTCACGTTCAAAATTCATGACGCAGTCAAGTAAAAATACGTCAAATATCCTAAAAATCGCACTTGGTGAATACAGTATCGAAAATAAGTGTGACATTGGCGCTGAAACAGCTGAGAACCAGCAATGAAAAAGATGAAATACTTGTATGCTGAAGAATATAATCGGAGCGAAGCTAACCGAAGAACGATGTCAAATTTGATACAATCATGATGAGCTGTAGGATATTTTGACGAGCCAGATGCCTCAACGATTGTTGACTGGCCACGCAACTCGTACAGATAAACAATAGATGTGTCAAAAGTGAAGGTCAGTGGAAAAACCTAGGAAACGCTGGTCTGACTCGATCAACAAAGATAGTTCATCACTTTCCGGATTTCAAAAGTAGGGGATGCGGATAATGGACCAAGACAGCTGGATGTTTTTTTACTGAAAATGAAGGATCGAGAGGGGTTATAGGTTTACGAAGCAGAAGAAGATGGCCACAGCAAAATTATTACAACATAAATTTGGCACGTAATCTAGTAGATTTAGCTCTTCACTCTGCTGAGCAGAGATAGAACTACTACTCAAAAACTCGCTGAGCATTTATTTTCATCAACATCAACAAGTTGTTGTTTGGACCCTATAGCCCTTAAAAAATTTATAGACTCCTACTGTACTTCATATTCATTCATATTTATTTGCGCACTAGCCAACAATAATTTTCTGACAACTCGATGATATCTGGAGGGACTTTATTAGACGAGTATGTACTACGTGGACAGGCAAACGTTAAGTAGTCAAATAGCCCTCTACACGTTCACGTATTTCCGCCTCTCCCACTGTTTTACTTTCTAAGGGACTATTGTACATTAAAGCTACTATGCTTTGGCACAACGATCCTCGAAACGTGAATCTCGAATACATATTAGAAGTAATAACAAATGGGTCACCGAAATTTAGATGTACTCATTCTACCTGATTTGCCCAGTAGAAATCATGCCTTTCTTCGACATTTCTCGTATGCCTGAATAGCTGAAGTTCGGCATACGTGCCATGTGGCCATTTATTTACAACCTGAATGCTATACTTCTTGACACTATCTCCAAATTGTCTTTGTTTGATTTATAAATGGTTCCAAAAGATCCTCAACGGTATCAATGTAGCATCATGCTAGAGGAAGGTACACGACCCTCCAGCAACATTTGTATTCTGAACCATAAAAGTTATTTTAACAATCTGAGATAGTGAATTAATTGGGAGTATCGTATTTTTCAATAATATTGAAAAATCAATTCAATTCTCCTTTGACTTATGGTTTATATAGAAGCAATGCTATGGTTTTTTCGTGTATACCTTCTTATTTGTGCAATATGGCAGTAATATTTTTAGTAAAACTGAATCTCAAAAAGTGCTGGAAATAAAATATCGATGTACACCAGTTCTTCGTAGACTTTAAGCAAGCATATGATAGTGTCGAAAGAAATAACTTGTACAAAATAATGCTTGACTTTGGTGTCCCAACTAAACTCATCCACATGACCAAGGTTACCACGCTAAACACTGGATCTCAAGTCAAAATTAACGGAGAATCGACTGAAAGGTTTCCAAAGAACTCAGGCCTAAACTAGGTCGATGGGCTTGCCTCGATATTATTTAAAATTGCTGTGGAGCATGTGGTCAGAAAAACGCCAGCAGACACCAAAGGCACGCTACTCTATAAGTCCACGCAACTAGAAGCGTATGTCAACGACGTTAACATTATGTCCAGATCAATTCCAGATGTGAAGGAAGTGTCCATATGGCTGGAGCCAGAAGCGAAAAAAGTCGGCCTCATCGTCAATGAAACTAAATTCATCACTCAAACAAGAAAAGATTTGCCTATACGGCAAAACCTGACCTTAGAAGACTACAACCTGACGATAGCTTCTAATACTTCGAAGTCCGTCTTGATAGAAAGAGCACGGAAAGAATGAAATATGGAAAAGTATAGACGCAGCAAACAAAGACTACTTCTAAGTACTTTCTATGCTAAGATCCAGAGATTTTCACAGGAAAACCAAAATTCGCATATACAAGTCACTGATAAGACATTTGTGGCTGTATAGATATGAAACTAAGACTTTTACAAATGTTTCCCAAAAGGCCTTGGACGTATTGGACGCAAAGTGTGCAGGAGAATATCTGGCCCAGTAAAGCATGGAACAGAGTGGAGACTTTTTTATAAGGATGAATTGTATAATCTTAGTGACAACTCACCTGTATTAGCTTGTGTAAAGCAGGACATGAAGAAAGAATGGAATAGCATTGGCTCCCAAGACGAAAGTTGAAGTGTAGAACTCAAGAGAAACATCCAGTTGAGAAACCGAGGAAACGATGGGAAAATCCAATCGATGCTGACAGCAGATTGCTGCTTGGCATTTTCAATTGACGAGCCAAGTCGCAGAACCGCAACGACTGGAACCGACTATTACTGGAGGCGAAGGCCTGGATTGGAGCTATACCATAAATGATAATGATTGCAGGAAAAGAAATATGAAAATAAATAGCTAATATAAGTTAGAACAGAGATAAAGTTCACAAAGAATTTTCATCTGCATGAAAATAGATTAGTAAAGTGCTTAAAATTTCCCGAATAAAATTGAGGATATAGTATCCAAAAAGTAAAACAAAGCTTTTTGAAGTAATTTTCGGTACTGAAATTGAGGGAAAGAATCTCTGTAATACAATATTTCAACAGTACTACAAAATTATACCCTTGAAAATCAATCAAAGTGCTAGTGGCCGGTCGTCCCGTTCGAGCTGCATTAAGTCAAGGTGTTTTCCTCAACGGAGCATAAATTACTGGCGAAATTTATTTTCAGTGAGTTGTAAACCACTAAGATATATGTAATTGGACCCAACAGCTTATCCATATTCTGTAAAATCACTTTCAAACCTAAATTTGCAACTTTTTCACTCTGCATTTTCATAGTTTGTTTTAAAACACAAAATCATTAAAATTGAATTTAACCGTTTAAATGTTTTGTTTCAAAGCACTTTTACTGACCGCTTGGTTTTGCTGACAAATTAACATCGCCTTGTGGCAAAGACTTCAAGCGATGGAAGTGGGTGATTAGTTCGCATGAGTGCTGTTTAAAATAGGCGGGAATTCTCTATCCACAATTGAACAAAATTAAGTTCGAGCCCCCATCGAGGAAAAAGTAAATGATCATTAAATAGCAGAAAAAATTATTATGATTAAATCGAAAGTTCTTTTATGTTATAGATAACCCGAAATTTAATTTTTAAAGCAACCGTTTACCAATTACTATATATCTAATAAAAAGTGCGTAAAATACGTAAACGCAATATTATATCACTCTGCCATTCGTGACTTTTCCAATATGATCTATATTCCGTACAATCAACAAAAGACAACTATCTCAATCAAACTCAATGCACATTAATGCATCATTAACAAAATCACTAAACATTTCACCTTCAACCTGACCTCCATAACCTTCCGCCTTTCTTCAACAGAGAAACGCATAGAGAGAAACGAAAAACACTAAAACTTATCTCACTTTCCATTCCACCATCCGATCATCTCACCCAGCTAGCTAAAATTCATCACCCTCTTAAGATATCAAACCAATGATTTATTACTCAATCATTACTCGCGAGACCATTCAATTTAAGTATCGTAAAACTCTTACTATCTACCAATCTCAATTCAACATAACAACATAAAACGTGCAAATACTAATTGAAATATTACTATTAGCGCATGGCGCACCAAAAAAAAAGTTTACCAAGACAAACGGTACCGCATATCTTCTCGCATTAGCAAGCATCTCACCAATGCCTTCGCAATAACCTTCCTTATGAAATATACGTAATAATCACCAACCAACTCGTAGATAAGATACAAACATCTTCAGCATCACTTTTCTATACCTAAGTATGTACCATGAGATTTTTCGCACAGCATTCATTCATCAGCAGCAAATATCTTTTATCATTCCCGGAGATGTTATCTTTCTACCTTTCAAATTAGCGTTTTTTGGTGGAATAGATGGTGTCGTTGTCATTACTGTTTTTATATGAGTACACATTAAAACCAATATTACAAAAAACAGACTAGCTGAGTGACCGACCAATGGATAGACAAACAGAGATAGCTCCCAAACATTTAACAGATGCATCCACCGGCAACATTGGTCATAAATATTCATTTTTTGCGATTACGAAATTGCACGGTTGAGTTAAATGAGATGGATATTGATGATGGATTATGGGATAAGTGTTAAAGCACTTACCATTTCGTTAGGGTGATTATTTCATTTAGAAGAGATGAAAACAATGAGGAAATCATTGAAACTATTTTCGAGAGATGCGAGTCCATGGATGTTTTTATTTCTAGGACAGCTACTAAATAGTTTGCAAGTAGTTGAGAAACATAATTGAAAATTGATAAGATAATCAGATACTGCTGGTGTAATTATTTTTATCAATGAAAGTATCTTTATTCGATTGAAAGGGGTAATTGATGTTGATGGTTAAAAAGTGCGTAAGAGTTAAGTAAGTTGATTATGTGGAAAAACTTTGTGGCTTACAGGTTATGCAGGCTTGTTTTACAATTAGGCCCATTAAATGACCAAACATGTGCTCGTATATGATGTTTTATTAGAATTGACTAATTTGATGAATGTCTTCTTTATTATTTCGATTAAGTCATAAATTTTAAAGTCAAAATTAAGTAGGGTAAAATAAATTTAATGTAAGCCGCATTTCCTAGTTTGCACAATATATCATTTCTGTTCACTTCTGTTACAATTTGATGCAAAGCAGCGAGCATACTCTTACTAGAGACAATTTTTCATTGAAATTTGCTTATTAGTCATCATTGCCTGAAATACTTACGAAATAATAAAGACGTTTTCTATTAACGACTATCATCCAAAAGCAGCCTAGAATCGTTTATCAGAAGACAATTGTGGTTCTATAAAAGATAACCTTTTTAATTTAATGCTGAGTCTCCATTAAAAATGAATTTCTTATCACTTCCCCGGGTAAAAATATCTCAGGCCATCAAACAAAACCTTGAATCTTAGAACTCTAGGGAGAAAGAACTCTTTACACTGGAAGAGCTATGCCTATCTTATCATTCTGTTATTTTCTCCAATATTCTCTAGTTTTGAGATTCACATAAATAAAGATGATTTTTTTGAGAGCTATCATCCAATTATTCAGTAATTTTTCAACAAACTCTGTTTAATTCACATGGTCAGTAGGCATCAATTTTTGGGCTAATTCCATCAATTTGCATAAAGATGCTTCATTCCTAACCAATCTGCTAGATACATATTCTTGGACTCCTAGAAACCCTCAAAAACTGCTGGGATATTTCGGGTTGAATACCTGTTAAACGATGGTTTGAATATTTTAGATTAAATTATTGAATCCCATACTTCAGTTTTTGCTATCCAGTATAATACAAACAACAAATTATCACTTCAAGTTAAAAAGAAACACTCGACAGACTCATAAATATTTGTTTAAATAACACATAAAACAGATACTGAAAAATTATAAGCTTCAACTTTTTATTTTTTTCTTGAAAAGCCATCGGGCGTTGCTTGTTTGAGTGAGTAGACACATTTTGACTCCTTTGAGTCATCTTCAGTGTCTAAAGGATGCGGGAAAAGATTTGTGAAAGGTGGATTAAGCAGCCACTCATCCCTTAGAAACTGAATCTGACTCAGAGAGTCGAAACACATCTGCTCACTCAACATGATGGCTTTTCAAGAGAATTTGCCTGTAGATATCAAGTGAAGAAAATAATTGACTTCAACTCATTTGCTGACATGCTGAAATCCTAAGCAACGTTTAATGGCTTTACCAGTTTCTTCTTCTTCTTCTTTGTAGCACTACAGTCCCTCTCGGGCCTTCGCTTAGAGAAAACTAGAGTATCTCATTTTCATGACCGTATTATTGATTTGTTCGGAAGTTGGTTTTGTTAGTACCATTCTCCCATGTGCCTGCTCAGCTATGATATGATCTGATTAAATCAGTACATATCGCCACTCATAGTCTGTCCGAAAAATCCCCTGAACTAAATCACGTTGCTCCCAACGAGATTTGAACCTGGGACCTTCGGCTTATGGGTTCATGCTCTAACAACTAGACCACACAGAAGATCACTCAAGTTGAGACCATGTAAGTGATAGAGAGGTTCGTGAAACATTGGCACTAATACGGTTTATTGAGAAATCCAACATTATTAAGAAATGGAGTTTATTGCCATATTAATATTATAATCAAGTACATAAAGTATTTTATATTCAAGTCCAATTCAATTGTTTTTGTTTTTCCTCCGTCGAAACAACGTTTGGGAAGGTCCTACGAGGAGTAAGTAAGAAAAACATCTTACATGGTACTTAATTGTTAAAAATATTTTCTATGAAATAAAACCAAGAGGCCTATTCTTTAGCTTACAAGAACTAATACACCCATAAGGAGTTCATTTGATTTTTCAATTATTTTCTGTCACATAAAAATCCACCAAAAATGTTCTACCCTAACTTTGAAAAGAAATGTTCTTGAATTTTGATAGTCAAACATTGAACTTAAAAACTGTTTTCTTGACGCACTTCTCATTTGATAATTTATCAAAAACAGTTTTTAAGGGTTTCGTGAAATAATTTTACTAAACCGTACTAAAATCGGTACCTGCGTCACAGCAATTTTTCTCATAAACTACAAACGCTAAGGATATGAAATTTTGTAAGTAGATGTAAAGTGGTCCTTTCTTCAAATTTTCGGTACAAAAGCAATTTTATATGGCTTTAAGGGAGCCTAAGGCTAAAAGAGAGATTGACCCTTCAAATTTGTTTCACTCGTACCAAAGACAGACAATACGGGTATCAAATGCTGACATGCTGAAATCCTAAGCAACGTTTAATGGCTTTACCAGTTTCTTCTTCTTCTTCTTTGTAGCACTACAGTCCCTCTCGGGCCTTCGCTTAGAGAAAACTAGAGTATCTCATTTTCATGACCGTATTATTGATTTGTTCGGAAGTTGGTTTTGTTAGTACCATTCTCCCATGTGCCTGCTCAGCTATGATATGATCTGATTAAATCAGTACATATCGCCACTCATAGTCTGTCCGAAAAATCCCCTGAACTAAATCACGTTGCTCCCAACGAGATTTGAACCTGGGACCTTCGGCTTATGGGTTCATGCTCTAACAACTAGACCACACAGAAGATCACTCAAGTTGAGACCATGTAAGTGATAGAGAGGTTCGTGAAACATTGGCACTAATACGGTTTATTGAGAAATCCAACATTATTAAGAAATGGAGTTTATTGCCATATTAATATTATAATCAAGTACATAAAGTATTTTATATTCAAGTCCAATTCAATTGTTTTTGTTTTTCCTCCGTCGAAACAACGTTTGGGAAGGTCCTACGAGGAGTAAGTAAGAAAAACATCTTACATGGTACTTAATTGTTAAAAATATTTTCTATGAAATAAAACCAAGAGGCCTATTCTTTAGCTTACAAGAACTAATACACCCATAAGGAGTTCATTTGATTTTTCAATTATTTTCTGTCACATAAAAATCCACCAAAAATGTTCTACCCTAACTTTGAAAAGAAATGTTCTTGAATTTTGATAGTCAAACATTGAACTTAAAAACTGTTTTCTTGACGCACTTCTCATTTGATAATTTATCAAAAACAGTTTTTAAGGGTTTCGTGAAATAATTTTACTAAACCGTACTAAAATCGGTACCTGCGTCACAGCAAGTTTTCTCATAAACTACAAACGCTAAGGATATGAAATTTTGTAAGTAGATGTAAAGTGGTCCTTTCTTCAAATTTTCGGTACAAAAGCAATTTTATATGGCTTTAAGGGAGCCTAAGGCTAAAAGAGAGATTGACCCTTCAAATTTGTTTCACTCGTACCAAAGACAGACAATACGGGTATCAAATGAAAGGTCTTGGTTAGAACTTTTCAATACAGGTCTTAAATTAGCACTAATTCCTTAGACAGGTACACGGAGAGAGCTAATGCCCGAAATATGTATTTTAAACTACTAAAAGAAACCTTCTCATTTGTGAAAAATGTTAATATGTTTTTAAGGTAATACTCTTAAACACTATGTCCTGAAATTTTCTGAAACTAATAGAGTCATTAGTTCAACGAAATTTTGTTAACCTTTAGTTACCTCACTATTAATTTCAAAAATCAATTAAAAGAGATCGAAATATGCGAATGAAATTTATTCAAGCTATTTCGAAAAATAATTTGCTCAATATCACGCTTAAACGTTTCATCATAGCCTGATTTTGAATCAGAACCGATCACAGATATGTTCACTCATGATCTAAAATAAAGGTTAAAGTATAAGTAGCCTGATATTGAAATACTAAAATTTTTTCTGCCCTCCATGCCCATCATTTACCATTTTTGGAGCTTTGCAAAATGAATTTTACAAAGACCTATTAGCTTCGCATCCTGTCTGTCCGTGCATCACAGCTTTTCTCATACACTATGAAAGCTACAAAGCTCAAACTTTGTGGAGCAGTTTGCAAAGGACTCAAAACCACAATCTTATTGGTTCGCATCACCTTTTGAGAAGGAACCTCATCCATTCGAGCGATTTCAGAAAGAAAAGTTGTTTGTTCTTAGTAACGCAGTTATGAACGCTCTTTGTTGCAAAAATATATGTTTACACGTTCCCCTGTTGTTTTAATATCCGACTTTATAATAAAATAAGAGGACGATTCAGGTATTCAATCAATCACGAAAAAAGGTAAAATCTATTGCCTTCACAAATCAATCACTATTGTCGCCAATCACTTTTCACAAATCAAATACTTTTGCATTCCAAATTCTAGCGGAAAACTAACGACTCTGTAGTTTTTCGAAGTTAATATGGAATGTATTTGTTGGTTCATCTTGGAAGCTACAATTAGATGAAAATATTTGTATAAATTTTGGATGCTAAAGTTTCCAGTATTATTTTTTAGCACTTTAAATCCATTTTGGAAATATGTCCTTTTTCACACTCTTCCCATGAAGTTCGAAATTGCTTCATTTTGATGGCATTTGGATGAAATAGTTTTGTCATATTTTCATAATTGTTCCTCAAAAAAATTTTTTTCAATAGTTTCAAGTTTGGGCCCAGATCGTTTGTAATCATTAGAAATATAAAGCTATAATTTTGAACATACTTTGATAAAAACTAACTTGAACTAAGCGCACATAAATAAGAAATTTGTTTCGAGAAAAATATATCGTAACCACTCATGATATCAAAATTAAAAGAATAACAAGAATATAAAATAAAATTTAAAAAATTCAATTGACTACACTATCCTGACGCTCTTAACAGTTATCAATTCAATCCTTAAAAAACTTAATTTTTTACCTCATAAAAAATAAGAGAATTATAACCTTCAGCATCTTCCTGAATGCGAATTTCCAAAGTACATTAGACATCAGCAGAATTGAATGTATTTCTACGAGCTATCAATTTAAAAAAAATTCTATTGAGTAAAGCTAAATTTTCAAAAATTTTGAGCATAGACACAGAAATAGATTCGATATCCCACAGCCTACACCCTAGAAAAATTTCTAGTTGATTTATAAGTAAACAACAAGTCGGCTTGAAGTTCATAGTTAATCTTGTTTTACCTATGTATATGATACATCAATAATTTACGAAACGTAACCATATCCTTCAATAAAATGTATACTTTTCAACAAACTCCGTGTATTTCTCAACACAATTCTCACCTCATATTTCATCACTTGACTCAGATTCTGTAATTGGACTCCAACAAATTTTAGTTCCAAGATATAACTTTCTAAATGCAATTGAAACTCTTGATTGGAATCATGGATATAGCCCTGATTTACTTCTCGCTGTTTTTTAATTTCAGTGCAGAGAACAATTAGTTTTACATTCTCATATTATTTTTAACAAGTCGCTTTCAAGCGGTGTGTCAGAAAAGAGGCTGTTCAAAATTATAGAAGAACTTCCATACTATCTGCTAGCCCAAAATCATTGGAAAAAAAGCCTGTTTCAAAATATCTACCATTATAGAGCAAAGTCTCTCTGACTAATAGCTTGGCTTCAGAAAACTTCGATTTACAACCACAAACATAAAAGTTATGATCACTAGCATGCTTTGTGCCATGAAAAATGGGTTTCAAGTTAATGCAACTTTGGTAAGCCCTTTGACCACGTTAATCATCCGATTTTGTCTCATACAATAGGTATATTTGGTATTACTGGCTCCTTACACCATTAGCTGTACCCGTACATTTACATTCAGTCTCAAAGAGTCAAATTTCAGGGATATATAGGGTTTTGCATTAGGGGCATAGCAGTTTCGTATCTTTATATGAACGCAACTTGAAACTTTTTTAATAAACTGTCAATTTCAAAACGTTAGTAAAAGTCAACATTTTCAACATGTTAAAGTTTACGAACCAGCAACGTCTGGACATTATTAAAAATTACTACCGAAATTCCGAGTCGGTGGTCCCAACTTTAAGAGCACTTACTCCGATTTTCGGCCGTAATAATCGTCCTACGCGACAAGCTGTGCGTACTATAGTGGATAAGTTCGAGTCCAAATTTTCACTATTGGATGTTCCGGTGCCAAAAAGACATAGTACCACTCGAAGCGAAGGAAAGATCGCAGCCGTAAGTGCATCGATTCAAAATGAGCCAAATCAGTTAATTCTATGTCGTTCTGAAGAATTGGGCATCGCTCAAACGACACTTAGGCATCGCTCAAATGACACTTGAACATCAACGATTTGTGGTTTCAACAAGACGGTGCCACTAGCCACACAGCAGGCCTCACAATCGATTTACTAAAATTTATTTATTCATTTTTATGTCCTTAATGAAAACCCCACACGTCTACAAATATCTATATTCTAGTGTACCTCAAATGTATATTCCAGAGTACCTCAGTGCAGTTATCTCGGACCTTTTCTCGTCAACATTTTTGTATTGTGCCTTTATAAAGTGTTATCAGATACACCACACTTATTTTATGCGAATGATACCATATCATACCATGTGATAACATCTCAAAATTATTCATTGTTCCTACTGGACAAAATTAATACTATACTAAAATGTTCTAACAAAAACCATCTAAATTTGAATTTTGAAAAGTAAGTTTTTCTCAAAAATATAACGATTTATTAACGGACTATCATCTCAGCAATGCAAAACTTTCCAGAGTAGACAGTGTATTAGACTTTAGTGTCCACTTGGACTAGAAACTCCACTTTCACTTGCACTACGATGAGGTTCTCTGCAGGGCTTATGAGCTTTTAGGTTTCAACAAACGATACTCAGTGAATTGAAGAGCTTGTGGGTAATGAAAACATTATACACATTGATAGTGCATCTAATTCTTGAATACGCTTGGGTCCTTTGTAATCAATTCTTTGATGTTCACTCTGAGAGGTTTGAGTCCATTCGGGAGTAGTTTTTGCTATTTGTTTTGAGATCCCTCTATGATAGAAAGAATTTCCATAATTTGTCATTGTATAATAATTGTCTATCGATTTTTAACATGACATCACTTGCCTTCTGCAGAGCTTTAATTTGCTCTTACTTTGCATTTGATATCCTCAGAGGTACCATTTAAATGATATATCTAATCGATAAAGTAACCTTAAACGAGCTTGTAAGATTTACGAGGAATTCACGCTTTTTGGTAGAAAGTAAACACCATAATACCTATGGTGATATTGAGCCAATAAATCGGTTTGCCAAAATTTTTAGCGGACTTAGTCATCTTTATTTCCCAATTATCTCTACATTTGGTTATTATATATTTAAATTTGCCGCCATTTTGTTTCAGTGTGTTGGCTCCAATGCTTGAGTAGTCATGATAACATATCAAT
The DNA here is from genome assembly GCA_963969285.1 of Odontomyia ornata. Classification (NCBI taxonomy): domain Eukaryota; kingdom Metazoa; phylum Arthropoda; class Insecta; order Diptera; family Stratiomyidae; genus Odontomyia; species Odontomyia ornata. The sequence goes on from OZ017739.1 coordinate 326,454,050, forward strand.
CTTACAAACCATTTCCAAAATTTTCAACAAAATACCAACATATCTACAGCGTCTAGATCTCTTCCAAACGAGTATCTCCACACTACCATGAGCTGTTGTTGTTTTTTGCTGCTATTGCTAAATTTTCATGCGGCTGTAACTTAGTTTATTATAAATCGATTGTTGTGAAATTTTTGGAACATATGCAACTGTTACTAAGAAATCTATGTACGAGGTTTTGGCAAAATTAAGGATTTACTTTTAGTTTTAGGGGGAAAAGCGTAAAATGCCTCAAATATACTACTGCTCAATAAGTCGATCGAATTTTCACTTCTAAGATATTGGTTGATCTTGTACTTACAAGAACCTTCTTAGATAATTAGTATTTAGTAAGGGCTCCAAAGATGAACCGTAATAAAATTTTTGGGTGGCTGTTCTTTAATCCATGCATTCGAAGATAAATACGAGTAAGCCCTTACAAACCCAGTCATTCTGTATGAATGCTTAAAAAATATTCATGCCTTACTCATGAAACCGGATGTTATCATCACCCTATCAGCAAAGAATGCTCAATAGATGAAGTCAGGTCTGAATCTCCAAACATCCCTTCTTTTATTAAGAACTCTGAACCTCTAGCCCAAGACGTATTAAGTCCTTAGGACGAAAGCCAGCTCATCCATTCTTTGTCTTTAGAATTAGAGGTCGAGGTCAATGTACCGAGATAATTAGAGAGACTGAATGCGGGTCAGCAATGCCAAGAAGGTAGTACGATGCGAGCTCCTTGGTCTGTAATTTTGAATGTCAGATTGAAGTTATTTCTTATTTGGAGATTGTTTATAAGCAGATTTCCTCAACATCATTCATTGTTTTTTAATTCAACTAGATTTTACCTCACTGATCACTTTTCCCTTCCTTTGATAAAACGCTGGAAAGTCTAGCACAAAATTTTCCATTAAAATTGGTTTTTCATACGAAGAAGTTCACCATTTTGCTACTTCAGTCAGTCAAACTTGTGAGAAAAATGAGAATAAATATCGATTACGAATAAGAAACAAGAAAATTTAAATTAATTTTTATGCACTTTCATGGCACTGATCCTAATCAATGTGCAACGTAAGATACAAACCTTTTTGCATATTGAATTCAAGAATAATGTCTTAAACTATTTTTTTTATGTACAATGTAGTAAAAAAAAATCTTTTTCAATTTATTTCCATAATTGATTCCGTAAAACTCAAAATATCTGAAAGGGATGAAAATGTGATGTGTTTCAAGCATGAAACCGTGCACAAATATTGTGAGTTGGAATAAAAGCAAGCATCACCATATTTTATTGTTTCAGAGAAATGAACCAGTCAAAAAGCAAGTTCTTCTGCACATGCTTTGACTTAACAAAAAAATCATATCTTTCACACTTACGCTTTTGTAAAATTTACATTACGCAAAACTTAATGCAACAAATCCCGATATTGCTCTAAAAAATTTGCAATTTAAATACACCTCTCTCTAATTTCAAATAATTCATCTTCAATTACCCAGTACAATATTTCCGGAAGATAAATCTATAAAAATTCCCAAAATGTGAAGAGAATTCACAAAAGATACCCATTTTAATGTGTTCCATGATGTGTTGCATAAAATTGTTCATGTTCATCATCTTCATCTTCCGGAAAAGATTACCTTCATTACCATTACGGCTCACCTATGCTAAAGTGTTATAGCTTGATCAGACGATTTTGTATAATGTACTTGTGAAAGTACACAAAGTGACGGAAGTTTGGTCTTGATGAAAAAATTTGCGCAAATCGTGATCACGATCAAAATATGTTCAACAAGACAGAAAGAAACATTATCTAAAATTTGCGAACAAAAATGTTGTTTTACTGCGGTGTCCGTAGTTCAAGTTTAAAATATACAAAACGTAGTGAATGTCTAGGTTTGATTAAACATTGAAATGAAAGCGATATTGATAGGAAGTTAATTTTTGGGTGATTAAATCGAAATTTTAAATAATTTGGATGCATACCAAAATGAAAGAAAATGATGGGTAGCTAATATCAAAGACTCACTTCTTTTCGAAATACTCTTACTACACTTGTTGAATTGCTTCCCACCTTTTCAAATATTGCAATTCACTCTGCAATCTATCGGAAAGCTTACATATATCTATTTATTAAATATAAAGTATTGTAGCTTACGCCTTATCAACAGTAGGTTCATCAAAGTCACAAGTGCAAGATCAATACTTTAATTCGTCAGAAATAGTAAGTTTTGATAATTTAGTACATAAACTATTAACAACTCATTAAGGTTTCTATAGCGTCGCACAATTGATACCTTTTTATGGGTTTCAAAAAAATTTCCTCAAACGATACTTGAATTTGTTTCCTACATCCTAAACTCACAAATCTAGACTCTTCTCCTGCTTCATTTGTTATACATGAAAATTCAATCCTGAGCGAAAATATTTAGGCTTTCTTCTTCTTTCCAACATTACAAGTCACGACATCGTAGCATGTTGGAACCCAACAATTTTTAAGGTACTCATTAATTCTTTCGTATTACTTCTCCTTCGTTTGTTTCGGCTAATTGTTTTAAAGAGCTAAAAAACTTTCGCTTTTTAATGCATCAAACATTAAACATTTCACTTGAATCCGACTAAGAAGCATTTGTACCTAACCATAACCATGGAGTGATGACAGTAATTATCGAAGCAATTTACCATTTAGATACAGATGTGCAAGACATCTTCTACTTCATCCGCAGCGATACAATGATGTATTGCAGGTAGTTGTTAAATAAAGATGCCCCATTGCCTTGGAAAGATGATCTTGAAATATGTTGAACTGTAATTATTTCGTGATATGATTTTTAACATTACATAATGAGTATTTAGGTTACGCTAGCTACTAAGTAAGCAGTGTAACAAGAAGTGATTGAACGGTTTAAAATGTGTGAATAATTGGTTGGTAGTGCCGTTTTAATTAATTTGTTTGATTTTATGAAGCAATAATTATCTTATTAACAAGCAAATAATTGAATAAAATTGATAATGATTTGTTATAATTTTCCATTACAGATTCTTGTTTTTACTCTAAACTAAATTATTCCAAACAACCAAGATGAGATCGTCGCACATTTTGGTAAGTTAGATTCACTAATCCATACAGTTTTAAATCATACATTAATTTGACACATATTTTCCAGAAAACCATCGCCCTCTTGTTCTGCGTCGGCGCCACTTTAGCCGAACGAGTTAAGCGAGAACCGCCAGCGCCAACTGGTAGCTACTTGCCACCATCTTCTTCATATGGAGCTCCATCACCACCAAACTCATATATCCCACCGGCATCCGGCCCTAGCCCACCATCTTCAAGCTATGGCGCACCAAGCGCTCCATCACCAAGCTATGGTGCTCCAAGCGCTCCATCATCTAGCTATGGTGCTCCAAGCATCCCGTCATCTAGTTATGGAGCCCCCGCACCTAGCCGACCATCATCAAGCTATGGCGCTCCTGCTCCAAGCCGGCCATCCTCTAGCTACGGTGCCCCATCAGCCCCTAAACCACCATCAACCAGCTACGGTATTCCAGCTGCACCATCAAGCAGCTATGGCGCTCCATCAGCTCCTTCTTCCAGCTATGGTGCTCCTTCAGCTCCATCATCAAGCTACGGTGCTCCAGCTCCATCTCGCCCATCATCTAGCTACGGTGCCCCAGCAGCCCCATCCTCGTCATACGGAGCCCCTGCACCATCCAGGCCATCATCTTCATATGGCGCCCCAGCACCATCCCGCCCATCTTCTTCTTATGGAGCCCCTGCACCATCCCGTCCATCATCATCTTATGGAGCCCCAAGCTTCAGCGGACCATCTGGACCATCATTCAGTGCCCCATCAGGACCTTCATCTAGCTACGGTGCTCCAGCTCCTTCACGACCATCATCTAGCTACGGTGCCCCAGCTGCTCCATCCTCAAGCTACGGTGCCCCAGCTGCTCCATCCTCAAGCTATGGTGCTCCAGCTGCTCCATCTTCTAGCTATGGTGCTCCAGCTCCATCACGTCCATCATCAAGCTACGGTGCTCCAGCTCCATCTCGGCCATCATCCAGCTACGGAGCCCCAGCTGCTCCATCTTCATCGTACGGAGCCCCAGCACCATCTCGTCCTTCATCCAGCTATGGTGCACCAGCCCCTTCATCAAGCTATGGTGCCCCAGCACCATCCCGTCCATCATCTAGCTATGGCGCACCAGCTCCATCATCAAGTTATGGCGCTCCAGCACCATCAAAACCATCCTCAAGCTACGGTGCACCAGCTCCATCACGTCCATCTTCAAGCTATGGCGCTCCAGCTCCTTCCCGCCCATCTTCCAGCTATGGTGCTCCAGCTGCTCCATCCTCTAGCTACGGTGCTCCAGCTGCTCCATCCTCAAGCTACGGAGCTCCATCAGGTGGAAGCTCATTTGGCGGCAGCTCTTTCGGCGGCAGCTCCTTCGGAGGTAGCTCATTCGGATCATCAGGTCCATCGGCTCCATCAGGCAGCTATGGCGCTCCTGCTGCTCCCTCATCCAGCTACGGAGCCCCATCCGTGCCAGCCACTATCCCTCAAGGCTATTCATCAAACGGTGGATACAAATACTAGAAAACGGATCTTCAACATTAATAATTCCATATTGATTTTAAGTGCCTTATTCATCAAATTAGATCTTCATTGAAGAAGTGAACCAGTTCATCACCACTTTCACTCTCTGCAAATCTGATCTGATTCAATGAAGACGAACTTTCTGTAAATTATTATCTCTCTGCGCTTCGTCTCGCGATAATGGTTAATTCATTTGCGTTATATTCATTCTTTTCTACTCAATAATCTACACTATATACCACTCTACACTTTCTAAATTAATTTCATCACTTGCCAACCTTACTCAAAAATATTACGCAATTCAGTTGAACGTTAACGCGAACGTTATACAAAACGAATAATCAAGTATTTCTTCTATATTAAAAAATATAATAAATAATAAAATATGAGGTAGATTTAAGATGGGCTCGAATCACGTCCGGAGCAGCAATTATTCATCAATCACCGACGAATTAGAATTGATATCGAATCGACCAATCAAATGGAACAATTGTGCGAAATATGGACAGAAAAATATTTCCTCAAATGAATTATTCCAGGAAACAATTGAAAACAAATGACGATGATGCGACGACGTAAAAGTAGTTCATAGAGCTAAATTTCACGCTTCTTTTTCTATTCTGCTTCTGTCATATTTTTATATATAACTTTTATTAAGTTATTTTTTATGATAAATGTAAAAAGAATTAAGTTGTATTGAAAATATGAAAACAAGTAAATTAAATAAAGATTTTTGTATAAAATGAATATTTTGTTTAAATGATCCTAAAATAATTTGAATTTACTGGAAATGTAGTATAAAGCAACTGATTTATAATAGATTGAATTTCATCAAATATATTTTCAAAATGAGCTGGCATTGCAAAATTTTGTCCAAGCAGAATTGAATTGAATTAAAAATATGCTTTATTTGAACAATCCCTAACATTTAAATAACATAAAGCGAATATAAAACATAGGAAAAATTATTATATTTTGATCTTTTCAAAAAATTTAATTTTTGCGTCATCGTTAGTGTAAACTATGTACATAAAAAGTAGCCAAGCATGCAGGAGATTACTCCTACCAAAAGCGTTTTGTAGCTATATCTAGGGTTCATCCCAACATTTCTAATGACATGAATCGACGAATTGCCCGTTGTATATAGAAGAAATCGTTCGTTGCTGCCATAGATTCAACATAACCGTCATTTTTTCTATCTTAAATATATTTTCTGAATGGTTGGCTAACTGAATGTATTCAAATAAAACTTTATTCCGAAGATTTTCATGGAAATCCGATGAAAATTGTAGTGTCGATATCGATTGAAATATATACCACCCACAACCACATGTTACATTCCCATATAATTGAAATGGCGACACCTCACTAAATTAATCCCTATGAACTCTCTAGCGACATCAAAAAATTAATAAGGAAGAGGAATCGAATTTGGAGAAGAGCTAAAAACACAGGTGATCCTATATTACGCCAGGAAGCAACTCAAATTACAAATAAAATTCGTGATCGGATATCAAAATACCGTAATGAACAATGGAAGAGCTTCTTGCTAAGTCTGGAGCCTGGGTGCGACAGTTTCTGGAGGGTTTCCAAATACTTTTATTTTGAAAACAACCTTATAATACCAACAATTCACGGCCCCTGTGGTATCAAATTCGACAGTTCTACCTTTGCAGATACTCTAGAACAACAGTTCTGTGAAAATTCATCTGATGAGAAGGACCTCGACGAACATGAAGATCACGTCAATCGATTGACCAACAGGCTCATGAGGTCAGACATTGCAGACTCCGAGCTAATACAAAGCAACTGTCTTCAAGAGGTAAAAGACATCATATAGGGTTTCCCAATAAGAGGTGTTATTTTGATATTATAAAAAAATGCCATTTTTTAATACAAATGATCAGATGTTTATTTCATTATAAAGACGAAGGTATGCCGTTAAAAGTGAAAAATAACATCAGGCAGATGACCACCACGACCACGCCTACAGGACCGTATCCTTTTCATGAAATTTTCCATAACCAAATCGCAAAGTGGCTGCCCAATGTCCTCGATAGCCTCACGAATTCCATCTTTGAGGTCTTGAATCGACGCTGGGCTGTTGACGTAGACCTTTTCTTTCACGTGGCCCCAAACGAAGAAGTCACAAGGTGTTAAATCCCAAGATCCCGGTGGCCAATTGTGATCATCTCTTCGAGAGACAACACGGTCCGAAAACTTTTCCCGTAAAAGATCAATGGTGTCGTTGCTTGTGTGGCACGTAGCGCCGTCTTGTTAAAAGTAAACATTATCCAGATCAATACCATCCAATTTCGGCCATAAAAGATCATTAATCATCTCTTGATAGTGCAATCTATTCACCGTAACTGTTGCTCCAGCCTCATTTTCGAAAAAATAAGGTCAAATAACTCCGCCGGACCATAAACCGCACCAACCAGTCACACGTTGAGGATAGAGAGGCTTTTCAACAATAATTCTTGGGTTTTCCGAGCCCCAGATGCGACAATTTTGCTTGTTAACGAAGCCACCGAGATGGAAATGGGCTTCATCACTCAAGATAATTCCGGACCATTTTCATGCATTTCAAGGACCCAATCAGCAAAGGCACAACGTTCTTGATGATCCACTGGCTTGAGTTCTTGTGTTCATTTTTATTTTTTTTTTTTTTTTTGTGGTAGGGAGGTGAATGCCATTTATGCACAGAGTGTGGGACTCCCATGCGTGACTGGACTACCCACTAAACATCTCCCCTGTCAACCTGAGAACTTAGCCTGAGTTCTTGTGTTAACTGAACTCCATAAGCCTTAAGACCCAAATCTTTATGCAAAATACGGTGTAATGACGTTTGTGGAATGCCTAACTGCAAAGAACGACGAGGAATGGACAATCCTGGGTTTTCTTCAACACTTTCGGCTACAGCGGCAACATTCTCGGCTGTTCTTGAATGACGTGCACGGGTTTTATTATTCACATCGCTAAGTTGTTCCAACAGCTCGAACTCTTCCACCGATTTCTGTATGTCGGTCCGACAAGGTGCTTCATGACGACCCAAAAATGTTCGAATTTTACGAACCATCTCTGCCAAATTTTCACCATTTTCAAAGTGAGTTTTAATAATTTCAATACGTTGTTGAAGCATGTATTGCTCCATTTTTTATTAATGGCGTAGTTTATACTTGTCAAATGTCGAAAAATGACAGCGTCAAAAGTGACATCTACCGAAATAGTGGGCTATTGGAAAACCCTTTAAAGTACTGAACAGACGGAAAGCACGGGGGTTCGATTTAATATCAAATACCATGGTAAAAAAGCTCCCGTACAACATTCTCGATGCAATAACAGCGATTATAAACGCAATTTACCGCTTGCGAAAATACCCCAAAATATGGAAATCGGCAATAGTTATTGTTCCTCCAAAACCTGTTAAAAACCTTATGTTTCCACAAAACTGGCGATCTATTAGCCTATTATCCTCTCTGTCGAAAATAGTAGAGCGGGTGCAACTAAATCGACTAACTGAGGTTGTTACCGAAAAAGAAATAGTTCCAGAAGAACAATGCGGCATCAAGCCAGCACACTCCACATAAATCCAGCTTACTAGGGTAGTCCAACACATTAGAATAGGGCTAAACCACAGGAATTAACGGATAAAGTGTGGCATGCAGGGCATGCAAAATGCATGGATGCATGTGAAGTACCTGGGGCTACTGATCGACTCGAAGATGAGTTTCTCTGAGCAAATCAGGGTAATGGCTGAGAAGGCTGCTTCGGGAATATCGGCCCTGAGTCGACTTATGGCCAACGTAGGGGGACCCAGCCCGTGAAGAAGATGCCTCTTGATGAGTGCTGTAGAATCAGTGCTACTGTACGGAGCAGAAGTATAGGGCGACGCTTTCAGCAAGGAGGTCTAGCGAAAACGTTTGCCACAGGTACAGAGAAGAGAAGCACTGAGGATTACATCTGCGTATCTTACAGTATCTGATTCGGCGGTGAGAGTATTGTCGGCGTGATACCTGCCGCCCTCCTTGCTAGAGAGCGCCGCACTATTTACCTCCGCCGAAACGAGGATGCAAGGGAGATGGTTTTCCGCGACAAGAGACAGCACATGCTCAACTATTGGCAGCAGTCTTGGGTAAATTGCACGAAGGTAAGGTGGACTGCGCACTTCATCCCGGATGTGAGGCGGTGGCTAAATCGAAGGCATGGTGAGACTGACTTCTATCTGACCAATCTTCTGAGCGGGCATGGGTGCTTTCAGTCTTACCTGAACAAGATTGGTGTCACGGTCTGCCGATTATCGGTTTTGCCCAGGAGAGGAGGACAATGCCTACCACACATTTTTTGCGTGTACGAAATGGGTCAGGCTACGAAGGGACTTCTACAGGGAGACAGGAGAGCACACCCCAGATAATATAGTTGTGGTGATGCTCGAATCGGTTGACAAATGGAACCAGGTGGCACATTATGTTCAGGCGGTCCTAAAATATAAAAGGGACTCACATCAGCCGGGGCCTTTGGAACTGGAGGATCGCTTTTCTAGCGCTTCCTCTTCTCCTCTCCCCTTCTGCTACGAAAGGGATCCCTCAGTTTGAAGCCGCCTCACGGCGTAACAAAACGAGACCTGGCCCAAAGTAATGTGTCAAATGGTTTCAGGCTGGGTTCTCAGGATGACAGGGGAGGTGTTTAGCGGATAGTCCAGTCACCTTCTTGTGAGTATGGGAGTCTCACACTCTGTGCATAAAAGGCATTCACCTCCCTATCACAAAAAATGCATGAATCCCAAATGCCACTGCAGCTCATCCAAATCATTGGCTCCTTTCTTAAAGGTAGATAATTTCATGTCAAAATTGACAACCACTTCTCAATATGCGGTAAATTCAAGCTGGAGTCCCACAAGGATCACCCATTTTACTGCAGACCTACCTCGGCTGCCTTTGAGCGTCCACAAGTCCCTATATGCCGGCGATACCTGTATTTTATACTTATCCAGCAAAGCAAGAGTCATCACCACCAAACTACAACCCTCCATAGACATACTTTTGAAGTATTTTCACAAGTGGAAGATCAGTTGAACACAGACAAGACTCAGTCATTATTTATAACTAGAAAAAGACAACAACAATCGAAAACTCTGACTGTTGACAACAAAAATATTGCCTGGTCAATAACAGCCAAATACCTAGGACTAACATTCGACAACGAACTCTCTTGGACCGACCACAAACATAACAAACGAGGACATTGCTATAGTGTACTATCCCAACTCCATCCGCTCATTAAGGTAAAAAAACTTTATTTCAAGAACCGTCTGCTGACCTACAAACAAATAATATCACCGACGCTACTATATGGTGGCACAGCCTTCTACCAGACGACGCGGACTAACAACAAGGCACTATAATCCATGCGAAACAAAAGCATTAGACAAATCTTCGGAATCCCATGATATGTTAGAAATACGCACAATAAGACCTCAGAATCGAACTGTCAAAATATACATACGTGACAAAGCACTTAAACTGCTCGACACAGTAGGCAGACATCCTAACAGTACCCTGGGAATTCTAAGACGCAAAGCACACTCAAATGAAATCTATCCAACTATCCACGGTAGCTTTAAAAAACATAATTAACCATAAACAAGAACAAAATAATATGATCTCCTTAATCACGGTGAGCAAATAATTGCTCATAGATAGAAGGGAGCTATGGTGCTAAATCGCACCAGCTGCAAGTAAAACGAATCCAAGAAGTCTCACTAGATTATGATTTGATCTCAACGAAATAAATTTTGTGAGCACAAGGACTTTATGTTAATTAAGTTAATTTTGATTGTGAAATTTGAAGAAGTTTAAAGGTACAATTTCAATTTTGTGCAACAAAAAAAAGTAAAATTTTGACTTATAAGGTATTTTTTTTGCTCTTTTACTCATAAATACCTATCTCCGTGAATTTTATTTTACTAGGTTTTTCAGGTTGAATGTGTTCGATCGCTAAGTGCGTATTATTCCACACAACGTGGGCGCTTCGACAGGAGTTTGTGGTCCCAACTTTGCTCGCCACAGACGGGCGTTAGCGAGTAAGGTGGTTTGCCGAAACTTCGTTCCGCAACGATTTCCCCCTCCCGACTAGTGGGACCTTTTTGCGCTGGCATAACACTACCCACTGAAGACTTTCACAACACTTTGTAGTGTCTTGTGGGCAAGCTGCTGATTGGTGCATCGTCAGCAAGAACAATACCAGCCGTGTTTAAAATAATATCTTCTCAATCGAATCCTTTGCGGATGGCAATTCAATTCTTAATATCGTTAACAGTGATATCCCTCTGGAGTTCCAAGGTTTCAACATCTTGAAGACCACGTACGAAAATTTGCATCTTGATTCAAATGAATTATTTACGATACACTTTACGCTATATTTTCTTTAAACGAATGGCAATGAATTATGCGTTGCTGCGAAAATACACTAAACAACAAATAAGGGTAATTTGATAGGTTTTAGCGAAAATGCTTCGGATTACCTCTCTTTTATTTTCACTGTGACCTGAATCTTGTTTTTCATCATCCGTAGCTGAATTTGCTGGATTTTCATTATCACTTTCATGGGATGTAACATTGTCGCTTGTTCCATTTTCTATCATAGAATCATATTGCCATTCACAAAGGATTCGATTGCGAAGATATTGTTTTAAACACGGCTGGTGTTGTTTTTGCTGACGATGCACCAATCAGCAGCTTTCCAACAATAATACTATAAATGGCACTCAGCGTGAGGCCCGAAAAGCCCGGCTGTATTATCAATCAAGAGCCATGAAACTGACCATAGTCTCTAGGTCGCCCCCACAAGGTGTTCAAATTTTTGGTGGTAGATAACTGCCGAAAGTATTTGCAGTAAAAGTGCCCCAGCATCCCTAACAACTTTCAGATTTTGTGTTGTCTTTGGGTATCAATATCGATTGGATTTGCTTTTGAACTATCTTCTTCTTCGTAGTACTACAACCCCTCTCGGGCCTTCACTTCCAGCAATTTCTTCAATTTTGAAATCCGACCAGCGATGAACTGTCTTCGTCGACCAAGCCAGACCAGCGTCTCCTTATTTTCCCCACTGGTCTCCTGCCTTCAGTTCTCCCAACCAATACCCTTTTAGGTATCCGTTGTTCATCCATACGATTCATGTATCCAGCTCATTGCAGCTTCCGTAGTTTTACAATTGCTGAGATCTCCGGCTCGTCAAAAATTTCATACAGTTCAAGGTTACATCCAATTCGCTATTGATCCACGTCTAGCTTCGCTCCGACTATTCGCCTCAGGACTCGTCGTCAACAGCGTTCAATATATTTGCGGATACTTGAGTAAGGATCCATGTTTTGCACCCATAGCATAACACAGGTCTTATCACAGATTTATATACCTGGAGCTTTGTTTTCCTGTGTATGTTGCTGGTCTTTAAGATCGTCAAAACTGAAAAAATATTTTATTTGCGTGCTATATTTTTTGGCGTATTTTGTCTCTTTCATTACTGGTCCTCGTTATTTTGGCACCTAAGTACAGAAATTTGCTTTCGTTTTCGATACTATATTCGCCAAGTGTGATATTTTGTGTACTTGGGGCATATTTTCTCGACTGCGTCATGAGCTTTGTTTCATTTTCATTGATTTGTAGCCCTACTAATTTTGCTTCCCTATCGAATTTCAAGAAGAGTTCTTTGGCAGTTGTTAATGACCGTGACAAAATGTTCATGTCATCCATATAGCCTACTACCTGGGTCGACTTGTATAGTAATGTACCTCGTGTATCGACAGAAAGCTTCCTTATGACGTAGTTCAGAGCCAAATTGAATAGCAAAGGGGCCAGCCAATCTCTCTGCTTTAGTCCGATATTTGTATCAAAGGCATCGATGGGTTGGTTGTTGATGTGGACTTGGGAGGTCGTTGACGTCATTGTCATTTTGGTAAGATGGATTAATTTGCCTGAGATGCCAAAGCAAAGCATTATCTAGTACAGTAAGTTACGATAGTATGTTGAATGCTTGCTTAAAGTCAACGAAAATTTGGTGTACGTCTATGTTGAACTCCCAGCATTTTTCAAGTACTTGCTTGACAATGAACAATTGGGTCTATTGTCGATCTTTTGAATTATACATTGGTGGACTACCACTTTTGTATGACTAGCAAGGGCAAATGATATTAGAGCCCCTGTATATATTCGGAAGTTGTTACATAACATGTTTTGTGGCGGGTTCTGATTCGCACCCCGAACCATGTGGTGCCTTAATGTCTTCCACCACATGGATTTTGATTTGGTGAATTAGCAGTGTGTAAGTCTACGATTACCCATGACAGGATACACACTGCTTGCGGATCAGGATTCACCCTGGGCCAACTGACTTTAGCTAGATTATCATGAGTGACCAAGAGTCGATTTTAGGGCCTGGATATTTACAGTGCCCCAAGAGAGTAGTACCTATCAACATGTAGGGGGAACGTTACCATTGGTGTGCCTACCTGCAAGGGGGGGAAATGGAAAGACTTAATTCAGTAATGATAATCACTTGGTTATTTTTTTGAGTAAAGATATTAATCAGGATTATTATGTATATAAATATATATTTTTTGAGATTGTTTTATAGTACTCCGCTGATGGCCACTTTGTGAAATCAACTTTAATTTTACATAAATTCTATACGTTTTTTTCGGAGAAAAATGTCCATCTAAAGGACCCCAGAGAAGAGAAGGATTCGGCCGGACGCCAGACCACCAATGCTTTGGTCTATGTCATGAGGACATGGACGAGATGTTAAGCCAGACGTTGCCACCAGTTATGTATGGGACAACTACGTCAAACATCGTCAACATGCCCTCTATGCAGACAACCACTAGAAACAACAACCGCCGAGTTAGGGCAGATTCAGCCCACCATCACGTATGGAGCAGTGCCCAAATGCGGTATCAGCCAATCGAATCCACCTATTGCACTCAGTGACACGGATGGAGTAGGAGCACTAACACAAGTCAGATCTATGCCTCAAACCTCATCATCAACTTTCAAATTGGCCTAGCTGTTGGTCGTCATACAGATAATGGCTGCAAATTTGAAGCAGATGAGAAACTTATTTCATCTTCAGAGGAAGATACTTTAAGCAAAAATCGGGGGTGGCTATGGGAAATCTACTATCTCACCCCTTGAGTGTGTGTTTTTCATGGGATGGGTAGACACAAATTGCGGAGGAGTGCTTTTTGCCAAAGATATACATGTGTTATGTTAAAACGTCCTAGCACTGGTTAGAAGGGATAGAATCCAAGAAACAATAAAAAAAAAATTTAATATACAAGGACATCGCCTTGACAATGGAGAAATAGAGCGACAATGAAATACCTTTTTTAGACCTTAAAATAATAAGAAATAATAAATTATTGGAATTTGACATTTGCAGGAGACCCACGAATACACGGAGGATGATACCGGTGACATCACACCGCTCGCACCAAACCAAGATGGTAATGTTCAACATTTGGATATACCGCAACTAACAACTCCATTGACGAATCAGCGATATAAGCAGAAAAAGACATTTATAGTGAGTACAGTGAAAATTAATGGGTACAAACAGAGGGAAATATTATCAATACAAAGAAGAATCGAGAGGAGGCTTGGAGCGGCGTCATTGACCACTCTCTACAAACAAAATACGAGCCTGGAGCAACCCCGATGAGCACCGATTACGTACTCAAAGATCTTTGGCAAGATAGGGAAGATTCTGAAGAAAGTTGGTATCACAGCTGTACCCACGAGCCAGTAATTCAAAACAGGAATCCAATTAGGTACACCAGAGAATAAGAAGCAGAAAGATGAGAAATGTGGAATATACAAAATCACCTGTCAACCATGCCAGAACGCGTATAATGGACAGACAGAGCGGCCGGTCAAAACAAGGTACAGTGAACACATTAAGGAGGCAGAGAAGTTGAAATCAACGAAAACCCCAAGCGATGGCGCCAAGTTAGCCGTCACTAGGCATATTGTTGAAAACAATCACGTAATCAATTGGAATGATCTAGAGTTAGTACAGGAAATCAGAAAGTGGATGTATTTGAGAGCTTCTGGATTATTCAACAACCGGAGAGCTCACAGCTCAATGAAGATATAAGCAACGGATATTCAAAGCTATTGGCGTTAACTAAATCTAAAGAATATGTAAAATTTAATAAACGAACAGTAATTACAAACTAACAAATCATCATAAAAAACAATATACAATATAACACCTCTCAAATAAGGATAATAAGATCTTCAGGTAATTAAGGTGCAAATATAATAGTATATAAGTTGGGTAGATAGAACAACGCTCATGTCAAAAGAGTTTTGTACTTAACCTACCTATGGATAAATAAAATGATTTAATTCAAGAAAAGCCTTTATGACAAGCACAACAAATAAATTCTTGTTTTAAAAGAACTCTATTTTAACCAGCCAATATTTTGTCCCAATATTACTAATATCATTGACTGACCTGAATCTTTAACATATTTTTGTTATCCACCTTATCTGAAAATTTGGAGAAGTATCAATCAAAAGTGTAGTGTCTGGTTTGATGGAAAGTCCATGTAGTAGAAAAATCGTAAACGATTGTGTCAATCGGACGAAATTCAAATGGCTATAATGTCGGTATTTTTTATTGAAACTTATACAATAAAATGATATTTTAAAGAAGTACCTAAATGGCTGATTTCATGCAATTTAATGATAATGATACGGTTTCACTGCCGAAAATGTTAGATCCTACTACTATTAGCAAAGTTCAATAAAATTCAGTCGATAAGTTATTTGTTATGGGGTCTAGCTCCATGATTTTTAAGGCTTTCTGGAAGACATTTTACAAAAACCTAATAGATTCCCATCATGTCTCTCCGTCTGTCCACCCGTCCGTCTTTCCTTCTATCTGTTCGTACTTCCATGTGTGCGTCTATCCGTGTGGCACAAAAAATTTCTTCCGAAACTATAGAAACTACAAAGCTCAAACTTTGTGAAAAGGTCAGAAGTGGTGGTCTCTCAAAAGTTTGGGTATTATCAAATATATCAAAATTCTTCCAGGGGATCCCACCTGATATCGAATCGGCCCTTAATAAATTTTTCATTAAATGTAATCAATTAGGGTATCAAATGAAAGGTCTTTGCACTTTAAGAATCTGAAAAATAAGTCATTTTTTGCATTAGGATTCCAAGGAGAGGCAACATAACCGAACAATATTTGTATCCCCTTCCCTCACGATTGGACACCTTTGAGCCGAAAATCTGCAAGATATCATGAAGGTAGATCTTTATGAGACCATAAATCAGCCACTTTATTGTTTTACGATTACTGATACCACTAGCTGAATTCTCAAAGATATTCATGATACCTATCATTCCTGAAACTTTCATGCAAATCTTGGCAAGCCTGTAATGTCTGAGTCGGTAAAAAGTGCATATTGTTCCATAGCCATATGTTTTCATAGTAATTCAGCACATATTATTCCATACTAATACAGAAAAATCCAAACCGCTATAACTTCGTTAAACACCATTCGATCTTTGTGAAACTTCTTTCTATAAATTACCATTTGTCTATTAAATTTAATTGAATTTAAAGTTACTGTCAAGATTTTATTCAAGAAAATTTAAAACTGCTAAGGTATACTATTACTAAGGAAGTTGAGTGAATTTCGATTTCTTACGTTTTTGTTGTTGTTGTACTAATAAAAGCCTGCATTCATGATTTTTGTCAGATTTTTGGGATGGAAGGTGTCCAATCGCAAGAAGGTACACGAAAAGTTCGTACATTTCCCCTTTTTTTGCCCCACACGGTACAGATAAGATTTGTTTTGGAAGGGTTACCTCCCTATATGAGAAGACCCCCTTAAAACCCTTTGAAAAAAATGTCTTGCCTTTAAACTTTCAAGAAGTTACCACTTCTGGCCTTTTCACAATGTTTCATAGCTGCAGCTTCTATAGTTTCGGAGAAAAACTGCTGTGACGTATCGACGCGTGGATGGACGGAAGGACAAGTAGGCACAGGTCGTGATTTCAATAGGGTTTTGTATTTTAGTGGAAAACCTTAAAAATGGTGTAGATTAAGTGATAAGGCGATAAAAAAGGATAATGAAAAATAGTTTAAGAGAAAAACAGATAAATTATAAAAGGATATAAAAAGCTGAAAATAGTTGTAGCTGTTGTAGTAATTGAGTAGCCTGGCTTAGGCAAACTGCTCGAGGGATATTTACGAAAAAAACTAATTTCATAATAATAACTATGCAATAAGTGCGGAACAATTTGATATGCAGCTTATTAACATTATTATTACTAACCCAAAATAAACCCCGCAACTATCACTGTTACCATTATCGGTGAAAAGTTTTTCCGAAGAAAAAATAAATAAATAAAAAACAAAAATCGATAATGACAACCCCATTGTGACATAATCTAGGGAAGCAATTGCTAGATTGTTGCAAAGAGAATCTGCCGTTACCGCCATGAAGAGGTTCGTCGAGGTAAGCCGAATTAGTACGAAGCGGAACGGGAGTTTCGAACAGCGAGCGGAATGGTCGTTGCATTTTATTAACTAAGCTCCAATTAGCTTTGTGACGGCCCATGTGTTCATTTTCATTAAACCATCGCTATTGAAATTACTAAAAGTTCTCGGTACAGAACTGTATGAAAAGTGACATTTCATTCATTAATTGCGTCCTCGTGATCCAGCGTTTTTAATTTAGCATTAATTAATGTAATTACTGTACGTATTCATTCTAATTTCTGCGGTGATATTAGCAATATTAGTCAGTTAGTACTTTCCGCAAGTACCGAAGCATTTCGTGATGTGTAAGTAGGTTGGAAATTCCTTAAGAGTAGTGGATTGTGACACAGGAAGATGTTGTTAACCTCGAGATCAGTGATAAGTGTTTCTTATGTGTGAACGAGTTCGACAATGAATATTCAAGAATTTATTTGGAATAAGATAACAATACGTCTTCTTCAATATTTCTAGCTCACCATCTTCTGAAAGTAATGAAAGTGTTTCTCAATCCTTTTCGTGTTCACATTTGTTAGTTAATATTTCTGCAGTCAATCTACGACTTCGAGTCTGTATTGTACTGGCACAAACGATTGATAAGTGGCATAAGTATCTTGAGCTCTATCAAATCAATTGTCGGATTTTTTAACAAAAGTCAATAATCGTTTGCTACCAATTTGACAAATCGGTCTTTGCATTAGATATAGAAGGCTCTATAGTACTCACAGAACTCCAGGAATAAACAGCTTGTAAATAAACAAAGGCGAAGCAAACGGGAATTTTCAGGACATATATTTAATACCTTTAATAAAATAAGTAGCGTGAAAGAACATAACACATTCTCTCGTACCTTAAATTCAAAAACCTACGTCGAATTTTGAATAGCGAACGGCCACGAAATCAATAGAAACGTTTGAGATTGAGTTTATTTGCCCTCATTGCACCGAGTAGGACATCGCTTTTGACTCGTTCGTCGAAATGTGAACGGATTTTTCAATGGCCATGCCGTGTCGCAACATCGGCTTCATCGATGCCAATGAAATAACAAAAGCAAAATACTGTTTTACAAGCAAAACGTGGCATTGATAGTAGTTTTAAATGTCCTTTATGTTCCTTAAATTATCATTCATAAACATTTTTAAATGATCATATGCGCAAAGCTCATTCTATTTTAGTTTAGAATAGTCTGCGAGTTGCAAATGCATCTAATAACATTCAATTTGATTTACATTATCATTCTGGAAATTCCAAGTATTTGGGTTTAATTTCTAATCGCATTTAAAGCGTCGAGGCATCATTATAAATAAAGACCCTTACCCGCGCCAACAACGAGCGCTCGTTGGAGGAGGACTGGGTGAGTGCCCTTTTTCGTTATTTATAAAAAAACAATAATTTGAATTTAAAAAAATAATTAAAACATAAAATCAGTCCTTGTCCTATTTTCGTTAGGACTAACAAGATCATTCGGTAATTTTGTTATTTCAACTCTTTTTTGTATCTTCCGTACATCATGCTTACATTTATTGTTATCAGATTAAATTGTTGTGAAAATGCTTATTCAAATTGTAGATATAAGCGTAACCTTAGTTGTTTTATTTTTAGTCAAAAGTTGATTTTTCTCCTCAGCTGTAATGTTAGAAGCAAAATTATGAATAATAAAAAGTAGATAAGAACACAGAAAAGATAAATTAATGCGAATCCTGCTACACAAAATATTTCATTCCCTCTTTCAGGGTTTGGTAGATGAACCAATTCAAAATGTGCTCCAATCAGGGCAAGTTTATAATCCTGTTACCATTTCTATCCGGAGTCGTACTATCAATTTCGATACCAGTCCTATCGAGAAGATTTATCACATCACTAGTGGCTTCAAGATTCGATACCTTCACTCGAGACTTCTTGCGGAATATGCGATTCACTTTCGCAAACACGCCGTCTGGGTCCTGTGGGCTAATACCCCTCAATTTCTATGAAAAGGAACTTGTATTTTTTTTCCGATGACAAGTCTACACCGAAATTTAAAATAAATGAATTAATGAATGAACAAATAAATATCACTTAAATATAGAATGAAGAGATAAGCAAAAAGAAAAACTTGGTCTTTTCATTTCCCTGAAAATCTGACCGCGTATGGTGTAGTGGGTAGACGTCCGTGGAGGGTAGATAAATGTCCGTGGAGGACTGTAGCGAAAGTCTGCTGCCTCAGCGGAAGAGGATGGTGACATCCACTGAAATTGGCCTCGTCTAGGGACGCGTGAATGCGCTGGCAGGCTAGCGTTGCGGTGTCGTAGGGCGTGTTCTTTTCCCCAGTACAAGGACCCACTGTAAAAATATTTCGCATTCACGAATTAAAAAGTGTCAAATGCCGATCGACTGGTGTCGAAGCCGAGGTAACCTACTATGGGTTGAAATGGTTTATTCAAAGAACAAATTAGGCCTGGAAAAAATGGACGGACTTGAGATACTTCGTCGTTGCTGACGATACTTATGGCCCCCAAATAAGAGTGGGGCATCCAGGTAGAAGCGGTGCCCCCTCGTACCCTCACAACCGGATGAAGGTCCAAACGTAGATGTTGCCATGTATTTCCCATTTGAGTGAAAAACTCATACAAACATATTTTCCATGACTTTTTCTATCAAATGAGAAATACAAACGTGTACAATTTATGTTATGGCATTATGCGATGGAATCACATGACTCTTTACCATGAAAGGGCACGTGAGCTCTATACCATAAAATGGCACGTGAGCCTTGCGGCCACTCTACCCGGTTAGAGCCCCTATAAAACATAAGAAGGCAATGGCCAGCCCATTTCAGTGGAGGAGCCTGCCATAGTTGCGGGTCCTATACCCGGTCAGGTTAACAGAAAGGGAAAGACCGAAGATACAATTTTTATCTATTCATTATGTTTTATCATAAATTTTTCTCTCAAATTATTATTTTTACTCAATTCACTTTATATAACACACTGCGCAATTGCAAACAAGTTGGGTAAACAGACCTACGGTCATGTCAGAAGGGTTTTGTGCCCAACCTCTTCGAAGTACGGTCACCAGCAACAAATAACGTCAAGAAACATGTCAAAGAGATGTGCACATTTAAAAGAAAACTCATTGTTTCTCCATTTTCAAGGGTCGCCATATTGTTCCAAACTAACAAAAATCACTTAAATCATGAATTCCAAAAATATGTATTGTTATAAATCTTATCTGGAAATTTTAAGAAGATCAAATCAAAATTGCAGTGTCTGAACCGATGGGAAATCTATAAAATACCAAAACCGTGTGTTATTGTTGTTGTAATTGCAGAAATTTCAAGTGGCTATAACTTCCGCGAATATAATTCGATTTTCATCAAACTTGTAGGATATTAGGTCCTTATATGTGACTACTCAAATATCAAGTCTCGTTGAGTTTAAGGGTGCCTGTACGATTTTATTGGGTAAAATGTGAAATTCGAAAATCATACTATTATTAACAAAGTTGAGTGAGTTTCAACTTTTCAGGTATTTGTTGTAATTGTACTCATAAATATCTACCTCTATGATTTTTTTCAGATTTTTCGGATCACAGGTGTCCAATCGCGAGAGGGGGGACACACATTTTTTGTGTATCTCCCCTTCGTGTGCGCCTCCTGAAGCAAAAAATGTCAGTTTGAGACCTGTTTTGAAAAGTTTTCATTTAGGACTTCATATGATACCCATATTGACTACCTTTGATGACATTTTTTTTTTTGGGCCACTCCCCTACATGGGGAGACCCCCCTTAAATATCTCATAAATTTTTTTTTGCAGTTGAACTTTCAAGAGAGCATCTTTTTACACCTGTGTGTAAAATTTGGTGTTTCTAGCTTAAGTACTTTGCGAGAAAAACTACTGTGACACACGGACGGACACACGGATGGACGGACGGACGGACGGACAAACAGGTCGTGATTTTAATAGGGTTTTGTAAAATTATTTTACAAAACCCTAAAAAAAGAGAAAGAAATGTGTACAATGTGTTTGTTTGTCAGCGACTATTGCAAAGCGCTCAAAAAACTTTCAACTGTAACTACAATACTTTCGAAAAGTAGCTTAAGTATAATTTAAAATGATTGTCATTATAGAGTCAGAGAAAGAAAAACCCAAAAATATTACGAAGAATAAAACAACTTAATTAAACGTGAAAGATAAATATTAACCTTTTTGTTTCAAAAAAACACACATCTTCGATATTAATTGTACACAACGATCATTTCTATTTTTAAATTCGATTAGAACTAAATGGAAACATAAATTTGAGAAAGAAGTGCACTTTTATATATTTTTATAGGGAATTATTTTAAAGAAATCGCTAAGATCATATCAATTAAAATAATATTTACATGTACAAAATATGCAATACCTGATGTTAGTTTAGATACTAAATAAAATTAACATTATATTTTATTTTAATATTGAATGAAAACAATATTGAATAAATATAATAAATAATTGATATTTATTCTAATAATAACGATGGTATCCTATTCATAATGAAATCTACTTATTTTACGAAAGAATGCAATGTGAAAATGAATTTTTCCAAATGAAAATGGAGTGTAAGTGATAACGGCAGCTATTTGCAATCGGGGTAATTTCAACTTACGTAGAAATTTTTCATTAGAAATTCATACAACAAATGATGTAGGAGCCTATCGCTTGATAATTTGTTTAAATTTCCCAAAATCTTAATTTATAAATTCACACCGCAGAAGAAGGAAACATGCATAAATAACGAATATACGAAGAAAAAAACTAAAGAGAACCAAAAGGGTACTCACCGGCATCCTCGCGAGCGCTTGCTGATGATGTGGTGATACATACATGGCACAGAAACACAACAACTTCGTACCATATGATTAAATATTATAATAAATTTTTTATAAGTTGTAACTATATTAAATTGCTAATTAATTATAATAATTTATGTAGACCTAGATACAAAATTAATCCACTGGATGCAACGATCATACCATCGACAGCGGTAATAACGACTCCAAGGTGCGGAATTAACACGTCGTACAATTTTAACTCAATATCCACCACTTTGGAACGTGTTGTATTGAAAGTGATTGTGAGATCACTTTCAGAACGAAATAGGGGCAAACCCGGTCCAACCATGCATTGTAGTTCTTATATTTACAAGTATAGTTTTAATCTAGACATTCTTCTTCCTGTGCTCCTATTTCAATATCAAATTCGCGAATTTTCACTGTACGTGAATGCGGCTTCTTACAGCAAACCTTCTCCTACGTGCCACACGTCTCACTGTCGAACATATGACATGTCAAAACGATGAACGAGGAATTCAGATGAACATTTACATTTCCACAAAAAAGCTCTGGCTTTTTTGGCTTTGTCACGATTGGTCTAGGAGGTTTAGCAGTCTATACAGAGTTTTGCAATGTCTCGGAAAGCTATGGTTTATCGAAACTAATATCAATCCACATTTATTTCTTTTACGAAATCTTTTATAAACGAGTATACGCAAGAGAGGTAGGAGTTCTACTAGGTAAATTTAGCTTTAATAGCATTGAATGGGATTTTTATTAGAAATAATAATTCTTGATTATCATATGGATTAATTCATATACTGGATTCTGTTAATTCTAAATCATGAGGACAAATATATCACGGAACTAAACACTTTCTAGTTAATACAAACACTGAACATCTTTGTAAATCAATAGTGAGTGTGATATTTCAAATCTAGGTGCAAACGCGTCAACCTATTCATATTCTTTTCCGAATATAATGGTTAGCCTAAAGGTAAACTCCACAAGCTTACGTTACTTGCTGTGAAAACTCGATTCTGTCAATTTTAAACCATGGGGACAAAGATATCACAGAACTAAATACTTTCCGCTTGATACAAACACTCAACATCTTTGTAAATCAATATTGAGTGTGATATTTCAAATCTAGTTGCGATCACGTCAACCTATTCATATTCTTTTCCGAATCAACTCGCTACTCTAAAGGTTAACTCTACAAACTAACGTGACTTGCTGTGCAACTTTTAAGATCACATTCACACCCCTAGTCAAGGTCTCACACCAGCATGATCCTCCCGACCTCACTGCTTGGCGGTTTAAAGTGGACTCCACGATCCACCCAAATCTTGCATAACTCCCCTGTGTCGCCTCTGTAGATCGAATCCAGCTCCTCGCTCAGCCGAGTTAGATTACATTTGGCAATGCAATACACGCAACGTTTTAATTTTTTATAGAAAAAAATGATATAAAATTTACATTTAATAACAATAATAAAAAAAAAAATTTATAATTTATAACTATGAATGAAAGTAATGGATTTTTTTCCAAACCTGCAATTAAAATTTCGGATAAGTGCTAAGAAGGTTTTCGACCAGTTTGCTTGTGTAACTGCTCGAATACTACAATGAAACCCGCCACGTTAGGTGGCCTATCCATTTATGAGCTATCTGTTGGGTGAGCTCACTCCTTTTTCTTTGTGTTACAGGAGTGGCCTTCTACGCAGATTTCTTATTTAGGATATCGTTTTTTTTGATTCAGTAATATCAGACTTTAACATAAATTTGAAATATTCTTATTTTTCATTTAAGGGTCCAACGCTTTACGTTTGTATGCATTTATCATTTAAATGAAAAATATATGGCCACGTCTACAATAGATCTTGATCTGGATGGGAGGGGAGGGGGGTGCGAGGGGCCACCGCTACTACCTGGATGCTCCACTCTTTTTTGGGGGTTGTAAATACGATTGATAACGACGAAATCCTCTCGAGTCCCGCGCGCGTCAATCAGGCTCGGTCTGTCGCTTTTTAGTAGTCCATCCCTTCGGTAAGTTACCTCGGCCTCAACACCATAGTATACTCAACTAGTAGACACACTCCATCAACCCTCCGGGAAAATCCGAACACAAGCCGAACAGCAAGCCATAAATCTTCGGTAGCAGGTAGGTAGGTAAATGCTGACGCGAGGATTGGCGCGAATATAAATATATGCTTCGATGAGAGATTTCAGGATTACTATATCTCAAAAAATCAATAACTTTGCAGAAAAATAAACTCGTTCCATACAACCTTTTTGTTTTTTATTAGGATCTGACAGTACTCCTATGTTCTGAAATGCGTAAAAGAACACGTGCGTCGGAAATTTTACTTGCATTGTTTCTTGAGCGTGCCAAACATGGGATCAGTTGTCATGCCCCGGATCAGCTGACGTGCCCCTGGTAAAATTCAAAAAGTGTTCACCATAAGGTAAATGAAAGGTGTGGGTACTAGTTGAGTATACTATGCTCGACAGTGTCGAACCGAGTCGTTTTATCTTCTAATTCATGAGTACGAAATTTGTTTGTAGTGGGCCCTTGCGCTGGGGAAAAGAACCCGCCACACGAAACCGCAATGATAGCCTGCCAGCGCATTCACGCGTCCTAAGACAAGGCCAATTCCGGCGAGCACTAATATCTTCACTCTCCGAGGCAGCAGACCATCGCTGCAATCGTTTGCGGATAATTAATATCCATCATTCACTACAATGTGCTGTTTAAAATTAAATTTATTTGCGTTTTTATTGGAATAGTTGGAAAACTTGATTTGGATAAATCTTTTTGGAAGTGTTATTTGCCTAGAACATATACGAGTATTTTGAGGTCATCAATCTTCCTACTTACCAAATCACGTTTTTCACAACTTTAGGGTACAATATGTGATTCTTTAATATATCGCATGTTGATGATAATGTACATATCAATTAAAATAATCAAAATTATCACCACGCAAATACTTCACTTAGTTGTTTCTATAATTTCTTAAGAAAATTGAAGAATTCTTGCGCATTTTATTGAAGGATATCGAGTTTAAACTTATGAACAAGTATTAAGCTTTGAATTTGAAAAGACAGAATACATCATGGTAATGCTTGATGATATCATAGAGAAATTCTGCATCCTAAGCTACGGTTGATTTGAGCTAATGGACTGATTTTATTAAATAGCGTATTACTAAATGATAAGAGCTATCAAAATATTCCGTTCATTAGATATTATGTCCTACCGATAAATTCATTAGTAAAACAAGTTAATTCACATGTAAGACTTAAAAGAAATCATATATTCGCATTTGTTCATAGTTCTTGCATTGTATATGCAAAATAAATAGACACTGAAATTAATGACGTACTCGGCACATCAATTACAACATTATTGCATAAGTGCAATTCAAACAACGCTTCCTCAATTGCTTTCTGCTATTGTCACGACAAATTGTCACCAAATTGTCTCAGCTGCATCAGCCAACGACGCTGGGAAAAGATACCGCATATTGATAGCAGGAACATATGGGAAAATGTAGAAGAGTAAAAACATGATTGTTCGGAGCTAGTATGGCGCTATTAGTTTCTCACTGTAATCTTAATCTTTAAACTTCTACTCCAATCTTGCAAAATATTTCAACGAAAATCCTTGTGCCATTGCTACGAAAATCTTTATCGATACAAATTTTAATTGCATTCTATTCGAGCCCATTGACCGTCTTCTGTGTCTTGAAGATGCTGCTCTACCTTCTTGTTGATTATTTAACGCAAAATTTATTTGCTTCCTTCTTTCGTAACTCTTCGATGGACGGAAGCTTCATTTTTTAAGCCGAACTCTACGCCATTAAGATGGGTATTGTTTAGTTTACTTCGGAATCATCTTCAACAGCATCTTACGGTAATGCAACACCAACGGCTGTTTGGTTCACAGCGGCATTCACCATGATGCTTGTCGTCGGTGCCACTGAGCTGCAAAACATCAATTGCAGCAAGTGCATTACGCACAAATAGACTGGATGCAACTTTGACTTTGGATGCGATCTCAATCGATCTTCAGATGTTTCACAAAGATTGTGATGTGACGTGAAGGCGATTCCATAACATTGTTTGAATTTATGCAGCTTGCCAATGTTATGTTGGATGCCAGTTAGAGTGAAGGTATGAACTGATGAGATTGTAATAAGAACATGAAGTTCACGTTGGATTTTAGAAAGGTATTATTGCTTGGAGTGCGCTAGATTTTTGAAAATCTTACAAACATCAAAGATATTTTTACAGGCGTAAGTACCAGAATTAACTGATGTATTTATTTTCTACATTAAAGTAACCAATGAAAGGACCTCAGTCACGTGAAAAACAAGCAGCTCATCCTTCAACAGGTTTTAATTTCAATTCAGGAGAGTTTGAAAACATCTCAAAATGCGCAAAGGATGCTTTAAGGGGTAACTCATGATATCTTAAAACACAAAATCTGAAAACCAAATTCACATAAAAAAACCCTTAAGCAGGAAGTATATTTTCCATACTTCATAAAATCTATAGTATAAGCTTGAAATCTATAGTCACAGTACATGCTCAGCTCAACTTCCACAACCAAGGCTTATTTAATGAAGTACATTTTTCAAAAGTTAAGGCGCCATAACTTAAATATGAAACAAGTTAGGTAAACAGACCTGCGCTCATGTCAGAAGGGTTTTGTATTCAATTTTCAAAATGCAGTCACCAGATTGAATAAAGTCAAGAAGCATGTCAATGACGATTTTATTGGAGAAAATATGAAATTCGAAGATCATACTGTTATTAACAAAGTTGAACGAATTTAGATTTTTGAGGTTTTGTTATTGTTATACTCATAAATATCTCCCTTGATAATTATTTCAGATGTCCATTCGTGAGGGAGGAAATCACATTTTTCATGTATTTCCCCCCCTGTGCCCCACTGAAGCAGAAACTGACAGTTTAAGAACTGTTTTGAAAAGCTCCCATGAAAACTCCCATGAAAACTTTCATTTCATACTCATATCGGCTATGTTTGATGAATTTTTTTTTTTCAGGGGCCACTCTCCTGTACTGTTATCATCGATTCATGGCCATTTTTTCGAATCCTAGAGTTGTTACAAAGCCCTTTTACTAGGAGCTCTCTCCCGCCTCCTTGACTTGTTTCACTTATGAGTAATAATTGTAGGTACTCATCCTCAGTCATTCATTAAATTGAATCAAGTGTTCAAAGCATGGACCCTGAACGTTGAAGTTGGGAAAAAATAACTCAAAATTATTCAACTTTTGCATTTAAAACAGCCACCATTTTGTTTTATGATTACTGATACCACTAGCTGAACTGATTCTCAAAGATATACATGACACCTATCATTCCTGAAATTTTCATGCAAATCCTAGCAAAACTGTATTGTCTGAGTCGGTAAAAAGCGCATATTGTTCCATAGCTATATGTATTACTATGGAACAATATGCAGCGCATATTGTTCCATAGTAATACAGGAAAATTCAAACCGCTATAACTTCGCTATATATAATTCAATCTTTATGAAACTTGCAGGGTAAATCAATCTTATAAATAGTCATCTGTGTACTGAATTTCATTGAATTTAAGGGTACCCTAAAGATTTAATTCAAGAAAACATGAAATCGATAAATCATACTATTACTAACAAAGTTGAGTGAATTGCGACTTCTCACGTATTTGTTGTTGTTGTACTCACCAAGGCCTACATTCATGATTTTTTTCAGATTTTTCGGATCACAGGTGTCCAATCGCGAGGGGGGGGGGGGGGACAAAAATTTTTCGTGTATTTCCCCTCCCTGTGCGCCCCTCGAAGCAAACTTTGCCAAACTAAGACCTGTTTTGAAAAGTTCTCATCAGGACCTTTCATTTGATACCCATATCGGCTACCTTCAATGAAATTTTTTTTTCGGGGGGTCACTCCCCTATATGGGGAGACCCCCCTTAAATACCTTATAAAAAATTTTTGTAATCGAACTTTAAAGAGAGCACCAGTTTACACCTACACACAAAATTTTATGCTTCTAGCTTAAGTAGTTTCCGAGAAAAACTGCTGTGACACACGGACGGACGGACGGACGGACGGACGGACAGACAGACGGACAGACAGGACGCGATTTTAGAAGGGTTTTGTAAAATTATTTTACAAAACCCTAAAAAGATAATGAGAAAATTCAAGCCGAAGCCAATTATACAAAGCTTCTTTTTTTTCAAAATAACAATTACATGTATTTTAAAAAATCATTCTTAAATAACAAAATTAAAGACAACATTTTATGTAATAGCTTATTTGATGCTGTACACGTTTTCCAGTGCAACATTAATGTTTTGGATGGTTACTTTTCTGACTCAAAGTAACCTTGTGTCTCTATGGAATCAATTTAACTAGCTTTTCTATCATTTTTGGCGTTATTGTACTCCATTTCTCTAACAAATATTTTTAAAATCATTTTTGTTGTAATGTGAATGTGGTTAGAACATTTTTTCCTCCAAAAAAGCCCATAAATTCTCTATCAATTGTAAGTTGAGTAATTGTTCGCCCCAACTTACTTCTCATTTAAAAAGGCCAACATTTTGTTTTACGATTACGGATGTCACTCGTTGAACAAATTCTCAAAGATATTCATCAAGAATATAATATAAATGTTAAAACGTTCATGCAAATCCTAGCAAACCCGTAGTGTCTGCGTTAATTAAAAATACATATTTTCCCATAGCCATGTATAGTTGCTGTTGTAACATAATACAGTAATAAGTGTAAAATAAATAAATCATACTATTGCCAACAAAGTTGAGTGAATTTCGATTTCTGACGTATATGTTGTTGTTGTGCTCATTAAGGTCTACACTCACGATTTTTTTCAGATTTTTTGGATGAAAGGTATCCAATCACGGGGAGGGGGGGGGGGTACGCCTAAATTTCGTGTATTTCCCTTTCTCCTGCCCTCCTCGACACAAGTCAAGTAGTTTTAAAACCTGTTTTAAAAGGATCTCATTGAGACCTTGCACATGCCATTCCATTTGATGACCACCTTTGATGAAATTTTTTTTTTTGAGTGTCTCTTCTGTATAATTATAATTTTTTTTCACTCCAAAACTTTCTAGAAGTCAAACCTTCTGACCTTTCTACAAAGTTTCATGGCCGTAGCTTCTACAGTTTTGGATAAAAACTGCCGTGACACACAGGCGAACGGACGGCCATATAGGCACAGGTACGGATTTCAATAGAATTTTGTATTTTAGTACAAACCCCTAAAAACATTTATTTCATAAGAATTTTGTGATTTTTAACAATTATTTAATAATGAAACTGCCAATTTTCTCAAATCGATGCTCACTGTTATGAATATCACAATCATTCCTGCCTACATTGTTGCGATGGAAACGGTTTCAATTCAATTCAATATATTTATTTGATGTTTAATTGTGATCAAATACAAACAATAACTATTTGTCAAAAAACACTATATATCCAGACAAACCTTATCAATAAATACTGAATAACTATTTATTATTGATTGTTATTTTCCATGCCTGTTATGGGTGGTGAATACTATTTATACACAGAATGTGGTGCTTCTATGCTCGCAAGCAACTAGACTACCCACTAAATACCTCTCATGTCAACCTAAGTGCCTAGTCTACTTGATATATTACTTCGGGTCATGTTTTGTTCTGTTGTGCCAAGAGGTGCCTTCAACCTGGAGGATTCCTCCGTCAGCGGGAGGCAAGGGAAGAAGGGAATTTCCAGACAAGTGATCCCCCAGTCCCAAAGTGTGTTTCCCTGTTACTTTTAGGACTGCCTGAATATAACGTGCCATATGCTTCCATATGTCAACTGATCCAAACATCGCCGTGACCATACTATCCGGGATGAGCTCTCCAGTCTCCCTGCAAAGATTTGGGCGTATCCTGTCCCATTCTTTGCACACAAAAAATGTATGGAAAGCATCGTCTTACCCTTCTCGTCAAAATCTACAGTCAGTGAGCCATAACTTACCAATCTTGTGAAGGCAAGACTGAAAACACCCATGCCCGCTCAAAATCTGGGTAAAATAGAATTCAGTCCCACCACATCTTCGATATAGCCACAGGCTCAGAACCGGGATGAGCAATGCAGTCCACATTCCCTTCATACAATCCACCCAAGACTGCTGCCAATCTTTGAGTGAGCACTGCCTCAGGTGGCGGGTATCTCTTGCGTTCTCACTTCAACGCAGGTATATAGCTCAGCAATCTCTAGCAAGGAGGGCAACAAGTATCACGCCTACAATAATTCTCACTGCTGGATTAGAGACTATCAGATATGAAGATATAATCCTCTATGATCCTCTTTTCTGCACCTGTGCCAAGTGTTTTCGGTACACCTCCTTTCTGAGAGCGTCGCCCTATATTTCTGTGCCGTGCAATAGCATTGACCCTACGACACTCATCAAGAGGTATTTTCTTGACGGGCTAGGTCCCCTACGTTGGCCATAAGTCAACTCAGAGCCGATACTCCCGGAGCAACCTTCTCAACCGTCACCCTGATTTGCTCCGAGAAACTCATCTTCGGGTCATTCAGGAGCCCCAGATACTGCACCGCTGGCTTCGGTTTGATTAGTTTATATCCAATACTAATCATTTTTACCCTAGAAATTCTCTTTTTTGTCAAGATGACCACTTTGGTTTTGTCTTCAGTACTAGACTAAACCTGCAAGCTGTCATCCAGACTCTCACTCGGCACATTAGCATAACTAACCCCAATTGCCCAACCGTGCGTCTAGCGACTAGAGCCACAGTATCATCTGCATACCCGATCAAGCGTGGCTTATCTGGTGTATCCACCCTCGATAGCTCATCGTAAGGCATACTCTATAGTTCTGAACCGAGAAGAAGTCTCTGGGCAACACCCGATTTACCTTCCAGTCTTCATTGGCCCTATGTCATATCATAGAGCAGGCTTTGGTCCTTCTGGTGGTCTCTTAGACACCACATCAGACATCTTGGAACTCAAAAACAGTTTCCTAGTATATCCATTTAGCGTAGTTGAAGGTATTCCTAGCGTCGAGTATCACCAGTAGAATGATCCGTCTCTTGGTGGGGCTATGTGCCTCCACTTTTTGAACCACACTCACCGCTTCTACAATTGCTTTAATAGTGGAGCGCCCTGCTCTAAAGCCATACTGCTGAGGTGATAGGTTTCTAGCAGCACAAATTGCGTCAGTCAATCGTCTCTTGATAAGTTTCTCTAGCACTTTTCCAACAGTGTCTAGCATGCGTAACGGGTGGTATGCAGACGGCGATCTGGAATTCCCCTTTTCTTTGCAAATCACCACGAGCCTCAGCTCCTCCCATCGTATGCATGGAATTAACTGAGCAACAATTCAGGACAATTACGATTGACAAGTTGCAAAACGTCAGCTGGAATACCATCTAGGCCTGGAGGCTTGCTTGTTTTTAATGATAGAACTTTTTTTTACTAATTCTGGCTATGTGGAGAATGAGCACTCGATTGCTGTGTCATCATGCATAGCGTCAACACATACGAGATCAGTGGGGATAAGTGCGCACACTATCTTGTCCATCTTTTCCGCTTCATGCATGCAAGGCGTCCGTAGGCCACTAAGCTTCCACATAACCAGCTTGAAACCAAGGCCCCCCCGTGTCTTTATTGACATCCTCGACTAGATCTTGCCAGCAGCGTGCCTTTCCGTAGTTAATCAGTTTGCAAAGGCATTTTCTGGCTGACTTATGTGCTACTACCCGTTTGCGAGCCTTGTCACTGTTCCGTACCTATGGAGCTTCCTGCCAAAACTTGCGACACTCTTTTCACTTTTTGGCGATTTAAGTTGACTGCCAGTACACTTTAGCTTGCCGCGCCAGGGTTTTTGAGGTGGCATAGAGGCGCTGCAACTAGTTATGATGATGCTCATAGTTAAGATTACCATGTCTTGAGCCACCAGTTCTTCTCGTTTGAACTGTAGCAGAGCACCTGCCGAGAGCACCTCGACAAACCTCTCCACAATTGTAGAAGGTTGAGATCACGGACATCGAGAGGCTGTATTATACAGATGATTGCCAAATTTAAATAAATAAATAATACACTCATATTTCAACAAGCATATATTTCAGAAGTAAGTTACTCCCGTCTTCAGTGTCAATAGCACATAATATCAAGGATCTCGAACAGAATGTTCTAATGACCACTGGTTGAGTAGCCCGCTAATACTCTCCAATAGTATATGTTTTGTACTAAGAACTCCGAGGCAAATTTCGCATCCAGTAGAGTTCCTTTAAAGCCAATATGGGCAAAAATTAGTGTTTTGTCGGCATTAGGCTCGCAAACGCTATCCTGGCCATCATATCTAGGATTCATTTTTCTCAAGGATCTGTTAAAGGCATACTCCATTCGATTACTTTACCGTTGAAGCCTCCTCCAATGAGTACTCCTCTTGGTGAATGCTGTAGGGTCAGTACTACTGTACGGAGCAGAAATATGGGGTGACGCTCTAAGTAAGAAGGTATACCGAAAACGTTTGGCACAGGTACAGAAAAGAAGAGCACTGAGGATTGCACCTTCTTATCCAACAGTCTCTGATTCGGTGGTGAGAGTAAAAGCAGGTGTGATACCTGTTGCCCTCCTTGCTAGAGAGCGGCGCGCTATCTACCAGTATCGAAACGAGGATGCGAGGGAGATGATTGCCCGTGAGGAGAGACTGCGCTCACTCAACGATTGGCAGCAGTTCTGGGTGGATTGCACGTAAGGAAAGTGGACTGCGCGCCTCATCCCGGCTGTGAGACCGTGGCTTAATCGAAGGCATGGTCAGACTGACTTCTATCTGACCCAGGTTTTGAGTGGGCATGGGTGTTTTCAGGCTTACCCGCAACAAGATTATTAAGTAACGGTCCCCCGATGGTTGGTTTTGCTCAGGAGAAGAAGACGATGCCCGCCTCACATTTTTTGTGCAAAAAATGGGATGGGCTGTGACGGAGCCTCTACAGGGAGACGAGAGAGCTCACTCTGGAAAGCATAGTTGTGGTGATGATTGAATCTGTTGACAAATGGAACCAGGTGGCACATTGTGTTTGGGCTATCCTAAAAGATAAAAGAGATTCACAGCAGCTGGGGACTTTGAGGCTGAGGGAATGCTTTTTCAGCAATTCCTCTTTCATTTTTCCCTCCCACTAGAATGCACCTCATGGCGTAACGAAACGAGACCTGGCCCGAAATAAGGTATCGAATGGTTCCAGGCTGAACCCTTTGCCTTGAAATCACTGTTCTGAACCCAAATGGTGGAAGTACCAGTTTCATCAGAATACCATGATGCAGAGCTTTAATTGTAGTGTTGTTCACTAAACAGTAAAATGTCAGCTTTCATGCCCCTCACAAACTGCTCAAGGAGGTTTTGGGCGTTTGGACTACGGTGTAAGTTTTCCCACAGGATACGGTTCATTTCAAGTTCTAGTTTTGCCTTGCCTAAGGCTTTCTAGAAATCCAAACGTTTTTTTTTTTTTTTATCTCAAGTGTGCCCAAAATCTGATTCTGAATTAGCCTTCCGGCAAAGGGTACAGTGTGCTTCCTGCGTAGACTCTCTTCTTTTATGTCCCATTCCACCAAGTTTGTAGCATAGGGAACTCATACCGGGTCCTTTGCATACTTGTGTAGTGTGGGAAAAACCAAGCCACTTGAAGCATTGAAGAGCACTGCTCTTCGTCGTATTCTGCAGACGATCGACTGTGTTCTTACTTTGCCCTTATTCAGATGTTGTTCAGCGTCCTTTTCTGTCAAGTCAATGCTGACCATGCATTGTCCATTAATGTTTTCTGGTTTCTGCTTCACTTTGATCCTACCCACGCTAGAGAGCTCCCTTTTGATGGCCTCTTTTACCTTAGGTAGCTCCGTGACGCAAATGCCTCTTATTTCGATCGTTGCTGTCAACCAGACCGAGGCTGAAGTTACTCTTTTGGCAAGGCTTTTCATTACTGCGACGCAGAATGCTTCTTTATTGTAAGCCTCCACTCCCAATTCGGCCGGTATGTGGCCCAATTGGGTTGGTCCTACTGTTTTACATTTGCATTGATATCTCGCAACACTTCTCCATAGAATTGGCCATCTTGGGGTTTAATGAGCAATGCCTGCTGCCAGGGTCTTCGTCAATGCTTTTTATATCGTGTTTCGCTTCAGGTCTTTTTTGTTGCTGAGTGTCTATGCAAACGTTATTTTATGGCGCCTTTTGAAAGAATTTCTTTACGGCTTTCTTCGCCCTTTTTGTAAACAGCTTATATCTATCTATCAAGTGTCTCCCCATTTCTTCTTTTATCTTGATCGCCTTTGACTGGGCTAGATGCCATTCTTTTATTAATTTTCAATAGCGGAGCTATTTGTGTGACACCTTTAGGCTTAGCCCTAAGCTTTTCTTAAGCTCCCTGCTCTTTTTTGACCTTCTGATTATCTTTGGCCTTTAAACAGTTCCTCCCGTAATGCCTTACGTAGTCTAGGAGCTCCTCAAGTCTAAGAAGCCCATTCTTACACCTCTGCTGATTTTTGGTGGGTTGCATGCTGATTTAAGTTTTTTAAAGAACGTCTCCCGCTTTTCGTATTAGGTATTTTTGGTGTTGCTGGAAAGGAACGTTATTTGTGACCTCCTTTCTTGGGGGAGGCTATCGACTTCTGTTTCCAAGTACAGTACTTCAGCCTTATTTTCAACGATGTTGGTGAAATTGTACAACGGCACTTCATTTATCACTCCTTTCTTTTCTGTCGGGATCACTTTCGGGACCTCAGGATGGTTAATCATTTTCTCGGCATTTAAACCTTTGCTTCGGTCACTTTGGTAGCGATCACAGTAATTGTCGAATTAACGTTCTTAACATTTTCTCCTACCGAGGCAACATCTGGCATATTTTGCAGAATTCCTTGCTCTTTTTTTTAGGACGCTTTGGCATTTGCATCGTTTTTAGCTACACCCAAACACCGCAGGAATTTCCGTTTGGGCAAAGCTGTCCGTTATTCTTTGTTTTACCCCTGATTTTATAGCTGACATTTTTGCCGCTAAGAATAACGCCAGGATTGTTAATTCCGCTACCGAAACCTGCGTCATCTTTGAAGACATTTGCTGCGAGTTGGTCTTTGGGGTTTGCTGGCTTTCGTCACATGTGGTTTCATGTTTTAACGGCATTCGCGCCAACAAGAATCTACACCTAAATGGATTTTCTCCATCTAACCCGAGATTGCTTGTAGATATATATATTATACAAGCCAAGTTTACTACTTCTATAACATTGCAGTCGCTAGATGGTGACGGTCGGGAGACCGGTTACTTAATACCCTCTACCACCTCCACCTTTCACCTTCACTTCATCATGAGTTTTTTTTGGGCTCCTTTCCATAACGCTTTCTCTACCACCAGGGGCATCTGCATACTCAAAGGTTGGCCAAAACTCGAGGTTCCATTTTTTTAGGGTTTTGTAAAATAATTTTACAAAACCCTACTAGTTTCGCGACTAGTCTGTCCGTCTGTCCGTCCGTCCGTCCGTCCGTCCGTCCGTCCGTCCGTGTGTCACAGCAGTTTTTCTCAGAAACTACTTAAGCTAGAAACATCAAATTTTGTATACAGGTGTAAAGTGGTGATCTCTTCAAAATTCAATTACGAAAAATTTTTATAAGGTATTTAAGGGGGGTCTCCCCATATAGGAGAGTGACCCCCCGAAAAAAAAATTTCATTGAAGGTAGCCGATATGGGTATCAAACGAAAGGTCTTAAAGAGAACTTTTCAAAACAGGTCTTAGTTTGGCAAAATTTGCTTCGAGGGGTGCACAGGGAGGGGAAATACACGAAAAATTTGGGTCCCCCCGCCCCCCTCGCGATTGGACACCTGTGATCCGAAAAATCTGAAAAAAATCAGGATTGTAGGCCTTGGTGAGTAAAACAACAACAAATACGTTAGAAGTCGCTATACACTCAACTTTGCTAGTAATAGTATGATTTATCGATTTTATGTTTTCTTGAATAAAATCTTAACGGTACCCTTAAATTCAATGAAATTCAGTACGTAGATGTCTATTTATAAGATTGATCTATCCTGAAAGTTTCATAAAGATTGAATCATATTTAGCGAAGTTATAGCGGTTTGAATTTTCCTGTTTTACTATGGAACGATATACGCCGCATTTATTACTATGGCAACATATGGCTATGGAACAACATGCACTTTTTACCGACTCAAACACTACAGTCTTGCTAGGATTTGCATGAAACTTTCAGGAATGATAGGTGTCATGTATATCTTAGAGAATCGGTTCAGCTAGTGGTATCAGTAATCGTAAAACAAAATAGTGGCTGTTTTAAATGCGAAGATTGAATAATTTTGAGTTATTTTTTCCATACTTCAACGTTTAAGGTGCATGCTTTGAACACTTGATTCAATTTAATGAATGAATGAAGATGAGTACCTACAATTAATGCTCATAAGTGAAACAAGTCAAGGAGGTGGGAGAGAGCTCCTAGCAAAAGGGGCTTGTAACCATTCTAGGATTCGAAAAAATTGGCCATTAATCGATGATAACAGTACAGGAGAGTGGCCCCTGAAAAAAAATTCATCAAACGTAGCCGATATGAGTATGAAATAAAAGTTTTCATGGGAGCTTTTCAAAACAGTTGTTAAACTATCAGTTTTTGCTTCAGTGGAGGCACAGGGGGGAAATACATGAAAAATGTGTTTCCTCCGTCGCGTATGGACATCTGAAATAATTATCAAGGGAGATATTTATGAGTATAACAATACCAAAAACCTCAGAAGTCGAAATTCGTTCAACTTTGTAAATAATAGTATGATCTTCGTATTTCATATTTTCTCCAATAAAATCGTCTTTGACATGTTTCTTGATTTGATTCGATCTGGTGAGTGCATTTTGTAAATTGAATACAAAACCCTTCTGACATGAGCGTAGGTCTGTTTACCCAACTTGTTAACAGTCGTTTTTGCTCCTTGTTACCTTCCTTCGATGGGCATGGGTCGCTTAACACCCCGAGGATCTAGGGCAATATAGCATCCTCGCTCCCGGCTGAAATTACATTAAAAGTAGTCGGATACTGTCCACAGATGAACCGTATGGAAACCTCTACTTCCTGGGATACGTGGCAATGAGACTCCCCAAAGAGCGCATGCCTCCGAGAATAATCCTGAGGATCAGCACTCCCGCAGTGAGAGTGAATGATAAACATGAACAAAGAAATGTGAACAGAAACGGAAGGGGAGTGGGTCAAGTGAGTGGGGTTCGATATAATTCCCAGTTTCGGTTTAGTTAAGTGGTGCCGTAATTTGTATTTTATCAATTTCGATTAGCGTAGGTTGCTTCGGTTCGAATTGATGTAGCTTACGTCTGGCACAGCGTTAGTATGGTGATCCAGAACGTGTAGGGTTGAAGTTGTTCTTGTTGATTCATCAGAAATCCTGAAAAGGAACGGCAAAAAAGATAGATTAGAATTTTTAATTTTCCGTTTGGAGAAATTTTTGAATTTGCTTGAATTGGGAGCTAAAAAGCTGTATTCAAGCTAGTCTACTCGAGGCAAAATCCACCACCGAAATTCCTCTCCGAACTGAACTACCTGGCCAACGAACAGCCACCTTGGAGTAGACTGCGAGCATCTGAGCATACAGATCTTAAAAAACTCAGTTCGTTGATGCACTTCAAGACTTCACGTCTTTGACTAATCGGAGGTCGGCTTGAATTTCCTTCGGGAAATCTAAAACGGAGCAACGACGGTGGAAAATCATTACATTCATTCAAAACAAGCATACTTCCTGTGCTTTTATTTGATCAGAACACTCGAACGTGTCCTCTATTCCGTTGTTTTTTGTATGATATGTAATTTTTAATAGAGTTTGTTGGTTTTTATCTCCTGTTTTCAATTAATTGATTATACATATGTTACAATTCTTACTTGATGAAGATTCTAAATAGTTTTTTTGGCTAATGTTTTGATTGCCATATTGTTTGGATTTAGATTGTCATGGGAGCCATTCAGTTTTTGATTATTATTAACATTTTGAAATTTGTTTTATGTTTTTTATAAATTTTACAATGATTGATAAAAGAAAGCACATTTGACTTGGATTTTGAGTTCTCGAACGTTATTCTCCACATTTGTAGCAATGGGGCAACTAAGATGCACCATGTTTCGCCCTTGACATTGCATGGTTTTTACCACCATTGGGCTTTGGCCAGTATCCGTGGGGTGGTACGCAGCCGTAGAGATTGGTAAGAGGTTAGTTACACCGCGACTTAAATTCCTCCTGATCGCTTTTGGATTGGACGTTGTGTTGACGTTTAGCGCTGCAAGGAGTTTGAGTTCGTGAGTTTTCAGACGACAGCTGTATACAAGGCTGCACGAAAAGGTGCGTCGGCAAACGATGTTTGTACCGTATTGATAATTCGTAAATAGCGATTCAACGGCTTCATGAAATCACGCAAAATTTTAAAACTGATTTCCGATTCCAGAAAAATGCGATTAATGATGGCGGCCACCTGTCACATTTAATTGAACGGATAACGCTCAAATGTTTCACTTTTTTCGGCGAAAGGATTTCGGCTATTATTAATTGCATATTTCAAAAATGTATGAATATGTTATTAACCAGATTAAAGGATGCGTTGCCGAAAACTTATCACAAATTGTTGTCAATCAAGCAGATTTAGTGAAACAGCTGAAGTTAATTAAAGATGGTAAATACTTCAACCTAGAAATCAACTTATGGAACATATCGATAATCTACAAAATTACGTATTGACAGATGTACTAAAGAGCCAATTTGGTATTTTGATGAACACCATTTTAAATTCATAGGATTCCGAAAAATTTTATCGAGCTCTCTGTAACATTTCTCTCGAACATTTTGAGTTTAACTTTCATACTAACTGAAAAAGAGTGGTCCAAAATAGTGTGTTGAGTCCAGTTGAAAACCCTGTACTATCAGCTTTAAACAAAGTTTTTCATTTATGTTTTTGACGCCCACACTCTTGGTGGAGCCAGAAACTGAAGATTACAATTCATTGGAAAATGAGTTTGCAAATTTAGTTGGAAAACAGCTTAACTTACTAACTGGATTGAAAGCTAGTTCAACATCAACACCATTATCACAGTTTTTGATTCGATTGGATTACAATCATTTGTTCAGTACATGAAAAAACAGAAACGATAGTATATTTTAAATTATTTTTTAATTTATATTTATCAAATTATATATTTTGTAAGAACCTAAGAAGTGTAACGTGAAAAAGCCTGCGTTGAATTTTTTGTTGGACGTACCCCATTAAGTGAGTTTTTCTCCCCTCGTCATGATTACATGAGTCTTATGAGCGTCGTCTATCCATACTTCTTCTCCCATCTCTGTCGTCCCGTAGAACCTTCTTAGATCAATGTTTCCTTTATAAGTTGTACCATCAACGAATTGCTTCCACCCTAAGCGCAGACTTGCACTACAGACTGTATGCACGTCCTAGTCGGTCAAATCACATTCTCGAGGCTCCGTACGCCCGGACAGATTTATATTTTCACTCAATTATGCCACGAATCATCAAAATGCATAAAAGCCTCGGGCTTGGTTCTCCATCCACGTCCTACTTTGTTTTTAAAATTAATGTTCCTTATCACTCAATTTTTTCAAACTTTGATCTAGACTCTAACTTCATTTCTTACATGTTTTAAATAACTTTTTCTGCTTGATTTTTTTGTATTAATTTGTCTTACTCTAAACTATATTTAACTATATTTAATTGTCTAAGTCTATTTTGTAATTGGATTTCTGTCTGTTAAATAGATTTAAATAAATAAATAATAAATAAATGATGAATTTAGAAGACCTTTTCACATTTTTCACTGGGTAACTGTTTAATCATTTGACTTGCCATATATATATATATATATATATATATATATATATATATATATATATATATATATATATATATTTATATATATATATATATATACTCGTATATATATACATATATATATACTCATATATATATATATATATATATATATATATATATGTATATATATATATATATATATATATATATATATATATATATATATATATATATATATAAACATGTATATATATTCTTGTTTTTGCTTTTGTGCGTATACAGGCTTTTTAGTAGAGGAGGCTTAGCCAAAGTTTAAAGTTGTATAGATAAACCCAATTGTACCATATATATTTGGTTGTTAGACCGTAAGATTTATGGTTTTTTAGGGTTTTGTAAAATAATTTTACAAAATCCGACTAAAGTCGCGACCTTTCTGTCCGTCCATCCGTGTGTCACAGCAATTTTTCTCGGAAACTACTTAAGCTGAAACATGAAATTTTGTATGTAGGTGTAAAGTGGTGCTCTCTTCAAAGTCCAACTACAAAAAAAATGTATAAGGTTTTTAACGGGAGTGGCCCCCGAAAAAAAAAATCATCAAAGATAACCGATTTGGGTATCAAATGAAAGGTCTTGATGAGAACTGACGTTAGAGCTTACATATCAATACTACCATAGATGGAAAATTAAAATTAATATTGCAAAAACGAAGTGAATATTCTTCATCAGGAAGCGTAAGCCTGCTCACCTAACCAAGCGACCAATACATTTTTTAGGGCAAACTATTCCCTGGAATGAGAACCTCAATTATCTTGGAATTATATTCGACAAAAACTAGGCCGTACAACTACCGGGAGAGTAACTGTCGTATTTTGCGGTTTTACAGTCACAAACGTTTTACCATAGGTCTCAATTTGAAGTTTCCGTATACTTTCAGTATGGGGCCCTTTGATAGTGGTGGTGATCTGATTCTCCTCCACAAAGCTGCGCTTATAATCGAGTGTGCTGCCCGGATCCCAATCCATCGTGCATTTAATATTGTTGATCATAACGTTTATTCTTTTCCCCTTATTAACGTGGAATATTGAGTCAGATTCCATTTCGTCGTCAGAGCTGTGTCTCGCTCATTTTAAAAATGTTTCTCTTCTGGAAGCTGTTTTAGTTTCTCGTATACTTTTTGTTGCTTTTAGTAATTGTATTGTTCTCGCTTTCATTTGTATTGGCATGTTTGTGTGCACTTGTGTAACTTAATTGAGCTGGACAACGTTTAATGCAGCACGATCCAAAATATCCTCGGATACCGCACTCTTCGCAAATGTTATTTTCTGTACGGCACTGTTTATGCATTTTTGGCTTACCACACCATCGACACTGGTTACTTTGAAATTTTCTAACTATTTTACGTTTTGCCGAGTCTTAAACGCGTTTCACCGATTCACAACCACTAGTGTCATAGTCTTTTTCTGCTGCCTCTCGCACGTGAACCACAGCGAACACTTCTGCAAATGTTACTTCAATATCTAAACCTTCACTGTTTTTTTTATTTAAGGTCTGGCCTACGTTGTTTTAATTCACAATTTTCGATCGAGCATGTCGCCGTTGTAGCCACAATCTCGGCTTAATTCTTTAAGCTGATTTGCGTACGACTCAAAAGTCTGATCGGAGCGTCAAATGCTGTTCCAGAAATTCGTCAACGCCTTAAATTGTGTTGTACGTATTTGGAATGGACGCAAAAATTTTTCTTTCATTGCGTCATATGTCTGCTACGCAAATTCTGCACTAACGCCGGAAAAGGCAACTTTCAGCTCGTGGAAAGTTTCTGGCTTAAGACAAAATAAAAATAACTTACGTTTTGCGGCAACGTAGGCACTATTTGTTGAATTATCGAGGACCCACTTTCGACATTGTGCCTCAAAATAATTTATAAACGCGGCAGCTTGTATGTAGGTGTCGAATTTTTCGCACTTAAATCCCCTCATGAGGCTCTGCAAACCGTATGCTGGATTGATTTCCGGAGTGCTGTCGTCTCGTCGTCTCGAGGTGTTTTCAATCGTCAATCCCTGTATTAATGATTGGAAGGCTCCCATAAACGTCTTAAATTGTTCTGTGTTCATCGTAAACCGTTTATTTCACTTCAAACACATTGCACTGGTAATATCATAATTATTTTTTGTATCCCATCCTCGTCGCCAATGTTATGTTAAGCGTGACATGACAAAACAAGTCCGAGTTCTGATTGCAACTGATTTATTTACATGACAACAACGATGATTTTATAGTCCATCAAAAATAGAATGAAGCAGAAAGAACAAGAAAAATTCAACAAACAAACCAATATAATTTTATTTTTACTCTTGTTTTTTAATTATGTATACATATAATACTTTGTTCGAAATGCCAGTTTTCAGATTTTCTCTCAGTTACTCTCGCTAGTTTTTTTTCTCAGCATTTATTATTATTTTGTTCATAAAACATATGAACACACAATGTACACATAAATATTGTTTTTTTTATATTTTCTTAAATAAAACGTCTTCAGTTATTTATCGAACAAATATTTTTGCTTTTTATCTTTCATTAAATATAGTATGATAAAATTACAGCTTAGCTATTTTATTTTATTATTTTTTTCACTTTTGGCTTAGTTAACTTTACAATCTTTATTTTTCATTGCCATTCAACAAGTCAATATGATAGGATTCTTTTCTTTCCATTTTATAATACGTTAATACAAGCCGAACAATACTATTTTTTATAAATTGAAAATTAGGCCTGATTTTAGAAAGAAATGTTACTATTGGACAAATTAATTAATTAAGGAAACACACTAGTTAATATAAAATAATAGTATATTAATTTAAACGATAAAGATTTTCATAAGAAACTGTTTGATTAGTAAATTAAATTCTCATTTATATAATTCAATCAACTGCGTTGACATGTAAGTTATTCACAAAATCAGCTAAAACTAAATATTCTGCTGAGTATTCACAATTTACGTTGAACAAATAGTAAGACTTTCTTTAACGATTTCGCTAATTTGTAATTATGAAAACTTTTGAATTCCAATAACATTTAGAATAACATCAAGATATTCATCGATTCCACTTGTAATAAGACTAGAAATAATAGATTTGATAGATATTCTTTAAAAATTTTAGGGAAATTACATTTAGTTTTTCGGCGGAGAAAATTTAAGGAATGATCACAATAACAATTTGTAAACAATCAGGTTATGCGATGATAAATTCATTGCAAATAAAATTTATTTTATGTCTTCAATAATAATAAAATATTTTTATGCATATTTAATCTACTTTTAATAACATCTAGATATATTTTCCACATTTATTGCACTTTACTTATTTATTTTGCCCATTAAATATCTTTTCTAACATATTCAATACTCCTAAGATTATAACACTCTTATAACTTTATGTATATTTTACATTGATTAAAATAGTCTCTTATTTGATATGTATTCGTTTGTGTTAGTTCTTTCACATGATTCGTGGAAGGATTGATATGTATCTTTGATATGTTTTGTTTTCTTTAGTAGCATTTACATTATACGACAATGTTACATTGTGATTTTGGTAGAATAATTATCGTGTAATTATTTGTATATTTGTTTACTATATGCCATCAGTACTATTTTTTATACAATGCATTATTATTGAATTTATTTTTTGCGTAAAATTATCCTAAATCCTAAATATTTAGTTCTTAAGTATAATTTTATCTGCATTATCAGTTCTACATAAGCACATATTATTGTTTTTAGGTAGACTGAACTGCACATATGTTGACAATGCAATGGTGCGTTAATTTGAAACTAAAGATTCAATATAGGATGATCCAGGACTGATTGTGTACGTATGCGTTTTTTAGAATTTCCTATAAAAATATGCTAAATATGTTTATGCTTCCTATTGAGTGCGCAAGCGTAATTCTTTTCTTCTGATATTTTATCTATTCAGCACCAGATTGAAGTCATGAGCGTTAAAGCTCTTACTCATTCGTGTGTTAGCCGTTAGAATATATTTCGCAACTACAGTATGAATTAAAATAAATGTTAAAGCTGCTGTTAGCTTACATATCTTCTCTATTGAAATCATAAAATTGTTCTAGAAGTTAATGGTTTAGGAATTTGAAGATAAGAAAACCATATCCTTTTAATGATTTTAAATAAACCAGAAAACATAAAACTTTACTTCTTCAAATATTTAACATAAAATTAAACAAAAACTTCTACGGACACTTTGCTTTGTGGCAATTTTTTGTACTTAAAATTTGAAGATGCTAAGTTTTATCCGTAAAATACGAGTAAATTTCCTAGTTATTTTAAAGAAGTTGTGAAAATCT
Organism: Odontomyia ornata; assembly: GCA_963969285.1. Lineage (NCBI taxonomy): Eukaryota > Metazoa > Arthropoda > Insecta > Diptera > Stratiomyidae > Odontomyia > Odontomyia ornata. Next base: position 326,498,274 of record OZ017739.1, read on the forward strand.
TTAATGAATACAGTCGCTTTGACATACGATCATAATAATTTTATTTAAATGCAAGGTTTTTACACCATATAACGCATCGATTATTATATGATTTGAGTCAAAAGTTACAATGAACTTCAGCAATCGTAATGAATAAACTCAATAATTCCTTTTCGATTCGGCGAAAGCTTTATTTGCAAAAACACTGCGTGTTTCAAAATAAACACCCTTTCCATCCTCAATGCGATTCTAAACTATTACTAATTTAGACCTACGAGCATTTTACATATTTAACTTTTTACTCATAGTACCCACTGAATGTTTTGAAACATATCCAACTATGCTCCGATCAGCCCCCGCAGGAAGAGTGCTGCTTTAAAAGTACTTGGGAAGTTCCACCCCTCCACGTACCCCAAGAAGCGGAGGTTTCCCTAAGGTTCCTCCGTGGATAGTGACCCGGCAACGATCTCTGGCCGTCGAATAGGATATTGAATTGAAACTAATGTTTTGGGCTGGCGGATATGATACGGCTGATAGGGTACCGCTGAGATGAAACTCAATCTAAATATAATACCGGTGCCACCCCGGTTAAACCTTGACAGGCCACAGAGTATGTGGTGTAGGTTCGGTTGAGACGATCTCCCGATAAGCGCTGGTCTGGCACTGAGCGGGCGTCAACCCGTGCATGGTCTCCCAGCTCGGCAAAGATATCCATGGAACCAAAAAAAGACTGCATATACTGCATATACGAAAAAAATAGCAGCTCCGGGATGAAACCCAACAGAAATGGCACCTCTGAACTCATCAAAACCAACAACAACTACTAAGACATTATATACAAATAGACGACTGAAAGAAAAAGCGCAGAGAGCATATATTAGCCGGAAATAATCGCAGAGTTTGGGAGCATTTTAAAAAAATGGTTTGCATTCCAGAACGCCCAATAACAGAAGGCCACGTAATAAGCCACCCCCAACTCGTAAAACGAACTGCGACAGAAAAAGAAAAGAATGAGGAGACCCAGGAAATGCGGTTACGCGTAGTTGTTGATATCGTCGAAAATAAAACCGAAGCCAAAAAGAATCAAAGCAGAAAACCTCTCTCCAAAGAGAATTTTGGGAAGGACAATAGCTGTTGGACGCTGTGAACAAGAAATGTTAATCCGAAAAGTGGGAAACATTCTGAGGAGGATTAAATCTGATGTGACTCGCAAAAAAACATTTACAAGAGTGTAAGGAATGGGCTCCTTTAGCTAGAGGAGCTCCTAGACTAAGTTGGGCATTATCAGTGGAGCTGGTTAAAGGCTGAAGAAGAGCAAAAGACCATCAAAGAGAAGAAGGTCGACAAAGAGCAGAAGGCTATAGAAGAGCTGAGGGTTAAATCTACTGAAGAAGCGCTGATAGCTTCACCTCCAAACACCATCAAAAGAATTACCTCTAGCCCAATCAAAGGAGATTGGGATGAAAGAGTAGGCTAGATTAGGGGATCCAGACAGCGCTAACAAAGACAAAACGCATAAAAATGCCCCAGAAAACAAACTTCTCATAGATACCTAACAAAAAGAAGAATTTGATGTGAGACAGAAAAAGCCACGACAAAGACCCAGCGGCAGGCACTGCTCATGAAAGTTAGAATGCACAATTTTACGCAAATGTGTTTTGGGAGGTCAAGGGAGGTGTACAACGTGAAGACACCAAAACCTCCATTGAAGCAGTGTGACGAAACCGGTTTGACACTATACTGGTCGAATTTGGAGCAAAGGCCAATAATAAAGAAGCATTCTGTGATGCAGTCAAGAAGGTTCTCGGCTAAAGAGCATTCGTTACCTCGCTTGAACCGATGACAACGATCGAAATTAGGAGCATTGACTGTATCACAGACCTGACCGAGGCTGGGGCTGTTGAAAGAGATCTCCAAGGCGGGAGCAGGGTTAAAGTGACACTGACACCAGAAAATAATAAGAGACAACGTATAAACATCATCGAAATTACTGAGAATGACGATGAACAACTTCTGAGTAAGGTAAAAGTAAGAATAGGGTGAGTTGTCTGTAGAGTACGGTAAAGAGCAGTACATCTCCAATGCTTTAAGTGCAATGGTTATAGTCATACTGCACAGAGATGCAAGGGACACGATGAAAGTTCCTTATACTACAAATGTGGTGACATGGGTCATAAAAAAGGATGTGTAAGGGAGGCTCTTTCCGGGTTTTGGGTGTCCGGGTTTCCAGGAAACTTCGACCAAGGTGAAAGCAGAACTTTAATGACCCGTATTCTGCATACAAACCTACAACACAGTAAAACCAATTTTTGCTGCTAAGTGAGCAGTGCCACAATAAACATTCCTCATCATGGTAAACTGATAAAATTGGTACTACCACCAGTACTCGAAACAATACTGATTTCTTAGTGGAGAAATATCGATGGAAGGATGGTTTCTTTGATGTGTACCTAACACCAAACGAATCAATATCATCTTTCCAAACCAAGCTTAATATTTTGGAGGATGCTGTCTTGAACGCAAATGGCCACGTACTCGTTGAGGGAGAATTCAATATTAAAGCAAACACATGGAGCATGCCTAAAACTGATCCACGGTGCAAACAAGTCCAAGAGATAGTGGCCAGGGCAAAAGTTGTCATGCTGAATATTGGTAATATGCCGACTTTCCTTCTTGTGGGCTGTGAAGGAACCAAACCTGACGTAATATTCGCCATTAAGTCCCCAGTATGGAGGATACACAATTGAAGAGCATAAGAGGACTACTCAGCTAGTGATCATCAGTATATTCTGCTTCAAATCTGTAATGCTCTCTCCTAATACCCATAATCTTGACTTTCCACAATTGCCTGGAACATTGGGAAGATGGATGTTGAGAAGTTCATGGAGGTGCTCATGGCAGGTGTGCTGTTCCCAAAAGGCTCGCAGGGAACTGAAAAGCTAGCAGCTGAACTCATGGTCAACTTAAATATCAGCACGTCTGCTTGCAGTACTTCTATGCCACGTTGGAGAACCCAGTACAGCAAACTTCCAGTGTACCAATGGTCAGCAGCTAAAAAGTGAAGAGAGTCTCCCAAGCTTTGACGTGAAGCTCAATGGGCTCCAAACTGTAACGAGGCATGCAACAAGTCAACTGCATATAAGTCAGCCAGGAAAGCTGTTTGCAAAATGATCAACAAGTAGTAAGACTCACTACTGGCAAGATCTAGTGGATAATGTTCACAGGGTCCATGGAGCCTTGGCTACAAGCTAGTTATAGAGAAGCTAAGTGCTTTATGCAAACCCTGCATTTATGAAGCAGAAAGATGGACGAGATAGTGCGCACACTTTCCCTCGCCTGTCCTGTCTATAAGGGCGCTCTTCACTATGAAATAGCTCTTGGTGTGAATGAAACTGAAAAAAGCATTCCTATCATTGAAAGCGAGGAAGGCTCCAAGACCAGATGATGTCTCAGGTGAGGTGTAGTGGCTCCACTTTTACCATTATCCTGACTACATTCAACGCTAGCGTGCGGGAAGGGATTTTCTGGAACGTTGGAAAATAGCGACGCTCGTACTTATCAAAAAGGAGAGGGGAAGTCCCAAGTTGTTGTGAACACACTGCCAGTGATGCATGCTAGACAAAGCTGGGGAAGTGCTAGAGAAACTTATCAAAGGAAAACTCAATAACGCAATTTTTACTTCTGGGAATTTATCTCAAGATAGTTTTAGAGCAAGAGTCTCTAAATGGCAGAGATGGTAAGTGCGGTCCAAAGATGGAGGTGCATAGCCATACCAAATGGCGGTGACACTTTATATTCGGAATGCCTTCAACTCTTCTAGATGGGTGGATATCCTGAATTCGCTGGAATACTCTTTTCAAGTTCCATAATATCCCATGCGGCTTTTGAGGGACTACCTGGAGAACTGAAACCCGTTTGATGATATGATGGAAGATCCATGAAAGATAGAAGTTACAACATATGTTGCTCAAAAATCTATCCTTAGTCTAGACCTGAGGAATATATCGTGCAATTAGCTACTGTATGAGTCGTGAGTGATTGGCTATGCGGATGATGGTGTGGCGCGAGTTGCTGGATAGACCATCAACAGATGCAACTTTGACTAGGTATGCTAATGTGCCGGGTAAAGGACTGGATAACAGCTCGAGGGTTCAGCTTAGCACTTAAGAAAACTATAATTGTCATCCTGACAAAAAAGAGAATCTCGACAGTAAGAACGATCAGCATTGGGGAAACACTGGTTGAATTGAAACCATCAGTAAAGTACTTGAGGTTGCTAATCGACTCGGAGACGTGTTTCGCTCAACAAACCAGAGCAATGACTGACAAAATTGACTCAGGCATATCAGCTTTTAATTGACTTATAGCCAACGTAGGGGGTGCCAGCCCATGACAAAGGTGACTTTTAGTGTGGTCTCTTGAGTTTGTGCAACAAGGATCTGAATCGATAACGCTTCCGACAAGTTCAGAGAAAAGAGGACTGAGGATTGCATATTCTTACCTGACAGTCTCTTGTTTGGCAGTGCTAGTCATCACAGCCATGATAGCTATCGCTTTCCTTGCTTACGAACGCCATAATATTTACCTACGTTGAAAGAAAAACACGAGAGAGACAGTTGTTTGCGAAGAGAGACAACGCTCACTCAATGATTGGCAGTATTCTTGGGTGAATAGCATGAAGACAAGATGAACTGCGCAACTCATCCCTGATCGTCGACTGTCACTCAGTAAAACGCATGGTGACACTGACTTCTACCTGGCGTAGCTCTTGAGTGGGCAATGGTGTCTTACATTCATAAAATTGGTAAGTCAAGGTACCCCAACACTAGGTTTTAAGCAGGAGAGGAAAATGATATCTGCTACAAAAGTTTAGCATGCAAAAGATGAGACAGGCTGTGCTGAAACTTCGCCAAGGAAGCAAGAGAGCTCTCCGCACATAGTCTGATTGGGGAGGTGCTTGGATCGGTTGACAAATACAACCTTGTGGTACGTTTTGTTCAGGCATTCCTTAAACATAAAAAAGAATCACAGCAGCTGAATATGTTAGGTTTTAGGATCAGTTTTCTAGCAATCTCTCTTCCTTCCTCTCCTCCCACAAGAAGAAGAATCCTCCAGCTTGAAGGTAGCCCAGAACGTAACAAATGGTGGCTTAGCCCGAAATGATGTATTAAACGATTCCAGACTATGTTCTCAGGTTGACAGGGGAGGTTTTTATTTCGTAGTTCAGATGTCATCTGCGTCAGAAAACCCCAGACTCAAGGCATAAATAGCCTTCACGTCCCAAATACAGGAAAAACTCCAATTAACGATTTATGGCCATCGGACCAGGTTTAGCTTATTTGACCGAAAAACTATCATAAAATTCCATCTTAAATGCCCTGTAAGCTTTCATCATATGATTATACTTCAACTCGACCATAGATGGTCGTAAGCACATTAAAGAAAGGAGGAGAATGGTACTCTCGACTTCGTGCACCATAAATCTGCGAGTCAAAGTCCTTGACTATCTGCAGGAAAAGGAAAGGTGAAGAAACAATTAATCCACACAGCCTCCACCCAACAGGATAGTATGCGAAGATCTAACCCACACAGAAAAAGGGACCAATGATTCACGGCATACTGCATTGAAAATCGTTACGTTAGCTGCAGAAGAGCGTTCAGATAGCTCTCTCTCTCTCAGCCTTCAAGGAAGGCACGATTTGGAGGCAATTATCAGTTCAAATGTAAATGCTTTAGCCAGGAATGATCCCTCTCAACTAGCAGGAGCACTTTTTTGCCCACATTAAGTATGTGAGAAAGCCTAGATCGGTTTATCAAAAAGTATTATTACAAACATATGGTTAGCATCAAACAAAGTCCTTTACTTGAAACTATAGAGCATAAAAATGAAAGGGGCAAAGTTAGAAGGCTTGATCATCAGTAGAGATTCAAGCTTATAGTTTGGGCTCACAAGGTCTTCGTTTTAAAATTTAATAAAGTGGAGAAATCCTTTGCAAGTTTAATAGGACCAAAGCAGACACGCCGAGGATCTAGCAAAAAGAAAGTTCATGAGACAGCCAATACCTCTCAAAAGGCCAACATAGGGGACCCACTTCATTATGAAGGTAACTTTTGTTGACTGCCGTAAAGTGTATTCTACTACTTTTTTGTGATTGAGAGGTTAATGTCATTAACGCACAGATTGTGGGACTTCCATGCTTGCAAACAACTGAACTACCCACTAAATACCTCCCATGTCAACCTGCGAAGCCAGCCTGGAACCGTTTGATACATTACTTCGGGCCAGGTCTCGTTTTATTACGCCGTGAGGCGCCTTCAAGCTTTGGAGGGATCTTCCTTTTAGTGAGAGGGGAGACAGGAAGTGGGATTGCCAGAGAAGCGATTCCACAGCCCCAACGCCCCTGGCTACTGTGAGCCTCTTCTTTTTTTTAGGACTGCCCGAACATAGTGTGCTGCCTGGCTACATTTTGTCAACTGATTCGAGCATCACCGCGACTTTATTATCTAGGGTGAGTTCTTTCGTCTCCCTGTAGATGTTTTTTTGTAGCCTGTCCCAAATTTTTGAACGCAAAAAAAGTGTTCAGTGCTAAACTGAACCCGCGAGTAGTCATCCAGCCTCTCACTTAGTACATTTGCCTACATAGCCTAAGTTGCGCTTGCTCAACGGTGCGTTCAGTGACCAGAGCTGCAACATCATCCGCATAGCCGATAAAACATGACTCATTTGGCATCTCCAGTCTCATCAGCCCGTCGTAAGACACGTTCCCCAGATCTTGGCCAAGATAGATAGAGATAACACCCAATGTAACCTCCAACTATTTCGTGTCGTAAAGCAGGCTTCAGTCCTTCAGGTGGTGTATTCTGGGACTTGAAAAGGGTTTTCCATCGTATCCAGAATATTCACCCATCTAGCGGAGTTGAAGGCGTTCCTAACGTCGAGTGTCACCAAAAGGAGGATCTGTCACTTGGTGCGGCTATATGCCTCTGCCTTTTGGATCGCGCTCACCACCTCTGCTATCGCATCAATGGTGGAGCATCCTGCTCCAAAGCCATACTGCCGAAGAGATAAGTCCCCAACAGCACGAATTGCGTCAGTGAGTTTTCCCTTGATAAGTTTCTCTAACCCTTTCCCAGCCGAGTCTATCATGAATAACGGGCGATATGCAGACTTAGTATGTTCTACTATGCAGATTTGAAATATGGACCAATGCTTTCAGTAAAAAGCTGCAGGAATGATACCCATCGCCTTTTGAGTGCATCAAAATCAAGTTGTTTACAAGAAGACATAACCACCACTCAACAATTGGCAACAATCCTGGGTAAACAGAATATTAGGGAGATGGACCGTATAATGATCATCAAAGACATGGTAAGAGTAACTTCTACCTGACCCATTTCTTATGCAGGCATAGATACTTTCATTATTTGCACATGATTGGTATTTACGGTCTCCTGATTGCATATTTTATGCAGGTGAAAAATATGATGCTTGATCCACGTTTTTTGAAGTGCAGGAGATGGTAGCGCTGTGACCTCTTTAAAGAATAAGAGAGCTCTTTCTTAACAAATGAGCCATGTGAAACGTTATGCTCAAGGAATTCGTGCATTAAAAAAGTTATATTTTAGCTCTGAGGTGTCGATAACGGAGACCTTTCGATTTCTGCCGTTGAAAACATTATTCTTAAGGCTGATTACTCCGATAAGGCTACTTCAGTATTTCCTGTCAAGAAAAAGAAAGGCTCAATTTTTCAAATCATGAAGTCGTCTAGCTAAATTTCAACAACAGAATGAATCTTTAAGAAGGACATAGTCCACTCTTATCTGCCACTTTTCATCAACAAGAAAAAGGCAGAATTATCAGTTTTGAGTTGACAGAATTTTTCATTCCAGAGTCGTATGAACGATCTATACAGCTACAGTCCAATCTTTAATTGTTAGATGGATAGCGAATTCAATTGTTAAGATATCTGTTGAATATTTGGTAAAATAAGACCCACGTACAACTTTGTATTATTCCCATGAATCAACATGAGGTAAAATCATTGCTAGATGAGGTGAAATATCTCGGCAGCTGCCCAACATGTCACATAGCTATTGTAACAAATCCAAACTACCTTTTATATCACTGAAAATTCTAAATTCTGCAACGAAATCTACTTATTTGGGTAATTTCATAAAAGTTTCGGAATCATTCATCTAAAAATATATTGCAAATAATGGAAACATTTCATCGACTTCATTGGCAAACGCCTATAATGCAATGCATATAATCATTGAATACTATTATTATCACAATTTCTCGCATAGCAAAAGTACACATCCCAGAATTAGCAATTTTCAAAATCAACGGTTAACACAAGCAAGTAAATAGATAAATATAACTTTACATCATCGGATTGCAAGTAAACTTTAACATTGAACTCTAAACTAGATTGTTTATTTACAAATTAAGTAACCACGCATTAACAGTTAGGCAAAATATATGGTACAGCGAATACTTGGACTCGATAGAAATTTTTGTCAGGTCGCAACCTTAACTTTTTGTTAATTTGCAACGAACTAACTAAATGCTTGTGAATGATCGTTTGTTCAAATAGGAAACCCTTCGCGACAGGAATGCCTTAGAAATATTGTAGTTTGATGAATATTAGATTAACTAAACTTTAGTAACAATGGATGCCGTAGGTAATGGACTGTATAGCGTGGATGCAATTTCACGCCTATTACAATGTCATTAGTTTTTAGTCGTTGGAAATTGAATAAAGATCAATTAAGATACAATTAGTATATTTCCATTTACGAGTAAGGCAAATATGGACTCCCAAGGGTACAAGTCGTCAAGGTTACAAACTGATCTTGAAATGAAAATAATAGATGCGAAAAGTACCTTCATCTTTTCTTCTTAAAAAGAAATAATTTACCAGCCAGAAATGTTTAATTTGCAATAAATATTTTAGAATATCTTGGAATAGATTGGCTCGGTCACAACTGAAGATGAATAGAATGTTTTTCATGCTTTTCCATTTACTAAGAAATATTATGTCGTGGATAAATAAGAAACAACTCTTCAACAACGAAGGAAGACTGATGGAGAGAGTGGTAGGGTATGGAGGTATTAAAAAAATATATAGAGGCAACGAATAAAGACCCTTTCTGCGACGCGCAGTCAAAATGGTTCTAAGATAGCTACTGTAGCCTTTTTGAAGCCTATGGCAGTGCTCGAAATCAAGGACATTGACAAGGTCATGGAATTCACCAAACTTAAAGATGCCATCAAAAGTGAGCTCACTTATTTAACTGGAGTTAACTTAAAGCTCATCAAAAAAATAATAGAGGCAATGCATGGACATCATCGACCTTCCTGAAAAGAGTTGGCTGGGTATAGTGAAGAGTGGTACCTCTTTGTTGCTTTGAGTACCTTGGCTAAGGTCATACTGTAAAAAGATACAAGGGGCATGCTAAGGACTTCTTGTGCTACAAGTGAGCTACAAAAGGAGATAATGTGCGGATAAAACACATTAAGCCTTCTGCAAGTACACTACCCTCAGTCTTGAGAACCTCAAGAAGGTGCCAGGGATGAGGATGTTTCAATCTATAAGGAGGTCAAAGCAGCACAGCAATATTTGGTAAGTCGCACATAAAATTACACCACAGTATAATTGCCCAAAAAATGTGGGAATAGTGTACAAATAATATGAAAGTATGATGACAGGAGCTCTCCAGCATGATACCCCTATGAGTCTGTTACTGGCATATTCTTGGCTCAAGGCAACTCTAATTTGTGAATGCAGGGCCACGGGAAGGGATATAGCTTTGCATGGGCTCGGCTTCTGGGGATAGCACTTTTTAGTGCATACCTAGCACCGAACAAAGTGACTCAAAACTCTGGTAAATGCTGCCTCGAGCGCAGAATCCCATGTTCTTGTTGGATGCAGGTTAAATATGAAAGCTATATTGACAGGTCTTAGGATTGAATGGGTCATGAAGATAGCAGCCAGAATTAGCTGATTGTGGTGAACACTGGTGTAATACATCTACTTTTTACTGCTGGGGCTATGTCAGAACCCTCCCAAATGTTACATTCACTTCAAAGTTCCTAGTACTAAAGATACACAAGTGGAGATAGCTAGTCGGCCAGTGGCCACCAGTGCATAGCATTTGAGTTCAATGACGGTGCTTCTGGGCCCAAACATCTCTAGTCTCGGGTGTAGAACTTTAAAGAAATACGTTGAGAAGTTTATTGATTTGCTCAAAGTACGAACATCATGTCGTAGAGTTTCTTGGTGAACCAAACCACTAGCAGCTATGAACGTAGTGAAATCAAATATGCGTATTACTCCATCTGTGTGCAAGCTTCCATGCATCGTAGGAGACCCAGAGTGGCATACCTCAAATGTACCAGTGGTCATGAAAATCGCTGAAGAGCGAAGTGAATGTCACAAGCCCTGTGGCAGGCTTACCACCCATGAATTAAGAATGAGGTATGCACCAGGCCAGCTGAATGCAAATCATCCAGAAAACATCTTTGTAAACTTATTAACAGCAGCAAAGCTAGCTTCTGGCAAGATCTGACAGTAACAATATACAGAGTTGTGAAAAATTGGTGTCCTAAAGTTGACCTTTTAATACGAAGAATAAAAAATCAACGAGATTTAGGTGGCTCTTTTTTATAAACCCCGTCTACATTGATGATAAAATATGAGCAGAATTTCCACGTTTCTCAAAGGTAAAACTAGAAGAAGCAGTTTTGTCAATTAATGCAAGAAAGGCTCCAGAACCAAATCATATATATGGTAGTGCTGATAGTGCTCAGTATGTTCAACGCTACATATTTCCACAATGCAAGAAGGTAGTGATGCTCGGGTTAAATAAAAAGGGGACGAGAAATTCCGAGACATCACCAGTATACCGTATATTATGTATGCTAGATTTGGCCGGGAAAATGCTTGAAAAAGACTTCATGAGAAGACTCACTAACGGGATTCATGCTGCTGGGAGCCTGTATTCATGACAGTGTGAATTCAGAGCAGATTACTTTACAATCGATGCAATTGGGTCAGAGATGAGTTTATTTAGGCGTGCGGAAATTCACTGTTCCACTAGACAGGTTGTTCTGCTGAACGTCAAAAATATGTACTTTCAACAGTGCTCGATGGGCGAATATCTTCGAAGTGCTGGAAAATCTTCGAGTTTCAGGATATCTGATGCAGATTTTGAGGAATTATCCGAAGGACAGTTGCTTACTTTACGATACGAAGGAAGATATTCTAAGTATGGAAGTTACATCGGTTGTCGTTCAGAGCTCCATCCTTGGACTTGATTTGCGTAACAGCTCGTGTAAGGAGCAACAGAGGCTTATATTACCAGCTCAATTACAATTGACCGGCCAAGTGGATAATGTTATCCGTACAATGCTTCGACTTATACAAGATATGCTCATGTGCCGAGTGAGGGATTGGACAACTGTTCGCAGCTCATGGCTAGTACTTGATAAAATTAAAGCCGTGGTCTTAACAAAAAAGAGAATCTCCAAAGTAAGGATTATCAATATCGGAGAAATGCTGCCCACCACATCAATTTTACAAGTCTTCACTGCAGTCTATACTACTCTACGGACCAAACTTTGGAGTGGCGCTATCAGCAAAAAGCTTCACGGAAAGCAGCTAGTACTAGTGCAAAGATAAACACTGCTTTTAATTGCATCCATACAATGAACAGCCTCTAAGTTGGCAGTGTAGGTGTTGCAGAGGAGGTGCCCATCAGTCTTTCTAGAGAATGCAGAAATATCTATCTACTACAAATTAAGGTGGCTTTCACTAAGAAGGAGAGTCAACATGCTATACACGATTGGCAGCAATCATAAGTGATTGACACGAAAGAAAATGGACCACATTGCTCACCACTGACCTGAGGCCATCGCTCAATCGAAGGCATGTTATGACTGACTACAACCATACCCAGCTCTTGAGGAGGCATGGATTTTTCCAGTTTAACCAGATTGATAAGTAACGGTCTGGAGAGATAGATGATTTCTACCACCCATTATTAGCACGTAAGCAATGCGATAATTAATATGGTGATTTCTCAACAAAATACGAAAGTTTTCCTCAGATAGTCTAATTAGCCAGACTCATAGATTAGTTGACAAAACATGTGGCATATTACGTTTATGCTTAGATTAGTTGACAAACCATGTGGCATATTACGTTTATGCAATTCAATGTGTTGAAAGTGGAGGGGTCTCTCTTTTAACACTTTCCTTCCTCCTTCTCCTTTCACTGGAAAAGGGATTCTCACGATTCGGTGGCACCTTGAGGCCATAAAAAATGAGGCCTTACACGAAGTAATACATCGAATTGTTCCAGACTAGGCCTCTAAGGCTGATAAGAACGGCGCTGAGCAAGCATACGACAAACTAAAATGACAATGACGTCGATGACCATCAATAACTAACTCACCGATGCCTTTGACGCAAATATCGGACAAGAGCAGGGGGGTGGGCTGGCCCTATTGCAATTCAATTTGGCTCTAGAGTATGCCATAAGAAAGCTACCTGTCGTCACACGAGGTAGATTACTATACAAGTCGAGAAATATGTCATCAGAAAGCTACATGGCGATACACACATTACACATTCAGTACATTACTCTACAAGCGAAACCAAGTGGTCGCCTATATGGATGACATCAACATTTTGTAACGGTTATTAACAACTACCAAAGAACTCTTCCTGAAACTCGACAGCGAAGCAAAACTATTAGGGCTAAAATCAATGAAAATAAAACAAAGTTCATGACGCAGTCAAGGAAAAATACTTCAAGTACACAAAATATCACACTTGGCGAATACAGTTTTGAGAACCTGAGCAAATTTGTGTATCTAGGTGCCAAAATAATGAGATCCCGTCATAAAAAAATCGAAAAACGCTGAAGAATACAGCTCGCAAACAAAAATTTTTTTTCAGTTTTGACGATCTTGAAGACCAGCTGCATGCACAGGAAAGCAAATCTGTGATAATACCTATGTTATGCTATGGGTGTGAAACATAGACCCTAACCCAAGCGTCCGCAAATATATTGAACGCCTTTGAGCGACGGGTCCTCAGGAGAATGATTGGAGCGAGACTAGATGGGGACCAATGGCGAATTCGATACAACCATGAGCTGGAAGAAATTTTTGATTAGCCGAAGGTCTGAACAATTGTAAGATTGTGGAAGTTGCAATGTACAATGAATACCCAAAAACATATTCGTTGGAAGACTGAAGGACAGAGATCAGTGGGAAAACCGAGGAAACGTTGATCTGACTTGGCTGACGAAGACAGTTCCTCACTGCTCGGATTTCGAAATTAGAGGATACTTGAACAGAAATAGCTGGAAGCACTTGTTGCAGAAATTGAAGGCCCGAGAGGGGCTGTTGTACTTTCTAGAAGCAGAAGAAGAAGTTACTCAATAGAATGTCTCACATGTAATAGATTCGACGTTAGCCTCATCTTTAGTACACGTATTTAATAAACATCCCAGCAAAAGCACTACTGACCCTCATGAAACCTTGGTAGTCAAGTCAAAATTGCTCTTCATATACCTAGCTGCATATATAGCCAACTATTATACCAGCATAGATGCATATTCAATCTATCAAGTCGATGGAGTCCTGAATCGAAAATTGAATACCCATTGCGTAAAAAGTTTAAGTCTCTGCCATTTTAAATCATATATGCTCTTGTGGCCACAAAGAGCTTGAAATACCAGAAATTAAAAAAGCTTCAATGATGCTAGGTACAAAAATAAGATCAGAGACAATTTGACATCGCGACGTCTGGAGCTTTTGAGAAGAGAATGATTCCATCCAAAAACCAATACACAGTAAAACATGGAACCCAAAAATCATGGGCCGGTACAATACGCAGTCGGTATTTTTACAAGCAATGAATTCAATACCTGCTATACCTAGAACTCTTTATGAAATTTAACTTTGACATTCATCCAGGAATTGGGACGGGTGCAAGCTTACCTGAAGTCAAAAGGCGCTGATAGCAGCATTGAGTGGAAGAGGGTGAGACGCCGCAAAAGCTGGTAGTTGGCTACGTAAGTAGCTGTAAAATCGAAATGTGCACTCTCTTAAATTGAGGATACACTTCCAGTTCTAGACTGCTGTAGTAATGCAAGATCTTCCAGGTAGAACATTTGTGGCAACAGAATTATTATGCTAAATCAATACGATATAAAAAGATTGTACTTCATATTCTTTTTGTTGTCTGACAAACATTGATCTCGCCGGATTAGAGTACAAATTTCTGTCATTTTTGACGAACGCATTTTGTAGGTAAACTATTCTGTTTCGAACGCATGAGACTCGAGCAAGGAACTGTAAAAAATAAACCAAAATATCTACACATGGTTATGATTGATGATGAGCTGACAACCAAAACTAAGTGCCTATAGGTGACAATCATAAAAGGTATGAAGATCTTATGAAAATATTTCGATAAAAGGAAGATCAAATAACTGGTAACGCTCCCAAGGTTACTTTTCGCGTTGATGCTTACACATACTTAATGGGAGGCTAGTCCAGAAACTTAAGGTACACAGAGGACAAAGACCTTAGCAGTCACTAAACTAAGGTGAAAAATACTCGTACTTGGAACACCCTTTTCAGTGTCCTGAACTAGGTCACAAAATGTAGTATTAGGAAGCTCCTTAACTTTACTACTATATTAAGTCAGGAGCTCCAAACCAGCCAGTAGGATCCTCAATCAACTAGTAGTGGACTCGATTGGTCTGTATTAGGCTCCAGTCACCACAATAACCTCACCTAACCTAACCCCTACGATCGCAACATGTAGCAAACTGATTCATAGTAACTATCATGTATTAATGACTACCATAAAGAAATTTTCATACAATGAACATTTCCCAGCCATTCGTTAAAATGCCAATTTCCAAGCTTGAAGTGCCAGTCGAGTAGTAAACAAGCCCTTGAATAATGATATGAAAAATCAACGGAAGGAGCATAAACGTATGGTGAATTCGTTATTGAAGGTTACTTCACTTGATGAAATACTCAAAGTAGTTTTTTTTTAAGAGTTTAGAAATGCATATTATAAACAAGGACATTAAAAATTTAAAGAATCATCAAATTCAAAATATCTTCAAATATCGTAATGTCTAAAAAAATTTAAGCACTTCTGTATCTTGAACCAAAGCATATGTGACACACTAGAGTAGACGTGTTTTGGAAGAAAGTACAATATTAAAACTAGTTTGGGGCAAAGTACGGGCCAAGTGGGGTCCTTCAGGGTAGTCAATCCGGCCCGCGACATGGTTTTGAATAACCCCTACAATTATAAATAGGAAAGGACAAAATTTGTTTTCTCCATAAAAAGAATAAAACAACGGTTTCCTTTTCATTGCATTTTGAGTACAGTATTATCGCAACTAATGCTGCATTTACACGCACGCATTCGAAGCCATATTCAACAAGCGCGACCACGAGCATACGCATGTGAACGGACTGCTTGTGCATGGACTCGCCCCTGAACGGGTGACTGTCCGTTTTTGACCAAATATCAAAGGAAAGTAGAAAGCGTATTCTATACAGCTCCACTAGCACATACATAACCACATCTAGGCTTACTATTACTTTGCAAAATGTATAAAAATACAAGCAGAACCGTTTAAGTGCCTACAAAAATTCAATGCTTTGGACAGTTTTGAGAGGAATTTCAAGGTTGAAATCAGTACCCGAAGAACAAAGTACCGCCCATTGTGATGTAAAAATTGTTTTAATTTCTCCATACATTTAGTTGCAAATGCCGTCAAAAGTGCAATAAAATCACTTGGAGTATGAAAAGTAGGCTAAAAGTTGCTTGAACTTTGGCACATGTAGGCTAACTACTATAAATGCTATGTCTGTGTGTTTGGCTCAGTCTTACGTTGGCTTTAGTAAACATCAAAGGATGAATTTACTTGAGCCCGTATGCGTTTTCACATGCATCCCATCTCCTCAGTATTTCGTGCGCTTCACGACCGCTGCCTGGTAACCCGTGTAGTGCTGCTTGCCAGGTTGCTTGTGGAGCTGCTGGCCGGACTACATGGCACGCATCTGAACTCACCATAATATTAACTGAGTAGTAACGTAGTAGATGTCTGCAGATCGGTAGCATGGTGATGTGGAGTGCAATACGTGTGTTGCTCAGCTAAGTCCAGAACCAATCCAGCGCTCCTATTTTCGTTTCGTCTCTTCTCAAGGTCAGTGTAGTTTGGACAGTCACAAAGTCAATTTCAAGTCACCTGTACAACTGTGTGTTTGGCTTATATCTCTATAGTTTTGCTTAGTTGGTAGTGTTTTTGACATTATTTTGATCGTTACTATGGCAAGTAAAAAACGTCAAGTTCATTCAGAATGTCATGTTTTCAAAGATCAGTGGACCTGGAAAAACTTTTTAACGCCTATTAAGGACAAACCTGTGTGCCTCGTTCGCAATGAAGCTGTAGCCATATTTAAGGAATTTAACTTGTCACAACACTTCATGACAAAACATAACAACGCCACCTATGAAACTATGACCGAAGAAAAACAGAAGCAAAAAGCAGGAGCTCTACGTAAAAAACCGTCAGATCAGCAAAATATTTTTAAAAAACAAAGCTGTTTTCAAAAGCTGGCTATTGCAAAACGTAACAAAACATTTTCTGATGGCTTGTATGCTCCAAGTATGTGACATTTTGTGTCCTGACAAAAGAACGGATTTTGAAACAGTAAGTTTGTCTCGAAAAACTTCTAAAATTAAAGAAATTGATCAGCAGTTTGTATAACAACAAGGGTCAAAGATAAACGAGTTTATACTCTGTTATTTTGCATTGGATAAACGTACGAAGGGTAGATCAACAACAGACCGATTGTTCACAGTCAAGCATGTACCTGAAAAATGCTGGGAGTTCAACATAGACGTACACCAAATTTTCGTTGACTTCAAGCAAGCATACGACAGTATTGATCGTAACATACTGTACCAGATAATGCTTTGCTTTGGTATCTGTGCCAAATTAGTCCGTCTTACCAAAATGACAATGACATCGACGACCTCCCAAGTCCGCATCAATAACCAACTCACCGATGCCTTTGACACAAATATCGGACTAAAGCAGGGAGATGGGCTGGCCCCATTGCTATTCAATTTGGCTCTGGAGTACGTCATAAGGAAGCTACCTGTCGATACGCGAGGTACGTTACTACACAAGTTGAGCCAAGAAGTGGCCTATGCGGACGGCATCAATATTCTGTCACGGTCATTAACAACTGCCAAAGAACTTCTCCTGAAACTCGACAGCGGAGCAAAACTAGTAGGGCTATAAATCAATGAAAATAATACAAAGCTCATGACGCAGTCGAGGAAAAATACCTCAAATACACAAGATATCATACTTAGCGAATATAGTATCGAGAATGTTAGTGAACTTGTGTATTAAGGCGCCAAAATAACGAAAACGGGCAATGAAAGAAACGAAATACGCGGAAGAATACAGCTCGCAAATAAAATATTTTATTCAGTATTGACGATCTTGAAGACCAGCTGTATACACAAGAGAACTAAGCTCCAGGTATACAAATATGTGATAATACCTATGTTATGCTATGGGTGTGAAACATGGACCCTAACCCAAGCATCCGCAAATATATTAAACGGAGCGAAGCTACACGGGGACCAATGGCGAATTCGATACAACCATGAGCTGTATGAAATTTTTGATGAACCGGAGATCGCAAGGACTATAAGACTGCGGAAGCTACAATGGGCTGGACATATGAATCATATGGACGAACAACGGATACCCAAGAAGGTATTCGTTGGGAGAATTGAAGGCCGGAGGCCAGTGGGGAAACTGAGGAAATGCTGGTCTGACTCGGTCGACGAAGACAGTTCATCGCTGCTCGGATTTCGGAATCGGAAGACGCGGTCAACGAACAAAGACAGTTGGAGGCACTGTTTGGAGCAGGGAAGGCCCGAGAGGGGCTGTAGTGCTAAGTAGAAGAAGAAGAGAAGAATGTACGAATATTACTGGCACTGCTCAGTTACTGATATTTATAAAAGGTATTGATGACAACGTTTGTTTTACTGAAGAATTAGCTTGCATGCGTTCATTGAACGGAACAACAAAAGGATCAGACATTTTTCAAGAATTTCAAGATACTATCACGTCTTTGGAAGCACCTTTGACCAATATTTGTGACATTACTACAGATGGAGCACTAAATATGGCAGGGTTGAAATCTGATTTTGTAGGCATATTCAAGGAACTATTTCCTGGGAACGAAGTTGTGTTTCTTCATTGTGTCAACATCAGGAAGCTCTGTGTAAGTCTACTCTAGACATGGAACATGTGCTTGATGCTGTTATTAAGATTATTAATAATATACGTTCACGTAGACAATTTTGAGAGTTTCTTAACACATTGCAGTCTGAATATTCTAGTGTACTTTACTACACCAAAGTAAGTCTTTCATGGAAGAAAAAGGAATGGACGAGTGTGAACATTTAAAAGATATTGTACGGCTTTCGGATTTTGCATTTTTTACAGATCTTCTTAGTCACATCAATAAATTGAACCTTAAACTCCAGGGGAGAAATCAATTAATCCATGAGTTTTGCAGTCATATCTGGGGTTTTAAAATGCAATTGAATCTATTTTCCAAACAACTGGTCAAGGAAGATTTTACTCATTTTCCAAAACTAAAAACTTTTGCGGTTACAAAGGAAAAACTTCGGAGCTATGAGAAAAACCTGAAATGTCTTCATAAAGAATTTTAACGAAGATTCCAAGAATTCAAAGCTATCGAACTGGACCTGGACATTTTTAGCATACCATTTGAAGTCGATTATGAATCAGTCAAACCAGAATTGCAGCTCGAATTGAGTGAGTTGCAATGCAAGACTGAATTGAAGCAACTATTTTTCGATGTTTCTAAAATTGAGTTCTACAAGGCCCTGATAAAACAATTTTCCCAAACTTAAAATCTCACACTCAGAAGATAATTGCAATGTTTGCATCTTCCTACATCTGTGAGCAGTTTTTTTCTACTATGAAGCTTCGCAAAAACAGCGTTCGAAACCGATTGACCGACCACCATTTAGCTTCTCTACTGCGAATCAGCTCACCCCAGCTTCTACCAGATTATGAACAACTTCTAGAAACTCAGTCACACTTTCATCTGTCACATACGCCTTCATACTCTTCTAAAGAAGAATCAATTTTTGTAACTTTTTTCTAAGTACTTTACCATAGCAGCACATAATATAAGTTTTTCTCAAAAAATATAGTAGCTGAAAATGCTGTGCTTGTTAGATAAATGTCATGTGATAGTCTCTTGAAAGTTTGAGTATTAAGTAGATTTTGAAATACTATTAAGGGGGTCTCCCCATATAAAAAGGGAGCTCTTGAAATTTTTATTTCGTTTAGAAATTCCACAAAGCAAACTAAACTCATTTTGGTTATAAATTTAGAGTTTCTAAATAGCCGAAAATTATACTATGTCTGCATTATCTTTTATACTGTCTTACATATGCGATTAACAATCAGTTTTCATTCAAGTCAGATGTAAAATAACATTTCCACGCAATAATAGGTAAAAATAAAAGGATATCTCTATGTAACTTACTTAAAAATTGCTACATAAAATTTATTCAAGAGCACACATAATGATAAATTTTGAGAGTTCTTTAAAAATTAAAAAAAATAAATGTCTTGTATTTGTAATACAATTTCAACAACCATTAAATTTTCTATCACTAGCACTCTAGCTTTTAGCATAAATTATATATGTATACGGTTTTACTTTCTAGAATAATTTTTGTATAGATGTATTTATGATGTATTTGTGTATATAAGATTTGTATTACTATGTATACAATATAATCTTCACGTGGAATAGTTGATATGTGACCGTTTCAATTTTTACATTATATATATTTTCTATATAAATTCTTGTTAAACTTTAATTCTCACTAAATATTCTTTGTATCAGATAGGTACTTGCTTAAATTTATTGCAGTTCAATGTCTACGAATTTCATGTGTAGAAACCAATTATCATTATTTCTTTTCAACATTTTATCCTTGCTTGGAGCTACTTAAAACATTTAACATTATTTGACTAGTTAAGCACTAACAAATGAAATGGGTCAACATCATCAAAAAGGAACGGAATGAAAGTATTTTTTGGAGATGGTAAAATTGAATGTCACATTGATAATCATATTTTGCTAATGTTCAAATTAACCCAAAATATATAAAACTGAATAAATGGAATAAATTAAAAGATGGAAATTAAAGCTCAAATTGAAAACATTACTGTACAGTATTCTATGACATTCATTAAGTCTCTTCTCTTTTAAAATCAATAACTGAGTTAATTACCTTTTCATTTGCATTTGCAAATGAGCTCATTAAAAGGCAGTATTTCCTTGATCTGTGCTGGGTATTGCTACTTTTTGTCCCCCTCCACCACTACTGCTTTGTAAATTCTTTTGTGCCTCGACAACGGGTAAATCATCATCCGGCTCTAATGCTGGATTTATTCGACCATTACGTTCATCCTTACCGACCATAGTGGCAGCATAATTACGTCCCAGCGGTCCCGCCATAACAGACATCTATAAAATTCAAATGCGAGTAGAATCGTCATCAGCCATAAATATTTCATACTAAGCTTTATCGAAATTTTTAACACAATTGAGATTTATCAAAAGAATAAAATTATATTTGGGCATCACAAACCTGTTCTCCTGCCTCTGATGGCTCTCCTACCCTTTGAACATCCTCTGGAATGTTCACCACGCAGCGGAAATAATCGTATCCTGGAGCCAATCGTCCCGATTCGAACATCATCCTACACGAAAATAAAATCGCGAAATTGATGTTCCATTAATTTTAAGGTCACGAATATAACATTGTGTATATATTACTTTGTCCACCATGAAACTCCAACAAGCGTAAATAAACTTAACAACATAGCCATCGTCCTGAAAGGGAAAAGTTGTTTTTCCTGCACAGCATCGTAGCCTGGATAATGGATAAATGCTGGTAATCCCATTAGTGGCTCTCCACCCGATAAGCGTATAAAGAATGCAACCAAATATGCTGATAAGCTGCCATAGGTGTTGCAATAGTTTTTAAAATGTACTACCATTAAGAGCTGGAAATAAACGGAATTGGGAGATACAGATGTGCTGTCATAATATGAGTATATTGCAACTCAAATTATTTTAAAATTGATCATGCGGAAAGTTCTGAGCTGAGCAATTAAAGAAAACTGCATTTGGTATTTATCACTACAATTTCCGAAATGCAGCAAGTTTGAAAACATTGTTTGTTTTTAATCAATTTATTACGAGGACCCCCAAAAATAATAATCCTGATAATACATTACAAAACCTCTTAAAAATATTAGTGCACGAGCAAAACTACCATGGACTATAAGTTTTAAATGTACAATACACAAAAGACCTACTATCCTTTGCAATTAAAATTTCAAAAAGAGGAAATGGACTTTACACCGACTATGCCGGAATATTTTGTGAACGAGTTTTTTTCTAATGTTTTTGAATTTAATTATTCTTTTTTGGAATTTGGAGTGCCTAGGGTGCGATTCAACACTTTAGCCTGGGTGTGATTCAGCACTTTAGCTTCCTCGTGTCTGTAAGCATGCCATGCTCACTCGCCATCACGAGCCCAGATTTATTCTGACCATGAAAATATGAAATACTTTTTTCTAGTATTTGGGTAGGTATTATTTCCCGTATTTCTTAAGGGAACGGCTAAACTACGACAGGACAGTCGCGCGACTTTCATAATTTACACATGAACGCTACAATAGTATTAGAAAAATTTTCGATTATGCTGTAGAAGGCATCGTATCAAAACGATATCTACTCAATATTGATCTACTCTACTCGTGTGGATAAATGATTAATTTTTAATATTTAAAATACTCCTAGTCCTGGTTGTTACTGACTGCTTACAATTTTCCATGTCCATCGTCTTTTTATTTTTATTTATTTATTTAGATCCATTTAACAGACAAAAATCCAATTATAAAATAGACTTAGACAATTAAATATCGTTTAAAGTAAGACACATTTATTCAACAAAGTCATGAAGGTTTGAAAAATTGAGCGATAAGGAAATATTAATCGCAATTCACAAAAAGAAACGCCTTTAGTTTATTTTTAAAAACCAAGTAAGACGTATATAGAGAACCAAGCTCGAGGCTGTTATGCTTTCTGATGATTCGCGACATAAGTGACTGAAAATATAAACCTGTCTGGGCATACGGAACCTCGAGAACGTCATTCGACCGAGTAGAATGCGCATACAGTCTGTAGTGAAAGTCTTCGCTTAGAGTGGAAGCAATTTGTTGGTGGTACAACTTATAAAGGAAACATTGATTTAAGAAGGTTCTACAGGACGACAGAGAAGGGAGACGAAGTATGAATAGACGACGCTCTTAAGACTCATAGGCTAAGTTGAATTTGAAGAACAAAATACGGGTATACATACGCTGAACAGCTTCTAGTGAGCTCAAAAGATATAAATGTCTAGGAGACCACACTACTGAGCAATACTCAAGAAGCGGGCGTACAAGACATGTCAACAAGCGAAGAGCTGTAGCAATATTTGCAAACTTGTGCAAATGTCGCATAATAAAACCCGAAACTTTTGATGCCTTGGTAATTATGCTAAAAATATGGGCAATGAATTAAAGCTTGGGATCAAATATTACACCAAGATCTTTGCATGAGTCTACAGAGGAAAGAAAAACATCACATAGGGTGTAATTGTAAGTTAAAGGAACAATTTTCAAAGTAAAAGTCATTTTAAAGCATTCGGAAACATTGATGCGAAGGGAGTTTGCACTACACCAGTTACAGAGGTTAAAGAGATCATTTTGGAGTTGCTGACAATCTTCAAGGGATATAATTATCCGGAAATCATCAGCATACAGGAGACAAGAAGAGGAAATTACAGAGGGAAGATCATTCATGAACAGTGCGAAAAGAAGAGGTCCAAGGATTAACCCTTAAGGGACGACAGATGTAGGATTGAATGGAAAGGAGATTGTTCCATAGAGATTAACACGAAATGAACGAGAGGATAGATAGGATAAAATCCAAGAATACAGGGAACTGGATATGCCAAGAAAAGCTAACTTTTGATAGAGAAGAGCATGGTTCACGGAGTTAAATATTTTGGAGACGTCCGTAAACATTGCATCAACTTGAAGCTGTTTATCTAGAGCTCTTGCAATATAATCTTCGAACTCAGCCAAGTTTGAGGAAGTTGAACGATCTTTCAAGAATCCATGTTGCTGTGATATGACAATTAAACTCAATGACTGTTCCAGTAGCTTAGAGAAACAGGAGAGGAGTGATAACGGACAATAGTTTTAGGCAGATGATGGGTCGCCGTTTTTAAAGATAGGGACAACATTTGCATCTTTCCAGTACATTGAAAAGGTACCAGTACCAAGGCTTAGATTGAATATAAGGGATAGAGGAAAACACAAAGATGAACAAAGTTACTTTACAAATATGTTAGGCAATCCATCGGGACCAGGACTAACATTAGGAGTTTATAAGGGATTCAACTTCAGAAGAATAAGTGGAGTAGGATATAATTGATGCTGGATAAGTTTGAATTGAGTATATGGGGGAGTGTAGTGTATCAGAAGAGGAAATAGTAGAGGAAAAATATTCGGCAAATAGGTTAGAAATATCCTGAGGGGAGGGGGATTCGATGTTATTCCATTTAACAGTATGCAGGATTGTAGAGAAAGAGAAAGTTATTTGCCAGGAGGGAACTCTCTAAACTGCTGAAATAATTTTTCATGGCGGTTCTGAATTCTTTCCTAGCCAAAGAATGCAGTCTATAAAAATTCTGTTTAGCATCGTCATTTCCGGTCAATTTATAGTGCCTATGCCCTTTTTTTTGGTTTTTTTGCGGGGTAGGGAGGTAAATGCCATTTGTGCACAGTGTGGCACTCCCATGCTCGAAAAAAGGTGACGAATACCCACTAAACACATCCCCTGTCAATCTGAGAACCCAGCCTGGAACCGTTTGACACATTACTTCGGGCCAGGTCTCGTTTTGTTACGCTGTGAGCGGAAGAGGAGAGGGGAAGAGGAAGTGCCAGAAAAATGATCCCCCAGCCCCAGTGCCTCCGGCTGCTGTGAGTCCCTTTTATCTGTTAGGACTGCCCAAGCATAATGTGCCACCTGGTTCCATTTGTCAACCGATTCGAGCATCACCGCGACTATGTTATCCGGGATGAGCTCTCCCGTCTCCCTGTAAAGTTTCCCTCGCAGCCTGACCCATTTGGTACACGCAAAAAATGAGTGGCAGACATTGTCCTCCTGTCCTGGGCAAAACCGACAATCGGGAGACCGTGACTTACCAATCATATGCAGGTAAGACTGAAAACACCCATGCCCACTCAAAAGCTGGGTCAGGTAGAAGTCTGTCTCACCATGCCTTCAATTTAGCTACAGTCTCACATCCGGGATGAGGCGCGGTAGTCCACTTTCCCTTCGTGCAACTGACCCAAGACTGCTGCCAATCGTTGAGTGAGCGCTGTCTCTCCTCGCGGACAACTGTCTCCCTCGCATCCTCGCTTCCGCGCAGATAAATAGCGTGGCGCTCTCTAGCAAGGAGTGCGACAGGTATCACGCCTGCGATAACTCTCACCACCGAATCAGAGACTGTTGGATACGAAGATGCAATCCTCAGCGCTCCGCTTTTCTCTACCTGTGCCAAACGTTTTCGGTATACCTCCTTGCTGAGAGCGTCGCCCCATAATTCTGCTCCGTACAGTAGTACAGTGCCTAGGGTGCGATTCAACACTTTAGCCTGGGTGTGATTCAGCACTTTAGCTTCCTCGTGTCTGTAAGCATGCCATGCTCACTCGCCATCACGAGCCCAGATTTATTCTGACCATGAAAATATGAAATACTTTTTTCTAGTATTTGGGTAGGTATTATTTCCCGTATTTCTTAAGGGAACGGCTAAACTACGACAGGACAGTCGCGCGACTTTCATAATTTACACATGAACGCTACAATAGTATTAGAAAAATTTTCGATTATGCTGTAGAAGGCATCGTATCAAAACGATATCTACTCAATATTGATCTACTCTACTCGTGTGGATAAATGATTAATTTTTAATATTTAAAATACTCCTAGTCCTGGTTGTTACTGACTGCTTACAATTTTCCATGTCCATCGTCTTTTTATTTTTATTTATTTATTTAGATCCATTTAACAGACAAAAATCCAATTATAAAATAGACTTAGACAATTAAATATCGTTTAAAGTAAGACACATTTATTCAACAAAGTCATGAAGGTTTGAAAAATTGAGCGATAAGGAAATATTAATCGCAATTCACAAAAAGAAACGCCTTTAGTTTATTTTTAAAAACCAAGTAAGACGTATATAGAGAACCAAGCTCGAGGCTGTTATGCTTTCTGATGATTCGCGACATAAGTGACTGAAAATATAAACCTGTCTGGGCATACGGAACCTCGAGAACGTCATTCGACCGAGTAGAATGCGCATACAGTCTGTAGTGAAAGTCTTCGCTTAGAGTGGAAGCAATTTGTTGGTGGTACAACTTATAAAGGAAACATTGATTTAAGAAGGTTCTACAGGACGACAGAGAAGGGAGACGAAGTATGAATAGACGACGCTCTTAAGACTCATAGGCTAAGTTGAATTTGAAGAACAAAATACGGGTATACATACGCTGAACAGCTTCTAGTGAGCTCAAAAGATATAAACGTCTAGGAGACCACACTACTGAGCAATACTCAAGAAGCGGGCGTACAAGACATGTCAACAAGCGAAGAGCTGTAGCAATATTTGCAAACTTGTGCAAATGTCGCATAATAAAACCCGAAACTTTTGATGCCTTGGTAATTATGCTAAAAATATGGGCAATGAATTAAAGCTTGGGATCAAATATTACACCAAGATCTTTGCATGAGTCTACAGAGGAAAGAAAAACATCACATAGGGTGTAATTGTAAGTTAAAGGAACAATTTTCAAAGTAAAAGTCATTTTAAAGCATTTGGAAACATTGATACGAAGGGAGTTTGCACTACACCAGTTACAGAGGTTAAAGAGATCATTTTGGAGTTGCTGACAATCTTCAAGGGATATAATTATCCGGAAATCATCAGCATACAGGAGACAAGAAGAGGAAATTACAGAGGGAAGATCATTCATGAACAGTGCGAAAAGAAGAGGTCCAAGGATTAACCCTTAAGGGACGACAGATGTAGGATTGAATGGAAAGGAGATTGTTCCATAGAGATTAACACGAAATGAACGAGAGGATAGATAGGATAAAATCCAAGAATACAGGGAACTGGATATGCCAAGAAAAGCTAACTTTTGATAGAGAAGAGCATGGTTCACGGAGTTAAATATTTTGGAGACGTCCGTAAACATTGCATCAACTTGAAGCTGTTTATCTAGAGCTCTTGCAATATAATCTTCGAACTCAGCCAAGTTTGAGGAAGTTGAACGATCTTTCAAGAATCCATGTTGCTGTGATATGACAATTAAACTCAATGACTGTTCCAGTAGCTTAGAGAAACAGGAGAGGAGTGATAACGGACAATAGTTTTAGGCAGATGATGGGTCGCCGTTTTTAAAGATAGGGACAACATTTGCATCTTTCCAGTACATTGAAAAGGTACCTGTACCAAGGCTTAGATTGAATATAAGGGATAGAGGAAAACACAAAGATGAACAAAGTTACTTTACAAATATGTTAGGCAATCCATCGGGACCAGGACTAACATTAGGAGTTTATAAGGGATTCAACTTCAGAAGAATAAGTGGAGTAGGATATAATTGATGCTGGATAAGTTTGAATTGAGTATATGGGGGAGTGTAGTGTATCAGAAGAGGAAATAGTAGAGGAAAAATATTCGGCAAATAGGTTAGAAATATCCTGAGGGGAGGGGGATTCGATGTTATTCCATTTAACAGTATGCAGGATTGTAGAGAAAGAGAAAGTTATTTGCCAGGAGGGAACTCTCTAAACTGCTGAAATAATTTTTCATGGCGGTTCTGAATTCTTTCCTAGCCAAAGAATGCAGTCTATAAAAATTCTGTTTAGCATCGTCATTTCCGGTCAATTTATAGTGCCTATGCCCTTTTTTTTGGTTTTTTTGCGGGGTAGGGAGGTAAATGCCATTTGTGCACAGTGTGGCACTCCCATGCTCGAAAAAAGGTGACGAATACCCACTAAACACATCCCCTGTCAATCTGAGAACCCAGCCTGGAACCGTTTGACACATTACTTCGGGCCAGGTCTCGTTTTGTTACGCTGTGAGCGGAAGAGGAGAGGGGAAGAGGAAGTGCCAGAAAAATGATCCCCCAGCCCCAGTGCCTCCGGCTGCTGTGAGTCCCTTTTATCTGTTAGGACTGCCCAAGCATAATGTGCCACCTGGTTCCATTTGTCAACCGATTCGAGCATCACCGCGACTATGTTATCCGGGATGAGCTCTCCCGTCTCCCTGTAAAGTTTCCCTCGCAGCCTGACCCATTTGGTACACGCAAAAAATGAGTGGCAGACATTGTCCTCCTGTCCTGGGCAAAACCGACAATCGGGAGACCGTGACTTACCAATCATATGCAGGTAAGACTGAAAACACCCATGCCCACTCAAAAGCTGGGTCAGGTAGAAGTCTGTCTCACCATGCCTTCAATTTAGCTACAGTCTCACATCCGGGATGAGGCGCGGTAGTCCACTTTCCCTTCGTGCAACTGACCCAAGACTGCTGCCAATCGTTGAGTGAGCGCTGTCTCTCCTCGCGGACAACTGTCTCCCTCGCATCCTCGCTTCCGCGCAGATAAATAGCGTGGCGCTCTCTAGCAAGGAGTGCGACAGGTATCACGCCTGCGATAACTCTCACCACCGAATCAGAGACTGTTGGATACGAAGATGCAATCCTCAGCGCTCCGCTTTTCTCTACCTGTGCCAAACGTTTCCGGTATACCTCCTTGCTGAGAGCGTTGCCCCATAATTCTGCTCCGTACAGTAGCACTGAGCCTACAGCACTCATCAAGAGGCGTCTTCATGATGGGCTGGGTCCCTTACGTTGGCCATAAGTAGACTCAGAGCCGATACTCCCGAAGAAGCCTTCTCAGCCGTTGCCCTGATTTGCTCGGAGAAACTCATCTTCGAGTCGATCAGTAGCCCCGGGTACTTCACCGATGGCTTAGATTCGATTCGTGTATCTCCAATACTGATCATCCTTACTCTAGGGATTCTCTTTTTTGTCAAGATGACCACTTCGGTTTTCTCCAGTGCTAAACTGAGCCCGCGAGCAGTCATTCAGTCCTTCACTCGGCGCATTAGCATACCCAGCCTAAGTTGCGCTTGTTCAACGGTGCGTCCAGTGACCGGAGCCGCAACATCATCCGCATAGCCGACCAAGCGCGACTCATCTAGCATCTCAAGTCTCAGTAGCCCGTCGTAAGACACGTTGCACAGGTCCGGACCAAGGATACATCCCTGGGCAACACCCGATGTAATTTCCATCCTTCGTTGGCCCTGTGTCGTGTCGTAGAGCAGGCTTCGGTCCTTAAGGTAGTACCTCAAAAGCTACATTAGATATCTGGAACTTGAAAAGAGTTTTCCAGCGTATCCAGGATATCGGCCCATCTAGCGGAGTTGAAGGCATTCCTAACGTCGAGTGTCACCAACAGGACGATCCGTCGCTTGGTGCGACTATATGCCTCTGCCCTTTGGACTGCGTTCACCACCTCTGCAATCGTATCAATCGCAGAACGTCCTGCTCTAAAGCCATACTGGCGAGGAGATAGGTCCCCAGCAGCACGAATCGCGTTAGTGAGTTTTGCCTTGATGAGTTTCTCTAGCACTTTCCCAGCCGTGTCTAGCATGCATAACGGGCGTAGTGCAGACGGTGATTCGGGATTTCCCTTTCCCTTGCTGATCAGCACGAGGCTCGCCACCTTCCATCGTACCGGGAAAACCCCATCCCGTAGGCAAGCGTTGAATGTGCTGAGCAGCAAGTCAGGACAATGGTGATCGACGAGCCTATGCCCCTTACCTTTCGCTTTTAAGGCATAAAGAACTCTTCCAGTAAGCCAAAGTTTCATTTTAGCTTTGCGAGGAGCTTACAGTGGAGTATGAAGAGCAATCGGATTGTTAAGGTAGCCGTAAAATCTGTTCAAGGCACTATCACAGTCAAGACGAGTGAAGAAGCAGCACTAGTTGACCGAGTCCAGATTGATTTTAATCGCCTCATAATTTGCTCTAAAGAAGTTGTAACGATAAACTGAGGCAATTCTCTGAGGTTTTCGAGTATCAACAGTTAGTGCTAGAGACAAAGGTGGATGATGGAGATCAGGTTAAATAAATATAAGGATGTAAAACAGGAGCTGTTGATAGACACCCAGGTTGAACATTTGACAAGACAAGGTCCAGAAGGCGACCATTGGGGTTACGGATATGGTTAAACTGTGAAAAAGAACAAAGAAAAAGAAGGGAAGAAAGTAAAAAGAAGGATTATTTGTTGAGGAAATGCCAGGTCTTGTTAAGGGATCCTATTCCATTGCCGGTAGGTTGAAGTCCTCACAAATTATAATTTTGGAATGTGGATGACGAGCAAGAAGATAGGCAGAGAGTTCCTCGAAGAAGGCTTCGTACACAGTTAAGGGACAATTACAGGGAAATACACAGAGGAAATTAATAAAGAGGAGTTATGAGGAAGAGGGAGTTTAACAATTACACACTCAACAGCACAAGCAAATTTGAAGTCAGCGCAAAGTAAACTATTAAGGGTTTTACAGACTCCCCCACCATCAGATTTATTAGTGATGTTAAGGTCAGGTCGCATCGGTAGACTAAGTAATCTGGTAATATTGCCGCATTTGAAATATTTTCGTTCAACCACGTTTCAGTTAAATAGATAACAGAATCGTTAGTTAATTGAGACACAAGTAATAAGTCCTCAAGTTTGGTTCTTAAGCCACGAACATTCTGGTAATAAATAGAAATAGTTGAATGATTAGGAAGGGAAGAATTTCTTCCAGTGTTAGATGATCCTTGAAGGTTGTTGAGGCTGTTTGGAACCTGTATCGGCCTTGTATCCAATGCTTTAACGGGTGTGCCTTTTGGCCGGAAATCGGGAGGAAGTAGTATAGAAAGTTCAGCTAGAACTGTCAGTTTGAATGAACTTATTACCTGGTCAGTGAGGTTGTCTTTCCTTAATTTTACCCACCAGAAAATACTAGACATGTAACCAAGCTTCGATATTACATAAGTGGCAAGTATATCCGTGGTTGTGTTGTAAGTGAGCCTTGATATGAACAATTGTAGAGGTAGGGAGACTGCTCGCAACACTCCGTTATCAGCTAACACACTATCCATATAGTTTTGTGGTGCTGAAGGCGTAACAATGTTTTGCTGAAGATTGTTAATCGTTGATTGTGTTTGGCACAGCTCTGATTGCGGCTGAATTTTTTGTTGCTGCTGAATATGCAGTATAGACTACTGCGTGCGACTATTTTGTTGCAGGCCCGTAGCTTTTTTAAGTGGAGCTGGAATTGATTCCTGATTACCTGCATGCTGTTGTTGCGGAAACACGCTTCGCGTAAGAGGCCGATGCTGCACATAAGGTGACAGGGTAGAATTCTGCATAATACAATGATGGCGTGACGAAACCAGCTCATCATACACACTGGGCAAAAGTAACTGCGGGGACAGCAGAAGATTTTGAGGTGTTGAGGGTTGTTTCGGAAACTCCTGTTGCTAATCCTCACTCTGCGGCAGACTCAGGAGCAATTGCTGAGGTTGCTGTTATGTAGAGCATGCTCAGATTGCTGTTGGTGTAAAGCATGATAATTTTCGGGGGGGGGGGGGTCTATAAAAATTCTGTTTAGCATTGTCATTTCCGGTCAATTTATAGTGCCTATGCCCTTTTTTTGGTTTTTTTGCGGGGTAGGGAGGTAAATGCCATTTGTGCACAGTGTGGCACTCCCATGCTCGAAAAAAGGTGACGAATACCCACTAAACACATCCCCTGTCAATCTGAGAACCTAGCCTGGAACCGTTTGACACATTACTTCGGGCCAGGTCTCGTTTTGTTACGCTGTGAGCGGAAGAGGAGAGGGGAAGAGGAAGTGCCAGAAAAATGATCCCCCAGCCCCAGTGCCTCCGGCTGCTGTGAGTCCCTTTTATCTGTTAGGACTGCCCAAGCATAATGTGCCACCTGGTTCCATTTGTCAACCGACTCGAGCATCACCGCGACTATGTTATCCGGGATGAGCTCTCCCGTCTCCCTGTAAAGTTTCCCTCGCAGCCTGACCCATTTGGTACACGCAAAAAATGTGTGGCAGGCATTGTCCTCCTCTCCTGGGCAAAACCGACAATCGGGAGACCGTGACTTGCCGATCTTGTGCAGGTAAGACTGAAAACACCCGTGCCCGCTCAAAAGCTGGGTCAGATAGAAGTCAGTCTCACCATGCCTTCAATTTAGCCACGGTCTCACATCCGGGATGAGGCGCGTAGTCCACCTTCCCTTCGTGCAATTCCTCCAAGACTGCTGCCAATCGTTGAGCGAGCGTTGTCTCTCCTTGCGGATAACGATCTCCCTCGCATCCTCGTTTCGGCGCAGGTAAATAGCGCGGCGCTCACTAGCAAGGAGGGCGACAGGTATCACGCCTGCAATCACTCTCACCGCCGAGTCGGAGACTGTTGGATACGAAGATGCAATTCTCAGTGCTCCTCTTCTCTGTACCTGTGCCAATCGTTTTCGGTATACCTCCTTGCTGAGAGCGTCGCCCCATAATTCTGCTCCGTACAGTAGCACTGAGCCTACAGCACTCATCAAGAGGCGTCTTCATGATGGGCTGGGTCCCTTACTTTGGCCATAAGTAGACTCAGAGCCGATACTCCCGAAGAAGCCTTCTCAGCCGTTGCCCTGATTTGCTCGGAAAAACTCATCTTCGAGTCGATCAGTAGCCCCGGGTACTTCACCGATGGCTTAGATTCGATTCGTGTATCTCCAATACTGATCATCCTTACTCTAGGGATTCTCTTTTTTGTCAAGATGACCACTTCGGTTTTCTCCAGTGCTAAACTGAGCCCGCGAGCAGTCATCCAGTCCTTCACTCGGCGCATTAGCATACCTAGCCTAAGTTGCGCTTGTTCAACGGTGCGTCCAGTGACCGGAGCCGCAACATCATCCGCATAGCCGACCAAGCGCGACTCATCTAGCATCTCAAGTCTCAGTAGCCCGTCGTAAGACACGTTGCACAGGTCCGGACCAAGGATACATCTCTGGGCAACACCCGATGTAATTTCCATCCTTCGTTGGCCCTGTGTCGTGTCGTAGAGCAGGCTTCGGTCCTTAAGGTAGTACCTCAAAAGCTACATTAGATATT
Organism: Odontomyia ornata; assembly: GCA_963969285.1. NCBI lineage: Eukaryota > Metazoa > Arthropoda > Insecta > Diptera > Stratiomyidae > Odontomyia > Odontomyia ornata. The sequence goes on from OZ017739.1 coordinate 326,530,733, forward strand.
CTGGAACTTGAAAAGAGTTTTCCAGCGTATCCAGGATATCGGCCCATCTAGCGGAGTTGAAGGCATTCCTAACGTCGAGTGTCACCAACAGGACGATCCGTCGCTTGGTGCGACTATATGCCTCTGCCCTTTGGACTGCGTTCACCACCTCTGCAATCGTATCAATCGCAGAACGTCCTGCTCTAAAGCCATACTGGCGAGGAGATAGGTCCCCAGCAGCACGAATCGCGTTAGTGAGTTTTGCCTTGATGAGTTTCTCTAGCACTTTCCCAGCCGTGTCTAGCATGCATAACGGGCGTAGTGCAGACGGTGATTCGGGATTTCCCTTTCCCTTGCTGATCAGCACGAGGCTCGCCACCTTCCATCGTACCGGGAAAACCCCATCCCGTAGGCAAGCGTTGAATGTGCTGAGCAGCAAGTCAGGACAATGGTGATCGACGAGCCTATGCCCCTTACCTTTCGCTTTTAAGGCATAAAGAACTCTTCCAGTAAGCCAAAGTTTCATTTTAGCTTTGCGAGGAGCTTACAGTGGAGTATGAAGAGCAATCGGATTGTTAAGGTAGCCGTAAAATCTGTTCAAGGCACTATCACAGTCAAGACGAGTGAAGAAGCAGCACTAGTTGACCGAGTCCAGATTGATTTTAATCGCCTCATAATTTGCTCTAAAGAAGTTGTAACGATAAACTGAGGCAATTCTCTGAGGTTTTCGAGTATCAACAGTTAGTGCTAGAGACAAAGGTGGATGATGGAGATCAGGTTAAATAAATATAAGGATGTAAAACAGGAGCTGTTGATAGACACCCAGGTTGAACATTTGACAAGACAAGGTCCAGAAGGCGACCATTGGGGTTACGGATATGGTTAAACTGTGAAAAAGAACAAAGAAAAAGAAGGGAAGAAAGTAAAAAGAAGGATTATTTGTTGAGGAAATGCCAGGTCTTGTTAAGGGATCCTATTCCATTGCCGGTAGGTTGAAGTCCTCACAAATTATAATTTTGGAATGTGGATGACGAGCAAGAAGATAGGCAGAGAGTTCCTCGAAGAAGGCTTCGTACACAGTTAAGGGACAATTACAGGGAAATACACAGAGGAAATTAATAAAGAGGAGTTATGAGGAAGAGGGAGTTTAACAATTACACACTCAACAGCACAAGCAAATTTGAAGTCAGCGCAAAGTAAACTATTAAGGGTTTTACAGACTCCCCCACCATCAGATTTATTAGTGATGTTAAGGTCAGGTCGCATCGGTAGACTAAGTAATCTGGTAATATTGCCGCATTTGAAATATTTTCGTTCAACCACGTTTCAGTTAAATAGATAACAGAATCGTTAGTTAATTGAGACACAAGTAATAAGTCCTCAAGTTTGGTTCTTAAGCCACGAACATTCTGGTAATAAATAGAAATAGTTGAATGATTAGGAAGGGAAGAATTTCTTCCAGTGTTAGATGATCCTTGAAGGTTGTTGAGGCTGTTTGGAACCTGTATCGGCCTTGTATCCAATGCTTTAACGGGTGTGCCTTTTGGCCGGAAATCGGGAGGAAGTAGTATAGAAAGTTCAGCTAGAACTGTCAGTTTGAATGAACTTATTACCTGGTCTGTGAGGTTGTCTTTCCTTAATTTTACCCACCAGAAAATACTAGACATGTAACCAAGCTTCGATGTTACATAAGTGGCAAGTATATCCGTGGTTGTGTTGTAAGTGAGCCTTGATATGAACAATTGTAGAGGTAGGGAGACTGCTCGCAACACTCCGTTATCAGCTAACACACTATCCATATAGTTTTGTGGTGCTGAAGGCGTAACAATGTTTTGCTGAAGATTGTTAATCGTTGATTGTGTTTGGCACAGCTCTGATTGCGGCTGAATTTTTTGTTGCTGCTGAATATGCAGTATAGACTACTGCGTGCGACTATTTTGTTGCAGGCCCGTAGCTTTTTTAAGTGGAGCTGGAATTGATTCCTGATTACCTGCATGCTGTTGTTGCGGAAACACGCTTCGCGTAAGAGGCCGATGCTGCACATAAGGTGACAGGGTAGAATTCTGCATAATACAATGATGGCGTGACGAAACCAGCTCATCATACACACTGGGCAAAAGTAACTGCGGGGACAGCAGAAGATTTTGAGGTGTTGAGGGTTGTTTCGGAAACTCCTGTTGCTAATCCTCACTCTGCGGCAGACTCAGGAGCAATTGCTGAGGTTGCTGTTATGTAGAGCATGCTCAGATTGCTGTTGGTGTAAAGCATGACCATTTTCGGGGGGGGGGGGGGGGGGGGGGCGGGTCACAACACTTGAATCGCACTGAGAGGTAGAAACATTGCCAACATTTCAAGCTTCCAAATCAAATGAACTGTACATTATGACATCCCCTAGAATCTGAAGCAAACCAGATTTGCCTACGAGTTAATGAAACTGTGACAGAACACTCCAAGCCTGAACGTAGGCGACTACAACCTTGAAAGTGTGGATCATTTTGTCTATCTTGGGGCGAACATGAATAGATGAGGCCCCAAAAATGACGAGATTGGACATCGCATAAGTGCTGCAAATAAAGCATATTACTCCGTACTTCCCATTCTAAGGTCCAGTCTTGAGCACATGCAAAATAAATTCCACATTTACAAAACACTCGTCAAACGTGTGCTGTTATATGGAAGTGAAACATGGGTGCTGACGAACGAATCCGAAATAAAGTCGACGGATTTGAACGCAAAGTGCTCCGGAAAATCTATGGCCCAGTAAAAAAGGGACAGAGTGGGGACTTCGTCACAACGATGAGCTGTAATAACTTTTTGACGATCCACCTGTTTCCACTAGCGTAAAGCTACGTAAATTGCAATGGGTGGGCAATGTACAAAAAATAGAAGAAAACCGGCTACCCAAAAGAACATTTACGGATAGAGTCCAGCGGGATGACCAAGGACTCGATGGGAATACAATAGAAGCTGACGGCGGATTCTTGTTGGGAGTAAACAACAGGCGGACAAGGCCGCGGAACCGTGATGATTGCAGGAAATTAATCCTGAAGGCCAAGGCCCGACTTGGGCTGTCGCGCCATACATAATAATGATGATTTCTCTCTATCGGACAAGATCAGGTATTGTTTAGAATTAATTCGTGGAACCTGTTGCAGAGCCTTCATTATCTTTTTATCTGTAGATGTAAAGCAGTTTCAAGTGTTTTTAACATCCTTGTTTGAAAAAAAATCTTTAGAATAAAAGGGTTATTGATTGGAGCAAGTGCGCCCAACATTTCAAGCCTCCAAATAAATTGGGCTATACATTCTGTCATTCCATTGAAATTTCCAGGCCTGGATGTAATCACCTCGGCTGATATTCAGCAGACATTGAAGGACACAGTGCTCTGGCTTGTGGCGATTTACAATGCCTACCTAAGACTCACCTATGTTTCCATCAGCTAGCGGGAGACAAGAATTATCTTCACGCCAAAGCAGTGAAAAATTCACTCACGAAGTCTGAGAATTTCAGACCAATTTGTCTGAAACGCTTCCTATTAAAGACCTTGAAAAGGGTTTTGGAACATTGGATAATTGACCCCACTGACCGTTCTCTTAACTTGAAATCACAACATGTCTACATAAGAGGTAAATCTGTTGAAGCGGCTTTACACTCACTTGTAGGACAGGTTGAAATATCACTTGCTTACAAGGAATACACTCTAGCTGTATTTCTCAACATCAAAGGAGCATTCAATAATGTTAGCCCGCAGTCTAATGTGAACACTTTCAAAAATCCAGGTGTCGTGCACCAACTGATTGAACTGATTAACCAGCTGCTCAGGAGCCGTGTACTACACTCATGAGGATGATGTTTTGTTCCACCTGCTTTGGAATCTAACAGTGAATGAGCTTCTAAGAAAGCTGGATACAACTGGATCTAAAGTTATAACATATGCAGATTACATTACTATCGCCATATTTCGGAAATTTATCACTACCTTATCAGAGAGATTAAATTACTACTTACGCATTCTTTAGCAATGATATTGGGAGTGCAGCCTACGCGTCGACATCAACAATACTGAACTATTGCTTTTCACGAGAAAATATAAAGTTCCCAGATTCGACTTTCTGAAATTAAATTGAGCTTTTATAAGCCTCGAAAATAAAGGATTTTAAGCTTCTTTGGAAAGACAATATTGGCAAAAGGGCACACAAGGCACTGTGTGCACTCTATAGCTGCAAAATGCCTATAGGAGCAATTGGAGACTACAACCTTGTACCGTCAATTAAATTTACACTGCCATAGTAAAGGCAGTAAATCAGAAGTTGGTAGAAGATTAGTAGCCTTGAACATCACAAAGAGCTCTGTATTAACCCTGCAAAAGCACACTAAATACTAAATTGGCTTCCAACCTATTCATTCCTAGTGGTGATCCATGGAAACCTGGGCCATTCTAAAATCTTGGCTTAGGGTATATCTGTTCCTACAAAAATCGATAATGTTCTTGCCAAAATATCGTTGTTTAACGAGTTTCAAATTCAAATCCCTACCAGAGATGAATTGACTCGTAGAATGTCTGCAGAAACAACAGCAATTGAATTATACACTAATGGACCACTATTGTGTGTTCCAGTAAGACGTGATGGCGATACTTGAAGCGACCAACTGACTGTAATGTAATCAAATATTTGGTGTAAATATTTGTATTTTCAGTGACTACCAAACTGCTATGAAGTACCTTGCTGGACCTCATACCTCCGCGAAGGTTTTCCTCAAATGCCATAAACCTTTCAAGGATATATCGAAAAATCTTAAAGTACAGCTCATTTTGGTGCCAGAATATAGGGACTTTAAGGGAAATTGTGAGGCAGACGAAGCGGTATAATCAGGGGCGTTTCGGGCGGGGGTCTTGTAGTTTTTCGATTGGTATTCCGTTGGCTTCAGTTAAACTGGTCATCGAACTTAAAAACTAACAGGACTCGATAAAGTCTCGGGTGGAGGAACCTTTCTGTGCAGTTACAAGACAGTTGTAGACAACTTACCACTGCAGTCACACCAGGGTGCTTCTTGGAAGGATTGCCTCCACAGACTCTGTCTTAACTGGGCATTGTCCATTTAGTAGGTATGTGCCACGGGTGAGTAGTGCTTACAAAAACTTGTGTTGAAATAGCAGATGTAAGGAGAAGGAGGAAATAGTAGTTCACCTCAAATGCGAGTGCCCGGCTCTTGCAAGGAGATGAATGTAGTCTCGCGGCTCTTACTTCTTCACCGACATAGCTGAAGTATCATCAATGAATTTAAGGAGAATCACTCAGTATGTTAAGAGCTCAGAATGGTTCTCATAATTCAAAGGTTGTGTACATTTATTTGCAGTGTCACAATCTGCAGCTTATCTGCGGATGCTCCCATTAAACCTAACTACCTAACTAAACACACTTGCCAATTATGGTGCCCTCTGTTATATCTGCCTTTCAAGTGCAGTTGAAACTCTTTTGCAGTCCTATATATGATCACCTTCGCTGGTTATGAAAAGCTTATTTATTGTTCAACGTCTTCAAGCGTGTTTGTGGTGAGCTAACCTCCAATTTGTTAAACGCTATTTGCACTCACCCTTCATCTAAAACTAGATCAGCTCACTTTTATCTGGCTTGTTATGCCTAGACAGAAATTAATTTGCTTTCATAATATTGGCTTTTAATAAGCATGATCAACTGATAGAATGATAACGAATTTGAGGTATAGTAATCGAGCCTATCTCCTATTCAAAATTTTAATGGCAGATTTAGAAAAAATATTTAATTACTTCCATTTATAAGTAATTTGTAAAAAAGTTTTCTTTCTTATTATTATTATTATTATAAGTAATTTTATATCAATTTTCCTTTATATTAAATTTAAACGTTTCCCTTTAATTATATTCTTCGTCAGATTTAAATTTTACCATTTAGAATCTTTTTCATTTTTGCCTTACTTCAGTCAATTTTTCTTGAAAAAATTTAAATCTGCCAATTAAAATTGGGAATATGGGAACACTGACTTAATGCAGCCCAACGGTGTATTACATTACCGAATGCAATCGAGCTCGGCTGAGTGAGCAGCTGATGGGATTTTTTACCAGTAGCGACACGGAAGAAAAGAACAAGATAGCCCAGTCATATTAGGTAAAAAAAGGGGTCAACCTCGGAATGAAAGATAATAAGCTGCAAATTGGTATGAACCTTTGTTTTGTCATTCTAAATGTTGTCTCAAAAGTCACAATCGTTATCGTGTTCGCGTCTCAAGATATTCAAGGTCAAAGGTCACAAAAATCGGTTTTTCGCGAATATCTGGCTTCCTATCGGTTAAATGAGATTTGCATTTATTATAAAAGTTGTAGGCTATAAAATTCCCTACAACTTTTCTTTAAACTTTTTTTTCATACGACCAACCGTTTTGAAGGTAGAGCGCGAAGAGTGCACATCGTACAGTCATATACGGCCTAATGCAAGGTCAAGCGTGAGTTATGGTTATCAGTACGTTATAAAGTCAATTATTTACTTGGAAATTATAATTATTAAACAATGCCTATTATTTATGTACTAACTATTAATTATTTATATTTAATTAAAGTAAGTAACTTGATTATTTATATATAATTATTCATATTTAACTATTTAAGAATATCGGGATCATATGTATTTTCTTCATCGGGATTACTTGGATACAGTGAAGCGTTGAGGCAAGCTTGTCCGTTGCACTGGCCGCAAGCTAAAGAACATTGTAGCCCTGATTTTCTGCATCCACAGCGGGAACCACAACCATTTTTGCAATTGCAAAATATTACGTCAACACTTCCACCAACAAGTGTAGCAGCTCATCAACACATAAAACGTGTCTACTACCAGATTCAAACGTGGTTAGGGAAGGACTTAGAACCTAAAGAATGGGGCTGGATGCTTGAAAATGAAATCCTGGAGCCCATACGAACGTTATTACCTCCAGCACCAGCCGAACTACTAAACGTAATATTTTGCAATTGCAAAAATGGTTGTGGTTCCCGCTGTGGATGCTGTCCTTTGAGTCAGCAATTTCCTTTGACTCTTAGCTGGTTACCTTCTTTTCGACTTCGGTCGACATTTCCTTGACCCCGGAATTCGAGGATGCGAAATTCTTTTGAAGTGGGTCCATGTGCTGGGGAAAAGAACCCGCCTTACGACACCGCAACGCTAGCCTCCCAGCGTGTTCACGCGACCCCAGACAAACGCAATCTCTGCGGATCCCAACATCCTCTTCCGCTGAGGTAGTAGACCATCGCTGCAGTCCTGTAAGTACATGTAATCTATACCCTATTTCACTAAAGAGGAATGGGGCACACATTTTTTGTTAATTTCGCTCCCTTAATGATCTTATACCAAGCACAGAGTTGTATTTTACAATATTTCTCTTACCTGTGGGAATAGTATAACATAAACGAGATCTGAGCACATGGACCTATAAAAAATAGAGCAAATTAGTACATCTCTATAATTATTGCTATGATTTACTTACCAGAGACCATAAATTGATGGTATCGTCAATGCCATAACTGTTGATAAAACACCTACAACACCAATTGCAACACGCATCACCCAAATGATTTCCATCTCAGATGCATTTTGTCTGAATATCAGTTTGTAAACATTTCGCGCAAACATAGATGACGCTGAAAGAACGGATGAATCGGCTGATGACATAACCGCAGCTGAAACTGCCCCCAAACCAAAGAATGAAACGAAATCGGGCGTAAGGTACTGTAAAACCATTGGAAGAATCATGCTTGTTTGATCCTGAGTCAAAGGATAGGGACCAGTGTATTCAGTTTCATTCCATACTAGCAAAATAAGGGATGTATGTTAAAAAATTTTTTGGAACTGTATGGATACTGCATTTGTCTTACCAGTGGCTTTCGCAATAGCTCCTATAAGTACCGGTGGGATTGCCATTAATATACAACCAAACGCTGCAACATATGATAAAATTTGTGCTCGTCCTGCAGTCTTACTTGAAAGTACCCGTTGAAAATATACCTAAGAAAAGAATGAATGGCCATTAAGGATACGAAAATTTCTAATTATGAATGAAAAGTATTGCAGATTTGACCATAATTGGCGACTTTTTCTTTTTGCATTGTAATTTGTGATAATAAAATGTTTTTCTGGATTTTGAATGAGATCTTCGATTAAAACAAATATTATTTGTAGTTTCCAATTATATAATATTGGTTCTTGAAATCTTTCCACTTCCCCCTCATTTATGGAAAACTTTTAAATCACATATACTCATATTTAAATCTATATTTTATATGTTGTGCATGTACCCCACAAAAATTATTTTTGTAGTAAATAATTTTCAATTATTAAACGTTCCTAGCATATTTCTCAATTTCATTCTCACCTGCCATGGTATTCCACCGAATATCAGCAGGAGACCATAATCTAGATAAAACCAATAATCCTGCGGGTCTACAGATCCTATCCAATCTACATTCATATCGGACAGGCTTTGAACGTGCTCGTTACCCCACGCAAATGGTATGCATAGCCATAGACCGATGAAAATACAAAAGAGCTGAATGACATCGGTGTAAGCGACAGAATAGAGGCCACCAAAAAGCGTATAAAAAACAGCAATGCAGGCTGACAGTATGACAGATGTTCGATGATCCATATCGATTATAACTGAGAGTGTGGCACCTAAAAATAAACGAAAATATTTAATAATAGTCCGATGTGGCTTGTCCAAATCGCAGCAATAAGCTTTCTGAGAACTTATCGTATGCATCATGTCAAGCAATCTAAAATTTATGAATCAAATTGAAGGAACGGAAAATTAAAATTTATTCTGTATTGACATTCGATAAACGCGATGTAAAATTGTTTCATGGAAAAATTTTCAAATTACATTTCACGACATGGGTCATATAGAAATGGAAATAATTTCAACTACACATAAAAATGCTTCCACGAACTTGGGTAAATGAATACCCTTCAAGTTCCACAAAATTATTTTGAAAAGTGCAAATTTTCCATCAATACGATATTTTGAGTGACATCCATCCACTTATCTTTTATATCTCAGTCCACCTACACATTCCGCACGATTTAAGCGAAAAGTCGTATAAATCCTTAAACAATTCTCACCTAACGCAGCGAGGATTCCAGCCGCCCAGAACACTTCCCCGCACAATGCTGGCAAAAACAGAAGTCCACCCATCCTCTCGCCGAATGAATCTTGTAACGGATCCAACATTGTGATGTATCCTTGCTTTCTCATGGGATTTGCGAAAAATATGCCACCTATAATCACAATCATACATTTTGATAGTCATCTACTAATAGGTTATGCATAATTGACGCCAATTTCATACCAAATACGAGTGACAAAGCATATCCGAATGGAGCCTGACACCATACCAGTCCAGAAGTGTAGATAGCCTCGGCTGTTCCATTTATATAACCGCCGCCAACCCATGTTGCTGTGAGATGAAAAATGTTCGGGAACATGTTTAGAATGTTAACTCGTAAATGTATGCGTATCAGAATTCGTAATGGGAAAGCTTTATCATAATTTACCAGTCATTGTAAATATGCCGACAAACAATCCAATCGATCTTCCTGCCAGCATCACCTCCTCCTCGGAGTCATTGCCTTCTTCCTTCTTGCGTCCAGCCCATATACCTACACCCAAAATGAGGAGGTAGAAAAGGACAATGCTGACAACACCTGCTATGTTAATCATTTTGATGAAAACACTTGCCAGGAAACTGAAAAGAAATGGAATACATGTGTTAATAATTTGCATATTTAGCCACTATTGAATTTCTAGGGCATATGTGAACGCTAGTATAGTTAAAGGCATCAAAGTTTTTCCTCAATAAATCTACGGAAAATACAGAATCATTAAGTGATCTTAGTTCGAGAGGTAGTTTCAATTGTTCCCGTAGTTTTATGAAGAAATAAAATTCTACGTCTAGCACTCGTTTTTATAAACACCTCTGTCACTAGTTTCCAAAAATTAAATAAAAATTTGTTAAACGTCCGGCGGTAATTAATTTTTATTGGAAAAAATCTATCACATCGCCGAAGCAATTGATTCTTCAATACACAAAGAAAAGTGAAGTATATCAACACGACTTCGGGATCTCTGGCATGGAGCAGCTGGGGGAGTCCGAACCCGATGAAACGTTAAATATATGCAAATTACGAATAATCGCCAATAATGAAGAAATGAATAAACTACGCAAAGAAAACGATGAGGTGTAACTACGGATACATTCTCTTGAAAAGCTTGATTCAAAAACCGCAGCAGCAAAAACCAGTTCAACATGAAACGAAGGTGGAGAAGAATATGAAGCAAATGATTTCAAAAGATATTTTAAGTGCTTGCGGCACTTATTATAACCGTAACTACATTGCAGGGCTGGAAGGACTAACAGAAAATATGGAATTTAAAGAAAATTGTGAAGGTAATTCTGATACAGACAACAACGTATATTTTATTCAATCTTTAAAAACTTCAAACAAATAAAAAAAACCAACTTGCAGTTCTCCTGGTTCATTGGATAAAGCCAGCAACAAGGCAGAAAAGGTTCGCCAAAAAATGTATTCGGCCGTAGAGACTTGGTTGGGCAATTGGCAGCCGAAAATAAATTAAGAAATTTGTTTTGAAATTAAAGAGTAAACGCAGAGAAATCAATAATTCAATCTTTATCACTAGGATCTAGACTTCGGAGAGGACACAGTCGATCTCTTTTAAATGCTCAAAGAAGCTGCAACAGCCATTGAATTTATGTAAGCTATGTTCGACCATCGAAAAGAAAAATTTACCGCTTTCTTCTTCCTTGTAACACTACACCCCTTTGGGGCCTTCGCTTCCTGCAAATAGCACCTCCAACTGTCTCAGTCCATGGACCGCATTCTTCAGTTTTGAAATCTGAGCCGCAACTGTCTTCGTCGAGTGAGTCTACGGCCTGCAGTTCTACCAACGCGTATCCGTTGTTCGCCCATACGGTTCATGTGGCCAGCCCATTGCAGCTTCCGCAGTCTAACTATCGTTGAGACTTCTGGCTCCTCAAAAATTTCATACAGCCCATGGTTGTATCGAATCCACCATTGATCCCCGTCTAGCTCCACTACTTTTATTCGCCTCAAGGCCCGTCGCTTAAAGGTGTTCAATATATTTGGACATGCTTGGGTTTATGCCAATGATTCACACCAGTAGCATAGCACATGTCTTATCACAGATTTGTATACTTGGTCCCTTGTTTTCCTGTATATGCAGCTGGTCTTCAAGATTGTCAAAACTGAATACAATATTTTAATTGTGATCTATATTCTTTGGCGTATTTTGTCTCTTTCATTACTGGTTCTCGTTATTTTGGCACTTAAATACACGAATTCGCTCACATTTTCGATACTGTATTCACCAAGTATGATATTTTGTGTGACTGCGTCATGAACTTTGTAATGTTCTCATCGATTTGTAGTTGTACTAGTTTTTCTTCTCTGTCAAGTATCAGGAAGAGTTCTTTGGCAGTTTTTAATGATCGTTACAAAATGATGATGTCATCCGCATAGGCTACCACTTAGTTCGACTTGTATAGTAATATACCTCGAGTATCAACAGGATATTTGTGTCAAAGTCATCAGTGAGTTATTGATGCAGACTTGGGAGGTCATCGATGTCATTGTCATTTTGGTAAGACAAATTTATTTGGCTGGGATACCAAAGCAGAGTATTATTTGGTACAGTACGTTACGATCAATACCATCGTATGCTTGCTGAAAGTCAACGAAAATTTGGTGTACGTCTATATTGAATTCCCATCATTTCCAGGTACCTACCTGACTGTGAAGAATTGGTCTGTTGTCAAACTATTTGCTCTAAAATCACCTTGATACTCGCCAATTATACTGTTGGTGTATGACCCGATTTTATTTTCTAAGCTCTTTGAAAATATTTGGTACGCTGTACAAGCTAGTGATATACCTCTATAATTTGTGTTTTACTATGGTCTTAATAGCCACTTAACAATTGCTTAACAGCCACTTTCACTTCCATCCAGAGCTATTTGCTTGTTTTCAGTGATGAAGAATGTCCGAGTCCCAAAGCTGTTAGATCAGAACATGGTCATTTTGGTTTTGTGTGTTGCCATCCGGTGATGCTCAAGTCACTTGCGTCGACGTGGGAAGCAAGTTGAATGTATGACTAGACTTCTGCTACATGCAAAGTCAATCAGTCACCGGCCGTTATCATTTGTTTCATCGTGCAGGCTATATCCTCCCGTTATTCCCTGATGATATATCTCATTGCCAACCTTAGCGCTGAAATCACCCGACATTATTTTTGTGTCGGTGGTAGGCAGTGAGTCGACTTGTCTTTTCAGGTGATTGTAGAACGTTTCCTTCGTTTTTTCGTCCTTTTCTTTGGTCGGGGTGGGTACATTAATAAGCCAAATTTTGAAGAATTTCGCATTTATATGGATCGCATGCAACCATTCATTAACTGGCTGAAAATCAATAACGTGTGATTTCAACTCCCTATCCACAATGAAGGCCATTCCGAATTCTCGTTTCCCAGTAGGCTTCCCACTTTTGAATATTGTGTGTGATCTTATGTCTTGAATATCATTGCAGTCCAGTTCATTTCCTGGATTGCCAGTATTTTTAATTTATATTGACTGGCCTATTGTAGAAGCTCCTTAATAGCGCCAAGCTAATTGAGTGATCTGGCATTCAAGACTCCAATGCCATTATTCTTTTTCCATTTGCAAGGTCATTGCCGTGAGTCCAATTCATTCCGAGTCCCTTCTGCAGGTTTTGAAATATTGTAGCATTTTCCAGGGACGGGGAGTTAGCCCGTCGACCAACCTCGATTCCAGCGGCATGGTCATTACTTTGATTCTATTATCACATGCGCAGAAAACTCGCTTTCACCCTCTTACGTCCCCACAAAGGAGGTGCAACTAGGATTTAGTAGCAGAGCTGTAGATGTATATATAGTTATTAGCATCTTTCGGCATTTGATGTCCCATTGTTGGAGAGCCAGTAAATCCAATTTGTGACCCGAGAACATTTACTACCATACAATAACGAAGTTTAGGATGAAGAATCATGGAAACTATGGGTTGGGGAAACAACGGGCTCCCTCCTTCTTTCTCTAATGGGCTTGGGGCCGTCTTCAATTTACCACTTTATCTTATACAAATTTCTAAATAAAGCAGGCGAAGTGCCCTTCAGATAAGGTACTTGAATTTCCACTACAACGCCCCCAGAAAAGAAAATTCAACCAGTGTTATCGGTGTCAACAATTTAGCCATCTGGCTATCAACTGTGCCATACACTATAAATGCAGAGATTTTCATGCCTGCAGCGAGGGTAAATTGGCCCGGACGGAGCCTAAACAAAAATTGTTCTACATTAATTGCAGTGTATTTGGTCATCCAGCACCATATTGAGGATAGATACAAAAGTTACATTTATTCCAAAATAAGCGCAAGTATATCGCAGTGTGACACCATCTAGCTCCTTCAAATCCATGGTATCATTTGCGCCATACACTACCGGTGCCTTAAATCTAGAAAAATGCATACCCACGGTGAAGGTGCAGTGGGTCAGCAGGAGCCCAAAAAAGTTTGTACAGCATCAATTGCGGTGTATTTGGTCATCCAGCATCATATTCAGAATAGGTACAAAAGTTAAACTGTTGTACAACTTAATAACCTGAATTTGACGCTAGATGTTCGTACTAACAAATATCGTGAAAGCTCAAGCTTAAATATATGTCATTTTGAAGGTACATTTGACAGCTATCAAAATCAGTCAACAAAACAATGTTATCTTGTGTGCATCATTATTATTTTTCATGATGAATAACTTCGAAAATTGGAGAAAAAGACAGCATTTGCGGGAGGTTCTGTTTAGTCATTTTTTTGCAAAAAAAAATGCTGCAGAAGATCATCGTTTGCTTGTAGAAGTTTATGGTGACGATGCTTTAGCGAAAACACAGTGTTTTGAATGGTTTCAACGACAAAAAACGCCCAGGACAGCCATAAAAGTTTGAAGACGAAGCACTGGAGACGCTACTCGATGAGGATTCATGTCAAACGCAAGACGAACTTGCCAAATTGTTGAAAGCGACTCAGCAAGTCATTTTAAAACGTTTGAAAGCCACCGGATACATTCATTTTTGCATCGGGCTGTTACTGGGAATGAAAATTGGATCCATTTTGACAATCCCAAGCGCAAAAAGTCATACGTGAAGCCCAGCCTACCAGCCAAATCAATGGCGAAGCCAAATATCCATGGCGCCAAGGTTATGCTGTGTGTTTGGTGGGATCAGAAGGGGCCGTTATATTATGAGTTGTTGAAATCGGGCCAGATAATCACAAGTGGCCTGTACCGAATACAATCAATATGTTTGAAGCGTGCCATCATCAAAAAACGCCCGGAATATGCGACCAGACACGAGGCTATAATTTTTCATCATGACAACGCTCGGCCGCATGTTGCGTGAAAAACTATTTGGAAAATAGTGGATGGGAAGTTTTGGCCCACCTGCCTTCTAGTCTGGACCTTGCTCCGTCTGACTTTCATTTATTTTGCTCGATGCAAAACGCCCTCACCAAAATACGCTTCACTTCAGAGCAAGGCATCCGAAATTGGATAGATTAGTTTTTGGCCTCCAAACCGGTGCAATTTTTTTGGGATCGAATTCATAAATTGCCTGAAAGATGGGGAAATGTTGTAGCTTCCAATAAACAATGCTTCGAATAAAATATATTGTAAGATTTTTCCACAATAAAGCATCAAATTTCGCTAAAAAATTCCGGGTATTAAGTTGTACACCCAATATTCCAAAACAAACGCAAGTACACCGCAGCATGACAATATCTACGTCCTTCAAGCCCGTGGTATCATTTGCACTCACCGCCAGAGGACAAACAGACAATACTATAAATAAAATAAGTAGCACCAATGAGCCGCTTCTCAAAACACCCCGACAACTTAATTCCTTATCGAAAAAAATCAGCAAAAAACATTCGGAAATCAACTTTGATGTTCAATATTGAGATCCTTCAAATGTTTCAATATAGCTTTCCATTCAACCAAACTCCCATGGATGGACCTTGTCTCATCTCGATTAACGACAACTCCACTGTTACCCTACCACTGCATAACTATCTCCTTGAATTCATTGTTAAGCAAATTCCGACATCATGCTTCTCACTGAAATCCTCCTCAATCCGTGGCACTCAACGCCGCTCAAAAATTTTGAATTCGTAAGAAATGACTGGGTAAACGGTGATAGAGGAGGTGGTATCGGCAAATCAGTTAGACATAACAAAATGATGATAAATTCGAATTCAAAAACTTTGAATTTCTAGAAGTGTCTGTCTCTAAAGCTCACTGCCAGGTAGGGACAATCTCTTTGTTATTTCGACCTATGCGATAATTCCTTTGCTCGGCAGATATCATAGCTGAAGGACAGCAATTACAAAAGAGGCATATCCTGGGAATTGCAGAGGACAGAGAGCAAAATTGACTATAAGTGTAATCTACAACATATCCTCGGACGAATTCATATTAAGACCTTTGTATTGCTGACACGGGACTTGAATTCAGTTTTAACAATCCTCAATCAAATCTGCAGGTACTTCCTTATGATAGGGACTATTTCGTCATTATAATGGAAATAAATCGTCAAAAGGATTAAGTCTTTCGCATCCCAGTTCAAAATGAAAGTCAACGGCTGAATTTCAAAACACAGGTTAGCAATAGTTTCACAGAAAGCTTAATTGGGGATACCAGAAGCTATGTCCACGATCTGATGAGGGCAACTCTTGCCCAATGGTTCCTAATGACAAAAAACGAGCTAGCGGTGAAATAGATCTCTATTTGTTGAAGCTTGAGAAGCTGGAATTGGAAACCGTTAAAAAAGTAGTTCCCAAGATTAAAAATTGAAACATTTTGGAAGGATCAGAAATTCCAATCATCAAAAGGTTGAAAAGATTGAAATCCTTCTTCATACATTCGTCAACAATATTTATCGGAAATTACTGGACTACAACCATCTGAAACTTCATTTTTTGCTTTTACAAGACTGAAGTCATCTACCAATGAGCAGAGAACTGAGGGCTATTAGCCCAAAGGATTCAGATGGCGTGCTCACAAAAGTGATTAAAATATTTCGTGAGAAGTCTCGACCGAATGTGTTGAGTCCTAAAATCACTAGTAATGAGATAGATCTTCTAGATACGGTTGGGTATCAAAATTAATAATACAACTCCGGATACCGATAGAAATAGGGTTGCATATGACGGCTTATAAAAGCTTTCTTTGATTTAAATTCATTTTGACTTGGTCTATCTAACCAACCGTGAGAGAGGGAGCCAGATACTTACGGAAATCGTTGAAACAAAAGTTTCCGATTTCAAACCAAATCTGAACGGTAAATCTATTCTTCATTTCAGTGAAACATTCACCTTCGACCTCATACCGAGTGGAAAGCTTCTTAATTATTATTATTATTGTGGAGACTTGTGTTTCAGGTATGGCTGGATAAACAGCAAGAAATTATGTGGTATTGACGATATTCCCAATATAGTACTACGACACTTGCCTGAGGTTACTATTAGAAATTATTACAAATTGTTCCATAGTGTTTATATTTTCCAAATCAATGAAAAAACACCTATTTCCGATCTTGAAGAAAGGAAAGGAATTTTCAAGCCCTAAAAGCTATCGCCCACATCAGCAAGGTGATTGAAGTGATACTAAACAAAGCATTGAACGCCCACATTGAGAAATATGAGTTGATGCTAAATGTGATTACTAAAGTAACCTTGGACATCTGTTAGAAACGAAATAATAGAGAATGTTTTGTTGCGTAGCTCATTGATATGGAGGAAGACTTCGGTACGCTTTGGTTAGGCAGACTGATTTATATGCTCCTTCAGGACAAGTTTCCCGGACAAGGTGTCTAGGAATGTTGTGCTGAAGGACATGATATTTTGTACTCGTATGTCATACGGGAAATCGTTTCTTGTAACTGGTGGAAATCTGATTCAGGTTTAAGGTCTTGAATGGTCTTCAGCAAGGAACAGTTACTGTGCCTCTGTTCTAATCCATTTTCATTCGGAGCGTTTTGAACGCGATCATCAATCGCGTTTACTGATGACCTGATAATTTATACGGTGGATCAAAAAGCATAAGTCATTCAAAAGACCCTTCAAAAAATGTTCAACGATATGCACGGAGCCTACACGGAAAATTGGCAAATGAAAGTAAATGCGCATAAATACGAAACAACTTTGTTTCTGATAACACTGCAGTTGGCCAGTCAAGAATAAAAACGCAATTGGAAAGATTTCAGAACGAATCCCATATAAATACTTTTCTCGATACCTTGGTGTTTACCACGACCAGTATCTGTACTATAAGGGACATACTCAGTAAAGTGCTTCGAGCGCTCATGTCCCTTCATCCCAGATAGTGTTTAATGTGTTTTGCGCGTGCTTTTGACATATCTATGGTCTCAGTTAACTTACGCAATTTCATTTTACAATCACTCAAAATGATAATGATGCATTTTCTCGAAGAAACAGATATTGGATGACATTTCTGCAACCATTGCAATGATTGTTCAGTAGTTTTCCCCTTCAACAAACAATATTTAATCAAGCCGTGATATTCCTGTTTTCCAATTTTTTTTTACGAAGTCAAAAGTATTATCACCCACAAAATGTGATGTAACTTCATAGATAAACTAGTGACGGATGAAACTTTCGAAACGTGTCATGTTAATTTCCAGGGTAGCCACATATTGAAACATCCCGACACTTATCAACCTAGCTAGTATATTTATTTCTTCACTATTCCACTCTAGTTGACGAAACACGTTCTCAAAATCTTGCTGTGATGAGTTTTGGTGAAATTGCAACTCCTTGTCTTATTTCCTTACGTATGTAGAATTCTGCGGAGTCTTTATATAATTTCAGTTTTGCTTTAGCATCCTGTTAGATTTTCTTAAGGGATTATATATAATTTCCCTCTAAGCCTTGACTGGATAGAGTTTCTATAATAGCTCTCAGGAAGTATTCCTAAAAATCTATAAATGCCAATACGAGGAGTGGCCCATACTATTTCATTCTGTCCATGATTTACCATAAGGAATGGATGTAGTCGATTGTGCTGAAGCCACTTCTGAGTCCCGCCTGCTCTTGTGGTGCTCTGCATCACATGACGCCGTTTTCTGTTGCTGATGATTTTGGTAAACATTTTGCAAAAAACTGGGAACAGGCTTATAGGTCTGTAGTTTCTGATGTCTTCGTTACACCCTCTATTATGGATAAGTTTAACCCTTAGTTAACCACCCTGAGTCCACGGGACTCACCTCTACTTTAAGCATCGAAAATTAAATTAATTTTGTAGTGTATGGAATTGTGCGCTCCAGTACCTTTCTGCAGTAAAGTGCTTAACGTGTGGGTGAGTGGTCGTGTGTGGTCTTGTTTCGTGGAGGTAAGTTCTGATCGAATGTGAGTCCCCGGGACTCATGATGTTGTTTTCCGTTACAAAAATGGTTTTGTTTACTTTTTTCTTTATTTGTTTTTGTAGTGTTTTTTTTGGGGAGCCACATTCTGACGATGACGATGCTGATTTTGCTATAAGCGAGCATGACACCGAATCTGATTGTTCCGAGAGTGAAGAAGAGAAAAGGGAAATGGAAAATTTACCATCAACATCAGGTAAATATTTATATGGTAAAAATAGGTTCAAGTGGTCAGCGACTCCTCCGTCGCGTAATGTACGAACGGCTTCTCATAATATTTTACAACTGCCATCTTGACCACCAGTTGTAAACTTAAATCCTGTACATGCTTTTGAACTAATTTTTGATTTTGCCATGTTGGATACTATTATTTTATGGACGAATAAAAAATTGGAACTGCTACGCGAAAAGCATCCATCATCTAGGAAACATTTTAGAGAAACAGACCAAATCGAAACGAAAGGTTTTATAGCTACTTTGCTTTACACATCGGTTTTCAAGTCCAGCCATGAAAGTGTCTTATCACTTTTCGCTACTGATGGCACGGGCAGAGAAATTATTAGAGCTACTATGTCTAAGAACAGGTTCATAGCTTTACTTCTAGCTTTACGTTTTGATAATTTTGAAGATCGTGCACAACGTATATTAGAAAATCCTGGATGCGCAATTACTGATC
The DNA here is from genome assembly GCA_963969285.1 of Odontomyia ornata. Lineage (NCBI taxonomy): Eukaryota > Metazoa > Arthropoda > Insecta > Diptera > Stratiomyidae > Odontomyia > Odontomyia ornata. The sequence goes on from OZ017739.1 coordinate 326,549,940, forward strand.
TTCTATCAATGTTTGTATTCAATGCTCAAGCTAATTATACACTGGGTGTCAATGTGGCTATTGACGAGATATTGATAAAATTTCGCGGCCGATCGAAATTCAAAATTTATATGCCAAGTAAGCCAGGAAAGTATGGCCTGAAAATTCAGTTGCTGGTAGACTCCGAGACTTTTTTTACTTACAACTTGTATCTCTATACTGGCAAAGCATCCGATGGCTTCTCTTTGTCGGCTGAAGATTGGAGACGACCTGTACCAACACAAGCAGTACTGCGATTATGCGAACCAATTTTTGCATCTAGCCGGAACATCACTACAGATAATTGGTACTCTTCCATAGAACTAGCAACTCTTTTGCGAACTAAATGTCTTACAACTGTTGGAGCATTACGAAAAAATAAGGCTGAAATACCAAAAGAGTTCTTACCAAACAAAAATAGAGCTGCGGCTTCCTCTATTTTTGCATTCACGAAAGATATTACTCTAGTTAGCTACGTTCCAAAAAAAATCGAGCTGTAATTTTATACTCAACTATGCATCACGATGATACAGTAAATGAAACTTCGAAAAAACCTGAAATAATCGAGTTCTATAATAGTACTAAAGGAGGCGTTGACTCGGTTGATCAGAAATGCTCCGTGTATACATGCAGTCGACGAACATCTCGATGGCCTATGGCTGTATTTTATCGTATTGTCGATATGTCAGGAGTTAATGCGCATGTCATTTAAAATCAGCAGTCGAATGTAAAAAAAGCTTACAAGACTACAATTTCTGAAAGCGGTTGCCGAAAGTATCAATGAAATAAATTTGAAAAGTCGTCTGTACAATACATTCATTCCTCGAGAAATTCGTACATGTATATCCCGTATTACTAAAATAGACTTGCCTAATGATCCAAGTTCGTCGCAAACAGATGACACTTTACCAAGGGATCAACGTAAATATTGCTTTACTTGTAATTATAAGAAACGAACAAAAACTTCTTACCTTTGTATTGCCTGTAAGAAACCAATTTTCCTTACTTGTGCAAAAAAGATATGCCAAATATGTGTAGCGCATTAGTATATTTACTCGTTGCACGTTTTAAAATTTTAACACTAAGCCATTGTTAGTTTATTGAATTTCTATTTACCTTATAATGTTATTTTGGAGAAAAACTTTGTTTTTTATTAAATAATTGCAAATTTTTATGTTTTTTTTAATAAAGCCTGAAACATTATTTTTGAAAACTGTTAATTAGAAGATATAAGTGAATTTACAAAAAAAAATCCTTTGAACGTTGAATTTATTTTATAATGTCGATTATTATATAAGAAATATATTATAAGCTTCATGTTGAATGCTTAAAAAAATATGAATAAAATATTTTAGTTAGCATTTATTTAAAAAGTTAAAGTATGAGCCCCTAGGACTCATGGTGGTGCTTAGTGGAATTTTAAGGGGGGTGGTTAATTAAGGGTTAATTCTAGCGCTATCGCATTGTTCAGGTAAGTGTTTGCATTTTAGGCATTTGGTGAACATTTGGGCTAGTATTTCCTATTTCCCTGTACACGGATACTTGATTAGCTCAGCTGTTATATTATCAAACCCAGTCAGTTTCCCGTATTTAGCGTTTTGTACTAAAATACAAAACCCTATTGCAATCACGACCTATGTCCGTCCGTCCGTCTGTATGTCACAGCACTTTTTCTCCGAAACTATAGAAGCTACAACAATGAAACTTTGTGGGAAGGTCAGAAGCGGTGATTTCTTGAAAGTTCAAGGGTGAAAAAATTTTTCAAAGGGGATTAAGGGGGTCTCCCCATATAGGGAAGTGACCCTTAAATTTTTTTTTCACCATTGGTAGTCGAGTAGGGTGTCGTTGGAGAGGTCTTAACGAGATCTTTTCAAAACAGGTCTTAAAATTGCTTTACCGGTACCGTGAGGGGCAGGGGAAGGGGAAACGTACGAACTTTTCACCTACCCCCCCTCGCGGTTGGGCATTGGATTGGATCCGAAAAATCTGAAAAAATCATGAACGGTAGACCTTTATGAGTACAACAACAACAAATACATGAGAAGTCGAAATTCACTCAACTTTGTTAGTGATAGTATGATTTATTGATTTTACATTTTTTTGAATAAAATCTGAACGGCACCCTTAAATTCAATAAAACAGATGACAATTTATAAGATTAATCTGTTCTGAAAGTTTCATCAAGATCTAATAGTATTTAACGAAGTTATAGCGATTTGAATCTTCCTGTATTACTATGCAACAATATGCACTGTATTACTATGGAAACATATGTCGATGGAACAATATGCGCTTTTAACCGACTCAGACACTACAGCTTTGCTAGGATTAGCATGAAAATTTCAGGAATGATAGGTATCATGAATATCTTTGAAAATTGGTTCAGTTCGTGGTATCAGTAATCATAAAACAAAATAGTGGCTGTTTTAAATGCGATGATTGAATAATTTTGAGGGGGGATAGATGAAAAATGTGTTTTCTCCCTCGTAAATGGACACCTGTGATGTAGAAAATCTGAAAAATTTATCAAGGGAGATATTTATGAGTATAACAATTACAAATACCTCAGAAGTCAAAATTCGTTCAACTTTGTTAATAATAGTGTGATCTTCGAATTTGATATTTTCTCTAATAAAATTGTCTTTTACATGTTTCATGATGTTATTCCTTGCTGGTGACTGCATTTTGTAAGTTGAGTACAAAACCCTTCTGATATGAGCGTAGGTCTGTCTACCCAACTTATTCATTTCTGTAAGCGCCAATTCCACTTCTTTCACGAGAAATTTAGGAATATATTTGTTTGTGATTGGTGTTATATTGCTTCTCTTTGATAGTTCTGGGAGCTCATAATAATCGTTGTAGAGTTTTTTCACTAGCTCAGTTATTTTTTGTCGGTTTGTTATTCTGGTTTCGTTGCGTATTGAAGCTACAAGTTACCTTTTACCAATTATTAGTGCTCTCCTTGTGCTCTGCTGACTCTTGTTGTTTTCTATCGCCTCTCTATCATCTCATTGTATTTAGTTATATCTTGTGATACATCCTCCTGGATGGTTTTACAAAATTCAGTTGCTTAGTATCAATTTAACTTCTTGTCGGGAGCTACCAGCTGCATTGCTGTACTTAATTGTGCCTTCCGTGAGGCATATGGGGTCTTAACTTGAGTCTTGAAATTCTTTAGCCAACATTTGTTGATACATAATCATGTTATTTATACTAACAATCTCTACTTCACGTAGATTCATTTTATGTAAATGATGAAAGAAGTAATAAACTTCTTTTTAATTAACACAATATTTTTATTGCTCGTAACGCATTTCAATTCAAAGTATGTTCATTAGGCAACTAAGTATAAAAATTCACAATATTACGCATTTAGAATAATGTCACAAATGCTCATTGATCTTCTTCTTCTTTGTAGCACTACAGCCCCTCTCGGGCCTGCAACAAGCGCCTCCAACAGTCTTGATCAATTGACCGCGTCCTCCAATTTTGAAATCCAAGCAGCAACGAACAGTCTTCGTCGACCGAGTCAAACCAGCGTTTCCTCAGTTTCCCACTGGTCTCCGCGCTTCAGTTCTCCCAACGAATACTTTTTGAGGTATCCGTTGTACATCCATACGATCCATCTGGCCAGCCCATTGCAGCTTCCGCAGTCTTACTATCGTTGAGACCTCTGGCTCGTTGAAAATTTTATACAGCTTATGGTTGTATCGAATTCACCATTGATACCCGTCTAGCTTCACTGCTATTATTCGCCTCAGGACCCGTTGCTAAAAGGTTTTCCATATATTTGCAGTTAGGGTCCATGTTTCACATCCATAGCATAGCACAGATCTTATCACAGATTTGTAAATCGAAAGTAATAACCATACCACCGGAATGAAGTTGTGCGACGGGATAACTTCTCGTCCCTAGAAAACACTACATTGTTCGAAACCTGCAGCAGAGCCGTTGAATAGATTGAACGTACGGCAACGACTTATCAACCCAAAAAAGAACAATGGCACTGGATCCTGTCAGACCACGGAACTACCTGGCACCATTAAAGATCTTTTAAAACTGGCTAGTCAATATAAATTAAACATTCTGGCAATCGAGAAAATGAACTGGACTGGAAATGATATTCAAAATATGAGATCGCTTACAATGTTAAAAAGTAAGAAGCCTGTTGGAAAGCGAGTGTCTGGAGTAACCTTCATTGTAGATAGGGAGTTCAAATCGCATATTGCTGATTTTAAGCCAGTCGATAAACGAATATGTACGAGCTGTAGATACGTGAAATTCTTCAAAATCTGGCTAAAAAACGTATACGAATCGACCAAAGAAAAGGATGAGGAAACGTAGGAAACGTTCTACAATCAACTGGAAAGACTAGTTGACTTATTGCCTACAAACGACAAAAAGAGTTCTGGGTGATTAAAATGCTAAAGTTAGGAATGAGCTACCTCCTCAGGGAATGATTGTAGGATATAGCCTCCCCCTATACAACAAATGGCAACGGCCAGCGCCTGATTGACTTTGCATGTAGCGAAAATCTAGTCATAAACACGACTTGCTTCTCACGTCGACACATTCATGAAATAACCTGGGTATCACCGGCGGGAAGCTCACAAAACAAGATCGACCCTGTTCTGATTCAACAACATTGGGCTTCGAGCATATTTAACGCCCGTACATATTGAGGAGCCAATTGTGACTCAGATCATTACATAATCAAATTCACCTATCGATGTCATATGTCAAAGGCATATTCGGCGAAGACCAGCCCGCTACATAAATTTGGCAACTAAAGGCTCCAAACGGCATCTGTGGCCAAAAATTTCACGAAGACCCTCGACAACCAGCTGGCTCCCATCTCATCAGACGCATCACTAAAGAGAAGCAACGAGCTCTGGATGGAAGTGAAAGCGGCTATTAAGACCATGGCAAAACACACGATCAAACATCAAGCCCGGCGCAAGAGAAATGATTGGTTCAATGATGAGTGCCAGAATGCGTTAGATAAAAAAAATCAGGCGTACAAAGGATACGTAGGTAGGAAAAACAGGACAAAGAGAGAACATTTTGAAAATCTCAGAAGAGCAGCGAATAAGATAATTAGAACTAAGAAAAAAAAATACTATGACGACCAATCGAGAAGTATAGATGTAAGTTTGGCGAGCAGAAACACGAGCCAAGCTTACAAAGTAGTGAAAAGCCTGAAACGTGGCTGTTAGCCCAAAACCACACTCTGTCGTGATGACGTTGGCAATATCATCGCTGCTGAAAACAGGATTAAGGAAAGATGGGCATCATATTTCAAGAACCTCCTTAACACTCCGCACAGTTCCAGAACGTCGTAGTCTATAGATGTTTGCGGAGAGCTTTCATTGGCTCCATCAACTCTGGATGAAGTTTGTTCCATCATCAAAGCCCAAAAGAATAATAAAGCACCGGGCGACAATGAAATTCCAGTGGAGCTCATCAAATATGGTGAAAGCGGTGTTCATTAAGCTATTCACAAAGTCATACAGGACATTTGGCAACAAAAACATATGCTGAACGAGTGGAACCAATCAATTATATTCCCTATCCATAAAAAAGGTAAGAAGCTACACTGCGGAAATTATAGACGCATATCATTGCTTTGTACGCCGTACAAAATATTCGAAAAAGATCATGGTCAAAAAAAGGTGAATCATCACAAACGACTTCAAAGCCAGGATTGACACCAAATAAGGTTATGCTGTGTGTATCGTGGAATTAGAAAGGATTTTTTTATCATGAGGTACTAGAACCTGGCAAAACACTCAATTTGGCTCTATATTGTTCACAATTAACCAGATTGCAACAAGCAATTAAAAAAAAACCGGTCAGAATGGATTAATATAAAGGGCGTTGTCTTCCATCATGACAATGCCAACCCACACACGTCTTTGATCACCCGGCAAAAATTGACAGAGCCTGGCTGGGAATTTTTGATGCATCCACCGTATAGTCTAGATTTTGCAACAGCAGACTAGCATTTGTTTAGGTCTCTGCAAAACTTCCTTAATGAAAAGAAATTCACTTCGAAAAGGGACTGTGTAAATTACTTGGCCAAGTTTTTCGCCGATAAACCACAGAAGTTCCACACAGATGGTATAATAGCTTTCCCTTAAAAAATGACAAGAGATCATAGATAATAAAGGACAATATGTACTTAAATAAAATCCATTTTGAATAAACAACACATTCAATCGAAAAATGACAAACAAAGGCTCAATTCTTTTTAGACTTACTAATATTTTCAAAAATTTTAGAAAATAAAATTGAATCATACACCAACAGTATTAAACCCTTTCAGGCAGAAACCGCTGTTGGCAAGAACACCGATAAAACAAGTCACCGATTGCGGGGGGAGGCAGCAAACCCCAGAAACACTGTTAAAGTCAACACCACAGGTTAAATCATCGGAGACAGACCACAGACGGACTAACGAACGAAAGAAGGCAGAGTGCGTTGTGCAACCTGGCATCATTGCAGCCTTTGGGCGCAGTAGAAGGACTATGCGCACCCCGGAGCGCCCAGTGCAAGACGTACACAATCCGGATCAAGTTGCGACACCAACGGAGGCCAGTGTAAGACTGGGGGAGGGAGAAGTTTTGCTGTTGGCCGAGGCCACTTCAAACGCGATCCAAGCGATAGAAGCAAAAGGACTAGGAAACGGGGGCCTCTCCCAAGAGGTGGCGCCAAATAACACAATCGCCCTTGACCGCGCCGAAGAGGAGCGGCTTACTCGGAAAGCGGGGAATATCGTCAAACAACTGAGGGCTGCCTGCGAAGTGCAGAAAAACATAGGCAAGAGTGTCAAGAACGGCATTCTTGAACTGGAGGAGCTTTTTGGCCGCATAACGCACTACAGGCGGAGGTGGCTTGCAGCCGAGAAGCACCAAAAAGACACGCTCTCCCTCGAGGCATCAGTGGGTCCTAGCAGCAGCAAAAGAATGGCCGGTAGCCCAATTGAAGGCGACTGTGAGAAAAGGAGGAAGGATGAGACCATAAACGAAGTTGACACTCCAGGCGAGGAGTTTCATGTGGTGCGAAACAAGGCAGCGAAAAAAGCGGCCAAAAAGCTACTCCTAGAAAAAAAGACAAAGAGCTCAACCACGAAGAGAACAAGGAGCCCCCCGCTATACCGCAGAAAACAAAAAGCAAACCGCGGCGCAAACCCTTGCGAGAGGCACTGCTTATTAAACCCACTAAGGGCCGAACCTACGCAGATGTCCTCCGTGAAATTAAAGGAGCGGTCAAGCCAGACGACACCAAAACTGCCATCAAAGCAGTTCGACCAACCCGGACCGGCGGCTTGCTGGTGGAATTCGGGCCAGAGGCCACAAACAAAGATGCATTCCGTGACGCGGTTCAAAAGGTTCTTGGAGATGCGGCAACGGTTGCCTCGCTCGAACCAATGGCCACCCTGGAAATCAGGGACCTCGACTGCGTCACGGATAAAGCTGAAGTAGAGGATGCCATTAGGAGGGAGTTCCCCAGCTTAAGTGAAGTCAAGGCAAGATTGACGCGTGAAAACACAAGGGGGCAGCGCATGGCTATTGTCGAACTAGCTGATAAAGACGCCCAGCAAATCCTGGCGAAGGGCAAAATTAAGATAGGTTGGGTGATCTGCAGGATACGGAGAAGAGCGGTCCCTATCCGCTGCTTCAGATGCCTCGAATACGGACACACCGCGTATGGCTGTAGGGGACCCGACAGGAGATCTCTGTGCTACAAATGTGGTGAAACGGGGCACAAAAGGAAGGAGTGCACGAACGAGGCAAAATGCATTCTTTGCAAGGACGCTAAGCTAGCACCCGGCGACCTCAAACATGAGCCGGGGACAGGGAGATACTGGGTTTTCAAGGAGGCCCTAACTAAAGCCAAATCGATACTCAAATGATCCGTACCCTGCAGGTCAATTTGCACCGAAGCACAAACGCCCAGGACCTACTTGAGCAGTTTGCGAGGGATAAGAAAGCTGACCTCCTGTTGCTGAGCGAGCAACATCATAACAAGGACTCGCAAGCGTGGTACCCTGACAAAACTGGTACCTCGGCCATCTGGGTTCGAGACAGCGCCCGCCTTCAGGTGCAGGGACATGGACGCGGGGATGGTTTTGTGTGGGTGCGGTGTTCAGGGATAACATATTTCAGTGTTTATCTGACGCCTAACGAGGCAATGCGATCCTTTCGAACCAAACTCGATGCCCTGGAGGACGCTGTCTCGAACACAGAGGGCCACATGCTGGTCGGGGGAGACTTCAACGCTAGAGCCATCGAATGGGGTATGCCACAATCCGACCCAAGGGGAAAGCAAATCTTGGACATGGCGGCCAGAACAGCGCTTTTTGTCCTAAATACTGGTAACACCCCTACTTTCCGCCGCTGGGGTTGCGTAGGAACCATACCCGATGTGACACTCGCTTCGGAGTCCCTGGTACCTAGAGTACACAACTGGCGAGTACTAGAGGCTAGTGATCACCAGTATATAGCTGTTGAGATTCACGACGGTGCCACTCTGCGTGCATATGCCCAAACTTCAATCCTCGGATGGAGGACTGGGAGGATGGACGTCGAGAAGTTCACTGACGCGCTTACGGCAGGCGCACCGTTGCTGGGAGCTCCGCCAGGGAGTGGAGGGCCTACAGCCAAGGACTTGGTGAACTCAACTATGAGTACCATCATAGCTGCTTGCGAGTCTTCCATGCCCCGCCGGAGACCCCGACATGGTAAGCCTCCAGTATACTGGTGGTCAAACGAGATCGCCGAACAAAGAAGCGAGTGTCACAAACTTCGGCGAGAGGCCCAGCGGGCGTGAATACGGGAGGAGGCAGACACTAGGCTAGCAGCATACAGGTCCGGCAGGAAATATCTTCGCAGGCTTATTAACAAGAGCAAGGCCCGATGCTGGCAAGACCTCGTGGACGATGTAAATAGGGATCCGTGGGGCCTTGGCTACAAGCTGGTCATGGGGAAACTTGGTGCCCTACGGAAGCCTTGTATACATGACGCGGAAAAGATGGACGCGATAGTGCGGGGACTCTTCCCCGCCCATCCCGTCCGTGTTGACACTGTCCATGGTGAAACAGCAGTCGAGTGCCCACTCTTCACACAGCTGGAACTGGAGGAGGCAGTCCTCTCCCTGAAGGCAAGGAAGGCTCCAGGTCCAGATGGTGTTCCAGCTGAGGTTTTGCAGCTCGTCTATCACCATTGTCCTGACTTGCTGCTCAGCACATTCAACGCTTGCCTACGGGACGGGGTTTTCCCGGTACGATGGAAGGTGGCGAGGCTCGTGCTGGTCAGCAAGGGGAAGGGAAATCCCGAATCGCCGTCTGCATACCGCCCGTTATGCATGCTAGACACGGCTGGGAAAGTGCTAGAGAAACTCATCAAGGGAAGACTCACTGACGCAATTCGTGCTGCTGGGGACCTATCTCCTCGGCAGTACGGCTTTAGAGCAGGACGTTCTACCATTGATGCGATTGCAGAGGTGGTGAACGCGGTCCAAAAGGCAGAGGCATATAGTCGCACCAAGCGACGGATCGTCCTGTTGGTGACACTCGACGTCAGGAATGCCTTCAACTCCGCTAGATGGGTGGTTATTCTGGATACGCTGGAAAACTCTTTTCAAGTTCCAGAATATCTAATGCGGCTTTTGAGGAACTACCTAAAGGACCGAAGCCTGCTCTACGACACGACACAGGGCCAACGAAGGATGGAAATTACATCGGGTGTTGCCCAGGGATCTATCCTTGGTCCGGACCTGTGGAACGTGTCTTACGACGGGCTACTGAGACTTGAGATGCCAGATGAGTCGCGCTTGGTCGGCTATGCGGATGATGTTGCGGCTCTGGTCGCCGGACGCACCGTTGAACAAGCGCAACTTAGGCTAGGTATGCTAATGCGCCGAGTGAGGGACTGGACGACTACTCGCGGGCTCAGTCTAGCACTGGAGAAAACCGAAGTGGTCATCTTGACAAAAAAGAGAATCCCTAGAGTAAGGATGATCAGTATAGGAGATATACAGATCGAATCGAAGCCAGCGGTGAAGTACCTGGGGCTACTGATCGACTCGAAGATGAGTTTCTCTGAGCAAATCAGGGCAACGGCTGAGAAGGCTGCTTCGGGAATATCGGCCCTGAGTCGACTTATGGCCAACGTAGGGGGACCCAGCCCATCAAGAAGACGGCTCTTGATGAGTGCTGTAGGGTCAGTGCTACTGTACGGAGCAGAGGTATGGGGCGACGCTCTCAGCAAGGAGGTATACCGAAAACGATTGGCACAGGTACAGAGAAGAGGAGCACTGAGAATTGCATCTTCGTATTCAACAGTCTCCGACTCGGCGGTGAGAGTGATTGCAGGCGTGATACCTGTCGCCCTCCTTGCTAGAGAGCGCCGCGCTATTTACCTGCGCCGAAACGAGGATGCGAGGGAGATGGTTGTCCGCGAGGAGAGACAACGCTCGCTCAACGATTGGCAGCAGTCTTGGAGGAATTGCACGAAGGGAAGGTGGACTGCGCGCCTCATCCCGGATGTGAGACCGTGGCTAAATCGAAAGCATGGTGAGACTGACTTCTATCTGACCCAGCTTTTGAGCGGGCACGGGTGTTTTCAGTCTTACCTGCACAAGATCGGCAAGTCACGGTCTCCCGATTGTCGGTTTTGCCCAGGAGAGGAGGACAATGCCTGTCACACATTTTTTGCGTGTACGAAATGGGCCAGGCTGCGACGGGAACTCTACAGGGAGACGGGAGAGCTCACCCCGGATAATATAGTTGCGGTGATGCTCGAATCGGTTGACAAATGGAACCAGGTGGCACATTATGCTCGGGCAGTCCTAAAATATAAAAGGGACTCACAGCAGCCGGAGGCGCTGGGGCTGGGGGATCGCTCTTCTGGCAATTCCTCTTCCCCCCTCCCCTCCCGCTAGGAAAGGGACTCCCCAGCTTGAAGGCGCCCCACGGCGTAACAAAACGAGACCTGGCCCGAAGTAATGTGTCAAACGGTTCCAGGCTAGGTTTTCAGATTGACAGGGGAGGTGTTTAGTGGGCAGTCCAAAGGTATCCTCCATGGGAGTCCCACACTGCCAGACTCGGCGGGCATAAATGCCTTCACCTCCCTACCACAAAAAAAAAAAAACAAAAAAAAACAGTATTATTGGGGATTATCAAGGTGGTTCACTGTAGATAGATCGACAATATATCAAATGTTCACAATCAAGCAGGTACTTGAAAAATGCTGGAAGGTCAACAGAGACGTACATCAAATTTTCGTTGACTTCAAGCAAGCATACGACAGTATTGATCGTGACGTACTGTGCCAAATAATGCTTTACTTTGGCATCCCAGCCAAATTAGTCCGTCTTACCAAAATGACAATGACGTCGACGACCTCCCAAGTCCGCATCAATAACTAACCCACCGATGCCTTTGACACAAATATCGGACTGAATCAGGGAGATGGACTGGCCCCATTGCTATTCAATTTAACTCTGGAGTACGTCGTAAGGAAGCTACCTGTGGATACATGAGGTGCATTACTATACAAGTCAAGCCAAGTAGTAGCCTATGTGGACGACATCAACATTTTGTCACGGTCATTAGCAACTGCTGAAGAACTCTTCCTGAAACTCAACAGCGAAACAAAACTAGTAGGGCTACAAATTAATGAAAAAATAACAAAGCTCATGCTGCAGTCGAGGAAAAATACTTCAAGTGCACAAAATATCACACTTGGCGAATAAATATCAAAAATGTGGTAAATTTGTGTATTTAAGCGCCAAAATAACGAAACCGAGTAATGACAGAGACGAAATACGCCGAAGAACACAGCTCACAAATAAAATATTTTATTCAGCTTTGACGATCTTGAAGACCTACTGCATACACAGGAAAGCAAAACTCCAAGTATGCAAATCTGTGATAGGACCTGTGTTATGCTATGGGTATGAAACATGGACCCTAATTCAAGTATCTGCTAATATTTTGGACGCCTTTGAGCAACGGGTACAGTAATCAGAGCGAAGCTATACGGGAGCCAATGGCGAATTTGATACAACCATGGGATGTATGAAATTTTCGACGAACCCGAGGTCTCAACGATTGTAAGACTGTGGAAACTGCAATGGGCTGGCCATCGTATGGACAAACAATGGAGACTCAAAAAAAGGAATTCATTGGGGAATTGAAGGCCAGAAAGCAGTGGGAAAACCGAGGAAATGCTGGTCTGACTTTGGTCGAAGAAGGTTACTCATCACTACTCGGATTTCCGAATCGGAGGACGCGTTCAATGAACCGAGACCGTTGGAGGTGCTATTTGCAAGAAGCGAAGGCACGAGAGGGGGGGTAATGCTTCGAAGAAGAAAAGGTATTTGAGGATTACGCACATGCAAAGTGTCTTTCCACTGGAAGTAGTCCCATTACTGACAGAAATGAGCGTAAAAAAGTAGTCGTGATAAAGTCACAAAAGAATTGAGTTTAGTCACGCTGTATTAGACATATAGTACCAAAAATGAAATATCTTGACCTGCGGCTGCGCTCGCGTTCGTAAACCTAGTGGTGATGTAATATTGCAGCCGAGTATTTTTAGATCCCCTGTCGACAAAGCTGCGCGATTTAGCATTCAGTCAATCTGACGGTTGTGGAAACTAGCGATTGCTCGCAGGTGCAAGGAAGTACGTCGAAAGTCAATTTTTTCTAGTTGTACCAGATTTATTTGCGTTTTTGCAATGTTGATCGTATTGCATTGAAAGTGCTGAACGGGAGACGAAGAGTGGTTTGCGAAAGTGAATCTAGTTTGGTGTGAGCAAATTATGCTTGCTGTGGACATGCGTGCAAAGTGGCTTAGTTTTGTCGAATAAAATGATGACAGGGTGGCATATCACCCATGCTAGATTGTCAACGCCATCCTCACTATCAATTCAAATAGTCCAACCAAGAATTATCTACAAATTCTTAGCAAACCACGTGGAAGACAGTAAGAGATGCGGTGACAAAAGCAGCCGAGGAGATCTTGGGGTACCAGCCAAAGAAAAGCAGGCACAACTGGCACGACGAACAATGCAAGAGAGCGATTAAAAAAGGAGCCAGGTGCACAAACTATACATACAATGACCATTCGGACCAAAAAAAAAACAATATAAGACCCTTCGACGTCAGCTAAAAAATTTACTGAAGAAAGAAACGACTGACCATCAACACCAAGATCCAACAGATAAACGAAAACATGATCCTACATGAAGTCAGATTGGTATATGCCTTTATCAATCAACTAAGAGATGGCTTGAATCCACAAACCAGACTTTGTAAAAGTGTACAAGGAGCAGTGATAGGCACTCCAGTCGAAATTAAAAACAGATAGCTGTAATAATTCGGGAAGCTATTCCCAGCGTCCCTAGCAATGGCTGAAGCTGTGGGAATTCAAGAAACAGGACAGGAGGTCCCAGTACAGGCAGCAGTATGGCAGCTCCAAACAAATAAGGCTTCTGGAATAGATGAAATACCAGCAGAACTGCTCCAGAGCGCGGGTCTCCATTTAAACAACATTTTGCATCGATTAATATGCAGAATATGGTCAGAGGAGCAGTTACCAGGGGAGTGGCGAAAAAGTATGGTATGTCTTGTACACAAAAAGGGGGACAATTAATGTGCCAAAATTATATAGGCTTTGTTCTGTTGTGCACGTCTTATAAAGTGCTCTCCAAAATCATAGAAAAATATTAAAGCCACTCTATAAGAGTATTATAAAAGAGTATCAGGGAGGCTTTCGAAGCGGATGGTCTATAATCCACCAATTATTTTCAGCTAAGCAGGTGCTCGAAAAATGCTGGGAGTATAACATCGATGTGCACCAACTCCTTGTAGACTTCAAGCAAGTATATGATAGTGTCAAAAAAAATTCACTATACAGAATAATGCTAGTACACATGGTCAAGATCACTATGCTAAACAAAGAATTCCAGGTCAAAGTAAACGGTGAACTAAACGACAGCCTTATGATGGAATCGGGCTAAAACAAGGGGAGGGACTTGCCCCAATGCTTTTTAATATTGCGCTGGAACACGTCATCACGAACACATCAGCTGAAACCTCGAGTACACTAATGTTTAAGTCCACACAATTGGTAGCATATGTTGATGACGTCAGTATTATCGCACGTTCAATCTTAGAGGCCAAAGGAGCAGTTCTGAGTCTAGAATCTGAAGCAAACCATATTAACCTACGAGTTAATGAAACTAAAACAAAATTCATAACTCAAACGAGGAAGAAAACTTCAGTTTGACAAAACCTGACCATAGGCGACTACAACATTGAAAGTGTGGACAATTTTGTGAATCTATGAGCCAACCTGAACAGAAGAGGCACCGAAAAGAACTATATTGGACGCTGCAAATAAAGCGTACTACTCCGTGCTTTCCATTCTCATGTCTAGAGTTGTGTACAGACAAAATGAGCTCCGCATTTATAAAACACTAGTCAAACCTATGCTATTATATGGAAGCGAAATTTGGACCCTGACAAGTGATCCTGAAAAGGCAGTGGACGCATTTAAAAGCAAAGTGCTCTGCAAAATCGAAGGCCAAATGAAACAAGAACCAAAATGGAGATTTCATTATAACGATGAGTTGTATGAACTATTTGATGATCCACCTGTTTCCTCTTGCATGAAGTTACATAAATTGCGATGGGTGGGTAGAAGAAGGTAAAATTGACATGTATACATGAGTATACAGAGAAACAAAAAGCTGGATGATGATGGATGTTGAATCAACCTGTCGAAATGCAGTTGAAGTGCATATCACTAGGACAATTGAACAGGAAATTAGGCGGAATGTTCGGATAATAGAAAGATAGGCTTGGAATAACAGGAATAGCTGCAATAGAAGCTGAGGATAATGATTTTCAAACAACTGTTTGAGAAAAACTGGAACGACATAAAAATTTTAGCAGCAAAGCTAGCAGTCTACAGCCATGTAGGTATTCAAATGGATAACAAAAGGCAAAGCTTTGAATATTTTCTTCTCTTCTTTCTCTGATTCAGAGTTATAACCCAACGCTACTAAGGACTCTCCTCTGTTTCCCTAGGAGAGCGAAGGTTCTACAATGGTTTGCATTTTATCCAACCGTGAGCCACGAATAGTAATAAAATAAAAAAAGCTCGAGCGAAACGGCGTCTACTTCATATATATTACATCTCACTAAAAGCACTTAACGGTGTCAAAATGGTAGTAAATAGTCTCGGGGTAGTGGATTGGGTTCACTGTTTTCGCAAACGTGCCGAAAAATTTTAATAACCAAAAATACACCGACAGCTTTGCAATGAAAATGTAACTGCACCTCCTTTGCGGCGGTTGCTGTTAGTTTCCTTTGTTTTTTAAAGTCTGATGTAGGAGACTGAAGGTGAGTTTTACAAGCCTTATAATGGAATCGAAAGGAATAACTATGACCGTGAAATTGGGTTGATAGCTCTATTTGAGGCTTTTGACTACTATGTAGGCTTGGTTTGTGTTGTTCCTCACTAGACTTACATCGATACTTCGCAATTGGCCATCATAGTATTTTCTTTTCTTGTTTCTAATTATCTTATTCGCTTCTCTTCTGAGATTTCCATAATGTTCTCTCTTGTTTTTATATCTGATTCTTTTTATGTAACGCATTCCAGCCCTCGTCATCAAATGAAACATTAATTTTGTACCGGGATTTATGTCAAATTGTCTGTTCTGCCACAGCCTTAATTGCCGCTTTCACTTCCACCCATATCCCCTTGCTTTTTTTCTGCAATGTGCCTGATAGGATGAAAGCCAGCTGGTTGTCACCATGAAATTTTTTGCCACTGATACTGTTAGGAGCCATTCGATGCTAAATTTTTGTAGCGGGCTGGTCTTCACCGAATACGCGTTTGACATACAACATCAATAGGCTAATTTGGTCAAGTAATGATCTGAATTACAATTGGACTCTCGGCATATACGTTCTGGAATGGAGGTTGGGCAGCGGGCTAACTCCCAGTCCCTACAAAACCTTAAATGGTTTCGAAACCTGCAAAACAGCCTTTTGATGGGTTGAACCTACGACAACAACCCTGCAACTGAAAAAGAATCTATGGTATTGGACTCTGATACGTTAGCCCACTGAACAATCCTTGCACTATTAAGGACTTTCTACCACTGGTCTGTCAATATCCAATAAATTAAACTTACTGTTAATCCAGAAAATGAACTGGGCTTAAAGTGACATTCAAGATATGTGATCGCAAACAATATTTGAAAATGGAAACCTGCTAGAAAACAAGAATTCGGAGCAACCTTCATTATGGATGTAGAATTCAAATCACACATTATTGGACAGTAAGCAATCAATGAACGATTGAGTGCAATCCGTATGAAAGCGAAATTCTTCTCAATTTCGCTTATAAATGTACATAACCCACCAGAAGGAAAGAACAGTGAAACGAAGAAAACATTCGACTCATTGCCTACAAATACTAAAAAAAGTTCTGTGTAATTTAAACGCTCAGGTTGGCAATGTGCTACCTTATTGGGGAACGACTGGAGGATAAAGTCTTCATGATGAAACGACTGACAATGGTAGCAGAAACCTAGTCATAAATTTGACTTGCTTCCCTCATCGACGCATTCATAAAATGACCTGTGTATTACCAGATGGCAACACATAAAACCAGATCGACCATATTCTGACACAACAACGTAGAGCCTCGAACATACTTGACTTGATCCAATGGTAACTCAGATCATTACTTGACAAAATACCCTATCGATGTTGTATATCAAATGCGTATTCGGTAAAGACCAGGCCACTACAAAAATTTAGGATTGAATGGCTCCAAACAGTATCTGTGGCAAAAAATTTCGCAACCAGCTGGCTTCCATTCTATCAGGCACATCGCAGAAAAAAAGCAAGGGGATATGGGTGGAAGTGAACGCGGCAATTAAGGCCGTGGCAGAACAGACAATTTAACATAAATCCCGGTACAAAATTAATGTTTCATTTGATGATGAGGGCTGGAATGCGTTACACAAAAAGAATCAGATGTAAAAATAATATTGAGGTAGGAAAACCAGAGCGAAGAGAGAACATTATGGAAATCTCAGAAGAGTAGCGAATAAGATAATTAGAAACAAGAAAAGAAAATATTATGATGGCCAATTGAGAAGTATCGATGTAAGTCTAGTGAGCAACAACACAAGCCAAGCCTACAAAGTGGTCAAAAGTCTCAAATAGAGCTTTCAGCCCAAATTCACGGTAGACCGTAATGACATCTGCAACTTCATCTCGCTGATGAAAACAGGCTTTAAGAAAGATGAGCATCATATTTCAAGAACCTTATTAAGCTCCAAAATATCGGAGGCCATCGATATTCCCAGAGATCTTTAATTGGTTCCACCAACTCTGGATGACGATTGTTCCACCATGAAAGCCCAAAAGAATACTAAATCGCTAGGCATCAACGAGATTCCAGTGGAACTCCTCAAAAACGATAGTAGCAGTACTCGCAGAGTCACTCATTTGACAGCAAGAATAAATACCGGGTGAGTGGAATCAATCAATTATATTCCCTATACCCAAAAAAATAACAGCATTATTCGGGAGTATGAAGGTGGTTTTAGAGCAAGAAGATCGACAATAGACCAATTACTTATAGTCAAGCAGGTATAGCTACCAAAAGGCTGGGAGTTTAGCTTAGACGTACACCAAATGCTCTTTAACTTTAAGCAACCGTACGACTGTATTGATCGTAACATACTGTACAAAATAATGTTTTGATATGGTGTCCCAGCCAAATAAATCCCTCTTATCAATATGACAATGACGTCAACAACCTCTCAAGCTTACATCAATAATGGACTTATCGACGCCTTTGACACGAATATCGGACTAAACCGGTAAGATTGGATTGCTATTCAATTTTGCTCTGGAATCTGTCATCAGAAAACTACCTGTCAATACAAGAGGAAAGTTACTATACAAGTAGAGCCAAGTGGTAGGTTATGCGGATTACATCAACTTTCTGTCATGGTAATTAACAACCAACTAAGATCTTTTCCTGAAACTCGACAACAAAGCAAAGCTAGTAGGGCTACAAATCAATGAGACCACATCAAAACTCATGACGCAGTCAAAAAAATGCCACAAAAATTGAAAATACCACACTGCGAATACAATTTCAAAAATGTGAGCGAATTTGTGTGTTGATGTGCCAAAACAACGAGAGCCGATAATGAAAGAGACGAAATATGCCAAAAATAAAGCTTGCAAATAAAATATTTCATTCAGTTTTGATAATCTTGAAGACCAGCTGCATACACACGAAAACAAAGCTCCAAAAATACAAATCTGTTATAACGCCTGTGTTTTGCCATGTATATGAGTCATATACTCTAACTCAAGCATCTACTCGTTAAGGGCAAGTAATCGATTTGATGGGGATTACTGACGAATGCAATAGAACCATGACCTGTATGAGATTTTTGACAAACCAGAGGTCTGAACGATTGTAAGATGGTGGAAGCTGCAATGTGCTGGCCACATGAGCCGTATGGATGAACAACGGATACCAAAAAAGTATTCGTTTGGAGACCAGTGGAGAAACGGAGGCAACGCTCGTCAAATTCGGCCGATGAAAGCAGTTCATCGCTGCTCACAATTCAAAATTGGAGGACCGAGACAGTTGGTGGTGCTTTTTGAAGGAAGTGAAAGCCCGCGAGGTAGTGCCAAGAAGAAGAGGCGCTTAATGTTCAGTAACTTACAGCAATTTTTTATGTATTGATGAATAGTTTAAGGATTTTTTTCCAAAACTCATCAGGTAGAAGTATATTCCTGCCTGCTCAAGTTGTTCAATCTAGAAATTATCCAAATATAATAACTTTATAAGTTATTCTTGAATTGTAGCGCTTGATGTGAAATAGTTGGTCTACCCACTTTGCTCTACTTATAAGTTAATCTTTCATGAATATCAGATTTATGAAGAGATTCATTGGTATTCATCGCTGAAGGCACCCTAATCCAAGGATAGTGTGCTGAAAACTATATTTCTATAAAATCGTAAAATTGGCACATTTCTTCTTTAAAGTACCTTAAATAGTTTCAATTATTTTTACCTACTTTTTATCATGGCTTACTAGACATAATATGCTGCTTCCTCAAACTATGCGAATTGTAACTTCTGTGCTGAATAAACAGCATATACTCTAAATTAAAATTTATAATTCATATGAATCTCAACGCATTTCCCAAAACAATCAAACTGAATTCCTGCTCATTTTCCCTCGTCACCTGATTAAAGCTTCCGTTGTGTACACAAATAAACGTTACACTATTACTAGTATGCTAATGAGCATTATAAAATTGAAGGTAGTGCGGCTTCAGTCGTGCATTCGTAAAAGGAGACACTTGATTTTTCTCAATGAAATGACAATGGGATGAAAACGTGATTATGTAAGATGACATTGGAAAATTCAAGTCAAGTGGTGAAAAGCTCTTCGATAAACATAGAAAATCAAAAGTAAGCTTCTATGGGAACGAAGTGGGGTTATTGCGCACCTACACAAGGTGATCGAAATTTTTTGTTATTCTTTTACACTTACCAAAAGTACGGATAAGATTTTTCAAATACTTCTTATCTGTGCTAAGAGCTTTCCAGATTCCTCTATTTTAAGATTCCAGACAATGTGAAAAGCGTTGAGGCTTTCGTAGATTTTTGTGAAACGAAATAAGGACTGAAGATTAAATATTAAAGACTCGACACCTGCTCGCGCACCTCTAATTACTTAATTGTTAAACACATCACAGATATTTTATTTTTAATGTTGCTCCTAACCATTTTCACTACTTTTTTATGTAAAGCTTGCAAGTAAACTTTGATATGTAAATTTAATATTTTGTTACAACACTGCTTGATATGTGTCTTCACTAAAAACTACAATCGATTCCTTTTTTACAGCAATTTTCTTGAGTATGCTTTATTTACATTTATAACTTTTGGTTATGCATTTTCCTGGATAAATACGTTGATATAAATCCGTCGATGGGGTCGAAGTGGTTGTGATTACTTGATTTTATCCTTATTTAGATGATTTAGTTGATATGAATAATTTAATATTCCGACCGGAAACAGCTATCGCCCCAACGTAGCGACGTCTTTTGAGACGGACTGTTACGCGTTTTAAATTTTAACCCGCACATGTGCTTTTGAAACAAAAATTGAATTATCCTCGGGACAGAACTCGAAGAAGGTAATAAACTGCATTCAGATCGTTTTCCTTGAATAAATGATAGAAGTTCACTCAGAATCGTAGGACGAAGGATCTCCCTTCCCGAATGTCTGGGACACTGTAATCACGTTTTCAAATGTCGCGGCTCGAATTGCGATTTCAATTTCGGATTTAATCCATTCGAGGTTGGCATTGGAATCGAAATTCAACTTCTCGGCTAATTAGGATAGTATCGAAGGTGCTGAGCAATAATTTGAGAAAGATCTGAGCTTGCTTTTCAGCTGCTAAAAAACTTATTATAGACTTTTTCAATGAGGTGTATGGGCAAAAAAGAAGGACGCGTATTTCGTTCAACCCGATGATGTTAGAAGACCCAAAGTGTAAAAGCGACTAAAAATCTCATTGGAAAAGCTATGGGAAATTGTCCTTCGAAGTAGCCATACACACATACTAAGTAACTGAAAGCTTTGGCTACAGTACTGTCTATAGGGTGAGTTTCCAATAAACATCTCATATCATGTTGTTAAAGAAGGAAAAGTCGGGGTGGTAACCAGACATGCCTACTGAACGAAAAAGTTACGAAGTTACATGCATTAATTTTAAGGGGAGTATTGATTACAATCTCTATGACGTCAGGATTTTATGATTGGCCCGAGGCATTGTGAAGGGAGACGTGCTGAAATGCTAGCAATTTCTCCCCAGCACGTCGGGTTAACACAAAACTTCCTCCACCCCCAGCATTCATACATGCTATAGAACAAAAATAAATATGTAGTGGCTTACGGTTGTGGTAATGCGCTCTCCATATTTAGGTGTTGGTATGCATACATGTGAGGTCTTCAGGACAACATTTTATATTGTGTGGTCCTTTCATGGTTGCCACATGTGGTTGAATTGAATCTTTGGCGTTATTTCGCATTTCCAGCAATATACACCCACACTCACAGGCACTTGTGGTATGCGCTTTGATATGAACTTCGCTTGATAGATAAAATAATTCAAACAGGAAAACAAAACGGAATTGCATAACATATAAGGGCGCATTGCAATGAAAGAAGGATTGTTATTTGGGTGACTGTGTAGAGCGATTTTCACACGTAAAACGCGAATATAAAATAATTATTATCCGTTTGCAGGAATGTGTTCCGAAAAGGGAAGAAGCAGGCTTCTAGCACTGAAAAAAAGCAAGCAGTTTGCTTGAATGAGTTTATGCATATTTTCTGTAGTTTTATTTAAACAATAAGTATACAATGAGTTGCAGTATTCCATTCATAAGTTTTCTTTCACCGGACTTCGAGCTATGGAACAATGAATATTAATATCATCACACATTTCAACGCATAATTTTTCCGAAAATTCGATTTATATCACGAAAAGGCATGATCGTAAATAAAGGATTAATCACATACATATTGCCATCATATATGATTGATTTGATAGTTCTATTGTAGCTGATATAACCCTTTTAAAATACTAAAAAATCCATTAATATAATTAAATAGAATTTATTGGGCAAATATTTTCCCATCTTTAATTAAAAATGATCTCAAAGGTGCTGTATTTTTAATGAGATATAATCACATGTTACTAATTTTAATGTTGAACTGTTAATTACATCCCGTTGTGCCTCAATTATTATTTTTGAAGGGAGAAGTCAATAAAAGCCTTGGTTTTATGGAGCTCAACTTGATAAATGTATTGTCAATTCGAAAACACATAAGTACATAGAATCGAAAATATTATTAGCTGTCATTCAAAATAGCGCGAAATACTTGATTGAGATATTACAGTCTCCCACGCTAATTTAAGAAACAAATGTTAAAATCTCCTTGTTCATTTTGTTCAATCACTGACTAAAACAAGGAACTTTGATCTTTAATTAAACCACTTTTAAGCACACAATTGATTTATTTTACCAGAAAAAAACTCTCAAAATTTGATCATAGCTCAGCCTCATTATTTTTTGAGTGACAAGCTGCTGGAAAGTTCTTAAAGACACACACCGCCATCTAGTATGTGATGGCTAAAGCGTGTAGCGCTACATTTATTATTCACACTACAAAAAACACTCAGTTAAAAATAACGTAAATGTCATTTCGATATACTTAGTTTTTATCTTCGCTAAATTTTGATTGTAATTATAGGAGATTTGTTTTTAGTATAAATAGCGTGCAATTTTTGAAGTGATTCAAAAATTACACGCTGTTTATACTAAAAGCAAGTCTCCTCTAATTCTCGGAAAGAGAATGTCTTTCTATAAGCGCTCTCTTAAGAATGGTATATGGTGATGTAGTAACCTTCCTGCACAATGGTTTACCATTGTAGAAGCGAATTTTTCACTTAGAGGAACTACTGCTACCACTTGACATGATAGAGTAAGTTTTTGATACCATTCAAATTTGTGCTGGAAGTTCATCACGATATACCATTCTTAAGAAAGCGCTTATAGAAAGACATTCTCTTTCCGAGAATAAAAGATTAGAGAAATTACTTTCGGGAACTGAAATGGGCGATCAAAAGCCATCTGAATTTTTCCGAAAAATGAAACAAACTGCTGGAGAATCAAAAATTGTTTCAGATGATTTCATATTGAAATTATGGTTGAGAAAACTCCCACCATTTATTCAGGCGATTATGAAAACTAAATCTTATTCTGATATTCAAACTTTAAATAAATTAGCTGATGATCTTTGGGAAATAAATCCTTATCAAAATTCCCAAATTCATGCAATTACCCCTACAAATTCTTCCAATTCTCTCGCAAATTCTTCTAATTCTAACGATTTTACAATCGCCAAAACTATGTTAGAAAACCAACAATTAAAAAATGAGATAAAAGAAATTAAAGAAATACTAAAAAACTTGAGTTTTAACCTTCAAAATAATAATAATAACTTTCAAAGTAATTTTCATCAAAATAATAATCGATTTAGAAATCGGTCTCGTTCAAGGAGTAATAGTCGATTTACTTCAAACAATAATCAGCAACATGATTTATGTTGGTATCATGGAAAATTTGATGATAAAGCTAGTAAATGTGTTTCACCTTGCAACTATAAACAAAATGTTTTAAACTAAAAAGTTCCGTTATCCATGCGGCGGATAAATGATATTCCAAAATTCAATCGAGCCGCTTATTCATTAAAGACCCAATTACGAAATTTAAATTTTAAATTGATTCTGGTTCAAACGTTTCAGTTTTACCCGTCACTTATTCTTCAAAATTTAGTAATCCTATTGAAGCTTTATCAGCAGCAAACGACTCAAGCATCAATATTTTTGGTTCTAAAATTTTTGAGATTAGTCTTGGCCTTAGAAGATCATTTTTCCATAAATTTTAATCGCTACAGTCTCCAAACCAATTATTGGAGCTGATTTTTTAGCGAAGTTTAATTTAATTGTTGATTTGAAGGAAAAACGCATTATTGACCAAAAGACGAACTTAGGTTCTAATGGCAGTTTAAATAGAACAAACTTTGCTCCAATAAAATTTTTCGAAATTACATCTGAGTTTGGAAGTATTATAAAAGAATTTCCAGAATTATTACTAGAACCAGATTTCAATAAGTCAATTAAACATTTTATTGTTCATAATATTGTTACTAAAGGACAATTACCAGTTTCTAAATTTAGAAGACTAAATACGAATAAAACAAAAATTGCAAAAACTGAATTTGATTATATGATAAAAATCGGCATTTGCCGTCCTTCAAAATCATCATGTACTTCAGCTTTACATATGGTGCCTAAACAAGAATCTTCAGATTGGCGACCTTGTGGCGATTACCGGCGCTAAACGCAATAACTTACATCCACGATTTATCAACTAATTTAAATGGTTGCATAATTTTCTCTAAAATCGATATTCACAAAACTGCTATTACTACCCCTTTAGGTTTATTTGAGTTGACCCGCATTCCTTTTGGCTTAAGAAATGCAGCTCAAACATTCCAAGTCGTGATGCATGAAGTACTTAGCGGTTTAAATTTCATCTACTTTTTTCTTGACGACATCATTATTTTTAAGTAAATCTAAAGAACAACTGAAGGTACATATCCGGAAAGTTTTTAATCATTTAACGAAATACGATCTAAAAATCAAACTTTCTAAATGCATTTTTGGTGTTCCTAATTTAATATTTTTAGGACATGATATTTCAGCAGATGGTATTAAACTATCCGCCACTAAAGTCGATACCATCACCGAATTTCCCATTCCAAGCTCCATAAAATCTACTCAACGATTTCGTGGAATGATAAATTATTATCATCGTTTTGTTCCAAATATAGCTAAAATTGTGGCACCGATTTACGAACATTTAACCTTTTTACAAAATGATGTAAAATCAAATAAAAATTTCTCTTGGCCCAATTATTGCCAAAATTCTTTTGAGCAAGCAAAAGAAAGTCTAGCTAATGGTACTCTTTTAACTCCGCCATAGACGGTCCCAAGCCCGTTTGAGAAAGGAGGAGGGTACCCCTTGTTTCCCCAATCCATAGCTTCCATGATTTCTCATCCCAACCCCCCCCAACTAAATGCTAGTAAATGCTCTCGGAGAGTGCACATTGGGTTTACTGGTTCCCCAATAATCTAACATTAAATGTCGAGTAATGCTCATTACTGTAAATACATCTACACCTCTGCTACTAAATCCTGCTTACACCTCCTTTGTGAGGACGTAGGAGGGTGAAGGCGAATCTTCCTCGCCTGATAACGAAATCGACGTAGTAATAATGCCACCGGAAAGGAGGTTGGACGACGGGCTAACTCCCCGTCCCTGGAAAATCTTTAATTGTTTCGAAACCTGCAGATAGCCCTCGGAATGAATTGGACTCACGGCAACGACCTCGCAAACGAAAAAAGGACTATGGCATTGGATCCTGGAATGTCAGATCACACATTTACCCTGGCGCTGTTAAGGAACTTTTACAGCAGGCCAGTCAATATCAATTAAAAATACTGGCAGTCAAGGAAACGAATTGGACTGGAAACGACATTCAAGACATGAGATCGCACACAATATTTAAAAGCGGGAAATCGAGAATTTGGAGTGGCCTTCATTGTGCATAGGGAGTTCAAATCGCACGCCATTGATTTTAAGGCAGTCAATAAACGGTTGTGTGCGATCCGTATTAAAGCGAAATTCTTCTAAATCTGGCTGATTAATGTTCGCACCCCGACCGAAGAATAGGACGAAGAAACGAAGGAATCGTTTTACAATCACCTGGAAAGACTAGTCGACTCATTGCCCACAAACGACACAAAAATTATTCTGGGTAATTTCAACGCTAAGGTTAGCAACGAGCTATCTCGTCGGGGAACGACTGGAGGATATAGCCTCCACGATGAAAAAAATGACAACGGCCAGCACCTGATGGACTTTGCATGTAGCAGAAATCTAGTCATACGTTCGACTTGCTTCCCACATCGACGCATTCATGAAATGACCTGGGTATCACCAGATGGCAACACACAATACCAGATCGATCATTTTCTGATCCAACAACGTTGGGCCTCGAGCATACTTGACGTCCGCACATACCGAGGAGCCAATTGTAACTCAGATCATTACTTGATCAAATCAACCTATTGATGTCGTATGTCAAAGGCATGTTCAGCGAAGACCAGCCCGCTACAAAAATTTGTCATCGAAAGGCTCCAAGCGGCATTTGTGGCCAAAAATTTCACGGAAACCCTCGACAACCAGCTGGCTCTCATCTTGTTAGACGCATCGTTAAAAACGATCCGGACCATAGCAGAATAGACGATTGGACATCAAGTCCAGCGCAAGAGGAATGATTGGTTCGATAATGAGTGCCAGAATGCGTTAGATAGAAAGAATCAGGCGTACAAAGAATATGTAGGTAGGAAAAACAGGACGAAAAGAGAACACTATGAAAATCTCAGAAGAGTAGCGAATAAGATAGTTAGGATTAAGTAAAGAAAATACTATGACGACCAATCGAGAAGTATAGATGTAAGTTTAGCGGGCAATAACACAAGACAAGCATACAAAGTAGTGAAAAGCCTGAAGCGTGGTTATCAGCCGAAAACCACGCTCTGTCGTGATGACAGCAGCAATATAATCGCTGCTGAAATCAAGATTAAGGAAAGATGGGCAACATATTTCAAGCACCTCCTTAATCCTCCACACAGCTCCAGAACATCGTAGCCTATAGATGTCTGCGGAGAGCTTCTATTGCCCCACCAACTCTGGATGAAGTTTGTTCCATCATCAAAGCCCAAAAGAATAATAAAGCGCCGGGCATTGATGAGATTCCAGTGGAGCTCATCAAATATGGTGGCAGTAGTGTTCATCAAGCTATTCACAAAGTCATCCAGTACATTTGGCAACAAGAACATATGCCGAAAGAGCGGAGCCAATCAATTATATTCCCTATCCACAAAAAAGGTAACAAGCTACAGTGCGAAAATTACAGAGGCATATCACTACTTTGTAAGGCGTACAAAATATTTTCTAAAATCGTAGAAAATAAAATGAGATCATACGCCAATATTATTATTGGGGGGTATCAAGGTGGTTCTAGGGCAGGTAGATCAACAACAGACCAATTGTTCACAGTCAAGAAGGTACTTGAAAAATGCTGGGAGTTCAACATAGACGTACACCAATTTTTTGTTGACTTCAAGCAAGCATACGACAGTATTGATCGTAACGTACTGTACCAAATAATTCTTTGCTTTGGCATCCCAGCCAAATCAGTCCATCTTACCAAAATGACAATTACGTCGACGATGGAAGCTACCTGTCGATACGCGAGGTACTTTGCTATACAAGTCGAGCCAAGTAGTAGCCTTTGCGGATGACATCAACATTTTGTCACGGCCGTTAACAACTACCAAAGAACTTTTCCTGAAACTCGACAGTGAAGTAAAACTATTAGGGCTACAAACCAATGAAAATAAAATGAAGCTCATGACGTAGTCGAGGAAAAATAGCTCAAACACACAAAATATCACACTTGGCGAATACAGTATCGAAAATGTAAGCAAATTTGTATATTTAGGCGCTAAAATAACAAAAACGGGCAATGAAAGAGACAAAATACGCCGAAGAATACAGCTCACAAATCAAATATTTTATTCAGTGTTGACGATCTTGAAGACCAGCTGCATACACAGGAAAACAAAGCTCCAAGTATGCAAATCTGTGATAAGACCTGTGTTATGCTATGGGTGTGAAACATGGACCCTAACCCAAGCATCCGCAGATATATTGAACGCCTTTAAGCGACGGGTCCTGAGGCGAATAATCGGAGCGAAGCTAGACGGCGACCAATGGTGAATTCGATACAACCATGAGCTGTATGAAATTTTTGACGAACCGAAGGTCTCAAGGATTGTAAGACTGCGGAAGCTGCAATGGGCTGGACACATGAATCGTATGGACGAATAACGGATACCCAAGAAGGTGTTCGTAGGGAGAACTGAAGACCGGAGACCAGTGGGGAAACTGAGGAAGCGCTGGTCTGACTCGGTCGACGAAGACAGTTCATCGCTGCTTGGATTTTGGAATTGGATGACGCGATCACCGGACAGAGACAGGTGGAGGCGCTGTTTGCAGGAAGCGAAGGCCCGAAAGGGACTGTAGTGCTAAGAAGAAGAAGAAGAATGCTACTCTTTTAAACTATCCTACAGATAATGCCCCCATTTTGTTAGCAACTGACGCTTCAAATTCTAGTATAGGAGCAGCTTTGCAACAATATTTTAATGGCATGTGGCAACCTTTAGCCTTTTTCAGCAAAAAATTAAATGCTGCTCAAGGAAAATATTCAACTTTTTATCGTGAGTTATTCGCTATATATTTAGCAATAAAGCATTTTCGATACTTTTTAGAAGGTGAACAGTTCAATATTTTAACTAATCATAAACCTTTAACAAATATATTTACAACTAAAACTGATCAAAATCACCGTTACGAGATTATTGATTACAACTCTCAATTCACGACGGATATCAAGTATATAAAAGGAAAGTAAAATGTTGTTCCTGATGCGTTATCACGCCTCAATACTGATGCAATTAATCTTAAAGAGATTGATTTAAAATTTTTAGCTAGTGAGCGAGTTAAAGATCAAGACCTTATTATTTTCCGAGATAATACTGCTAATTTCAACTCCAAGGCTGAAATAGTTCCAATCGAAATTTCAAACAATATAATTTTATGGTGTGAAAATAGTTTAGGCACTTTCAGACCTTTTGCTCCTATTAATGTAAGACGTATCATTTTTAACTCTCTTTCAGACCTTTTGCTCCTATTAATTTAAGACGTATCATTTTTAACTCTTTTCATAATCTTTTCCATCCTGGTATAAGGGCAACTTGTAAAACAATTTCAAAAAATTATTTTTGGCCCAACATGAATTCAGACATAAATTTATGGGCAAAGTCGTGTGGGACCTGTCAAAAGAATAAAATTAATAAACATTTAAAATCAGAAGTTTCGCAAATCCCTTTACCATCTAAAAGATTTCAACACATTCATATAGATTTGATAGGTCCTTTACCAGCGTCACAAGGTTACCGCTACTTATTAACAGTTATCGACCATCCTGTGTTTTCATATTTTCCATTTAAACGCTATCATTTTGTTTTTTCCGACAAATATATATTTCGGGATTAAGTTGCTCCCTTCTTCAGTGCCAAATATTTTCTGAGGTTACAAGGCCTTTTCGAGGATATTTATACTCACCAAATTCGAATTACCTAACGTCTAATTGCTTGATGTCTGATTGCTTAAGGTCTAATTACTATTGGGTTTTATTACCTTTGTATCTTAATATTATTCTTAGCTTAATTATTTAGTCTTCTTTTTTTATTATTTTATTATTGCTCAGGGTCTAATTATTATTATTTATTACATAAGTAACTTTAATTTTAACTAGTACAATAGAAAACAATCTAACGCTATTTCACTATATCCAGGAGCCTAGAGTATCCATTTCCTAGGTCATCGTTGAGTCTCGTTTCGGTTGGTTGCCTCATGATCCACAATGATTCATACACGTCCAGTTTTCGCATATTTCTTACTTCCGTCACTACCGTTAGGTCGTCCCATTCTATTTGATGTCCTTCGCAAATGTGTTTCGCTACTGAAGATTTAACGTTGCTCGTGGTTCCTCGCTTCATCGCCGATTGTATCTCCTTAGTGTGCTCCTCGAATTATTTTAAACGTTCGTTTTGTTTGTCCAATGTATGCTTTATCACAGTGTTTGCATTTAATTTTGTATACACCGCACTTCTCATCTTTCTTCTTGCTATCCTTTGCATTTGTAAGCCTACTTTTAAGTTGAAACTGGACGCTGCTTGAAATTAGCTGGATGTTAGCTTGCCTGAGTAATCTGCTTAAGTCTCCGGTTAGTTCTGAGTTGACGACCGCTGCTCTTTGTTGTTCTCTTTGTTGTTGCCTTCTTTTTTGCATGTAGAGCGTAGTAAAGCTATCTCGTGCTCTCCTTTGTTCAATTTTCTTCATCATACCTGAAATCATCCCTGCTTCATTTCCGTTTTTCTTCGCTGTATCTAGGAT
Source organism: Odontomyia ornata (assembly GCA_963969285.1). NCBI lineage: Eukaryota > Metazoa > Arthropoda > Insecta > Diptera > Stratiomyidae > Odontomyia > Odontomyia ornata. The sequence goes on from OZ017739.1 coordinate 326,579,749, forward strand.
ATAACTTATTTCCCTCCTCCGGTTTTCCATACTCAGTGGTACTGACAGCATCCTATGTATCCATGCTCGGAAAGATGCCATTTTTTGTGATTATGCATGATTTGATGTTCTTGGTACGGTCCTTTGAGTGCTTGTATTTTTTCGGTATATGTCCAATTCTAATTTTCCGCTAACCCTCATAATTTTCAAATCGAGGAAAGGTAGTTCGTTGTTTGTTTCTTCCTCAATTGTAAAATTGATGTTTTTGTGGATGTTATTTAATTTCGGCAGCAAGTCACTCAGGTGTTTTTCATTTACTATGGCGAAAATATCGTCTGCATATCGAACCCAAAGTTTGGGCATTATGCTATCTCGCTCCATTATTTCTCCAATCCAGGACATAAAAATCTCGCTTAAAAACAGTGACAGAGGATTGCCCATCGGTGCTCCAGACTTCTGCTTGTAGTATTTTTCTCTGAAGGTGAAATAATTTTCCGACATGCACAGTGTTGTCAGCTTTATGATTTTTCTTGCTTTTCTTTTTCCTTCCACTGTTGAGTCTTTTGAAATAAGTTGATCTACAAAGAGTGCGAAGGCTTGTTTCACTGGTACGCTTGGGAACAGAGCCTTGACGTCAAAAGATTTTATTTAAAAGCCGACAAAGAAAACAAAGCAGTTATAATGGAAAAAGAAAAGTATGACAATATCGTGTTAGAAAAACTAAATAACGGAGAATGTTTTGAATAAAGGAAGGATCCACTTCCTGAAAGTATCAAACGGGTGGAAAGAGCCCTAAAGGAGTGCAAGGACATATTGGGTGAAAGGACGAACTTGAGAGTGAGCAACTCCGGACTTTCAAGAATCAAATGCCAACCAAAGATCCACAAGAAGGAAATGGAGATGAGAGAAATCATAACATCAACAAATGCTCCAACATCAAAATTAGCAAAGTGGCTACTGCAAGAATTTGAACATATGGGGATTTCGACCAACAAATACTCCGTCAAAAACCGAGATGAATTAATTAAAAAGCTTAGAAAGTACAATCGTTTAGAAAGTGAGGATAAAATGGTATCTTTTGACGTCAAGGCTCTGTTCCCAAGCGTACCAGTGAAACAAACTCTCGCGCTCTTGGAAGATCAACTTATTTCAAAAGACTCAACAGTGGAAGGAAATAGAAAAGCAAGAAAAATCATAAAGCTGACAACACTGTGCATGTCGGAAAATTATTTCACCTTCAGAGAAAAATACTACAAGCAGAAGTCTGGAGCACCGATGGGCAATCCTCTGTCATTGTTTTTAAGCGAGATTTTTATGTCCTGGATTGAAGAAATAATGGAGCGAGATAGCATAATGCCCAAACTTTGGGTTCGATCACGATATTTTTGCCATAGTAAATGAAAAAGACCTGAGTGACGCTGCCGAAATTAAATAACATCCACAAAAACATCAATTTTACAATTGAGGAAGAAACAAACAACGAACTACCTTTCCTCGATTTGAAAATTATGTGGGTTAGTGGAAAATTAGAATTGGACGTATACCAAAAAAATACAAGCACTCAAAGGACGGTACCAACAACATCAAATCATGCATATTCGCAAAAAATGGCATCTTTCCGAGCATGGATACATAGGATGCTGTCAGTACCACTGAGTATGGAAAACCGGAGGAAGGAAATAAGTTATATCCTAGATACAGCGAAGAAAAACGGAAATGAAGCAGGGATGATTTCAGGTATGATGAAGAAAATTGAACAAAGGAGAACACGAGATAGCTTTACTATGCTCTACATGCAAAATAGAAGGCAACATCAAAGAACTCAGAACTAACCGGAGACTTAAGCAGATTACTCAGGCAAGTTAACATCCAGCTAATTTCAAGCAGCGTCCAGTTTCAACTTAAAAGTAGGCTTACAAATGCAAAGGATAGTAAGAAGAAAGATGAGAAGTGCGGTGTATACAAAGTTAAATGCAAACACTGTGATAAAGCATACATTGGACAAACAAAACGAACGGTTAATATAATATGATACGACTTTGTTCATTTTTGCTCGCGTTCGTGGTTTCTGCTTGGTGTTGACAATTCCGTTTCGTCGACTCAAATTCCCACGTACGTCGAAAGAAGAATCGATATGCTGTTTGTTTTCAATGTGTCGACTGGAGCTGGAGGTAGATTTTAAAGTTATGTGTTCAAGGTTTGTCGTCACCGGTGGAATTCTGGCTGCTCTGTTCCTCGTGCGTATTCAGACGTGTAGATAGTAGAATTTTCTTTACCTAATCACCAATTTGATGTGTCTCTATTATTATTTTTGACGGGAGAAGTCAATAAAAGCCTTGATTTTATGGAACTCAACTTGATACTCATAAATGTCTTGTTAATCCGAAAAAACAATAATACATAGAATCCAAAATATTATTAGCTGTCATTCAAAATAACGTGGATCACTTGATTGAGATACAGTAAAGACGGACAAAAAACGGAGATTAACATACCTTCTTGTCCAGACTGAGATTTCTGCGGCATTTGGGCGCTGCAAAAAAACTGATGCGAACGCCAGAGGGTCCTTAAAAGGAAGAGCCGGAAATACTGGAGGAGGAAAATAAAAAGAACATTGAGAATTCGATGGTTACCGCTGTGATCGCTACCAAATGACCAAAGCAAGGGCCGTAAATCTCAAAATAATAAAAAACTGTCCTGAAGCCCACAAAGTGATCACGGCAGGAAAAAAAGGAGTGACCAGACAATTAAAGCGCCATTGTGTCATTTCATCGCCACCGTCGAAAATGTGGCGGAAGTATTGTACTTGGAAATGGAAGCCGATAACCTCTCCCAAGAAAGGTGGTCGCAAAGTACAATTGCCACCAAGTGACATGAAGAGGAAGAGTTGATCCGAAAAATGGGAGATGTTCTAAAATGAATTCAATCTGCATGCGACTCGCCAAAAATCAGCAAAGGAATAAAGATTAGGCACCTTGAACTAGAGGAGCCCTTAAACCGCATAGGGTATTACCGAAGAAGCTGGTTAACAGCCGAAGAGGACTAGAAGGCAGAAGAAAAATAGATGGCTATAGAAGCACTGAGGGGTATGCCTAAAGAGCACTTACAGATAGCTCCACCATCAAACATCAATCAAAGAATGGCGTCTAACCCAATTGAAGGAGCGAAAAAAGCCGCAAAGAAAGTCCTTCAAAAAGTGCCAGAAAATGAAGTTCATACAAATGCCCAACAGGCAAAAAGACCTGATTCGTAAAAGGAGAGAAAAAACCCCGACAATGACCCCGGCAGCAGGCACTGCTCGTAAGACCCCAAGATGGCCAATCCTAAGTGCTGCGGAATATCAGGGGAAACATAAAGCCCGAAGATACGAATATTGCCATTAAAGCAGTATGATCAACGTGGCTGGGCCACATTCTGGTCGAATTTAGAGCAGAGGCCGACAATAAAGAAGTATTTTGCAACGCAGTAAAGAAAATTCTCGGCAAAAGCGCAACTATAGCCTCGCTTGAGCCAATGGCAACAACGGAAATAAGAGACATTGACTTCATCACGGACCTGGCTGATGTAGAAGAGGCCATCAAAAGGGAGTTGCCTAGCCTGGGTAGGATCAAAGTGAGGCAGACACCAGTAAGCCAAAGGGGACAAAGTATGGCCATCATTGACTTGACTAAAAAGGACACCGAATAATTTCTGAATAAGTAAGTAAGTAAGAATAGGTTGGGTTTCTGCAGGATATGTCAAAGAGCAGCAGTTTTTCAATATTTCAAATGCCTTGGCTATAATCACAATGCACAATATTTCAAATGCCTTGGCTATGGTCACAATGCAAAGGACCCCATAGAAGTTCCCTATGTTACAGATGTGGTGAAATGGGACATAAACGAAAAGAGTGTATGAAGCAAGTGTACTGTATTCTTTGCGAGGATGCTGATCCAAGACCTAATCCTTGGCAAATTTTGGAATCAGGAAAATGTTGCAGTTTTCAGGAAGCCTTAGCCAAGGCAAAATCAGAACTTTGATGGCCCACATGCTGCAACTAAACCTACACCACAGTTTAACCGCTCAAAACCTGCTTGAGCAGTTTGCGAGGGACATGAAAGCCGACTTTTTGCTGCTGAGTGAGCAATACCATGATAAGAGTTCTGCATCATGGTATCCTGATGATACTAGTACTGCCACCATCAGCGTTCGGAACAGTGATTTTCAGGGGGAGAGCTGTGGACGGGGGAATGTTTTTGTGTGATTTCGGTGTTCAAGGACCACCTTCTTCAGTGGGTACCTAACGCCGAAAGAACCAATATCAACTTTCCAAGCCAAGCTTTATATTTTGGAGGGCGTTGTCTCGAACGCAGACGACAACGTGCTCATTGAGGAAGACTTCAACGCTAAGGCGATCAAATAAGGCATGTCTCAAACAGATCCGCGGGAAAATGAGTCCTAGAAATGGTGGCCAAGACGGCGCTCATCATATAAACACCGGAGATACACTGACTTTCCGTAGAAACCATACCGGACGTGGCATTTGCTTCGGAGTCCTTAGTACGGAGGATTCACTATTGGAGAGCATTAGAAGACTACTCAACCAGTGATCATCAGTGCATTCTGCTTGTGATCAGCGATGTTATCTTCCGGTGCCCATGCTCTTAACTTGCTGCAATTGGGTTGAACATTAGGAAGATGGACATCGAGAGGTTCATCGAGGTGCTCCGCTGCAGGGAAATTTGCAAGGAATGGAGGAACCGGCAGGTCAAGACGTGGTGAACTCAAATATGAGCATCATATTTGAAATGCTTCTATGCCCCATCAAAAACCCCGACTGATATTGCTGAAAAGCGAAGGTAGTGTCACAAGCATCGGCATGAGGCTCAACGGGCACGCAACTATGACGAGACATGTAACCAGGTAGCAGCATATCAATTGGCCAGGGAATATCTTCGCAAATTGATTAACACCAGCAAGGCTCGCTGCTGGTAAGATCTAGTGGACAATGTGAACATTGGTCCATGGGGTGCTGGCTATAAACTAGCTATGCGAAAGCATGGTACCCTACGGGTGCCTTTCATACTTCATGCGGAAAAGCTTTGCCCATCCCGTATATTTTGGCACTATCCGTGATGAAACAGCAATCGAGTGTCCACTCTTCACACAACCGAAACTAGAAGAGGCAGTCCTTTCACTGAAAAGAAATTAAAAATCTGCCATGGTGTAGTTTGAATAGTGAATCGAACTTTTATCTTTAAAAGGCTGCTCGATTATTTTTCATAGAAATATTTGGAATATTTTAAAATAACGATGTTTGCGAAAAAGATGTTAAAAAAAGTTTGCAAATAGTAAATTTAGCGCATAGCGCTTAGAACAGAGAAGAGTGATAAATTTTTCTATTTTCTACTCTAATTACAATTGTTCCAATTTTCGCTCCTTTTTTTCCTTTTCACCTGTCGTCTCTTAGCTTATTTGCCTTTTACTTGCTAACGAACCGCAGTCTTCAAAAAAACTAAATATATCCGCTTTTATTTGAAGTTAGTAAATCCTTCTTCCGTAGTGAATCCGATGAAAATTCCCTCTCACAGCTCTTCTCCCTGAAATCGGAAGTATTCCTTTCTTGCACCCCTTTTCAGGGGTTTTGTAAACTAATTTTACAAAACCCTACTAGTTTCGCGACCAGTCTGTCCGTCTGTCCGTCCGTCCGTCCGTGTGTCACAGCAGTTTTCCTCGGAAACTACTTAAGCTAGAAACATCAAATTTTGTACGTAGGTTTAAAGTGGTGATCTCTTCAAAATTCAACTACAAAAAAATTTTATAAGGTATTTGAGGGGGGTCTCCTCATGTAGGAGAGTGACACCCCGAAAAAAAAATTTCATTGAAGGTAGCCGATATGGGTATCAAATGAAAGGTCTTGATGAGAACTTTTCAAAACAGGTCTTTGTTTGCGCTGCATTAATTACTATGGCAACATATGGCTATGGAACAACATGCGCTTTTTATCGACTCAGACACTACAGTTTTGCTAGGATTTGCATGAAAATTTCAGGAATTATTAGTGTCATGAATATCTTTGAGAAAAAAACAAAAAAGTGGCTGTTTTAAATGCGAAGATTGAAGAATTTTTAGTTATTTTCCCCCAACTTCAACGTTTAAGGTGCATGCTTTGAACACTTGATTCAATTTAATGAATGACTGAAGATGAGTACCTGCAATTAATGCTCATAAGTGAAACAAGTCAAGGAGGTGGGAGAGAGCTCCTAGCAAAAGGGTTTTGTAACCATTCTAGGATTCGAAAAAATTGGCCATGAATCGATGATTTCAGTACAGGAGAGTGGCCCCTGAAAAAAAAATTCATCAAACGTAGCCGATATGAGTATGAAATGAAAGTTTTCATGGGAGCTTTTCAAAACAGTTGTTAAACTGTCATGAAAAATGTGTTTCCTCCGTCGCGGATGGACATCTGAAATAATTATCAAGGGAGATATTTATGAGTATAACAATAACAAAAACCTCAGAAGTCGATATTCGTTCAACTTTGTTAAAAAAAGTATGATCTTCGCATTTCATATTTTCTCCAATAAAATCGTCTTTGATATGTTTCTTGATTTGATTCGATCTGTTGACTGCATTTTGTAAATGAATACAAAACCCTTCTGACATGAGCGCAGGTCTGTTTACCCAACTTGTAATGTTATAATTAGTGAAGGATTTAATCTATATTCATATTTTTATTATATTTATATTATGTCTCGTTTTAATGTTGTTATTATTAATTAACGAAATTCAAACAAAAGAAAGCTAATTGCTACAAAAATAAGTTGAGTAAGTAGGAGAGAGCTCCTGCCAGAAGTTCTTTGCAACCATCCTAGGGCTCGAAACAAATTTTCTAGTAGTGTGAATCGATAATTTGAATTATTCATCCAATACTTGGATAAGAAATCGTTCCAATTTATGCAAAAGATACAGAGTTTCTTTCATAAGCATATTGCAGCCACCATTTTGATGGAGCTTAAATAATTTTTCTGAATGCTCAGCCGATTTAACGTATTTAAATTAGACACTGTTCCTTAAATTTTCATGAAAATCGGAAAAAAAATAAAAGTGCCTAGGTCAATTTGAAGTACGTGTCAACCATAAACACGTGTTATTGTTCTTGTAATTCCATTAAATTAAAATGGCTATAACTGATAATTTTCATGAAATTTAGTGCGTGTTAAGATCTTGTACCAGTCTATATAATTACAAAATTTCAAAAGCTTAAGGGCACAATTTAGATTTTAGAGGCAAAAATGTAAAATTTACAAATCATACTATCATTAACAAAGTTTATAGACAAATATGTAAACTCTACAAATCATACTATTCTTAACAAAGTTAAGCGAATTTTGATTTCTGATGTATTTTTTGCCTTTGTACTTATTAAGACCAACCTGTGTCATAATTTTCAGTTTTTCGGCTCAAAATTGTCCAATCGCGAGAGGGGGGACAACAAATTTTGGTATATTTTGCCACCCCCTGGACCCCCTGATGCATTAAATGACCTTTTTCTTTCAGATTCTTATAGTGATTAAAAAAATTTTTTTAGAGGCTACTTTGTCATACGGGGAGGGCCACTTAAAATTTTTTTTAATTTTTGTTAGGACCTAAACTTTTGAGAGACCATCATTTCTGACCTTTCCACGAAGTTTGAGCATTCTAGCTATTATAGTTTTAGAGGAAACTTGCTGTGACGCACGGACAGACGAACAGACAGGTCTCGAAACTAGTAGGTCTTTGTAAAAAAATTTTTAACAAAGTAGTGTTTTGTAATTAATATTCAAGATTAAGTTTCATAATTGAAAAGAGCAATTAATATGATGATGATAAAATATAAGATGAATTGCTAAACAAACTAACTCTTTCCTTTTGAGTAAGCGCGCGTTCTTTTCCAGAGGGAAGTGACGGTGAAAGTGAGTATGCCGCCGAAGGGATAGAGTTTCAATAATCCGCGAGTCATCGATTGTATATTGCGGTTCGGCACGCGACGCTGTCGACTGGCTTTGCATTTTTAATTAGAGTGGATTGATAAGGTTTTGGATTCGAGTCGTTTATTTCGGGCACCGCGTCGGTGTATGGTCAGGAACGCGTGATTTTGGTTGATGTTGACTTTTACGGATTTATCACTTTTTGACTAGACGTAGGGTTGGAAAGAGATGAAATTGAAGTAAAGAAAAGTAAAATTGTTTTGAAGGAAGGCTTGATGCGTTTCAAATTGGGCATTTTAATTAGTGGCTCATAACCTTTATTTTGGGACATCCTGCTTGCGGAAGACTTTCCACTGAAATTCCTTTCCGAAATAGCTAGTCTGCTAGCAACTAGCTCGAAGTAGACTCAGGGTGCCCGGACTTGTTGATATGATGGATACAGTCCATTGACACATTTCAAATCTTCACGTCTATAACCGAAGAAAATTCGGTATAAATTTTGCTTTGGGAAATCTCAAAGGAGGAACAATCTTAACACAGAAAAATTCAAACCGCTCTAACTTCGTTACGTACAATTCGATCTTCCTGAAAATTTCCTTATATATAACCATTTGTGATTGCAATTTGATCGAATTATGGGTATCGTTATTGTTTTATTGAACAAAGTGTAATATTGACAAATTATAGATACTATTACTAACAATATTGACCGAATTTTGACTTCTGACATGTTTATTTTTGTTATACTCACAATGGTCTACCATTCATGATTTTTTTCAGGTTTTTCGTATGAAAGTGGTCCATTTGCGAGGAGGGTGGGGTACGCAAACATTTCATATATTTCCCAGTACTGTTAAGGAAATTTTAGGACTTGTTTTGAAAAGATCTTATTAATACCTTTACAATGACACTTTACTCAACTTCTAATGGTGAAAACATTGTTTCGAGGGATCACCTCCCTATATGCGGCGACCCCCTTTAAAACTCTCTGAAAAATTTTTCCGACCCAAAACTTTCAAGAAGTCACCACTTTTCACCTTTCCACAAAGTTTCATGGCTGTAGCTTCATAGTTTCGGAGAGTAACTGCCATGACATACAGACGGAAAACCCTAAAAAGCAAAAATAAATGCGAATGAAACATATAATATTATTTCCTTTGGAAGTCGAATCGTAATCATTTGAATGCCGGATTATCTATAATACGTTTAAAAGAATATATATAACACAGTTTTCCTCTTTCACCTTGTTACGAATCAATATTTTCAATTATATTATCATCAATACCGTTGCTTTTGTATTATTTCTATTGTTCTCGGATTCTATTGAATATATTTGAGTACAAGTACCTCTTGTTGAGTGAATTCTTATGTCCTTGGAGTAAATCTTGTTCTAAAAATCCGCATTATAATCAAGGAAGAGTATCAAGTTGTGTATTGATCTAATATTTGAGCTTCATGAAAGGGCCGTGAGAGGGAGACTAAGAAAGGAATGAACGTGTGATAAATTTATCTTCAGCGATTTTGCACTTTGAAAATTTGATAGCTTTAAAGATATAAACATTATTGGTTATTAAAATTGCCGGTTATTTAGAATAACAGGATGAACTCTGTATGCTCTCAGATATCATTATATGCATTCATTTGACTAACAATGTTCATTAAATTCAAAGTAGATAAATTTACTACGTGATTCTTCGAAATTGGCAATAATGTAACGGATAATACACCATGTAATTATTCTTGCGTCATTGCTATTGGATACAATTTATTCAGTACATTGGAAGGAAAGCTTCGTAGTCGACCTTGATGTAAGTTTCGACTATCGAAAATATTTAGATACGATTGTTCGACCATGCTGTGCGTAGAATATATAACAAGTGTACGCTTCATTTCGCTCATTATTCACTCCACCGGTGTATGACATAGATCCTTTGACTGAAATGTTGACTACACCTACCTCACCTATTGAGTCTGAATGGTACAATCGATTTATTGACAGTTAAGAGATTTGATATATTGTGATGAAGAGAGTCCAATCTATGAGGGATTCGAAAAAGAAATTTGAATAATGGCGTGTTTATCAACGTAACTCAAATTTCTAAAAGTAATATGTATGTAGGTGTGTTAATAAGAAAATGAAGGTAAGATTTGCTTAAATGTCAGTGAAGTTGGCTCGCCTAATGTAAGAACCATGTGAACATATCTCAAATTTTGGCTTTACGTTTCCATTAAAAAAAGGAATCCTCAATCAATTTCAAACCGTTGGTAGATAAAATGGATGTTTAATAAAGTTTGAATTACCATTCAAGTTTGACTTGTTATTGCCCGTTTGCGGATAGAAGAGTACAAGCACGAATTACATTTGTTGGTTTTACGGTGGTAAAAAAAAATAAAGTTTTCAGTTTATGATAAAATTTGTTATTTATCGCTTCAAAGTAAAAATACAACTGATCTGATTCTATTCATTTAAAAACGTTTAAGCCAAAACAATTTTACATACTTTGCATTTCCATAATTTAGAAAAGTTTAAGGTTGCATTCTCGAATGTGAAAATATGATACATCATCAACTCGTGGTGAATGTTCCCATGACTTTAAGATCAAGCTTATGGTTGGGGCCTCGCGATAGGTGGATCACGTGTACACCTCCCCCCGAAAATGAGAGCGATGGCCAGATGAACCGAAGTTTTTGAGGCTTGAGGTTGTAAGGTGGTTGGGATGTCGGATCGCTTTTTCCTTGGATCCTTGAAGATCGTTGACAAAAACAGAGATAGAGTGATGAACAGTACAATGGTTAATAGGCTCAAGGTAATATAAAGTTGCTTAGGTTTGATGATCTGTAGCTCTTTAATTATATGATCCTCCGGGGATTGATAGTTCAGGTCCTTGAAGGAGATCTCAGCAGTTGTAATGATTTTCAATTAAAATCGCTCGAACGAAATCTGAACCGTCCTCTCATCGGTTCTATACGTGAAGTATTGGGACGTGAACAACGGACTGTACCCTTCAGGTCAACAAGTCCAGAGTTAGGAGAGGAGTTCAGTCGCAGGTCTTACGCGAACAGACTAATTACGAAATACAAAAATTCAGCCACCGGCTCACATGCCCGATTTAATAACGCGTCGAAAACATTAACATACGGAAGAGAAACCTACCATTACTATATTCCGTATTTCTTGTATTCTTCCAGACAACAATCACAAATGTATATGATTCCGCGTTCCCGAATATCACCACCGCGGTACCGAAAAATATCCTACTGTAACCCGAAACCGGAACAAACTACTCTAATGAAAAAACGCAAAACAAATTATGGTACCGCGTATCGAGCGCTACGCGAAACCGGCCATCCGCGGATTTCCACAACCCTACCCTCGTAACGGCATACATACCGTTCGCTATCAGTCTTGCCGAAAAAAAGAAGGGTTCGCTGGAAAGGAAAGACTGGGTTGTCTAGCAATTCATGTTATTTTATTTTAACATAACCTTGCATCTAGCAGTATTATTTTTAATATCTAGATGTATAATATTCTTCCCTTGCCTTAGATTTCATACTAAAACCTATAAATGGTCATTTTCTTCTATCTTGCTTCCTTTACTAAAAAATAAAAGACATGAGATATTAGTAGCAAAATAAAATAAAATACCCGTTAAAAAAAATAACTAAGATCAAGATTAAGAATGAAAATACAAAATAGTTGAGAAGTAAGAATGTCCTGTAAATTGTTCACCTTGTTAAAATAGTAATATTTAGTCTCAGTGTTAGTATTTTAAGTAGAAATGCATTTCGAACACTTCATCTTATAAATTTGTAACGTATATTTAAATCTCTGGTTTATCTTTTTTTTCTTTGTATGTCTGAAGAAAATTACCGAGCGACAGTTGAGATATAACCGTATGACAAGGGAGATATTTTGAAACCTTGTTTCCAATTTGAATAACATGTTTATTATGTGTATCTAAATACGAATTATTCAATTTGACGTTTCCATTTTAAGCAAAATGCAAATTTTATCCGAACATAGAATGGCAATAATTTAGCAAAGGAATCAACGGATTTTTTTTCCATGAAAAATACCTTTCGTATATATTATGACTAAAACTTATAATAGAATTTTTGTTTACATTAAAATGAACTCAGCTAAAATAAAACTAACTAGCAGCTACTTAAAGTCATCAAAGAAATAAAAACAAGCTTTTGTTCCATGCTTTTGCTTTACTCTACTTACAACTCTTTTTTCTGTTTACGAATAAGATCTCAAGTGAAATAAATACATATATATATATATATATATATATATATATATATATATATATATATACTTATATATATATATATATATATATATATATATATATATATATATATATAGATATAGATATATATATATATATATATATATATATATATATATATATATGTATATGTATATATATACATATATATATATATATATATATATATATATATATATATATATATATATATATATATATATATATATATATATATATATATATATATCTTTAATCTTAAGTCAACTTGCAAAATTTTATTCCTTCTAACATTTTATTTCTTCAAAGCCCGAAGTAAATATAATACTAAGATTCGAAAAAAAACTTCAATGTTCAATAAGATCCTGAAGGATTATAAATTTTATAAGTTCTGAAGATATTTATAGTTTATAATACCCGTATCTATGATATGTGGTGGAAGTGACTGTAAAAATAATTTCATGTGATTGCTTTATATCAGTATAATGGCTTTAAGCGTATCGTAAAGATTTGAAAAATTATCAGCATCAGATTAAATAATAAATATAAAAAACAAACAGTGAAAGCGAAGAACGAATTAAAAATAAATATGTTGAAATTTTAATAAAAGACAAATGAAGAGTATATGAAGATGACATCGAAAATGGAAGATAAATGAATCTTGGCTCCAAACATTCTCTAACAAGTTACAGTACATTGTTTTCCAATATTCAGTTTATATACTCATATATGTATATAATCTCAAGACAGTAGTAGCAGCCAAATTCTAGTTGTTAATTGCAGAACTATTTATATTCATAAATTTTTATTTTTATTTTCATGGTCAAATGAGAAATTGATATTAAATTTAACTTTCTTCCATGCTACAATTCTAATCATAAGACTCATTGAATTTTGGTTTCATTTTCTAATCCTTGCTAAAACTTTAATTTAATACTTTGATAGATGAAGGACGATTTGAATAAGCCAGGTTGAGAGCAATGTGATAAATATATATCCATTTATTAATTAATAGATATCAATACTTCATTAGAAAATAAAATAAGCGTTCAGAATAACAATACAGATGTTAGTTTGTCTATCATTTTCCGTTACGTAGTAATACGTAACTTCGAATTTGAATTTTTTCCAATTTTAATTTTTTTTTTTTCATTTTTCTTGTTGCAATTTTAATTGTGACGTTTAATTGTGTGTTTGTGGAAAGTAAATGCACGAGCATTTACTCCATTCCCATTTAGATACGTTATCAGTCACGGTCACTTCGCGAAGAGAATAGACAGTTTCAAAATGATCACAATTAACAACAGTTCACGGCTTTTCACACGTTTCTTCTCAAAATATCTTCTATTCTACGATAAAAGTTTTCTCTTAAACTTTCCCATCTATAGCCTATTGCTAAACACCATTAGACCAGGGCGGATCTGTTTTCATTTATGACATGCAATTTAGTACTGAAATGAATAGTAGGTACTTCCCTGAGTGTCCAACTATATCCCTGCTCGCACAAACTCCTCCCTTATTGCGAACAATTTTGCTGTCGTCTTCGTTTCATTGAGCCATCGTCAGGAAATCTATTGTACAGCAGCAAGATGGTGGTTTTAAAAAACGTAACTTCAGCACCCAGTAGTCTAACCTTGGCCTCCAAACAATTGCCGCTGTATTCATCCGACTGCCCATGACCACCACCAGTCGATCTACACTGACAAACAGATTTGTAGTTAGGTGCTCCCTTTGTGTTCACACTTTACTCACTTGATTTTCACGTTGAATTATGTGGAGGAACTGAGCCCTCATGCAATACCCTTATGTGGAAAGCAATAGAAATTGTAATGTGACGCCTACGCCCGGGAATCGAAGTGATTCCGATCCCGAACCCTTGCAACCGGCCAGATGGATATGTCCTCGAAGTGCCAGCGGACTTCATCTGTCGTGCGGATATCGTTGTGCAGAAAATATTTTTTTTCTGTCCGAATATTTAGATCTGTGGATATAAATATTCGAAATATAGAATTAATCCCAAACCCCGGCACATTTCGAGACATAGCCATCTGGAAATGCCCCTCCACCGTGGCCATCGAGAAAACTATGCCACTGGCGACAACTGGAGAGGCACATTGCCGCCATATGGCGTGCCATTCCACACACAGATGTTTTGTCCGAGGTGACAACCGGGGATTTTGACAGCCACATGGCGGCGAAGGAAAAGAAAAGAACTTTTTGTGGTGATCGATGGTGCGTGATCGTAGTTTGTGCTGTCTAGTACATTTCAAGTGCTTTTCTACCTCTTAACATACCTTCGTGACGATCGTTTGTGTGTAGGATTTGGTCGGAGCGAAACGTACTCAAGAAAACAAAAGGGAACATCAAACACTTGAGAAATTCACCGGAACATTGCCTCAGGCTAGAACATGGAACTCTGTCAAACTCAGCAAGAAGATCAACAGGCTCCAATCATGAAAGAGGTTAGTTTAGTTAAGAAAGACTTAGAAAATATTAGAATATTTTGTCTAGGTGAGCGGAAAGGCATCAGAAGACCATCGCGAGCTATGAGAAGGAATAAGGTGCTGCTGTCCTTGATCATCGTTAGTGGTTTCCTAGTGATATTCTATGCGAAAAGTGATTTCTTCTCACGAAAGTCACTATGGGCTATCTTTCAACCTGAGCTCGAAGAGATACGTCCCATCATAAACTTTACAGCTGAAATCAAGCGAATCAAGTATTCACCACGACACAATGATACCGAATATAATATATTCGTGATCTATGCCAAACATAACTACGAACTGCTGAAAAAGTTTGAGCTCTTCGCCAAAAGCTTAATTAAATATACAACGATCAAGGTCCATTTGCAGCCAGTTAGTCCACCATCCATTCTGGCTTTGTGATCGGCTTTATCATTGCCAGGTGTTGCAGTTGCCTGTCGCGAAACACTTTCCCGAGTGGCCATATTGGCAGAACGATTTCGCGATACCTATTTGTTTTCCGAAGCTCGCATATCCTTATCAACGCGGCAACCTCTTCGCAGACCAAATGTCACTACTTGGCAGCCATGTATGTATAATATAAAATAAATAGATGGTGGATAGATATATAGGCAAATAAGTGTAGGAAAAGAATTGAAGAAAGTACACTTATAATGGAAAGTTAAACATATTCTCATGTATATGATGTATGTATGTGTATCGACACTGACTATACAGCGCATTTTAATGGAGTTATTGATTTATTTTCTCCTCATGTCATTTTACGGATAACTTTTCCAAAGTTTAAGAATGAAAGAAAAAGAAAAAAACGATATAAACTATAAAGCGAGAAGTGAAATGTACGATTAGAAAGACTTTTGAGAACGAAAGAATAAATGATGATGTAATGATTAGATAGGTGAACTCAGGTCGCTATTGATATTAATTCAAAGTTATTCTGAGTATAAATTATAGAGAAGAAGCAATTCATACTTTTCACATTCAGTTATCCACAAAATCGGACTAGTCACTTCTAACAATGTCGATTGCAAGTCACATTGTAATTTTCAATATCATAAATTGAACTATGGTACATAAAAACTTTAAAATTAACAGAACTTATACCAATGTAGAGCATTTCTGCTCAATAATCTATTTTTTTATTTTGGTTGTAAATGTTGCAAAAGTCACAACGTAAACGAAATATGTATACGGTACATGTAAACCAATACAATGAATTATGCCATATTTTCGAAATTGAATCGGCAATATTAATTTTTTTGAGAAATTGCATTTGACTCATTTTTATGGAGGAACGTGTCGATTTATTGATCATTCTTCTAAATTTAATATAAGAATCATATTCTTAATATTGAAAGATTTAACCTTGTTTTTACATCCTTGAAAAGTTAATTCAATTGGTACGAATCGAACCGTTTCGTGCCATAAAGCATTGTTACATAATATTATTGCAAGGTAGCATTTAAATGACAACCTTTAACTTATAATGTCATTCTAATTCACACTGCGCAGCCTGAATTAAGACTTACCCGCATTTAAAATGTATTATTTTTTTTTTATCATGCGACCCTCCTAAGAACTAAATCATGTTCTTTAAATATGGCTTTCACCGTAAGCTATTTGTATAATATCTAGTATGAAGTGTCGTAAGAAAACGAAAAAAATAATGTACTTATCAAAATCGGGAAATCCAACGCAAGGAGAATAATATATGTTTAATAGGCGAAAGAAAATAAACATTTAATTGCTTTTAAGAACAAAGAAATTCGAAATATTCGTGGCATCTAAATTTTCGACAGTAAAAAGTGTTAAAAATCTTAAACAAAAAAAAAACAGACAAACGATTGATACCGCATTAGTGCGTATAAGACTTTTGCTAAGCGTTTTTTTTTATTTGTGTTGAAACAATTTCGATAGAATGCTTAGAATTAAAGGTTAGTAGGGTTTTGTAGATTTCCTATGAAACTCATAGAAAATAATGGACATCGAGAATAAATATTTTAAAAATATAAGTATAACATTATAGGATGGAACAATTTAAGCAAATTTATACATGTTATACAAAATACCCAACTTATTAGATCCCCAATAGTTAGTAAAAAGCAAAATAAACTTTCCACACGTAAATAACCGGAACTTTGTATGTAGCTACAAGTTCACTCGTAGATAATCTTAGAATGATTACGATTCAGTAGGTTTAAGTATGTACATTAAAACAGAAATAATATTTTATTCGCAGAGACGAATTTAAACAAGATAATAAAGTTGGAAACCTAATAACATCATTAACATTAACAGATTTATAAGAATTTAATGTTTGCAAAACCGTTCTCTAGAAATTTCTTCGAATTTCAGTTCCCTCGTCTATTTGTTATTAGCGTTGAAGTATAATCCAACTATTATTAATATAATTATTCAGGCCTTTTCACGAAAACGAATTGTGGTAATATTGTGTGCTAGTTTGGTTAGTCATCATTTAACTTGCGTTATCAATAGTGATTGGCATATTTTACCTTTTAAATTTATTATATATTAAAAAAAAATATACAGTTATATTATAGATAGATATAAACAAATTACATTTTATTGGAGTAGAAAAGACAAGTGACCATTTAAATTCTTTTTCATCTCATTAAATTTCAATGATATTAATTTTAGAATGAACTGAATATGCTGTGAAACACTCCATGCCGCATCGTTTTTTTTTATAGTCTATTTGTGAAGAAATCGGCTCGCAAATTAAAAAGATGCTAGTTTAAAAAAGTTTTTGATAGGTTGTTTTCTTAAACACACAGTAACCTTGATCATAAAAATTTCAATTGAAAAAACTTACTGGCTAAACAAAATTGAAACGTAAATTCCAAATGTATTTTATAATCTGTATATCAAAAAAATAAGTATTAAAAATGAATTGCTAAAAGATAACTAACGACTTTCCTTTTCAGTGGCTCGTTCTTTTTCAGTGGGAACCGAGAGTGTAGGGTAAGTATGCCGTCGCGAGGGTAGGGTTTCGACAAATCCGCTGAAGTCGGTTTCGCGTCGCGCGCGGTACGCGGTACCTTTGATTGTTTCGTCATTTCATTAGAGTAGTTTTCGTCGGTTTAAGTTCGAGTAGCATATTTTTCTGTACCGCGTCGGTGATTCGGTAACGCGCCTATGGGATTTTGTAGCGTTTTTTTTTGATTTGAGATCTGTGGATAGATCACATCCAGAATGAACGTAATGTAGGTTTCTCGTTCTGGATGAGTAATTGTTGACGCGTTTGGAAAACGGGCAAGTTCAGGTGACTGAAATATTGTAATTGAGCGTAATCCATTCGGAGACCCGCGACCGAAATCCTCTCCGAACTAGCTGGCCGACAAGCAGTCACCGCATGAATGGGTTACGGTGCACGGATTGGTTGACCTGTTGGTACCATCCGTTGGCACTACTCAGACTTAACGTCTAGAACCGATGAGAGGTCGGTTCCGCGTTCGATCTGAAAAGCAGAAAATCATTACAAAATTAACACATAAAATTTATTCATAAGACAATTCGTTACCTGTCTCCACACAGAGTCCCGTGGAACAATGCGCAGTTTCATTCACGAAATATGAATAAAAAATATCCAAAAATATTTTATTGATTGATTTAAAATACTAAAATTTCAATAAATTAAAAACTTTATCACAAAACCATCACGCCATCTTGCCATCTGGCCCGTTCACTCTCAGAAAAAACTGAAGTAGGATGGGAAGTCATACGGTGGCAAATTGCATATGTATTAGGCAGCCTACTAATGGTCATGTGTGTGGTGGTGAAGTCTGCTGCCAGGTGGCTTCTCATTCAACGTTCGTTTTCACACACATGATCACCTTCCTCTCAGCTGACCAAAAGCGGTTCAAGAACAGCGAGAGGTTTGAGGGTGCGTTCCGATTTCCTCGACGTCAATAACGACTGACTAATAATTGGCAGTGGCGTAGGGCCGATTCATTACACAGTGTAGTTATTTTCTTGGTTTTTTAGCATTGCCGGGTAAATATTTATTTCGTCCCAATGTTTATTTTCCGGGGTTACATATTCCAATTCATTAATTTTGATGTTACAATTTTTTAACGTGGATAAGCTTTGTTCCTTTGAGTTTCTGGTTACTGCGTCCGCACGATGAGGTTATATTGACTTCTGTTTCGCTGTTAATCAGGATATAACCAGGTTCGGATTGTGTGATTTCGTTAAGTGTGTCGTATGCTCAGAGTTCGCAGTTAGCGGTTTTATTCCTTAGCAAGTTTCCAATGCATTTGTCGAGTTTTGGTTTTTGAAGTAGAGCCGATTCCTTGCAGTAGTAGGTAGTCTCGATTTTTGGGCATTTCACGTCGATATACTGAATATTATATAGGGATATGATAAGGAAGGGAGGAGTATTTATGATTTTTGTTTGATTGATGGGAATAGGAACAATATGGAAAATTGAGTAGTTAAAATTCAACAGTTGTAATGATTTTTAACATTTTTAGTTCAAATGCGGAACCGACCTCTCATCGGTCCTAGACGTTAAGTCTGAGTAGTGCCAACGGATGGTACCACAGGTCAACCAATCCGTGCACCGTAACCCATTCACGCGGTGGCTGCTTGTCGGCCAGCTAGTTCGGAGAGGATTTCGGTCGCGGGTCTCCGAATGGGTTACGCTCTACTACATATTATTTTCAGCCACCTGAACACGCCCGTATTTAAAACGCGTTATCAAAACCAAACCATACGGAGAAGAAACCTACTTTACGTTACTCCGTATTTCTTCATTCATCCAGTTGAGAATACAAAATCTAATTTTCATTCCACGTTTCCGAAGTGCCGACGCGGTACCGAAAAATATGCTACTCGAAATTAACCCGACGAAAACTACTCTAATAAAATAACAAAACAACAAAGGTACCGCGTACCGCGCGCGACTCGAAACCGACCTCAGCGGATTTGTCGAAACCCTACCCTAGCGACGGCATACCTACCCTGCACTCTCTCTTCCCACTGAAAAAGAAGAACCGCTGAAAAGGAAAGTCGTGGTTAAATTTTAGCAATTCATGTTGTTATTAACAAAAATGGAATAATTTCATCAATTATCACATAAACTAACTTCTATTAAATTCTTACACAATACTGTCAATTCGAGCACTGGGCGTCGTTTATCTTCTATTGGATTGGGTTTTTTTTTTCTTTTTGTTCTTTTAATTTACATTTACAGTTCTCTATCAATCTACATACTGCCTGCACCAAAAATTAAAAGTAATTTCTTAAGCTTATTCAAAACTATTCTTGAGGATAACCTCTCTTATCGAATATTTAGTTGTATAGTATTTATATTTTTCTATATCCTCTTTTGCTATAGCGAATATATACTGCTTATTTGATATTAGGGTATAGTAAATAAATTCTCCCTATGTGACAAGTTGTTAACGATGCAAATAATTTTTATATTTCCAATATAATGTAATGTGTTCCTTTGATAAGTGATGTATCTAAATGGGCATTTATGTTTAATTGTTTTAATATGTTTCCATTTTCAAATAGTGGAATGATCAATGCATGAAACTAAAAGCAGACCAGATTTGATTGTTCAATTGAATTTATTTGCTTACTCATAGCAAGTGAGATTTTGCAAATTTAAAAAAAAACTGTTAAAGTTATGCGTTCAAAATTTCCTGGACAGGTATTTCAATTTTCGCCTGTGTTGCTCAACATAAGGCACAGGATTTCTTTCCTTACTCATACAAAAAAATCAATAATCAATCCAGCCCTCACAAAAAAAACAAAAAAAAATAGTTTCCTGATGAGTATTTTTTCGTTTGTTGAAAAGCAATAATTCAGTACTATTCCAGACTTATTTAATATTGTGAACACATATCAAGTAGCAATGATCAGTAATAAGCTAGTTGGAAAGTTCTTGTTTGCATTCAAATATTTTGTAATCAGTTTTGATTCTTTTAACAGCTTTAAAGGTTGTAGCGTTTTAAATGTTGCTCATCATTTTTAAAAAAAATATCAAGTAATATTAAATTAACTTCTACATTGGACAATTTTATTTTGCATTGATACTTGTTTGTCGCGGGAGATTAAAAAAATTCATTTTGTTTTTAGGCCTTTTTGTATTTTTCTGAATGTTTAAGTTTGGATTTTATTTATAAATTTCGTTGGTGGAGTGATAAGATGTGTCTTTTTCATTATTTCTTCTTTTAGATCTCAAACCTTGGTTCATTGGATTATAAGGATCCACGCGTAAAGGAGAAAATTAAAGTTTCAAGTGCGTATTAATTATGACAAAATTACCTTAATCGCTAAGGTTTAAATGATTTTTCGTCCGACAATGCATTGTCATGATTCACCGGAAATGATATTTTTCATATTTGAATAATTTGTATATACAAAATAGTTCTGTATAATTCTAAGAAACTAGTCGTTAATAGTCGACGAAATAAGGTAACATCCTAAATGAAATAGACTTTTGTGTTCTTAGCGTTAACAAAAATCAATTTTATGTATTGCTTTTGGTTCATATGTTCGTAGACACTTCTATTAAGTAAAGTTTTACGCAGAGTTGTTTTTCATATATCTCTCCGCGTTACTGACTATCCTTTCGTCAAGGTAGTAGAAAAAGTTAAAACGAACGCTAACATAAAAGCTGATATGATTTTGTAACATCATAAAATTGGCAAGCGGATACGGAAATGAAGTTAACACAAATCGCCTTCTCGAATTTTTATATAAATCACAATTAAATTTCTTATTCAAATAAAACTGGCAAGTTCACACGCACACGCAAGAATATTTTTACCACATTTCGTTCACAGCAAAAAGTTTTAAAATTTGAAGCGGGCATTGAGTTAACGCCTGAATACCTCCAATCCGTAACATTGCAATACTTTCGTAGGCGTTGAATTTGAAATGCTTAAGCAATACTATCTTACATATTAACATTATTTCCGGCACGAAATCAATTCTCTCTTCACTAATTTAATGTTGCAGAGTTCATGGATACTTTCTTCATTCTATAAGCTATTGTTTTACTATTTGAACCGGGGGTAAATTATGGAGAAACTTTTGTGCGCAAAACTAGCTTCCATACGATGCGACATAACCTAATGAGACCTAGATGTATCATCTGGTAATGGAGGCAGCAAGACCTGAATTATTTCAAGCTGGTGTAAATGTTGGCCCCCTTATAAAGGAGGATATTGCGCGAGTAATATTTGCTGAAAACGATCTGACCTGGTAGATAATACTTCCTTGACCGCACATATGAGGCGATATCCGCACTTTTGTTTCAGCAGGCTCCCACTTGCAGAAAGTCGATCGTTCGCTTTTAGGACGTCTTTCGGCTGCCATTTGTAATGATTTTCCACCTTGAATGGTTGTGTCAGCAATCCAGTTTATGGAGCGATGAACTCTTAATTTAGTTTTACCCACATTTAGGACCGCGCCAACCTGCTGCTACCGACACTTTTCCTTTTACTCCATGTGGCTGTCAAATTTTTCCGGTTGTCACATCGGACAAAACAGATGTGTGTGGAATGGCACGCCATATGGCGGCAATGTGCCTCTCCATTTGTCGCCAGTGGCATAGTTTTTCGATGGCCACGGTGGAGGGGCATTTCCAGATGGATATGTCTCGAAATGTGTCGGGGTTTGGATTAATTTTATATTTCGAATATTTATATACACAGATCTAAATATTTGGAAAGAAAAGAAATATTTTCTGTGCAACGATATCCGCACGACAGATGAAGTCCGCTGGCACTTCGAGGACATACCCATCTGGCCGGTTGCAAGGGTTCGGGATCGGAATCACTTCGATTCCCGGGCGTAGGTGTCACATTACACAGTTTCGGCATTTAAACATTAAAGATTACACTAGTATCATTGTAATAGGCTTGTAATTCTAAAAGTTCGTAAATGTGTTCGCTTGATATTAAGTTTATATATTGTTTTTCGAAAATAAGATGAATTTCGTTGAGCTCTATCTGGCTTAAAATCTGTTTTGGTATAATATTTAGTGGTTTCACTTGAAATGTATAAAGATGTCGGAAGAGATATTCAAGACCATCAAGGGGATATCAGATGATGTTACATGGATGTCCAACACGTGTAAGCTGTTACATCGATAATCCAAGGAGGAACAAGTTATTTAATTGATAAAACGGCAGCTACGCACAAACTAACACATACACAGGTGATAAAAAACTATACGACGCCTCAAACTAAGCGCCGCTCAGATGTCATATCCCAGAAACAGATCATAGTCCAGCCAAAAAAGCATACATCGTCAGATAAAACGCTTGTTGATTTTAAGTCTAGGATAAGACTGCTAGGGCCTATTCGCAATGGGAGGGGGCGGTCATTAAAACAACGGTCAATGCCAACGCATCTGAACTATACAGATTAACCATGGATAACATGCAGGATGAGTACGACATTACCGAGACAAAAATACGTCAAACCAGACTGGTTATAGATGGGCTGGATAATCAATTCACAAATGAGGAACTACGAAATGAAATACAGGCGCTAAACCCTGATGTTGGGAATAGAGAAAACACACATTATTAAGGTAACTGTAAGAATGTATAAAAGACTAGCTAACAAACACGTCAACATTGATTATGGGTCATATTTTGTCAAGGAAGACTTTAACGTAACGAGATGCTTTAAGCGCTAAAAATACAACCATAAGGCGTCGAAATGTGAAGGAGAACAAATATGTGTGAAATGTGGAGGAAAGCATGAGCTCAAGGAATATGAAAGCACACATGAGAACTGTTACAATTGTATGGGTAGTAATAAGAATGTTGATCGCTCACACAGAGATGACTCGTGGGAGTGTCAAGAGTATTAAAGAAGGATTGTAATTGCTAGGAGGAGTACTG
Organism: Odontomyia ornata; assembly: GCA_963969285.1. NCBI lineage: Eukaryota > Metazoa > Arthropoda > Insecta > Diptera > Stratiomyidae > Odontomyia > Odontomyia ornata. The sequence goes on from OZ017739.1 coordinate 326,603,325, forward strand.
ACTATAATTTTGATGATGATTATTAATCACAAAACTAAATCAAGTGACAAATTATCTATCTTTTATGCCAATATAAGAAGCCTACGACACAAATTGAGTGATATTCAAATTTATCTGCAGCAAAATCCTGAAATGGATCTGATTATACTAAACAAAATATGGGTCTATCCTGAATCAGCAAAGTATAACAATATTCCGGGATATAACTCCGTTTTCTCCTGCAGGCCCGGAAGAGGAGGAGGTACAGCAATTTATATAAAAATGCAATTGATTTCGTGACAAAGAGAGTGACATCTGACATATATAATATAATAATAATTGTAATAACCTGCGCAGGTGAACAAATAAAAATCAGTACTTACTAGAATCCCAACCGTCTCAATGTGCAGGATTTCTGCACAGTAATAGGTGTAATACACTCTACTGAAAAAAATCGAATCACAGTTGTTGACACAAACATAAACGTGATTGCAGAATCTCCAGAATCGAGGATGTACAGGATACCCTGGAAACAAACGAAGCGGTCATTGTCAATAAGGACAAAATTTGTCGCCCGACTTCAAGTACCTGCCTGGATCACATAGCAAAAAATGACAAAAAAAATTGCTGAAAACATTAAATACACACTTGAAGACTGGCCGGAGTTAGATCATCGTGTTCTAAAGATTGTCGTCCATGGTCAAAGTCTCAGAAAGCAAAAATTACTCTCAAAATATTCAGATACTTAGACAAGGATCTTTTCAAATCTAAATTTCACCGGTTGCTAACAAACCGAAAACCTGAAAACCTTATGGAGCTCAAAAATATTACTACAGAGTCCAAGCATAATTCTACCATTGAGAAAAAGATTAGATGTCGAATATACATCGTTAACAAAGAAAGTTATTGAGGCTAGTATTAACAAAAGGAAGACTTATAAAAAATACAAAAAGAACGCTGAAGATCACGCACTTAAATATTTGTATAACCAAGCCCTAAAAGAATCAAAACGTCTCATAAAAAAAGCAAAACTTTCATATTACTCCAGAAGATTAGAAACAGCGGCGGACAACTCACACGAAATATGGCAAATAATAAATGAAATAAAAGATAATTCATCACCCTGGATTATTTCATCAAATGCTGAATTTTTTGGCATGGACTCTAACAATGCAGCACGCCCATGTGGAACAGCAAACTCGCTAAATCACCTTTTTTCAAAACAATTGGTAAATAAATTACCAGGGAACTTGGTGAAAAGTCAACTAGCTATTTCAATATCATAAATAGCCCACCTAAGTCCATCTTTCACATTCATCAAACGACTAAAAGAGAAGTATTAAATACAATCGAAAATTAAAAAACAAAAATGCAGCACCAGGTATTGACAACAGCACCACACATGAAATTATTCTAGTCAAAGAGGAGATAGCTGAACCACTGGGAAATTTTATAAACGAGCATATTAGAAATGGAACATTTCCGAACGAAGGGAAACTGGCAAAAATATGTTAATTCCAATATTCAAAGTAGGAGATCATCTGGACCCGAATAATTACCGCCCTGTTACACTTTTGACAGCCTTTAGTAAAATATTCGAAAAACTTATAAATAATCGTTTAAAATCTTTCTTCATGGACAATTCCATCATAAATCCGAAACAGTTTGGGTTTTAAAAGAACAAGAGTACTTTCGATGCGTTACTTTCTGTTTCACGTTACATCAATGAAAGTCTTGATAAAGGAGATTATGTTATTGCAATTATTGTGGACCTGAAGAAAGCTTTTGATACGGTAGATCATGACCTGTTACTTCAAAAACTTGAATCGTATGGTATACAAGCCAAACCAAAACAACTTTTTAAAAGTTATTTGAATGGAAGATTCCAAAGAACATCGGTTAATAATGGCTTGAGTAATCTAGCAGCAATGAAATCAGGGATTCCTCAAGGATCCATACTTGGAGCAACCTTGTTTTTGCTATACACTAATAATTTGAATATATGTAAACTGAAAGCTCACCACACATTATATGCTGATTATACTGTACTTCTTTATTCAAGACATGATAAAGTTGCCATGGAGAATATCGTCAACGAGGATCTAGATAAATATCGTTCAAGGGTTATAGAAAACAAGCTAGCATTGAATACTACAAAGACAAAATACATCATTTTTAAACAGAAGAATAAGGAAGACATAGAAGTTGACCTAAAAATTAATGGCGTAAACTTGCAAGGAGTGTTTGAAATTAAATATCTCAGTCTTACCATAGATCATCGTTTGACATGGTTGCCACACATAAATAATTTGAGGAGACAACTAGCACCAATGATAGGAGTGTTGAGAAGATATGGAGGTTTTCCAATGCATATAAAGAAACTTGTATTAAATACATTTGTACTAACAAAGCTACATTATGCGGTGGTCGTTTGGACTCAATCGTCAAAGCAAAACCTTAATATTATATCCAGGATACTAACTAAAGCCTATAAAAATATTCTAAACCTTCCAATTCTCACTTCCAACAAGACTAGTGTATCAACGGACCAATGCACACACCTTCAGTCAAATCATTACTATGGAGAAAGCTAAGTTTATCTTCAAATGTCTAATTTCCAGTGAATCAGAACGAAGCCCCTTAGTAAAAATATCACAAATAAATCCATATAATTCAAGAAATGCCAACAATTTTGTAATACCTTACACTAGAACTGATCGACTAAAGAACGATGCGACGATTGATGCTCTGCGTATAGTTTGCCAGGTGTCAAATTGGCAAAATGCAAAGTGTGAAATATAAAAATGTACAGAAATGTCGCCACATTACTATACAACAATCTTCCAGAAACAGTGAAAAACGTAAACTCATACAATAATTTGTTTTTAAGAAAAGACTTAAGGAACATCTGATAAATTCAAAATAATGATAAGTCCGGAGGATTGAAAATACTGTATCTTAGGGCATTTTAGACCCTAACGTCGAGATACTTAAAGACAGCTAGTTTTTATAAACTCAGTTTTTTTTTACTGCGTCGTATTGTAACATTTTTTTTATCTCTGAAAACTATTCACGAATAGGACTAGACTTGCAGGAAAGGAGTACTTCACAGCATTTTGTGTGCCCCTTATACCGATGTTTTAGCATTGCCTGGAGGCACACGTAGGAATCGACGACGTGTGAAGTGCAGATTGCATGAGCGTTGTGCGACGATGAAAGAGTGATGGAGAGAGTGGTAGGGAATGGAGGTATTTAAAAAAAGTTTTGCAAGGATAAAAGCTTCTGCTATGTTTGTCAAGTGAGTATTTAGCATATCGAGACTATAATTTATTTGTACCAGGAACTGTAAAAATTGAATATGGTTATTATCGGCTCTTATTTAGTTTCGAATTTGATTTAGAGTGTGGTTCAGGTAGCGTTTAATCGTATCCTGCTGACAATTTATGTGGTTTGTTATATTATCAAACCGTTGTACCATTTTATTGTTTATAGTAACTTGTTGATTTAGGTTTGTTTTAAGGTTATTTTCATTGGCCATTATTGCTTCTAATTCTTCGCTCAATTGAAGTGCGTCGTTTGCGTCCATGTTCCCGGTTATTCCTTTGATGAGTTTTCCGAGTTCGTTGATAAGTGAGTCGAGTTTATATTTTAACTCATTTAGTTTTAAGTTCGTTATTTTTATAGAGTCCTTTAAAGTGTCGATTGTGTCGAGAGTGAGTAGAGAGTCTTCAATTTTATTTATGTTCGTTCGATATTGTTCAAGACGAATTATGTGTAGAAGGTTGCTGTCTCCTTGAATGGTCCTGGCTGGTCCAAGTTGCAGAGGAAATATCCCGTTGCTGTTCGTGAGGTCGTCATAGCCAAAGGTAGAAGTCTGAAATTTACGTTTTCTTTTTACTTTCGATTTATGATGTTTTTTGTTTTTAGTTGTGATTAGTGTAGGGGAGACCGGGGCAAAACGAGGTTCGGGGCAGAACGGGAAATGTTCTTGTGTGTGTGTCTCGTACACGCAAATGCACAGGTAACAGCGCCATTTACACGAACTTCAGTCGGCTCGCGCCAGTCACACTGAGAGAAGCGTGTTGAGACTTGTTTAAATGCACTGTGCAAGAAAAAGTTAATTTGACCTAAGTTTTACGTACTTATCTTGGAATCGTTGATGTGTTATCAGGTGAGTAAGTTAATTTCAGTACTTTTTTCAAAAAAAGTTGTTGTCGTAGTATCGAATTTTGATATTAGTTAAATTTAAAACATGTCTGTGTTATAGGTTAGAAACGCTTGATTTTGTTTTGAAATAATACCGATGGGGCAAAACGATCGGGGCATAATGGGATACTATCCCGGTTTGCCCCGAGTTTAATGACGTTATGATTTATTTATTTTGCAGCCGAAATGGTTCGAAACTATAAGATAAAGACAGAGCGTGCAAAATGGGATGAAGAAGATATGAGAAGAGCAGTTAACGATGTCATTTCAGAAAGGATGGGATTTCTTCGAGCCTCAAGTACATACAATGTGCCAAAATCAACTTTAGAACGTCGAGTCAAAAAAGCGCGAAATTATGAAAATGAAGACACCGATACAGATAGCGATTGTGGGGAAAAAATAGGATGATATAAACCAGTATTTAATCAAGAACAAGATGAAGAATTGTCTACGTACGTAAAAACTATGGAAGCAAGATTATTTGGTTTAACAGGTAAAGAGCTTCGTGTTTTAGCTTTTCAATTAGCCGAAAGAAACAAGATAGAACATCCGTTTAAAGCCGACAGTGGTATGGCTGGAGAAGACTGGCTCAGTGGTTTTTTGAAGCGAAGCCCAGATCTTTCTTACAGACGCCCTGAGCCTACTTCTGCAGCGAGAGCTATGGTCTTTAACAAAGTAGCAGTTAGCGAGTTTTTTATATTGCTAGAACAGATTGTTGACAAGTATAAACTGTCTCCCGATAGAATTTATAACATCGATGAAACTGGCGTTAGCACAGTACCCAAGAGTTAATCAAAAGTTCTGTCTTTAAAAGGCCAGAAACAAGTCGGATGCTTGTCTTCAGCAGAAAGAGGTTAATTAACAACAGCCGAAATCGGTTTTAGCGCGACAGGAACTTATGTTCCTCCAATGCTGATATATGCATGCAAACGCATGAAAAACGAGTTGCTGGATGACGCACCATCAGGATTTTGGGGAACATGCAGTGACAATGGCTGGATTACATCGAAATTTTTTTTTTTATTGAATTATTGTTGAATTTGGTAGACCACCGAAAGAGAAACCTGTCTTACTAATACTTGATGGACATGCGTCGCATACTAAAAATCTTGAGTTGATTGATTTTGCAAGAGAACATCATGTGATACTGTTATGTACCCCACCATACTGCACCTATAAATTACAACCGCTGGACGTTGCCTTCATGTGACCGCTGAGAACTTACTACAGTGCAGAGGTAGAAAAGTGGTTGCGAGAACATCCTGGTTGCATTGTTACACCTTACCAAGAAGCAAAGGTTTTCGGGGCAGCTTACTTTTAGGCTGCAACTATGCTTACTGCCATAAACGGATTTAAAAAATGTGGAATATGGCCAGTAGATAGGAATGTATTTACGGAAGCTGACTTCATCGCCACTGTAACTACTAATACTGAAGAAATAGTACCCGCTCAAGATCTGAATGCAACTTCCAACGAATCTTCATTCCAACCTGCAGCTTCTTCCTCAATAAGCATTTTAGCGAAAGTCACTGCAAGTCATGATATCTACAACAAAGAAAATGAAAATCCAACAACTAGCGAAACATCACAGCCTGTTGCTTCAACTTCATCTGTTTTGGTAAATTCTTTCGCAGTTGATCTAAGCCTGAGTTGATCTAAAATCAACCCAGCCTAGCGTATCAACAACTGTTTTCAAAGATTTAGTTGCCACTAACAAATCCGATGATGACATCTTGCCGAGCACCTCTGAAACGGATTTTATTGAGCCTAATGTTCCACCTTGTCAAAAAGGAAAAAGTCTTGATAATGCGTTACCCGCCCAGTCAGAACCTTCAATGTCAATTACATTAGAAAGAGAAAAACTCCCGAAAGACGAACTTCGTTTCTTGTTAGTCCTGCACGCATAATGGAAATTCCAAAAGAAGTCAGGACTCAAGCAAGAAAGACTAGAAAACGGGGTAAAACCGCAATACTTACGGATTCTCTGTACAAAAATGATCTCAAACAAGACTTAGAAAGTAAAATGAAGAGAAATAAGACTGAGAAGAAAAAGTATAAGAAGACTGAAGACAAAATAAAAAAAATAGGACAAAAAGCTCACAAGAAGCTTGAAAAACTAAAATGAAGAAGCGCAAGAAGGAAAGTGAGACTGTCTCTTCTGAAGACGAAGAAGCTGATAATGACTGTGCTTGCATTTACTTTGGGTACTTATATTCGGAGTCAACCAAAGGATGGGTTATATGTAGCATATGCCAAGGCTGGGCACATAATTCTTGTGCTGGAGTAGACGAAGAAGACGATGAATCGCATATTTGTGATCGTTGCCAGCCTGACTAAAATATATGCTCATTTTGCCCCAATCAATTTCCCATTTTGCCCCGGCCACGGGACAAAATGGGAAATTTGAGATCCTTGCTTATATTCGTGATTACCCAAAAAATATATGATTTAGAAATAAAAAACTTTTGAATTTATATAGGCGGTTTATACATGTTACTATGTGATTTAATTTTTTTCTAATAAAGAGTTTAATTTTCATATTATGATTATTTTTTTCTCAACTATCGCAATTCGCCCCGGTCTCCCCTAACGTTTTTATTTTTGCTAACTTTATGTTTACTAAACCTAGGTGTGAGCTTATTTCCCTGCATTCTTTCCTAATAATTGATCCTTCTTTGTGTTGCTCGAGTTCTTCTCTATTTGCGTTTAATTTATTTACATTTTTATCAGTATTTTATTCAATACGTTCTTTTATTAAAGGAAATACTTGTGATTGAAATTCTTTGTTTTTTAAGATATTCATGAATAGTATTTTTTTAGAGAACTTATAGATACGTCCATAAAAGATTTCATACTGGGTATATTTTATATATGTTATAACGGCTTCATTTAGGATATCGTCATGGTCTTTCTCTTTTTGTTTGCTATGAATTATTCTGTACAGAGTGCGTACGGTATTTGAGGACCTGCATAAATGCGATTATAACTTCGCTAATTTTTTTTCCTTTTCAGATAAGAAATGGCGGACTACAACAACACTCAAAAAATGAAGAGACATACTGTCATCGTCACTATATGTGCGAACCATACAGATTCAGATATCTCTAATTTTCTTAATTGCGCCCGTTCATTCGTGCATAAGGTTCGCCGTGAATTGGAAGCATCAGGAGGCGATACAGAATTGGTTGCAAAACGCAAAAAGCACGAACAACGCTCTGATACTGTCCGATCTGCAGAATTTTTGAAGCAAGTGCAAGCGATCATAGACGAGGACCCTTCAAAATCAATGAGGGTCCTTGCGAGTGAGCATCATGTTTCCAGGTGCCTTATTCGTAGAGTTGTCCACGAAGACCTTCGGTAAAAGTCTTACGTGATGCGCAGAGGACAGTTTATGTCGAAACGAACACGGGAACAGAGAGTTCTCCGATCAAAACGTCTTTTAAACGCAATCAAACACCCTGAGGAACCCAAAATGTTCTGGTTTTTTTTCGACGAAAACCAAGATCAAAAGACCAATGGCAGAAACGACAGATGGCTATGTTCAAATCTTACGGAGGTTCCTGTTGTTATGCACACAAAATTTCCACCCACTGTTATGGTTTTAGGTGTTTTCAGCAACGAACAACATGTTATGCCACCGTACTTTTTTACTCAAGGACTTCGAGTGAACTCTACTGCATACACCGAGGTTTTGGAGACGGTAGTGAAACCCTGGATAGACAATGTAAGCGGAGGCAGACCATACATTTTTCAACAAGACTCTGATCCTTCACATAAAGCGATGGCAACACAAGATTGGATGGCCGAAAATTTTCATGACCACATAACACCGAACCCATGGCCACCTAGCTCCCCAGACCTTAATCCTTTGGATTATTACGTATGGGGCGTAGTTGAGCGTGAGACCAATAAGCGTCCTCATAATACCACTTCTTCGCTGAAGACTGCTATTAATGCCATTATGGTCAATATGAACAAGGAGCATTTGATTCAGGCAGGTACTCGTTTCCGAACCCGGATCGAAGAGGCTATTGCTGCTAATAGCGGTTTTATTGAATAACTTTATAGCCATACTCGTATATTAATTTAACGTTGGATAAAAAATTCCTGAAATTTCATTAAATTTTGTTAAAAATACAAGCTAATTAATTTTACTCTCAAGTTGTCCTCAAATACCGTAAGCACCCTGTATATTTCAGTGAGGGTCGAGTGTGATCTTTCTACTGTAGCGTTACTGGTGCTCTGTTGGTATGATGTAATGTGGTGACCAATCTTGTCTTGCTTACAAAAATCTTTGAAAATCATGGCGGTGAATTCGGGGCCAGAATCAGATACTTATTGTTTACAGAAGCCGTGCAGGCTGATGTAATGTTTCAAGGATTTGATAATGGTAAGGCTGTTGGTGACTGGGAGAGTATATGCTGCGAGGAATTTAGAAAATTTGTCTGCAATAGTCAGGATTTTTCAATTATTGATTGCATAAATGTCTATGTGCAATATATCAAGCGGTTTATTTGGTGTGCTTGGTGCCATGAATTTTACCTTTAGAGAGTTACGATCATACTTCAATGTTTGACAGTTTTCACAGTTATTTATGAATTTTGTAATTTTTTGTTTCATGAAGAGAAAAAAGAATTCTCGCTGAAGATACGAAGTCGTTTTATTTATGCCTCTGTGATTATTGCTAGTATGGTAGACATTTATGATTTTGTCCTGTTCGTCGTTGTCCGTGAAATCCTTGAGAATTCGGGTACATCTGATGAGTTTAAATAGTCACGATTGGGAAAAGAATTTTGAATATATGTATATATTGGACGGTTTTAAATAGATCATTGCATTGAGCTGATTAGGTGCGAGAGATTTTTTTAGACTGTCAATAATTTCACTTTCTGAGCTGGTTAGTTCTCGGATGGTACTCCTTTGTTTATTTCTGAAGAGCATTTTAAGTGAAGTTGAGAGATCTCTATTGTTTTGCTCTAAGATCAGCTGTAAGGAAAATTCATTTGAGAGCCTTTCGGGAATGGGTATCCCATCGTTTAGGTCTTCTTCAGCGGAGTGGATAGTTGCTCTAGTGGAAGATGGAATAAGCTCGTTGTGGGATTGACCCACTTCTTTTGTGGCATTTGCAATGATTTTTTTAATGCCCGTGTAGGACACGGGTGCCGATGATCTGGCATAAGTGTCAGCGAGCTATAAACAACACCGCTAACTACAAAATACTTATCACGCGTACTCTACTCTACAAGACGCACCGGTCAATTTTTATTGTCTTTAGAAAAGTTCTATTAGGTGTCAATTAAGCTACTCTACAGTAATTCAATATTTTTTTTCGCCTCGTTAAAGTAAGCGGACACGGAGGCTTGAGACAAATGCAAACATTACACAAAAAGCAACCGTTACTATCACCGAAGAAGGTCGTTGCATTACAAGGGGAATGTCAAACCTAAAGATGTTAAAGTGGCTGAAGTGAACCACTCATCTCTGCCTAAAGAATGGAAACTTGACGGATGCAGTTTACTTTACACTAGTAAAACAATAAACTAAGCAGTTTCGATGGGGTGACCACCTTATCTCTTCAGGAGTAGCCACTCGTGATCAACACGGGGCTGCTCGACTGCTTATGTTTATTACACATTGATTTCTGTTCTATTTGTGTTTCTAACTTTTATACGGCTTAGGGCATCGGCATTATGTCCGTCGGTCCGTCTGTATGTCACAGCACTTTTTCTCCGAATCTATAGAGGCTACAGCGATGAAACTTTGTAAAAAGGTCAGAGGTGGTGACTTCTTGAAAGTTTAAGGGTGGAAAACTTTTTCAAAGGGGTTTAAGGGGAGCCTCCCCATATAGCGAGGTGACCCCTCAAAAAAAAATTTTTCACCGTTGGTAGTCGAGTAGGGTGTCGTTGGAAAGGTGTTAATGAGAAACTAAGCAGTTTCGACAGGGTGACCACCTTATCTCTTCAGGAGCAGCCACTCCTGATCACCACGGGGCTGCTCGACTGCTTATGTTTATTACACATTGATTTCTGTTCTATTTGTGTTTCTAACTTTTATACGGCTTAGGGCATCGGCATTATGTCGTCCGTCCGTCTGTATGTCACAGCACTTTTTCTCCGAATCTATAGAGGCTACAGCGATGAAACTTTGTAAAAAGGTCAGGGGTGGTGACTTCTTGAAAGTTTAAGGGTGGAAAACTTTTTCAAAGGGGTTTAAGGGGGGCCTCCCCATATAGCGAGGTGACCCCTCAAAAAAAATTTTCACCGTTGGTAGTCGAGTAGGGTGTCACTGGAAAGGTGTTAATGAGATCTTTTCAAAACAAGTCTTAAAATTGCCTTATCGGCACCAAGGGGGGCAGAGGAAGGGGAAATATACGAGCTTTTCGCGTACCCTCCCCTCTTCGCGGCACCTTCCATCCGAAAAATCTGATAAAATCATGAATGTAGGCCTTTATATACTGTAATGATTTATACCATTTTAGGTCCGAACGCGGAACCGACCTCTCATCGGTTCTAGACGTTAAGTCTGAGTAGTGCCAACGGATGGTACCAACCGGTCAACCAATCCGTGCGCCGTAACCCATTCACGTGGTGGCTACTTGTCGGCCAGCTAGTTCGGAGAGGATTTCGGTTGCGGGTCTCCGAATGGGTCACGCTCATTTATATATTTTCAGCCACCTGTACACGCCCGTTTTCAAAACGCGTTACAAAACAAAACCATACGGAGAAGAAACCTACTTTACGTTACTCCGTATTTCTTCCTATAACCAGTCAAAGAACAAAAGCTAATTTTTATTTCGCGTTCCCGAATTTCCGACGCGGTACCGAAAAGTATACTACGTTAACTCAACCCGACGAAAGCTACTCTAATAAAAAGGCAAAACAACAAAGGTACCGCGTACCGCGCACGACGCGAAACCAACCTCAGCGGATTTTTCGAAACCCTACCCTCGTGACGGCATACCTACCCTGCACTTCCTTTCCCGCTGAAAAAAAAGAAGAACCACTGAAAAGGAAAGTCGTGATTAAATTTAGCAATCCATTTTAATTATTTAAACTGATAAAAATACATTCCTTCTTTTAATCTCATATGCGCGTAGTCTACTTCTAAAAGAGCACTAAAATTCTAATAAACAGAGAAATTATATAGAGTTGTTGCTATTGAACGGAATATAGATATTATTGCTTAGCATCGTGAAAATAAACATCATCCTTTGTGTGATACAACGAAATCTTGAGCTAACTAGTAATGTAAATTTCATTGTTAATAATTATGTGAGCATATCTGTTTATACAATAGGATATAAAGTTGGGTTTAGTTTATTAGAAGGGCTGAAACTCATTCTAAATTCTTGCGAAATTAAATAACAATATTATAAAATTATTTCTAAAACTTACAATTCGAAAGAAATCGAATTCAAAGTTAACTGGAATGGACTTATGTAATTTTTAACTCATTAAAAAAAATCTTGCGAAATGAAATAGTAAGTTAAAATTATGTTAATCTAATAATCTAAAAATAGCGTTTTGTAAGATCGAGTCCGAAACTTGAAGTTAACTAACTTATAAGTTATTAAATTTTTTTTTTTTTAAATTTTTTATGCTCGAAGTACATATGTTATCTGGAGTAAACAATTTTATTATTAAAATAGTTGCCTTTATAGAAATCAACAATATGAACTTCATAGTGCGAAGTGGATAAATTATTTTTGTACGATCAAACGAATGAAACATTTTTGTTAAATAAATTCAAAAACATAGCGAAATTTGTTTACGCTATGAACCAACTCAAAACTATAATTAATATTTTAAAATGTTCCAAGATCTTTTATTAGTACTTTGAACGAAGTAATAAAGCATCTTCAATCATGAAGAAACATGTTAAAAATTACATAAAAATTATTCAAATATGATTAAAATTTAAAGAATGTTGCATGAACAAATTAAGTTTAAACTAACATATATGTTGAATAAATAAATACTTCAAGTTTAGTGAATAAAATAACCTAAAATTGAAAATAATTTTATGGAAAACTTAAAATAGTTTTTTTTTCAGTCAGCAATTCATTTTAACTTCATTGTATTCTTCAATAAAAGAGAACCATAAAACAATTTTCAGATAAGAGTTAATGTGTTCAAAGTGACACACTTTTTGAAGATTATGAAACGTGTTTGCTTTTATAGAAAAGGACGAATTTCGTCTTTATCTTGTACTTGCGTCGAAAACAAGTTTACTTTACAAACATGCTACGTTACATGAGTTTTTTTTTTCTTAACAAAAAAAAAACACTGCGCCGTTTTACAGGTCATTCTTAAAATTTTTTTTTTCTTCTAAATTCGTTTATTGGTGGTGTTGCTTAAAAATTTCGTCTTAAATAACATAAACACACAAACAAACTTATGGGATGGACTGGGAGTTGGTCACAACACTAATGAGGCCTCATTGTGAACTGCAATATTAATGTTGTTTTTGTTCATTTCCTTCGCATTTTACATTACATATGAATTGCGTAATCTACGAGTAGTATATTCAGTAGAAATTAGGCAATTTTGTCACTACCGAAGTCATTAGAAGCGTTATCACAAACGAATGCACGCGACAACTAACAACACCGCATTGTAAAAAAAATCACTTATTTTCTAACGAAGATTTCTATCCACCAAGCTTAAGCTCATCATACCATTATTTACCCAAGTTTTTTTTTTGTTTTTGTTAAGACGAAACAAAATTGCGTGCCCGGCACGTAAAGCAGTTTCCACTGTGCCAGTAAATTCGGAAGGAAGAAATGAAAAAGCAAACACTCTCTTCAATACCGTATGCTTCGAACCAATCACCATGCACATTGAGTTTAGAGTATTGCATTAGATTGTAGGAATTTACAAAAATTGTTTGTTATCATGTCCAACATAATTCTAGTCCTTAAATTAGTGATCACCGTTTTGATGGTTTCGAGCCGATTTTCTCCTCGTCATGATTCGCTGGTTGCTGGAAACAGGTGGGGCTGAAACGATGGTTGTATGCGCAGAAATCTCTTCATCATCACTTTCATCGGCTATTTGAGTGCCTTCTTCGTTGAGATCGATTGACAAGACCGACGAACGACGCTCTTTTTCTTCAAATTCTTGTTGTTACGTAAAGTACAACCGTGGGTACTGCTATTTTCACTCGAATCACTATCGTAATTTCGCTTCCGTTGACCATTTGCAATTTTATTATATTTCCTACTATTGTTACTAGCACCAATACTTTCCAGGTAACTATTGCTACTTGCCATCGTTGTTAAATCATTTTGTGCTTTGTCTGTATCACTCCCAATACCATTAAGATTCGTTGATAAGTCATTATGGTTGCCGTCATACACATTAGTTTTACGTGATGATTCTTCCGACATTAAATTGCTAGTCCTAAGAATTATGCTATTATTACTGTTATGGACACTATGATACGTGGTGGAATTTTATTATATTTTGGCGTTCGTTCTTCACTAATGCTATTTGAAAGAAGCAAAGGCCGCAATGATAAAAATAAATATGACAGAAATATTCTATCTTCTTTGCACAGTAAAAGCAAAAGAAGCATCCACTTAAAATAATATTTCGTACCTGTTAACGTAATGGCTGCTTTCCACTCTTCAATGAGAGATTTATTTTGGTTTTCTAGCTTGTAAGATGGAATACCGATACCCTGGCGGTTATTAAATGCTCAATGAATCATCACTTTAAAGCCACCGAAGACGCATGGTCGAAGCAACTGTTGAACCTCTGGCCATCTAACACCCGAACCAAATAAATTAAACAAAAATATGCAAACTGCAACTTAAAATGCACTTCCACTTTTAAAGGTTATCTCCGAATAACACTTCCAACCAGTCCCACGTTTCTATCTATTCGATGTTTTGATGGCAACTGTGGGCGGCATTGCCAGATAGATATGCTTCGAAATGTATTGGTGTTTAATTAATATTATTTTTCAAATATTTATATCCACAGATATAAATATTTGAAAAAAAAATATTTTCTGCGCAATGATATCCGCACGAAAGATGAAGTCCGCTTGCACTTCGAAGTCATACCTATCTGGCCGGTTGCCAGGGTTCGGGATCGGAATCACTTCGATTCCCGGGCGTAGGCGTCACATTACAATACCCTTAGGAAATTTAAAACAAAATGTTGATGCCCCTGATGAGGGAGATAATTAGTCCCCAAAAAGTCGGTATCTGGCAGAAGAAAAATATAAATAATCCTTTTTAAAGAATATTTTTAATCTTTAATTCATTTTAATGCGCTATTAATATACAAATCGATATGTTACACTAAATTTTTTACTAGTCATTCTCTAGACTCTTCTAGTTTCTACCACACTACTAAGTTTCATCAACATCAGTTGCAAAGTTTGGTCACAACTACTGCAGCAAATTATTTTACGTTTTTTGACATTTGTAAGGCCGCCATTTCGCTTCAGACGGTTTCGAATGTAGATTTTTGATTGTCAAATTCATTATACAGTTCAATAAATTTCTGCGCTAAATTTCATCCAATTCAGAGCCATACTTTAGACATAAGAGAAATCATGGATCACGATCTCCTTATTTTTGAAAGGTGGACAAGATCCCCAAAATGTTTGATTTGCCATTCTCCGAGATTACCAGCCTTGCACTAGATTAGTTAATGCAAAATAGATCATAAAATTAATTTAAATATATCATGCCTAGTCCAAAATGTGAACTTTATAAAATCAAACTAATTTCCAAAATTACTTTGAAAAGCTAATATTTTTCGTACTTACTGATTTCAAACTCGAGTTAAGCTGCACTTAAAATAGTTAATTTCAAAAAAATTTGGGAAGGTTGTTTTGAGATACGCCCCTACTCTCTTCAGGCATCAATTCTATGTACAAATCACTTGATACTCCCACCGGAGAGGCTATTTATGCAAATTTACTTAGTTTGTTTAAGTATATTTTTTGGTAAACTCTATGTAATCAATAAAATGAGCTAATTTGTATGGCTAGTTTGCTTAATATATTATTTAAAATAAGTATGGGCATATTTCAAAAACACCTTTCCCCTGTTTTTTTATATTTCAAGTGCAGTTCAATCCGACTTTAATTTAGCAAGTACAAAAAATATCAGCTTTCCAAAGTGATACATCCACTATCGAAAATATCCAGAAATGATCGGAACCCACCCGCTTCGAATACATCTAGCTAAAGTTTAGCCAGACTTTGCATGTAGCAGAAAAGCAGCAAATGTAGCAGAAAAGCAGCAAATGTAGCAGAAAAGCGGCAAATGCAGCAGAAATCTATACTCCGATCCAACATCGTTGGGCCTCGAGCATACTTGACGGTGTACATACCAAGGAGCCAATAGGAACTCAGATCATAACTTAATCAAATTAACCTATCGATGCCGTATGTCAAAGTAGCATTCATCGAAGACCAGCCCTCAACAAAAATCTGACATCGGAAGGCTTCAAATGGCATCTGTGGAAAAAAAATTCACGGAGACCCTTGACAAACTGCTGGCTCCCATCTTATCAGACGCACCGCTGAAAATAAGCAACCAGCTCTGGATGGAAATATAAAGCGGCTAGTAAGGTCATGGCAGAACACACAATAGGACATCAAACCCAGCGCAAGGGAAATGATTGGTTAGATGATGACTGCTAGAATGCAACAAGAATCAAGCGTACAAAGAGTATATAGGAAGGAAAACCAGTTCGAAAAGAGAACATTATGAAAATCTCACAGTTTTCAGTGTCAAGCAGGTACTTAAAAAATACTGGGAGTTCAACATTGACTTTAGTAAATTGAAGGAATGTAAATGTCCGTATAGGACTGCAGTGATAGTCTGCTGCCTCGGTGCATGAAGATGTTGGTGCTCGCCGAAATTGGCCTTGCCTCAGGACGCGTGAATGCGCTGACAAGCTAGCATTGCGGTTTGGTGGGGTGGGTCCTTTTCCCCAGCACAAGGGCTCTCTTTAAAAAACTGACTGACTGGGCATGGCAAACGCGGGTGAGACTCGAGAGGATCTCGTCTTTACTAGGTATACTTGCGGCCTTCAAATGAGAGTGGGGTATCCAGGTGGAAGCGGTGCCCCCTTGCGCCACCCATCTGGATCAAGATTCATTGTGGACGTGGCCAGATATTTTCCATTTAAATGAAAAACTCATACAAACATAATTCGCATGAATTTTTCCTTCAAATGAAAAACTTCAACGTTTCAGATTTATGTTACAGTCTTATATGATAGAATCACATAATACTCTAACATAGATAAGAAACTCAAGCGGAAGGCCACTCTACCCTGCGAGAGCACCTGCAACGCAAAAAGAAGGGGTGAGCTCCCCCGATAGCTAGCTCATAAGTGGAGGGGCCAGCTAACGTGGTGGATTCCATACCTGGTTCGGGTTCCAAATAAATTAAAAGACCGAGTTCTTCAATGTTATCTTTTCATTTTAGTCAGATTTGCACAAATATAAATTTTCCTTAAGAAATTCTTATTTATATGTAAATAAATACTAGAAAATATGGCGGAAATTCTAAAATCTAGAAAAGTCTTTCATCAAAAATAAATCAAAATGATGAATCATATAAAGCCAATATGGATGTAAGGTTTTTTTGTTTTATCTACTCTCCGTAGTTAAAATGATTTCTATGGATTCAAATCAGATCGTAAAGTTTATTTAAATTTTTAACAAATCTTGAATCCCATTTATATCAGGTTAAATTTCCAACTTGTATCAGATCAGAATTTTTTTGTGAAGTTATAACTATTTTCTAGTTTACTTTGCCTCCATTCTTATTTTATATAATTGTGTTATTGGCCAAAAGTCTGATAACAATAATTTTGTTGGTAATTTAATTGCTATTGTAAAGTGCGTGTTTGTGTGTTTTACATACATCAAATTGAAAAGTATTTTTTATTGAAAATTTATCTTTCTGGTTGTGTTTGAAAGTGTTTTATTTCATTTTAAGGGTTAATAGAAATATGTAGGTAGGAAGGATACATTTGCGTCTAAATTAAACAATTTCAATAAATATAAAATTAATAAAATATATAATATAATTTAGGCAATAAAAAACGGGTACTTAACCAATCCTCCGCCGATGAGCGCTCGTTGATGGGGTGGGTAAGGCCCGTAGACATTTGAATTATAACTATCCAATTTGTTCACTATCGAACTTACTTTCAGTTCTTGCTATGGATCACTAGGCGTATATTAAAACTGCGATTCAAAGAATTTTTATAAGCTCTCGAAACTCCCAACGCAGAAAGCTTTTAATATCAGCACGTACATAAGATTAGATTTCATTTTCAGTGCGGTATCAATTTAAATACTATTTAACACCAATAAGCTCCATTTCTTTGCTTTGACCTCATCGTAATCGATTTAGATATTCCCAGCGTCTTGCGGTTGTAAATGTTTTGTTTTTCACTAGAGACGAACAAGTTTCACACTAGTGTACGTAACCCCCACTTTCACATCGGCATTTATATGGCAAATTTGTTTAGCACTAAACTGTCTTGGGTTTAATATGATTAAAAAGTGTAATATTGTAAAATTGGTAAGAACAGCGTTCATTATCTGAAGACTTCCATTCACTTTAGAGCAATTGTTTGGTTTTTAAGTCTTGGGCTGTAAAAATTTATGTAGTACCAATGGTACCATTGATAGAATTGCAGCATTGGAATCATTTGTCACTTGTATTGTGTCCCGACAGTCTGTATTGTTGAATACATGAAGTTGTATTATGATAAAAACAACTAGAAATAGGATTAACGGTAATCGTATGCAAAAGCTGTTCCGTCGGTGTGATATCGCCCCAGTATTGGGCAATTTCGCGACCCTCTCATTGTATACATGAGCAGAGCAGGGAAGCCCTAATATAACTTTCTATCTTATCTTTGTGGGTCATTTTATGTTTCTTCGTTTAAATTTAAATTTTTTACAATTCACGAGCCCCAGTCACTTTCCATTTTATCCGACGCAGCGAAATCAAAGGAGCAACTATTTTTTTGCGTCCATAATTAGCTTTTCGCTGTTCTGCTTTTGGCTTTATTCCTCACATGATTTACAAATGCTCCACGGGCATATTGGCAAAACTGACGATAGATAGTATATATCGTCAGTTTTGCATATTGGTCATTTTCAACGGCCACTACCACTCGCAAACAAACTACAAGGCCAAATCACTCACGGAGCAAGTACCTGGTTGATATTTTCTCAATTTCCTTATTCGCGGAAACACAACAGAGACATCACAATGCTCGCACTCGTCGCAAAAATCACTTTTCAATGAGAATCTTCCTGAAAATCACTCGTTGCCCCGTGTCGCACACTCCAATCAGTATGAGGTACAATTAGCTGATTGCTTTGCTGCTCTCACTTATATTTATGTATCAGGCAGGCAGTCAGTCACAAAGTAAAGTACGCCCGCAAAATAATCACGATCTGGATTTCAATCAAACGGTGTCAATGCGAAAAATTTGTTTAAAGCACTTTTCTAATTCGTATTAGAACACGGCACTTAGATAATTCTACTTTTCACACCGGACAAGCTTCGCTCGACGTTTTCCCATAGACCTTTCCAATGCGACTCCTTGCATGCCGTCAACGGTGGTTTCATTGACGAGCCCTCTGCTTGCCGTCAACGGTGGTTTCTTTAGCGAGCCCCCTGCTTGCCAGCAGTGGTGCTTTCTCTCCGTAGAGATAACGCAGTTCAGTTTCTAAATTGGGTTGCAAAGGGGGTTGCCGTCATCGAATTTTATTTGTAATTTTTTTATTTAATATTTTTATGTTAAAATTTTTTTTGTCTTTTTGTTTTTAAATTACAAATAAAATTAGATGATGTTTGAGGATTTTTTTGAGTAGCAAATAAACATGGTGTTTTCACCCGGGAATGACTTCAATCAGTTTGCCTAGGCAAATGCTCGATTACTACAAGACCACCCAAATTTCATTGACTTTAAGCAATTGCCAGAATGCGTTGGATAAAAAGAATCAGGCGTAGAAAGAATACGTAGGTAGGAAAACCAGTATGAAGAGAAAACACTCTGAAAATCTCAGGAGAGTAGCAAATAAGATAATTAGGATTAAGAAAAGAAAATACTATGACGACCAATTGAGAAGCATAGATGTAAGTTTTGCGACCAACAACACAAGAGAAGCATACAAAGTAGTGAAAAGCCTAAAACGTGGTTATCAGCCCAAAACCACGCTTTGTCGTGATGACATCGGCAATATCATCGCTGATGAAACAAAGATTAGAAAAGATGGGCATCATATTTCAAAAACCTCCTTAACCCTCCGCACAGTTCCAGAGCATCGGA
The DNA here is from genome assembly GCA_963969285.1 of Odontomyia ornata. Lineage (NCBI taxonomy): Eukaryota > Metazoa > Arthropoda > Insecta > Diptera > Stratiomyidae > Odontomyia > Odontomyia ornata. The sequence continues at coordinate 326,622,839 of OZ017739.1, forward strand.
GCCTATAGATATCTGCGGAGAGCGTCCATTGGCCCCACCAACTCTGGATGAACTTTGTTCCATCATCAAAGCCCAAAAGAATAATAAAGCACCGGGCATCAATGAGATTCCAGTGGAGCTCATCAAATATGGTGGCAGTAGTGTTCATCAAGCTATTCACAAAGTCATCCAGTGCATTTGGCAACAAGAACATATGCCGAAAGATTGGAGCCTATCCACAAAAAAGGTAACAAACTACAATGCGAAAATTATAGAGGCATATCACTACTTTGTACGGCGTACAAAATATTTTCTAAAATCTTAGAAAATAAAATCGGATCATACGGCAACAGTATGGAGAGTATCAAGGTGGTCTTAGGGCAGGTAGATCAAGAACAGACCAATTCTTCACAGTCAAGCAGGTACTTGTAAAGTGATGGGAGTTCAACATAGACGCACACCAAATTTTTGTTGACTTCAAGCAAGCATACGACAGTATTGATCGTAACGTACTGTACCAAATAATGCTTTGCTTTGACTTCCCAGCCAAATTAGCCCGTCTTACCAAAATGGCAATGACGTCGACGACCTCCCAAGTCTGCATCAATAACCAACTCACCGATGCCTTTGACACAAATATCGGACTAAAGCAGGGAGATGGGCTGGCCCCATTGCTATCCAATTTGGCTCTGGAGTACGTCATACGGAAGCTACTTGTCGATACGCGAGGTACATTACTATTCAAGTCGAGCCAAGTAATAGCCTATGTGGACAACATTAGCATTCTGTCATGGTCATTAACAACTGCCAAAGAACCTTTTCTGAAACTCGACAGCGAAGCAAAACTAGTAGGGCTACAAATCAATGAAAATAAAACGTAGCTCATGACGCGGTCGAGGAAATATACTTCAAATACACAAAATATCACACTTGGCGAATACAGCATTGAAAATGTTAGCGAATTTGTATATTTAGGCACCAAAATAACAAAAAGGGGCAATGAAAGAGACAAAATACGCCGAAGCATGCAGCTCTCAAATAAAATATTTTATTCAGTATTGACGATCTTGAAGGCCAGCTGCATACTCTGAAAAACACAGCTCCAAGTATACAAATCTGTGATAACACCCGTGTTATGCTATGGGTGTGAAACATGGACCCTAACCCAAGCATCCGCAAATATATTGAACGCCTTTGAGCGACAGGTCCTGAGGCGAATAATCGGAGTGAAGCTAGAGGAGGACCAATGGTGAATTCGATACAACCATGAGCTGCATGAAATTTTTGACGATCCAGAGGTCTCAACGATTGTAAGATTGCGGAAGCTGCAATGGGCTGGACACATGAATTGTGTGGACGAACAACGGATACCCAAAAATGTATTTGTTGGGAGAACTGAAGGCCGAAGGCCAGTGGGAAAACCGAGGAAACTCTGGTCTGACTCGATCGACGAAGACAGTTTATCGCTGCTCGGATTTCGGAATTGGAGGACGCGGTCAATGGACCGAGACAGTTGGTGGCGCTGTTTGCAGGCAGCGAAGGCCTGAGAGGGGCTGTAGTGCTAAGAAAAAGAAGAAGAAGAAGCAAGCATACGACAGTATGCTATTCAATTTGGCTCTGGAGAACGTCATAAGGAAGCTACTTGTCGATACAAGGGATACATTACCAAACAAGTCGAGCCAAGTAGTAGTCTATGCAGATGACATTAACATTATGCAGATGACATTAACATTGTGCCACGGTCATTAACAACTGCCAAAGAACTCTCCCTGAAACTTGACAGCGAAGCAAAATTAGTAGGGCTATAAATAAATGAGAATGAAACAAAACTCATGATGGGGTCAAGGAAAAATATCTCAAATGCCCAAAATATCACAACTGGTGAATTCAATGTCGAAAATGTGAGGCAAATTTGTATCTTTAGGCGCAATAATACCAAGAACCGGTAATGAAAGAGACGAAATACGCCGAAGAATACAGCTTACACCAAAAATATTTTATTCAGTTTTGACGATCTTGAAGACCAGCTGTATACACAGGAAAACAAAGCTCCAAGTATACAAATCTGTGAAAAGACCTGTATTATGCATGGTTGTGAAATATGTACCCTAACCCAAGCATCCGCAAATATGTTCAAAGCCTTTGAGCGACGGGTCCTGAGGTGAATAATCGAAGGGAAGCTAGATGCGGACCAATGGCGAATTCGATACAATCATGAGCTGTATGAAATTTTTGACGAATCGGAGCTCTTAACGATTGTAAGATTGCGGAAGCTGCAATGGGCTGGCCACGTGACTTGTATGGATGAACAACGGATACCCAAAAAAGTATTCGTTGGGAAAACTGAAGGCCGGAGACCAGTGAGGAAACCGAGGAAACGCTAGCCTCATTTGTTCGACGATAACAGTTAATTGCTGCTCGGATTTCGTAATTGGAGGACGCGGTCAATGAACAGAGACAGTTGGAGGCGCTTTTTGCAGGAAGTGAAGGCCAGAGAAGGGCTGTAATGCCACAAAGAAGAAGAAGAAGAAGAAAGTTTAGACATGGCAAAACATACAGTTTACGTAAATTGTGCATGAAAAAGGGTAAACTTCATCACAAAAACATTCGTTAATTTACCATAAAAAACTTTTACAAAAAAGAAAAACGACCTCAAAATTCCCTTAAAAAAAGGATGAAATAAATTTAATGGAAGCGGTGCCATATCAGTGTTTCTTTTGTGATGGTGTTCATGTTGGAAGTTTTTATGTTGATATGGAGAAATTGATTTGGCACCGCTTCGATAAAATGTATTTCATTCTTTTTAGAGCATTTCGAAGTCTGTTTTTTTTTCTTAAAAGTGTTTTTATTTCACCCTTTCCAGTGGCAAATTTTTTTCATCTCGAATCTCTGTAATGAACAACTTCTCCTTCTCCGTTGCACTACAGCCCCTCTCGGGCCTTCGCTTCCTGAAAATAGCGCCTCCAACTGTCTCGGTCCATTGACCGCGTCCTCCAATTACGAAATCTGAGCAGCGATGAACTGTCTTCGTAGAACGAGTCAGACCAGCATTTCCTCGGTTTCCCCACTGGTCTCCGGTCTTCAGTTCTCCCAGCGAATACCTTTTTGGGTATCCGTTGTTCGTCCATACGATTCATGTTTCCAGCCCATTGCATCTTGCAATCCTTGAGACCTCCGGTTCGTTAAAAATTTCATACAGCTCATGATTGTATCGAATTCGTCATTGGTCCCCGTCTAGCTTCACTCCGATTATTCACCTCAGGACCCTTCGCCCAAAGGTATTCAATATATTTGATACTTAGGCTAGGGTCCATGTTTCACACCCATAGCATAACACAGGTCTTATCACAGATTTATACTTGGAGCTTTGGTTTCCTGTGTATGCAGCTGGTCTTCAAGATCGTCAAAACTGAATAAAATATTTTATTTGTGAGCTGCATGCTTCGGCGTATTTCGTCTCTTTCATTACCCGTTTTCGTTATTTTGGCGCATAAATACACAATGAACAATTCACTACTGGTAAAATCTGCAGTGTTCATGGTAATCGAATTTAGTTGGGTACATTTAAGTACAAGATCTCATCAACGTCAAGTTTGATTTTACGTTTCATAAAAATCCAATATAAACTGTAGCTTTAAGAAATTTTCGAATCTCAAACTGTGCCTTGCCGCCATTTTGATATTCTGACCAGAACCTGAAGTATTTTTATTGTTCAACTTTTATCGACTTTTGAGCGGCCGCCATTTTGTTTTAGATGGTTCAACTTTGGGTTTTTTATTGTGAGCTTTATCACACACTTGAATGAAATTTTGTGCCGATTTTTGTACAAATCCGAGCTTCATCTAAAACAGCCTCTATTTTGTTTTCGCTTAACCAATTTGAATGATTATCAAAACTAGTCAAAATATATAATTTCTGAAAATTTGGCGAAAATCAAAGCAAAATTGTGACCTCCAGACATAAATTTATATATACAGTGAAATCTCTATAAGTCGAAATTCAAGGGCATGCAAAAACATATGAGCAATAGAGGTTTCGTCTTATGAAGGTTTTCGAGTTCGGGAGGCTTTTGAAGGCACAGATTCGACTTATAAAGATTTACTTTCGATGCAATATTATGCAGAGCTGCAGAGTAACACTTAATGAAAATACCAGTTATAGACGTGAATATGAAATTTATTTCTAACTTGAGGGAAGTTAGCAGGTGACATGTGAGAACGCCTATGTCGTCCTAGTTATGATTGATCTACAAGACTTTCCCGGAAATGCTTGATTTTTTTGCACCAAAATATCCTTCAAGGCTTTCAGCACATTTGTAGAATGGTGACTCTTTTGGATTGTAGTAGCGGCAGTTATCAAAAATTTTTGTCATATCACCAATAAACTCGGACAGTTTGAGTACATTTTGGAGTTGATTTTATCATCGATTTTTTTTTGTAGATCCATAGGCTCCTTTATCATTTTATAGTAATCAGGTGCTTCTTCAGGATCCACAGGCTCCATAAACGGCCACGCATTTTTATGGCTCTGTATTTGTTTTATCAACTTTTTAAATTATCCTATTCATGTTGGCTCAAGTCTTTCATATATGCAAAATTCACAGAATTATTGCGTTGACAATTCGGACAAATATATTCATCGATATATTCCGCCTCACTTTGTAATATACCAACACATCGACCATGGAAACAGTCCTGGCATTTATCACAACACCTCAATTCACCACCATCCAAACAAACTGCACCCCCAATCTTCATTTGGATCGTCTTTAACTTAATGCAACCTACTCACTGCGATATGGCCTTGTAGATACGGGGTTTACAAGCAAGCACAATGTTTCCAGCTGTTTGAGGTGCGTGAGTGGTTCCAAATCGCTCAACTCGTGAATATTGCTCCCAGCAAGAACTACTGACTCCAAATTGGGGATGCATTCCTGCAGGCAATCGCCCATTCGTATTGTCCGGTTGTTGTTTAATGCAGGCACTTTAATCTAGGCAAATACGGACATCCATCACGTTTGCGTATCTCTGCATGGATTGATTGATGATATCCGCGGTTAGCCTAAACATCACAAAACGTTATTTTAACTCGAAGCGGAAAAACAAACTTTGCATTCGCCGACTTACCAATTCCAATTTCTGATACCTTTACTACTTTTGAATAGTCAATGGATATCTGTGATGACCTATTTGTGGGAGAGTTCTTCTTCCTGTTAATTCTAAGCCCTTTTGCTGCTTGTTGGCATCCTCCGGGACTTCTTCCTGAGTAACGGCCACTACTTCCACACTTTCCTCCCATGTGGCTGTCAAATCTTCTTGACATCCCATGACAAAATTGACGTGGGATGTGCGCTCGTCGCAACCAACTTGAAATGACAAGCCACCTGGCAGCAAAGTGCGTTAGTAGTGGTCGCCAGCGGCGTCACATGATTCATTACAATTGCCTTAAAGTATTCAGTGAAATTATTGCTTGCTTGGTAGAAACTTGAGGAGCCATTGGTATGTTACTTGAGTCTTCTTCGTTTTTTTCGTAATAAATCTCCATATTTTGACGGACTGAATCGGTTATTTCATCATCAGATAAAAATCCAGTCGTTAGCACTTCGTCATCCAAAGTGACGAAGTCCTCGAAAGAAATTTCCATGTCAGACTGAAGCGTATTCCATCCGACAGGAGGCTCTGCTGTACACGTTTCTTCAACTTTAGGATCAGCTGTTGATGGCCATGAAAATCCACACCATATGAAGCAATTTTTTATTGTGGTCGTAGTTACATTTCGCCATGATTTGTCCACCATTCTCATCGCTTGCAATGCATCAACTATCCATTGGCTGTAATTTTGATGTTGTAATGGCAGGGTGATGTTTTATACGAATAGCTTTCATCGGTGGAATATTATTTTGTGAAGTACATTTGTCGATGATCAATATTGTTTTCCCTTTTTCCTTAGCCATTTTTTATCAATTTTTATAAGCCATCTTTTGAATATGACAGAAGTCATCCAAGCTTTTGTATTAACTTCATAATTTAACGGTAAGGATTTACATCCCGAAAAACATCGTGGTTGTTTAGCATTAGGAATAATCAATGGAGTTAGCTTCCCTGTACCTGACATATTTGCAGCGAGTAATATAGTCAAACGTTCTTTACTATGCTTTCCTCCATGGCATGTCTCATTTTTGAACGTTAAGGTCTTGTCAGGGAGACATATAAAGAAAAGAGCAGTTTCGTTTGCGTTAAAAATATTGTCCGATGCGTAGCCACATAACAAAATTTTTCAAATCACCTTTCCACTCGCTGCATACTTCATTGTTAACACTGGCGCTTTCCCCACATATTCTTTATAAATAAGATCATGTCTTCTTTTAAATTTTTCTAACAAGCCATTGCTTGCCCTGAAATCTTGCATCCCAAGTGACAGCGTATGTCTTCGCTTTTTCTTGGAGCAGTGGTCCACTTACGCTAATACACTGTTTAAACCACTTGAGTAAGCACTTTTTTTTTAAATTCGGCTGCTCTGTTTCTTTTACTGGATAAATTTTGGCCATTTTATATTCGGCACATTATTTCACTTTCTTTTTTAATTATTGTTGGGAGAGTACTCATCGATATGCCGTATTGATCAGCGACATCTTTCTTTCCATCGTACGTTTTTACAGCCCCTATCACTTTTAATTTTTCAGACAGGCTTAAAGTTTTTAATTTTCTTTTCTCAGCACTCATCTTCTAATTACACTCACTACTCACGTTTCAACTTTTCGTTTAAGAGAAATTCACAGCTCAAAAGCGACACCACTAATAAACACACTAAACCTATGCACAATTAGGGGACATGTTTCAGGGTCATTTGTTTTCTGGATTAGGAAATCTCGTCCATGGAAGAATGTTCCTGCATAAAACAATAAAGGCAACATTTTAAAACTCTGCAACGGCTTAATTTTTTCTTCGAGCTACAGAGGTGGTATATCCGCTAAAATATATATATATATAGAGGTAATAACATCAAACATTGTTTCCTTCGAGATATAGAGGTTGAACTCATTTTTTCGAGATATAAAGGAAAATGTTATACTGAGACACCTTGTTCGTACGTATTTATTGTTTCAACGTATGTATATAGGTTTTAGATTTCGAGTAACGGAGGTTTTATGCTTTGAAAGGAAGACAATGACAATTTTCTTCGAGTTATAAAGGTTTTCGACTTATCGAGGTTCCCCTATATATATGTATATATATATATATATATATATATATATATATATATATATATATATATATATAAATTAAAAGATTTACTTGAGTTCTACTTAAAAAAATATAATTGTTTATTAGATTCAATTGTACAAAAGACTGAACTTAATTCTAGAATCGATACTTTCTTTTATGCTATGAATTTGATGACGATGCGTCTACGGTTGTTGCCATTGATTATTACCGATGCATTTTTACCTGGGCGCGTGTTTGCTGCGTTTGCGGGAACGTGTCGTTAACTCTTCCCCCTTTAGAAACGATAGTCCACTATCGTCAAAAATACGGAAGGTTGTTGAACCGAAGCGAATGTTGATTAGCGGATACAGGTGGACGGCTTATCACTGATGGTAGCGGAGAAGATGATATTTTAACTTCTGGAGTAGGCGGAATGACTGTTGTAGGTTTGCCCTTTTTCCTGCAAATTTTCAGGAGCAGGTAAGCTGATGCTAGAGATGCCAAAGAAATAATTAGACCATAACTCGTGTACTGGTGTATTTTATTTTCGGATTGTAACATTTCTATCTTGTTTGTATTATTAATTCTTATTTCATCTAATATTTCGAGTGAAAGATGGTCTCCGTAGATTTTCCCTTCAGGCGTAGGTTGAAGGATTGCGGGCAGTGCATGTATGGTTGAAATTTCGTGCGATTCGTAGCTTTGTCCATTAATTTTAATCGATGTATTATGGAATTTTATTAGATATGTTCCATTTAAATTATGTGTTGAGTCTTCTGCCTCAAGTTGACCAGAGAACGCATTCAACAGCAAATTACCAGGTGAAATTTCTTCTATAGTTGGGATGAGTAGACCGCTGATCTTGTTGCAGGTGGCGTTTGAGCTAAGTAGTAATTTCGGAATACATTCAGTAAGACTAATATCTATTATTTCTGATTCTCTACATATGAATAGTTTGTTGAAATATTTACAATCTTTTTTTATTCCATAAAATTTTTCGTTACTCTTTAAAATTTTGTCAAATACAATTTGCGTAACAATATTTCGTTTTTTTATGGGTTTTATTAACAATGTTTCAAAAATTTCTTTTCTTGTAATTGGGATATTTATTATGTACAAAATTGTTTCTTGGTTAGTGATAATTTTAATATCGGCAAGCTCTAGGGCTTCTTCTATGGTTGAGAAAGGCAATAATTCTTTATTCAAAATATCAGTGGCTAGTTTAACTTCTTTGTTTGATAATATCATTGAGTTGATAATTCCCATTTTGGCCCAATGTATGGCATAATTTATATTTTTCAATTCATCTTTAACTATTTTCATTCTATATTGCACATCCGAAAAAATATGATTATTTACTTTCTTTTCTTCGAGTAACGATTTTTGGATATCATTTGTTATTTTGGTAATTTTATTTATTTGCTGATTATACAATTCGTTAATGACAACTTGTTTGTTGTTATTGTTCAGGACATTGGTTATCTTCTCCTGTATGGTTATTAGGTCTTCGTGATCGGGACTTCCGGCAACCCATTTCCAAGCCGAACCTAAAAAATCCAGTGACCTCTTCACCTTCCTGGGTTTCAGATTGTGAACTAGTGTCTCGATTTGGTGGAATTCATGCATCAGATATTGGGAGAGTGGGTTATGCTGAACAATTGATAGGTTTAAAATAGGGTAAATGTCCGTAATGAATCGTTCGTATTGGTCCATGTTAATAACGTGAATAATTCCATTCCGTCCTTAATTCTTGTCTGTCCAAGGTGAAAAGAAATTAACTGCGAGTTGGTATAGTCCAGAATTTGTACGGTCGCGTTGATCGCATGGATGATGAACCTGGAAGGTTAATTACGTATTTTATCCTTGTGTATTATCTTGCCAGATTCAGTTAGTACTGTCGTATTTCTATTTTCTTTCACAATTTCCTGTCTGTATCTTGGATTTAGTTTTGTCCCTATTCGTTTATTTTGTTTAACATAAATTACTTGTCCTATGTCGTATGTCTTTAAAGGTTGTCGGTTTTTGTTGTGGTTTTTCATGTCAAGGAGCTGTTTACGCTTGATCTTATCAATGTTGCTAAGACGCGCGTTCTCTAGTTCTTCAGGGGTTAGATTGGGTATTCGGCCTAGATACATTTCTACCGGCTTTTTACCTGTAGTCGAGTGAATGGTGAAATTGTATTCGTTCACTGCACGTTCAAGGAGTTCCTCGAATGAGCGAGGGGGTCCTTCCCGTTTCAAGCATCTCATAATCTCCGTGAGAGTGGAGTGCCAGCGTTCGATCTGACCGTTCACCTCACTCTTATAAGGTGGAGTTCGATAAAGCTTGATTTTAAGTTCGTCCTCTATCATGGACTCCAAAGACGCAGATCTAAGTGCGCCCTCGTTATCGATTACCACTACTTCGGGAATACAGAAGAAAAATAGTATATCCCGTAATGGCCTTTTGATATCTTCTGAAGATTTAGTGGGTATTACCTTAGCTTGTACAAATTTTGTAAATTTGTCGATAGCAGTGAGTACGCGCTTCTTTTCAGTCATGAATATGTCAATATGTACTATATGTCCAGGGTATTGGGGAATCGGTGTCGGTTGTAGATAAGGTTTGTTGGGATGTCTGTCATATTTGTTTTCCTTACAAACGTTGCAAAGTCTAACCAAATTCTTGATTTTGGATGCCATTTTGGGAAAATAGAAATTTTCTAGAATTTGTAAACGATTTTCTTCCGCATTACGATGTGCTCGTTTATGCGTGCGAAGAATTCGTTCTTCTTGCTCTGCCTCGTTTGGTATGTCCTCTACCAGTTTCTTTGTAAAGCGGATTTTGTAATCCTTGAAGTGATGAGGGTAAATAGATTGAATAAGACCCAAGGTAGGTTCATCGGTAAGGAGCCCATTTATGACGTGCGGGTTTAAGTACCTTTTGAAAATATTTATAACATCACTCTCGGAATAGTTTGGTTGAATGATAACATGCCTGGTGTAATTTTCGAATGGGTTCAAGATTTGGTAGCTATTTTCGTTTCCTATTTTTAAAAGGAGTTGATTTTTGAATGCATTGATTGGAGTTTCTACGGAAGTAATTAGATTTTGCCCTGAACTTTCGTCGCTGTGTTCCGTAGGTGTCATAGAGTTGATTTCGTTTGTGTCGTGTTTTCCAGTTGTTAAGGTATTGATTGGTTGAGGAGGTCTTGAAAGGGAGTCAGCAACAACATTTGCCTTACCCGGTTTGTATCGTAATTCATGATTGTATTCTTCAAGGATGGATTTCCAACGTTTTAATTTGATGTTTGTATTTTTCGAGCTGAGTGCATATGTTAGTGGCTGGTGGTCTGTGAAAATTCGTACATGACTGGAACCGTATAGGTAGTTTCGAAGAGAATGTAATGCCCAAATAATTGCTAACATTTCCTTTTCATTCGTCGCGTAATTTTCCTCAGTTTTGCTGAGAGTCCGTGACAAGAATGAAATAGGCTTATTGTCTTGGGATAAGACGGCACCGATCGCGTAATTGGAAGCATCGGTTGTTAGCTCAAATGGCTTTTTAAAATTTGGATGTGAAAGTACTACATCTCGTGAAATCAAAATGTTTTTAAGTTTTTCGTACGCTGCTGCTGCTTCTTTATCTAGAAAAATCAGTTTACTTTTGGATGAGTTCTTTGATACTCGTCCATCCTCCCCTCTTAAAAGGGATGTCAGGGGTTTAGCGATTTTGGCGTAGTCCTTTATAAATCGTCGGTAATACCCTGACATGCCAAGGAATGAACGCAAATCCTTAAGGGTTTTTGGAGGTGGGAATGAAGCGATTGCTTCAACCTTTTTCGGATTTGTCTTAATGCCATCTACGCTGACTACAAATCCCAAGAACTCTACTTCCTTTTTGAGAAATTCGCACTTGTCTAAGTTGATCTTCATATTGGCATTTTTTAGAGTTTTGAAGATTATATCTAGATTTTCAAAGTGCTCCTTTTCGGTTTTACCAAAGACTATTATATCGTCTATGTAAATGCGGCAGCGTTTTCCGATATGTTCTCGGAGAATGTCGTCGAGTGTTCTTTGGAAGATGGCTGGGCCGTTTTTAAGGCCAAATGGGAGACGAACAAACTCATATTTACCATTGTTGATAGCAAAAGCGGTTTTTTCGATATCTTGTTCCCTCAAGGGAATTTGATGAAACCCGCTTTTCAGGTCTATGGTGGAAAAATATTGGTTTTCTCCGAGGTTGGAAAGGACGTCATTTATGTCGGGAATAGGATATGCATCGTTGATTGTAATAGAGTTTAGTTTCCGGTAGTCAATTACCATCCGAAATTTCTTCTCTCCTGATGCATCTTCTTTCTTTTTTACTATCCAGACTGGGGCATTGTATGGTGATTTAGAAGGACGTATAATATTGTCCTTAAGAAGTTGCTGGATTTCTTTCTCGACTTCGTCTTTTAATGCCATTGGGTATGGATATGATTTTGCATAGACGGGGTCGCTTGTCGTTGTACGGATTTCTCCTTTGATTGTGGTAACGAAGGTTAGACTTCGGTTTGGTTCCGATGATAAATTTGGGTATTTTTCAAGAATGTCTTTAAGTTTTTTAATCTGGGACTCTGACATATGGTCAGTTCTCAAATTCAAATGATTAACTGTTTGGGACGCGTGTTGCTTAAGGGGAATGAGAATATTTCGTTTAATTGTCATAAAATTGTTATCCGTATGTATAACAGCTTGAAGAGCCTTCAGGCTATCATTACCAATAATTCCTGCAAAAGTTTTTAAAGCAGGTAAAATGAAGAATTTGATTTTTTCAATTTCGGGTCCGAATAAAGGAATAAAAGCGTGGTGTGTAATCCTGATAGATCCACCGACAGAGTTCACGTTAAAGGGTCTTTCGTTTGCTATGGGGTTCCGTATAAACCGCGGCTGAATGTAGTTTTTATTGGATCCTGTGTCGATAAGAAATTTAAGGGTTTCTCCGCTCTTCGCAAGATATTCCATGTAAGGAAGCGAAGAGCTCAACAGTCTAAAAAATGAACATCGTCGTGTTCTTTATCATGACTATGATCTGGGGTGTCTGAAATCGTGTTGTCATGTTCGGTAGGGAAGTCGTCCTGTGGATAATTAGTCGTTTCATCCTGGTTGTAGTATTGTTCGTATAGTTCATTGTCATAAATCTCGTCGTTGTCATCGTTATCCGGTTCCACGTTATAAATTCTTTGTAACTTGTTCGGCACTTGAGCCATTTGGGAACCATTTGTTGGTCGCTTTTGGGGAAAGTTTTGATGCTGGTTTTGGGGTCGATTTTGGTAATTAACAGCTCTTGATCTGATTGAGTGGTCAACATCCATTGGTTCATATTGTCTCGGTTTTAGGGGTAATTGCCTGACATTTTGATTTGGTGCGAATGGCCTATAATTCGCATGGAAAGCATTGAATTGTGGAGGGAAATTTTGGTTCGACGTGAATGGTTTATAATTCGCATGGAAAGGGTTGAATTGTGGAGGGTGCCGACGAAATTGTGGAGGTTGTGGCACCGTAGGGTTGTGCAGTAGTTCTGGGTAGAAGTTTCTCCCAGAGTTATAGTTCTGCATTGGTGGATGGTGCGCGTTGTTCCTTTTGGGTGGTAGTGGAGGTGGTGTATTAGGGTAGGTTCTTCTAATTGTATTTTGCGAGCTCAAGGCGTGTTGAGCCCTGAAGTCTACATTTTGAAGTTTAAGACAAAGGTGAAGTGCCTGTGGGAGGTCGACGGGTTCTCGCATGCTTAAAAGGCGCGGGAGATCACCTTTGAGGCCGCGTACAAAAGTATCCAATGCCTTATCCCTGTAGCATTGTGTCATATTTCGCAAGGATTCTTCTCCCATGTCCATGGAAGATAACTTATTGAGGATCAGAGACAAGTGGTGATACACGATATGGTAAAATTCGTGTATTGAGTTGTTTCCTTGCACAAGAGTTGTCATCTGGTACTCAAGGGTACCGATGTCGCGTTTATCCGCGTAATGGAGTGTTAAACACTTCGAAATTCTCGGCCAATTCAAAGGGGTATTGTACGACTCGAGTGCGATGTCCGCTTGTCCTACAATTTTGTTACGGATCACAGAGAGGATGCCGTAATATTTTGGTGATCCTTGTTGGTTTCTGTAAATGGCAAGAATTCTTTCGACGCTTTTCTTCCAGGAGCAAAACTCGCTTGGATCTCCGGAGAAGGTACGGAGGCTTTTTACGACATCTGGGATTTTATCCATGTCGGATAAATCCCTTCCATCGTCTATATTTATAGGCACGTCTTGATCCTGGCTTGGATCGGAGGCAGGATTCATGAAAGAATCAAACATTTGCCTTCCTTGAATTCTTAGTGTCTCGGACACTAATCGAGTGATTGTAGCGACAAGGTCTTCATTATTTAGCACGTTTGGGGGATTTCCGGGCGCTGGTGCTAGTCCAGCTTCTTCGGGCACTGGCGGAATATCACCAAAGTTTAGACGCGCGGGTCTGATTAAATTATCGTGATTAGCCATTACCACGAAAATTTAGGAAGCTGATTCAAGGTGTAATGGAAGTCACAATGGAGATAAAAATTTATTTTTTGAGAGCAAAAGTCACGAGGAGGCTAAAGGATTGACTCGGCACAAGGGTCAAACGAACAAATAGAGAAATCAATTTTCCGAATCGTTTTGTAAGGAAAAAGACTTTAAATAGGAGAAGATAACCACTAACACTTCACTTTAAAACAGTAAGCTTCACTTCCTGAAACACTTTTCAATATCGGAGAAATATGAAATTTAAACAAATTTTAAAATAAGCTGAAATAATAAAAAATGCGCAAAATATTTGAAAATATGCTGAAATAATTATTAAAAACAATGCACTAAATATTTTGAATAAATAAAAGTCAGCGATGTTTTTTGTTTTCTAAATTAACAAGAATTTCTTATTCTGGAATCCTTTACAATTGTTTTACTTTGCTTTAATTTCACTTAAATGATTTTACTTTAATTTCAATTCAAGTCTTTAATTCACACAAAAATCGATAATTTCACTTTAATTAATTTTACTTGGATTTCAATACAAGTGTTTAATTCACAAGTTACGGGTATTTACACAAAATCAGTCAGATTTTGATTTTTCACCACTTGAATTTCATTTAGATATAATCACAATATGCTTTATTATTTTTGCTTTTGCTAATGAATTTAGAACTCCTCACAATTAATTCACACTATAATTCTTACTGCTTGCACTATAACTTTCACTATAAATCTTAACCTAAACTTACGAAATTGCTACTAGCTTTGATTTCATATTGCTGCTTCCAAAGATTCCTTGGGGATACTTATGTCCGCTTTGTGTGGATATCCTTGTGGTTGCTGCTTAAGTTTGTACCTTCTTCGCGATTGCGGGCGGCTGTTAGCTGCACTTCTAACGCCCGTTTGCTTTGCCGCTACTAGGGGGCCTTTTTCCCACAAAACACCACCGGGTTAGTAATAGTACGACGGTATTTAGTTTTTTTCCCGTGATTCCGCAGGATATTTTGTTTGGCTCACTTCCCCAGTCTCAGAGAAGTGATTTAACGATCTTTTTTAATACTTGCCGATCGACCAATATCCTGTCGCGAAGTACTTACTGTACTTTTACTTTCGATTTCGATGATGTCGCGAAGAGGTCCCTGCTCGGGCGCCAATTAAAAGATTTACTTGAGTTCTACTTAAAAAAATATAATTGTTTATTAGATTCAATTGTACAAAAGACTGAACTTAATTCTAGAATCGATACTTTCTTTTATGCTATGAATTTGATGACGATGCGTCTACGGTTGTTGCCATTGATTATTACCGATGCATTTTTACCTGGGCGCGTGTTTGCTGCGTTTGCGGGAACGTGTCGTTAACTTATATATGTATATATATATATATATATATATATATATATATATATATATATATATATATATATATATATATATATATGTATATATATATATATATATATATGTATATATATATATATATGTGGGAAACGAGCTGTGCTGGCAACCCGGAACGAGTGGCCTGCTAGACGACACAGACGAGATAACGGGTGATTGAACAACTGGTTAGCGAGCACAAACACATAGCAGACGGATGTTGAAAAAGATTCGTATCGAGGACGTCGTGAGAGGCAGTTTAGCAGAGAGCCGTTCCCATCATTCTTAAATTCATATTGTTTTCATTTACAAGTCCGCATCACTATATTAAATAAATATCTTTTATCGAATCAACATCATCGTTATTATTACAATCCCACAGTTTTGGGGGCTCAACCGGGATTGGATAATTGAGCGATCGGATACTTGATTAATCGGATTCATCAAACTGGGATTTTTATATAGTGCTTTGATATTCAGTGTAAATTCAGTGACAATAGAAATTGAAAAGTGCAGTGAACATGTCGAGTAGGAAGTTAACACTTGGTGACTTAGTGTGGGATAGTTTGACCCATCAGCGAACGAAAGCGTCTAGTATAGCTGTGCTGCATAAAGTCGTTTTCGAGAGAGATGACGGTAGAAAAAATCGTAGACAATTACGCGAGTTCGGTGGGTTTGAATATAAAGGCGAAGACAGTGAAGAATTTGAAAACAAAAGAAAGTACATTTGTGATAATTTCGACAAAGTACAGTTAGAAACAGTAAGTGAAATTTTATCGATAAATGTGAAACAGAAAACAAAAGAACAGTTAGCCGTCCAGTTGTGTCGATGTTTGAACGATCTCGAGGTCTTGGAAATGGAAATCGATGAAGGGCGCGAGATCGAGGACCGAAATGTGCAAGCAAGTAGTGAAAGCGACGACAACACCAGCAAACGATCGCAAGGAGTAAGGGAGGAGCAGAGGAGTCGAGCTGATGCCGAACATGAGGAACTGTTGTTGCTGCGAAAACTAATGAGCATTAAACAACTGCGCATAAACGACGAATCGGAGTCCGATGACGAATTGAGCGATCCTCGTCATTCGAGAACAAGCGCGAACAAAAAACGTTGCTTGAAAAAGTACCATAAAATGGCGAATGTAAGCGAGAACGACGAAAATGAAAAATCAAATGGCGCGTGGGCTGATGGTGACCGTAGGACGGGCACTATGACAAAGTGCAGTTTTTCGTTTCGAGACGTTGAAGATACAATTCGTACATTTGATGGTAGTGGACACTACCTTATTGAGAATTGGATTGCAGATTTCGAAGAAATCGCTGACATGTTTGTTTGGAACGAGCTTGAAAAATTTGTGTTTGCTAAAAAATCGCTTCGTGGCGATGCCAAAACATTAGTACAAGCTGAAAGAGGAGTGCGGTCCTGGATTGAATTACGAAGATTGCTGCAAAAGGAGTTTTCGATGAAAATTAGTGGTGCCAAACTACATCGGGTGTTGAGAGAACGAAAGAAGGAGAATTCCGAGTCGATGATGGAATATGTGTTAGCAATGCAGGAGATGGCCGCTCGTGGTAATATAGATGAAGCGTCGCTGATCGAGTACATAGTCGAAGGAATACGAGACACCGAAATTAACAAAATGATGCTGTATGGAGCTGAAGACATAAAGCAGTTGAAGAAAAAGCTGAAGATTTACGAGGACATAAAAGAGAAGGCAATAGCCGTAGCCGATAGCCGATCCAGAGTTGTAGCTGAGAGCCGATCAAGAGTTGTAGCTGAGAGCCGATCAAGAGCCGATACCATTGAGCTGAATAGCACAAAGCTGAACAGTGGAGCTGGTTTTGCAGTAAATAAAAAATATTGTTTTAATTGTGGGTCTGCTGATCACATAAGAGCTGCGTGCACTTTCCCTACAAAGTGCTTCAAGTGTCGTGAGTCTGGACACATGTCCAAGGAGTGTCCGTTAAGCCAAACCCCTAAAGTGTTGAACGTTGCTGAAGTTAAGTCCATTGATAATTCGCCGATGTTGAAAAATGTGTCAATTGGAGGAGTTTCAGTAAGAGGACTTATTGACACGGGCAGTGATGTGAATCTAATCAAGGAAACTGTGCTGCATACATTACCGAATATTCAAATTCAATCAGCTGTTCGTTCATTTCTTGGATTCGGAGGAGTTTCCGTTGCTGCGGAAGGAAAGTTTCTGGCCGATGCCGTGGTAGATGAAATTAAAATGTCATTATGGTTTTACGTCGTGCCAGATGGGGCCATGAGTGTTGATTGCGTGCTGGGCCGTGGAATTGCTGCCGTTGCTGATATAATCATTAAGAGGGACAGTGTTGAATTGAAAAACTGTTGTGCTGAAGACGAAGCTGTTATTATGTCCATTGCAACATTAGAAGACGATGGTTTGCCGCTAGAAGTAGTACCGTCTAAATATCAAAACGAGGTGCAAGAATTAATCGAATCATACAAGCCGCAGGTCGTAGTGGAACCACCGTTTAAGATGCATATCGAGTTGAAAGAAAAAATGCCAGTCGTGCATCGGGCTAGTCGACTAGATTTTGTTGAGCAAGAGGCACTCAGGTCGCAGATTTCTCAATGGCTGATGGATGGAGTTATTCGACGATCAACGTCGCCATATGCTAGTAGAGTAGTCATCGTAAGAAAGAAAGATGGTACGCCGCGAGTTTGCGTCGACTACAGAGATCTGAATAAGAAGGTCATTAGAGAAATTTTCCCGACTCCATTGATAGAGGACGTCATCGACAAGCTGCAAGGCGCACGCGTGTTTACAACAATAGACCTAGAAAACGGATTCTTTCATGTAGCAGTCGATGAATCGAGTATTGGATATACGGGATTTATCACCAACGAGGGGCATTTTGAGTTCATGTACGCGCCGTTCGGATTTTGTAACTCGCCAGCTGTGTTTTTGCGTTTCATTAACTTTATTTTCAACCCGCTGATTCACGAGGGGATCGTGTTAACATATATGGATGACGTGATAGTGCTGGCCAAGGATGAAAGAGAGGGCGTACAGCGCTTGAAGTACGTATTGGAAGTGTGCATGAAGCACGGGCTTCGGATTAAATGGAAAAAGTGTCGATTCTTGCAGCGGCAGATTGACTTTTTGGGACACCGTATAGCAGACGGAACCGTCAAGCCAAGCGAGCAGGTTGTCCGCGCTGTAACAAAATTTCCATTGCCACAAAATATTAAAGCTGTACAGTCCTTCCTGGGATTAACCGGGTACCTGAGAAAATTCATATTAAATTATGCAATGATTGCTCGTCCATTGTCAAACCTTTTAAGGAAAGAAGTGCAATTTCGCATGGAGTCATCGCAAATAGATGCAGTAACAAAGTTGAAAGCTGCTATTACTAGTTGCCCAGTGTTACAAATTTATCGACGAGGAGCAGAAACAGAGCTGCACACGGACGCTTCAGCTAGAGGATTTGGAGCTGTGTTGTTCCAGCGAAGCGAAGATCAACAGTTGCACCCTGTTTACTATTATAGCAGCAAAACCACTAGTGCTGACGAGAGTGCTCATAGTTACTATTTGGAAGTTAAGGCCGTCTATTTGGCTTTCAGGAAACTTAGACACTATCTGTTGGGAATCCATTTTAAGCTGGTCACTGATTGCAGTGCTTTTAGACAGACAATAGAAAAGAAGGAGTTGCCACTAGCAGCCTCGAGATGGGTAATGTTTATTCAAGATTTTGACTTTGAAGTGGAGCATCGAGCTGGAAGTCGCCTCCCGCACGCTGATGCATTAAGCCGATTTCCCACGATGATATATTTGATGCGAGACGAATTTATAGTCAGGTTAGAGCGAGCGCAAGCGAAGGATCCGCATATCGAAGCTATTGGAAAAGTGCTGGAATCCAATCCTAATTACGATGGCTATGTGTTAAAAGGATCGTTGCTGTTCAAAGGAGTTGCCGGAAGAGAGCTGTTATGTATACCAAGAGCGATGGAATCAGAAGTCATTCGAACCGTGCACGAACGGAGTCATTTTGGCGTACGAAAGACGATATTCCAAATTGAGAACGAATACTACATCTTGAGTTTGAAGAAGAAGGTGGAGAGTTGCATTCAAAACTGTGTGCGGTGCATCCTAGCAAGTCGCAAAGCCGGAAAGCAAGAGGGGTTGCTGCATTGTCTAGAAAAGGGTGATCAACCATTGGACACTCTTCACGTGGATCACTTGGGGCCGATGGATGCCACCAGTAAGTCATACCGCTATATTTTTGTTGTTGTGGATGCTTTCTCGAAATACACTTGGCTGTTTCCGACGAAAACGTTGTCTACCGATGAAGTCTTGAGGAAGTTCGCCGAGATCCAGAGAAGCTTTGGAAACCCGAGACGGTTAATCAGTGATCATGGAGCTGCCTTTACGTCCGCAGCTTTTAAGGAGTTCTGTGACCGGGAAAACATACATCATGTGATAACAACTACAGGAGTGCCGCGTGGAAATGGGCAGGTTGAACGAGTCAACGCCAATATAGTGCAAGCTTTGAAGAAGCTGGCTATCGAGCATCCTGAGAAATGGTTCAAGTATGTGGACCGTTTGCGATTCGCGCTGAATACGAGTTTCCATAGAGCTACAAAAACTACGCCGTTCGAGCTACTCTTTGGGGTACGAGGCAGGGGTGCAGAGCATACTGAAATTCGACAGATGATAGAGGAACTACACGTGCAACATTTTAATGCCGAGAGAGACCAGAGACGAATCGAAGCCAGAGAACACACCCAGAAAATTCAAGAGGAGAACCGCCAGCAATACAATAAGAGACGTAAGCCGGAAAACATCTATAAGGTGGGAGACCTTGTCGCTATCAAAAGAACGCAGTTTGTTGTTGGAAGAAAGCTAGCCAGTGAGTTTTTGGGTCCGTACGAGGTTACGAAGGTGAAAAGAAATGGGCGATACGATGTTGTCAAAGCCAGTGCCAGTGCCGAGGGTCCGAAGATAACTAGTACAAGTGCTGACTACATGAAACCGTGGCGCCGTTATGCCGACTATGAAGACGAAGGTTCTTCATCCGAGACGGATGAAGTTCAGGATGGCCGAATGTGGGAAACGAGCTGTGCTGGCAACCCGGAACGAGTGGCCTGCTAGACGACACAGACGAGATAACGGGTGATTGAACAACTGGTTAGCGAGCACAAACACATAGCAGACGGATGTTGAAAAAGATTCGTATCGAGGACGTCGTGAGAGGCAGTTTAGCAGAGAGCCGTTCCCATCATTCTTAAATTCATATTGTTTTCATTTACAAGTCCGCATCACTATATTAAATAAATATCTTTTATCGAATCAACATCATCGTTATTATTACAATCCCACATATATATATATATATATATATATATGTATATATATATATATATATATATATATATATATATATATATATATATATATATATGTATATGTATATGTCCAAAATAGATAAGACTTTTCGGTGGCGCCATCTGTCTCTGACTGAAACGAAGTTATTGCGTCTAACGTGACAGTATGTTTGTGTCATCGGTACAAAAATGAGTTTCGAACAAAGAGCTAATATCAAACTTTGTTTTAAAATCGGTAAAACTTTTACCGAAACATTTGAATTGATGATTTCAGATGAACATACGGTTCACCCAAAATCAGCGATCACCGAAAACTCCATCGAAATTGTGCGTGAATTTATCAAAAATGAGCTGAAATCATCGTTGATTTTCATGGAATCGGAGTTGAATGTCTCCAAAACATCGATTTATTGCATTTTAACCGGTCATTTTGGCATACGAAAGGTCTGTGCACGTTTTGTTCCGCACAAGTCAAGGTGTTTTCCAGAATAAATGAGACATTTGTCATAAAAATCCACTCTTGTGTCTGATTTTTGACTAGAAATTGCATTTTAACCATCAATGAAACACCGTATTCACCTGATATGGCTCCTTGTGACTTCTACTTACTCGGGAAATTGCATTTGGCCATGAAAGGAATACGCTTTGTCTCCGTAGAGGGCATCCAAAAGGCTTGTACCGATGACACAAACATACTTTCACTTTAGACGCGATAACTTCGCCTCCACTGAACCAAATGTCACCAAACTTTCACTGGAAGTCAGGGAGGGATGTAACTTTCCAACGCACCCATTTACAGATGGCGCCACCAAAAAAAATTTTATGACAAAAGTCTCGTTTATTTTGGTGACACCTTGTATACATACCTATATATATATATATATATATATATATATATATATATATATATATATATATATATATATATATATATATATATCTATATATATATATATACGAGTATATATATATATATATATATATATATACATATATATAAATATATATATACATATATATATACATGTATATATGTATATATATATATATATATATATATATATATATATATATATATATATATATATATGTATATATATATATATTGTCGCGTGTTATTGGTTCGCGGCCAATAATTTTAATGTTCCGGGAAAGTGAAAACGCAATATCTTTTAATTTAAGTTAAAAGAATTTATTTAATTACAAAAATGCACAATAAATAATTTAACAATTTAACACTTTCACTAATTTTAATTTTCACTATGAAAAAAAATCTAACACTTGTCCATAAATTTCTTATCGCAATTGTCTTCTAAATCACTTCGCACTCAAACAATCAATCGTCTTTACTTCGCGTTCCACTATATCGTAGTTTTCTATCGCGGTTGTAATGAATGAACCCCCCATTCATTCAGCTCGCCTTTATATAGGGTCTCTACCTATTCACCCATTTCTCGTACATTATCGAATGTTCTACCGAGAGGTACCTAGTAGATTCGAGCAAATTAATGAATGGAGTGACGTCACTTGCAGATGTTGATCATGCTTGTTGGGTTCTCGTGGGTTCGAGTAAATTCATTTGTTGACGTTGATTATGAAAACAATTGCGACAGCAGCTCGCAGAATTATTTGTACATGTAATTATTTGTACATGTAACACTGCCCCCACCTCAGTTCTTTTCGCCCCGAAAAGATGTGTCGCTATTTGTAGTCAATTCTCCCTGGGTGTAATATGGGGCAAGACGGTCCAGATGCACGATTTTCATTTTAGCTCTCGGCTTACGATGTTCCTGTATTCGGTATACGACGTCGTTGATTCGCTTTGTAACTCGGTATGGTCCCTCCCAATTATGTTGCAACTTTGGAGACCTACCCTTTCGCCGTTGCGGGTTATAAAGCCACACCAAGTCATCTTGCTGGAAGCCAGTAGAATTAGCCTTTAGATCATACCTGGTCTTCATGCGGTCAGTAGCCGGTTCGAGGTGTTTTCGCACTGTCCGATGTATCTGGTTCAACCGTTGTCTTAGATCACTTGCGTACTCCGAGACCGTTTGGGGTTTCTCAGGGGGTGTTCCAAACTTTATATCGGCTGGCAGACGAAGAGTCTTTCCAAAAATGACTTTGGCCGGGGCTTGGCCCGTCGACGCATGTTCAGCGGCTCTATACGCCATTAAAAATAGTGGGATATGTCGGTCCCAGTTCTTTGGTTCTCGTCAACCATTTTGGCAAGGTGTTTATTGAGCGTGCCGTTGAAACGTTCGACCATTCCATCGGATTGGGGATGCAGCAGTGTTGTCCTCGTTTTCCGTATTCCCAGCTGCTCGCACATTTCGCTAAAAACTAGTGACTCAAAGTTTCGGCCTTGATCCGAATGTAGTTCACAAGGCACGCCGTACCTGCTGACCCAATTTAACACTAGCTGTTCGGCTACAGTAGTTGCTTCCTGGTTGGGAATGGGGTAGACCTCGGGCCACTTGCTGAAATAATCAGCTACAACCAGCGTGTATCGATTTCCCCATTCAGATTCAGGAAAGGGTCCAGCGATGCCAACAGCAATCCTTTCAAACGGTACCCCCACGTTATAGGTTTGCATTTGTCCTCTCAGTCGTCGTTTTGGACCTTTGACCGAAGCGCAAATTGTACATCTGCGACACCAGTCCTCTACGTCTTCTCGAGCGTGGAGCCAGTAGAATCTTTCCCGCAATTTCGCTAAGGTTTTGTTAACACCAAGATGGCCTCCCGAGGATCCTTCATGCATTTCCTTTACCACATCGTGGATTCGGCTTTTGGGTAGTATAGTCTGCATCCTATAGGAGCTGCCATCCGCCGTTTCCCATTTCCGCTTGAGTACACCACCCTCCACCTGAAGGGAGTTCCATTGTGCCCAATAGCTTTTCAGGGTTGCGCCATGCGTTGAAACGTCCTTCCACTCAGGTCGCCCAGTCGTCTCCTTCCATACGAGCAATGGTCCGATGTCTTCATCGGCTAGCTGGGCATTTCGAATCTCCTCCGATGACCAACCTTCATCGAATTCAGCCGTTATCAGTCGCAGATCAACGGGCGGCTCCTTGTCCTCAATCCGTCGGCAATGCTTGCAGTTAGCTGGACATGGGCGACGAGATAGGGCGTCAGCATTTCCATGAACTCTGCCCTTTCGATGAACAATTTCGTAGTCGTACGACTGCAATCTTTCGATCCATCTCGCAACTTGTCCCTCGGGGTTTTTGAAGTTAAGTAGCCATCTCAGCGATGCATGGTCCGTTCGAAGAACAAATTTCTGGCCATATAGGTATTTGTGGAACTGCTTGGTGGCCTCTATTATAGCCAATAGCTCCTTCCTGGTCACACAGCAGTTCCTCTCACTTTTTGAAAGAACTCGACTGTAATACGAGAGGACTCTTTCTTCGCCATTGATCTGCTGGGAGAGTACAGCTCCAATACCGCCGTTGCTTGCATCAGTGTCAACTACAAACATTTTTCCGGGTTTCGGATACGCCAGCACGGGTGATTCACACAGCTTTTCCTTCAGGGTCTCAAAGGCTGTCTGGCATTGTTCGTTCCAGACATACGGACGATTTTTCTCGGTTAGCTGATGGAGACACTTAGCTATTTTGGCAAAGTCTTTGACGAATCTTCGATAGTAGGTTGCCAGACCCAGGAAACTTCGTAGTTGACGCTTGTTGTTTGGTGTTGGCCAAGTTTTCACGGCTTCAATCTTCTCAGGGTCTGTTTTGACCCCGTCTGCTGATACGACGTGTCCCAGGTATTTTACTTCAGCTGCGAAAAGGGTACACTTGTCGGGACTAAGTTTCAAATTTGCCAGTCGCAGTCGGGAGAAAACCTCTTCTAAGTTCCGCACATGCTCTTCGAACGTTCTCCCGATGACGATGATGTCATCTAGGTACACCAAGCAGGTTTTCCAGGTTAGACCACGTAGCACGTATTCCATCAAGCGTTCGAAAGTGGCTGGAGCATTGCAAAGCCCAAACGGCATCACCACAAATTGCCACAATCTGGTCCCAACTGAAAATGCGGTCTTCTCTCGGTCCTTCTTGTCGATTTCTACCTGCCAGTAGCCACTCTTGAGATCGAGTGTAGAAAACCATTTTGCGTCGGCTAAAGTGTCCATGATGTCATCGATGCGTGGGAGCGGGTAACTATCTTTCTTAGTGACGTCGTTAAGCTGCCTATAGTCGACACAAAAACGAGTGCTACCATCCTTTTTCTTTACTAGAACTACAGGCGCGGCCCATAGACTGACAGAAGGTTCAATAACGCCTTGTTTTTCCATGTCCGAGATCAGCGCGCTCACTTCTCCTTGTTTGGCTATAGGGAGGCGTCTGGGTGCTTGTCGAATCGGCTTGGCTCCCTGTGTATCTATGACGTGAGTTACCAGGCTCGTTCGGCCTTGGTCATCCGGGCTTGTTGAGAAGATGTCACTGTACTTGGTGACCAGATCAGAGGCTCGTTTGAATAGCTGCACCGGCAATTTGACTTGCTTCAATATTGCAGACGTGGATTCCCGGGCTTTGTCTGTGTCTTGCCTCCTTTTCCAATGATGGTTGTGAGAAGCTTCCAAAGAGGTGATGGTGGAAACAGGCTGGCCGCTTTGATGCTCGTGGTTGAGTCTGCGGTGTTAAGGACTCTAACCGGCACATATCCGTTCCTTAAAGATCTTACAAGGCTTCGTCCTACAATCAAGCTGCGCAATGCGGATGTCTTCGTTGGCTCTATCAGATAAGATCGGTGGTCTCCAGAATCACCATCAAGCTTGGCCCATACAATGCTTTCGGAGGAATTCGGTACATCAGTGTCAGTACATACCACTACATTAATCTTGGGGATTTGGACGCTGGGATCCTCCATCAGTACTTCGACATTCTGCCATTTCAATACACGTTTGCCCAAGTCTAACGTGATTCCATGTGGTCGGAGAAAATCCATTCCGAGAATGCAGTCATCCATAATGTTCGCGACCAGAAAATTATGTCGGAACACAAGGTCTCCCAACTGTATCTGGAGGTTGACCTCTCCATGAACAGGTGCAGTTTCTCCCGTAGCTGTCCATAGTGAGAAAATTCTGCCCTTGGGAAGTTGTTGCTGTCTAACTAGGTCTGGTCGGATAATCGATCGGGTAGCACCAGTGTCGATTGTTATGGTGCAGTGTTCTCCTTCAATTTGACCCGGAAGGCATAAGTCCGCTTCTCCACGATGTAGTCTTGACACGGTGATGGTGGTGCTGGGGACGTCGATCCTCCTAGCCAACCTCTGCCCCACGAAGTTGGCTCTTACATGTTTCCCGACCCCTCTGTTTGAAGGGCTTCCATTCTGGGCTCCTGACTCGGTCAGACAATAGCTCGGTTTTCTTCGCTTCTTGCAGTATCTTTGCAGGTGCCCCTTCTCTCCGCAATTCCAGCACCTAGGCGCACCATTTACATGCGGATCTCGCTCAATTTCCACGCGCTCACACCTGCACTCGTCTGTCACTACCTCACGAACCCGGGCAGTGGTACGAGTCACATTTTTCGCTGCCTCAAAGTTCAGACTATAAGCCAATGCGTCCTTAACCGTTTGCTTTTGAGCTAAACGCACGGCTTGTTGCAATTCCGGGTCCTTTAGTGCGCTGATGAATGCTTCTGTCGCTGCATCATCTCGATGTTCTGGGTCGTAGGCTGGATAAGCCAAAAGTGCCAGTCGCTCAATGTCTTGGGCTAGCTGCTGTAGTGTTTCACCAGATTTCTGCATTCGATGCCTTAGCTGTGACCGATAAATCTGCTTTAGATGATCGTCTCCATAACGCATGTCGAGCGCATTCATTATAGCATTCGGGTTTGAGTGCAATTCAACGGGGATCGTCTGCAACAGCTCGGCAGCTGGGCCTCTTAGAGCAAGAATCAATGCAGTTGCTCGTTCCTGCTCATTCCAGTGATTTATGCGAGCGGCTGCTTCGAACTGGGTTTTGTAAATAGTCCAGACCGTTTGCCCATCGAATATTGGTGCTTGCACATTTCTAGATGAGCTTTGCGCTGCGGTTATAATTGGGGCTGGGGAGGCGGTTACTACTGCCTTCGCTGCTTCCAAGTCCTTTTTCACTTTTTCCATCTCATGGTTGACCTGGCTAATCTCAAGGTTGATTCTCTCCTCGACCTGGTATACCTTCTCCTCGACCCATTTAATTTGGCTGTTGAGACTACTGAGCTCCGCTTTTATTTCGGTTGACTGTTTTTCCAGCTTCTGTACGATGTCTGCCTTGATTTCGAACGCTTGTTGGTCTAGCTTCGCTGATTGTTCATTTAGCTTCGCAGTTAAATTGGATGACTGTTGTCGCTGCTCTTGCTGCATCAGCATCAACATTTGCATCAGCGCATTTTCTGGTTCCTTTGGTTTTGGTGTTTCAGCCTCACCACCTTCTGTGCCTCTTTCTGCAGCTGAGAGCTCATCCGAATCCAGATTCACGCCTTCCGACTCGATCGCATCACGCAAGCGTGCAATCAGTATAGCCTTTGTACCTTGTGTAGCCAGATTTCGTTGTTCCAACTCCTCTTTGAGCTCCGATATGCTCAATTGATTAATTTTCAGATGTAAATTTCCTGGCATTTTTATTGTTTCGGCTATTTTTCCACGTTAACTTTCACAATTGTGCACTTTAAAATTGTTTAAACGTTTTCACTTCCAAAATTTTAATCTCACTTCTCGACACCACTGTCGCGTGTTATTGGTTCGCGGCCAATAATTTTAATGTTCCGGGAAAGTGAAAACGCAATGTCTTTTAATTTAAGTTAAGAGAATTTATTTAATTACAAAAATGCACAATAAACAATTTAACAATTTAACACTTTCACTAATTTTAATTTTCACTATGAAAAAAAATCTAACACTTGTCCATAAATTTCTTATCGCAATTGTCTTCTAAATCACTTCGCACTCAAACAATCAATCGTCTTTACTTCGCGTTCCACTATATCGCAGTTTTCTATCGCGGTTGTAATGAATGAACCCCCCATTCATTCAGCTCGCCTTTATATAGGGTCTCTACCTATTCACCCATTTCTCGTACATTATCGAATGTTCTACCGAGAGGTACCTGGTAGATTCGAGCAAATTAATGAATGGAGTGACGTCACTTGCAGATGTTGATCATGCTTGTTGGGTTCTCGTGGGTTCGAGTAAATTCATTTGTTGACGTTGATTATGAAAACAATTGCGACAGCAGCTCGCAGAATTATTTGTACATGTAATTATTTGTACATGTAACAATATATATATATATATATATATATATATATATATATATATATATATATATATATACATATATGTATACATATATAACCAAAAAGTGAACTCCGTAATCAATCTCAAGAACTTTACTTAAAAAGATTCTTCTTAACCGTATCACTCGTTCACGTTATTCGATACCCATCCCCTCTATTCTCACTTAATTATGGCACATACTTTTCATGAAATCTTCATGAAAATCATGTCCTATAGTTAAATGAGAACTCGATTATGCATTTTCGTGTTCATATTTAAAGTTATGATCAATTATAGAAGGAGAAATATCCCCTTTTTAGGTCGTGATTCTCGTCGATCTTTAATATGGAAATCACTCATTTTAGATTTCTGAGCATAGAAGTATAATGCATAATATTAACTAGAAAGTAACAAATCAATTTTCAAATGGCGATTAGCTCTTTAATTTGCAATTACTCAATCCTGATTATTTCTTCGGGAAATCTTATAAATCTTATGTGTAACGTTTGCTACTAAGGATGTAAGAAGGATCTTTGAATAAGTTCATCATTAGGCGAAGAATGAATACGGAAGAGAAAAGCATCCTGTAATTTTCCCCAATGAAATTGCTCTAAATCATGTTAAATTGTATTTACGCTGCATTTAGAATTAATTTATTGGTTATTTCCGGTAGCAATAATTGACTAAAGTGTACCGTTTCTGCAGAAAATTAAGGATACTGATAATTTTTATCATCTGTCACCAAGGAGTCGGTATTTCTATCAAAGCCTTGAAGAGTGCAAAATAATTGGCCTTTTTCGTACGAAAGATAATTAAAATTCAATTTGTTGACATCAATGTATCATATTGAACTGTTAACATCTACAGAGTCCTTGAAAGGATTACAATTCCGTGCCATACATTTTAGTTCAATATGTTGTGCATCATTTGAAACCTCTACAATTAAAATCTTTGCATGCGTCGATCAGTTATGCCGAAAAATCGGGGTGGAAGTCGAAAAGGTTTTAGTGTTAACGGTAAAAGTCCTTTAACGTTAATTGAATTTTTCATCCTTTACATACATATCATATCATATGCTAAAACAGGACTCTCCTATCTATTTCCGTTCAAAATTTATGGGTGAACAAACCTAAAAAAATACGCGATGGATTGATAGCCTTCTTGCCTTTGGAAGTCCGTTAAAAAAATGAGTACTATCACAAATATGACGAGCCCTGATTCCCTTTTACCATTCAAACTTATGCAACATTTATGCTCTTGACTAACATAATTTAAGTTTAAATTTAACAGTTGCTTGTATTGTCGAGTAATTTTTCAAATCTGCGCTGCAACTTAAGAATATTAATAACGCCATTCTTACATTATCACTTCCATGCACATGTAAATATAGGACTTTTTGGATTTACATCAATCTAGGCTCACTAATCAGAATTTTCCTGATCCAGCTTGAACACATCTAAGAACCTATCATTTCATAAACTTTATATCAGGCCAATTACAGTTTGTAACTCTCTAAGTTTTATGAAAGCAGCAAAAGTAATTTAGATGAATTACTAATTGTTTCACTTTTCTGTATCTTGCAAATTGTGCAAAATTCGTTGTCTAATATATTAATCTTACTTAACGTCTTATGTATAATTCATATTTAATTTCACTCTATAAAAATCTTCAAATATACGTTTATAATTAAACATTATTTAACCGACGAAACCCCCTATTCCTGACTTGTGTCCCTCTACTTGTGAAATTCATAAACAGTGCTGTCAACTGTAGTGGCCATAACCTCATTCATAAATTCAAACATAAATAAACAACAATTCAATCAACTTGAGGTAGAAAATGGAAGAGTTTAAAGTTCCAGCTGCTACTTTTAAGCCTCCACCACCGATTAAAAAGACTCCAGCCACAGAGGTGACAGAAACCACTAAAGAAGTACCAGTTACAGATACACCTAAACCTGCTGCGCCCAATGAAGCAAAAAGCCCCTACATTGTTCCTAAATGGTCAGCACAACCACATAAACTTGTAGATTACAAATTTGAAGTTCTTAAATCAGGAACTATTGTTGAAGAAATTGAGAATTTGCAGAAAAAACCATACTGGGTGTTTGGCCGTCTACCGGGTAACGATATCATAATGGCTCATCCAACAATATCACGATTTCATGCGGTTCTACAGTACAGACCGGAAGTAGATTCAATCGAAGGAAAAGGAAATGACACCCCAAATGAATCTAGGAAACCAAAACTTGACAATCAATTCGGCGAAGGGTGGTACATCTACGATCTAGGAAGCACTCACGGAACATTCGTTAACAAAATGCAGATTCCACCTAAGACTTACATTCCTGTTCGTGTTGGTCACATGATAACTCTTGGTGGTAGCACGCGCAAATATATCCTCCAAGGACCTGAATTTGATGAGGAGCCTGAATCAGAACTTTCGGTGACAGAGCTGAAACAAAAGCGTGCGAAGGAAGAGGAGGAGCGCCAAAAGTATGAAGAAATGCAAGAAGAGATGAGAGAAAAAGAAGGTATCAATTGGGGTATGGGAGAAGATGCCGACGAGGAAACAGATTTGTCGGTCAATCCTTACGCATCGACTAATAACGAAGAATTCTTCTTGGACGACCCTAAGAAAACACTGCGAGGATTCTTCGAACGGGAAGGACTGGATTTGGAGTATAAAGCAGACGAAATGTCATTGGGAACGTTTATTTGCCGGTTGGTAATTATTTTATTATGTTTTAGGAAATTATAAATGATTGTAATTTTTTAGAGTGGAACTACCAGTTGACGATGAATTTGGAAAACCGATAGTTGCCGAAGTGTGCCACAAAGGAAAAAAGAAAGAATGCGTACTGCAATGCGCTTTAGAGGCTTGCAGAATCTTGGACAGACATGGTCTCTTAAGGCAGTCACACCGTGGTGAGTAATTAATAAACAAAAGTCATTTTCTGATTCAATACTCTTTCATTATAGAACCTATGAAACGGAAGGCTCCGAAAAGCGATTCTGACGATGATGATGATTTCCTTGATCGAACTGGTGATGTAGAGAAAAAGAAATTGCGTAAAGCAAACGCTGGCCAATCAGCAGCTTTAACCTATGATGATTTGGTAAGTAATGTTAGGAACAGTTCTATAATTAAATTTAAAAAAAAGTCATTTAAAAAGTCAGAGTAGATTGTACCATGTAAACTATTGTATTTTTCATTGAGCATTGTGAAAAGTTCTTTAAATGCATTGACTATTTATTTATTATCACCAGCCGTACGGTGGTTATTGTTCTTGCCGCTTGTGTGTAAATCTTCTGGATCGAAGAAAAGTTGTGATAATGAAAGTTACATCAGAGATTTTTTGAAATGGTTATGAGATTATATGGATAGGAAACTGGAAGCTGTTAACCACAGTTTCAAGTATGAACCTGACCATACAGTATTCTAGTGAAACTGACCCTAGTTCAGAACCGAAAAATGTTTTACATATCAGCACCAAGGTTCATAATCGGAAGAGATGTGCAACAATGATCTTTCGAAAAATAGCCTCCAATATAAGCTCAGAATTGTAACCAACTTTATTACTGGTTTCTGTTTACTGGGCAGTATACTTTGCAATGAGAACAAGCAACCTCATACGTTGTTTTTAACTGCAACCGGTCTAACCTGAAGAGTTTCTCACCCTATATTTTGTGCGAAAAGTAACCTTTTTTTAAATTCCGTGACGACCGAGAAAAATTCGGTTTAAAAATGGCCTGAGCGGAAATGAAAAGACTGGCCAGCGAAACGATTGCTCCGTGAGGCGTGGGCTGAATGATGTCCGAGCTCACAGTGGGCACAAGATTATACTTATCCGTAAGAAAGGGATTGGGGGTCCGCGTGGTGTAGTGGTTAGAGCAATAAGCCCGTAAGCCAAAGGTCTCAGGTTCAAGTTTCGTTGGCGTCAACGAGATTCAGTTCGAGTAATTCTTCGGACGGACTATAAGCCTGTTCAGTTATGATACGTGATAGTTTAAAATCAGAACGTATCGCAGCTTGGTGGACGGACACACGGCCAAAGCGTGATAATGACCATATCACCTTGTGGAGTGCCGATACATTCGATCATGACAATGAGATACTCTAACTATCTCTAAGCGAAGGCCCGAAAGGGCCTGTAGTACTACGAGAAAAAGAAAAAAAACAAAGAGACTGGGATATGTTAGTGCTAAAAGTTATAGGGGGGTGGAGCCACTTTAACCCTCTTTTAAGTATACAAATAATCCATTTTGCAAGAACCGATGTGATACAAACAGCCAAGTCGGCATCAGCTTACAGATCTCAATAAATTATTATGCAATTATGAAAGCGGGAATCAGGCTCTAATCTATAGCTTATGAAAAAACAACTTAGGTAAACAACTTGTAGGATAAACGTGGTACGTGGTGAGGTGTAACAATAATGTATTGTGGTATGCGATGGCACTTTATGTAAGGTGCTTAGGCAGGGACTAAACTACGATTCCCCAAGTAGGATGGACAACAGAAACCTCTATGAGCTTTCCATTCTCAGAGTACCAAGGGGGACCAAGATTTAAAGGGATTGATCGTAGGACCCGAGTTCACCGGAGACTCATGTCTTAACTTAATCAGACTTTAATCTTAATTTTAGCGGCGTCGATGATTTAGGTTATTTTTGGCGAGAATATCTCCTACAGTATCGAGTCCATTGAATTTATTAAAGAATTCAAACTCCTCTCTCTTGTCATTGTATACATTGCATTTGAAAAATTTGTGATCTAGGCCGTCAACTTCATTGCACCAACTGCACACATCCGAATCAACACATTTTGCTTTGTACAATGTATGATTGTTGTAGCCCTTGTTAACAAGGATTCTATTGGTGGATTTGACCGCAAGACTGCTTATATTCAGAGAATAAAAACACAGTTTTTCACCCCTTAAATGGTAAGCTCTTTTCCAGATGCAATCGGAGATCCACTGTCCTTTTCCTTGGGAACAATTTGCCCAAAAACGTTTCAGTTTTGTAGCGATCATGTCCATAATGTCATCCTGTTCAGGTAGTATATGTGTAATGGTGCTCTTTTTTAATACTTTCTTTAGCGAAATGATCAACTTCCGCCACTGCATCAATCCCTATATCCCCAGCAGTCCAGAGCAAATTGAAGTTCGTGTTTGGATGTTTATTAATCACACTTGACAACCCTTTCATAATTTCTCATGTGCTCACAGTTTAATAGGGCTGTTCTAGGATCGGAAAAAATATATATGCTGGTGGATATTGTAGCCGCTGAATCTTTTAGGGCTGCAAGGATAGCACGCAGTTCTGCATTCAAAGCCGAGACGTCTTCCTCAAAGCTGAAAATACTTGCCTCATTTATTGAGAGGTTGATAAAGGTACCACCCGCTCCCAATATATTTTTAAGCACCGTCAGTAACGTAGACAAGATGTGAGTGACTAATCTGATAATTTACGTAACTATTCATCTTCCGTTTGGGTTATATGAGCATTATAGACAGGGTTCCTGGCTTCAACGGTTACTTTGAAATTAGGTGGTATGGTGATAATATCGGATGGGACTCTGTTATGAAAGCAGTACCTGAATTTATGGTGTACTAATGCATAGCTGCAGGCTGATGGGTTTAACATCGTTAATACGGTGCTGGGAAAGTTGTTGCACAAGCACTTGTGGGGAGCAATTCAGCTCTGTCTTTGGTCATAAGTTCTCCTGCCACTTTGAAAGCATGCACATTAGCAATACTGCGTGGGAGTCCTAGAAACAGCTTGAAAACTTTAGCTTTTATAGAATCGATACGGTCAAAGAAGTATTTGGGAGCGTTTGCAAAGGTTTTGTAGAAATTTAGAGAGATGGTACGTTTGAAATTATTCTCTACCCAAGATTCTGATCAGATTCTGCTGGCAATGCCTATTGACAAAAGTGTCGCTCCATTCCTTAAAGGATCCGGATCTGCTATCATACTACCATGTTATTGGATGCTATTTTGCTTAGCGATCTGGGTTCCATAGATATTTAAGGCGTGTTGTGCGTGCTTGTGTCTAGAAGAATGTCCGAGTTAACTTTTGGGCCAAGTAAGACACACGCTCTGTAGAAGTCGTTGACCTTCTTTTGCGGGGACTCCACTGTGTCAAGGAGTTTCTTATCTTCTTGATTATTAAGTACCAAGGTTCTTCCGCTGAAGAGTTTAATAATCCAGTTGATATATAGTGTACTAATGCCAGTGTTAATCAAAATTTGCTTGGGCGTATTCAAATCCACATGTTCGTAAGCGTTAGAGATATCCAAAATGGCATCTATTTGGATCCTTTGTCAGTAGCAAGCTTTAACTTTAATGCGTCGAAGCAGGAAAAGTTGACTTATTTTTCCGATGAGTATAACAGTTTGTTGATAGGACCTTGTTCTCTTCGATAAATTGATCGATTTTGATCAGTTTGTTGATCATCTTGATGGGAACGGTGATCAGCGATATAAGTCTATAGCTGTTGGGCAATTCGGAGACGTTACATCCTGTGACAGCATAATTGCACACTTCAAGGAGACACTGCAAGGATCCTCAGCATGTTATAATAGATGGAGTCAATACCTGGAGCAGTGGACTTCTTCTGAGTATCAAATATCTGCAGCAGTTCTTCAACTTTGAAGCGTTGCTCGGGGTCAAAGGCAGTTGCAGTTTCGAAGGAGATGTTGCTGCTAGAATGTTGTTGGCTTCTGATGTCTTGAAAAAGACATCAGAAGCATCTGTTCGCACGGGTTTCTGCTCTTGTGGTATTTTATGTTATGGATGAACTTCCAAAAGCTTTTAATGTTGCCGAGCTCGCAGGCATCGAAGACAACTTTCTCCCAGCCTTTCCTTTTGGCGTCTCTTACAGCGGCTTTCCACTAGAATCTTATTTTATTGAAGGCAGACTAGTTGACGAGATTTTTAAACGTTTAAATTTCTCGAGCGCCTCTTTCTTCTTTTTTCAGATTTTCATAAGGTCTCTCGACCAGCAATACTTGTTGCTAAATTTGACTCTCTTGCGTCTGGTGTTATTATTAATGATTTGACTTAAATCATTAATGATATCACTGAAGTTGCCTTTGAATGATCCAGATGCGATATCATTCACAATCTTATTCCTATCCTAATACAACTGCCACGTGCTTGAGACCATTTTGATCATAATCCTGATAGGGCAATGCCCACTATTGCATAGATCCTCCTTGACATCACGCCAGCTCGAATGCAATGTTAGATACGGTAACGTTACGAGAACATAAATCATTTGCCATCTACCGTAATTCACTTAAATATGCCAGAGCTAAGTATTTTAAACTTAATGCCTCTCACCCATTCCCTCAAGATTTTACCTTTGTTGTCAAATGGTTTGTCGCCCCAACAGGTGTGTCTAGCGTTTAAGTCCAGCTGTCGATCGATGTTTTCGATTGCCGTTTTGAAGGCTGATACAGTCACTTTTGGTAAAGCATGTATCGAGACAAGGACAAGATTGTATTTGAGATTAACCGTTTGAATCGCAACAACTTCTAAAGTGGCGTTCAACCTGATCCGTGTGAATTTTATGTCCTTCCTAAAAAGAATAATAACCCCTAGCCTTACGTACATCTCCAACGCAGTTTCGTATGTTGGTGAACCTATCTTTTCTTAGCTGAGGGAAGTCCATCTGCGTAATGAAAAGCAACCTTGCTTTAGAAGAACCTTGTATATTCAAAACCTTCTGTCCGCCTTGTCGCCTCTCATTTCCAGTCTCTTTTCTTTCTGAGGAAAACCGAATTAGTCATCCTGATAAAGTAAAGAATCCCTAGAATTAGGAAAATCGGCATAGGGGAAGTGCAAGTTTATTCGAAGCTAGCTGTGAATTATTTGAGCATTCTGATCGACTCAGAGATGAATTTCTCTGAGCAAATCAGGGTAATGGCGTATAAAGTTGCAGCGGGTCTGTCGGCACTCAGTCGACTAATAGCCAACGTAGAGGCACCTACCTCATAAAGAAGGTGACTTCTGATGAGTGCGGTAAAGTCTGCGCTACTGTACAGAAATATGGAGCAGCGCTCTCAGCAAGAAGCTGTACCGAAAACGCCTGCCCCAGGTGCAGCTATCTGCATATCGGTCAGTCTTTGAGGCAGCAGTGCTGTTGATTGCAAGCATTACACACATCGCTCTCCTTGCAAGACAGCTCCGTAAAACTTACTTGCACAGCAACTAAGGTGATACGAAGGCTGAAGAAACGGAGACAACGCTCGCTCGGCGGTTGCCAACAAACCTGGCCGAATGACACAAAATGGAGATGTATCTTCTTCTTCTTCTTCTTAGCCCTACAGCCCCTTTCGGGCCTTCGCTTCCCTGCAAACAGCGCCTCCAACTGTCTCGGTCCGTTGACCGCGTCATCCAATTCCGAAATCTTAGCAGCGATGAACTGTCTTCGTCGACCGAGTCAGACCAGCGTTTCCTCGGTTTCCCCACTGGCCGCCGGCCTTCAGTTCTTCCAAAGAATACCTTCTTGGGTATCCGTTGTTCGTCCATACGATTCATGTGTCCAGCCCATTGCAGCTTCCGCAGTCTTACAATCCTTGAGACCTCCGGTTCATCAAAAATTTCACACAGCTCATGATTGTATCCCGCGCCTCATTCTTGACCTGAGGCCGTGGCTCAATTATAGCCATGGTGAGACTGACTTCTATCTGACCAAGCTCTTGAGCAGGCATGAATGTTTTCATTCTTATCTATATAGGATTGGCAAGTCACGGTCACCCGATTGTGTCTTCTGCGCCGGAGAAGTCAGTGACGCTGGCCGCACATCATTTGCTTGCAAAGAGTGGGATGGGCCTTTTTAAGAAATTAGAAGAACTCTCTCCAGATAGTCTGATCGGAGAGATCAGTTGACAAATGAAACCAGGTGGCATATTACGTTCGGGCTTTTCTAATTGCTAAGAAGGAGCGCCTGGAGGTGTTGAGGGTGAAGGGGCCTCTTATATCATTCCATTTCCTTTCCTCCCTTCCCGCTGGGAGAGGCACTCCTGCAACTCGACAGTGTTTTGAGGCATAAAAAAACCAGGCCTAGCCCGAAGTAATTTGTCAAACGATTCCAGCTAGGCTCTCATGTTGACAGGGGAAAAGCGAAAGGAGTGTCACAAGCTTCGACGAACGATCCGTCACTTGGTGCGGCTATGTGCCTCTGCCTTTTGAACCGCACTCACCACCTCTGCAATCGCATCAATGGTGAAGCGTCCTGCTCTAAAGCCTTACTGCCGAGGAGATAGGTCCTGAGTATCACGAATCGCGTCAATGAGTCTTCCCTTGATGAGTTTCTCTAGTACTTTCCCAGCCGTGTCTAGCATGCATGACGGGCGGTATGCAGACGGCGCTCCGGAATTTCCCCTTGCTTATCAGGATGAGCCTCGCCATCTTCCATCGTACTGGGAAACCTTTCCCGTAGGCAAGTGTTGAATGTGCCGAGCAGCAAGTCAGGACAATGATGATAGACAAGTTGCATCTCCTCAGCTGAAACACCGTCTGGGCCTGTAGCCTTCCTTTCTTTCAATGATAGGACTGCCTTTTCCAGTTCCGGCTATGAGAAAAGTAGGCACTCGATTGCTATTTCACCGTAGGCAGCGTCAAAACGAGCGGGATAGGCGGGAAAAGTGCCCACACTAGCTCATCCATCTTTTCCGCTTCATGGATGCAAGGCGTCCGTAGGGCGCCAAGCTTCCGTTTAACTAGCTTGTAGCCAAGGCCCCAGGGATCCTTGTTAATCAATTTTGGAACGCATTTCCTGGCCGACTTATATGCTTCTACCTGGTTTCATGCCTCGTCATGGTTCCGTGTCCGTTGAGCCTCACACCGAAGCTTGTGACATTCCTTTCGCTTTTCAGCGATATCAGTCGACCGTCAGTAAACACATACGACAGAATTGTATCGTACTGTACCAAATAATGCTTTGCTTTGGTATCCCAGCTAAATTGATCCGTCTTACCAAAATGACAATAATGTCGACAACCTCCCAATTCCCAATTCCGACGCCTTTGACACAAATATTGGACTTAAACAGGGAGATGAGCTGGCCCCATTGATATTCAATTTGGGTCTAGAAAACGTCATTACAAAGCTACTTGTCGATACAAGAGGTACGTTATTATATAAGTTAAGCCAAGTAGTAGCCTATACGGGCGACATTAATACTTTGTTACGGTCGTTAACAACCGCCAAAGAACTTTTCCTGAAACTCGACAGCGAAGCAAAACTAGTAAGGCTATACATCAACGAGAATAAAACAAAGCTCATGACGTAGTCGAGGAAAAATCCCTCAAACACACAAAATATCACACTTGGCCAATACAATATCGAAAATATGTGCGAATTTGTGTATTTATTGTATATTTGTGTATTTATTTAAATACACCAAAGAATACAGCTTTATTCAGTTTTGACGTTTTTGAAGACCAGCTTCATACACAGGAAAACAAAGCTCCAAGAATACAAATCTGTGATAAGACCTGTGCTATGCTATGGGTGTGAAACATGGAGCCTAACCCAATCATCCGTAAACATATTCAACGCCTTTGAGCGACGGCCCCTGAGGCGGATAATTGGAGCGAAACTAGATGGGGACTAATAACGAATTCGATACAACCAGGAGCTGTATGAAATTTTTGACGAGCCGGAGATCACAACGATTGTAAGGCTGCGGAAGCTACAATGGGCTGGCCATGTGTATCATATGGACTAACAACGGATACCCAAAAAGATATTCTTTGGGAGAACTGAAGTGCAGAGACCAGTGGGGAAACCGCGAAAACGCTGGTCTGACTCGGTCGACGAAGACAGTTCATGGCTGCTCAGATTTCGTAATTGGAGGACGCGGTTAATGAACCGAGACAGTCGGAGGCGCTTTTTGCGGGAAGTGCAGGGCCGAGAGGGGCTGTAGGGCTACCAAGAAGAAGACCAGTACACTGCGGGCTTGCCATACTGGGGTTTTCGGCGGGGCATAAAAGTGCTGCAAGCAGTCGTGATGATGATCATAGTTGAGTTCACTACGTCTTGAGCTGTTAGTTTTTCTGTCCTCTGTGGATCACCCTGCAGCAGAGCACCTGCCGCGAGCACCTCGACGAACCTCTCGACGTCCATCCTTGCTATGCTCTACCCAATCGTAGAAGGTCGAGAGCACAGACGTCGGGAGGCAACATCACGGATCTCAAGCAGAACGTACTGAAGATCACTGGCTGAGTAGTCCTCTAATATCTCCAGTTGTATATCCTTCGTACTAAGGACTCGGAGTCGAATGTCGCGTCCGGTTTGGTTCCCTCACAGCCAATACGGCGGAAAGTCGTCATTTCTAGGATAAGTTTTCCCCGCGGATCTGTTAAAGGCAGGCGCCATTTGATTGCTTTACCGTTGAGTAGTGTCACCTTGGATTTAATTAAAGCATTCGCTAATTCCCTTTTTACCTCATTCATTCTTGTTCGCTTTTATCCTGTATAATTTCATGCATTTGAAGAGTAAGGAATCATAACTGCTGCAGTTCTTTTCCAATTCCACTAGTTGCAATGTTAAATAAACGAGATCTAAACATTGTTGCAAAATCAGCTTCCCTTTTCTTTGTCTGCCTTTGTATCTGAATTGCACAATATAAAAATTTAATACAGAAATAAAGCAAGTTGCATTCTTAAATGAACAAAACATGCATTTCAATGATTACATTCTAATGACTTTCAGCAAGTATCTGCAAATCGAAAAATATTAATAATAGGAAATCCATCTTATACAAACATTTTAGGTAAAGCAAGACGCTGAACTTACGGAAAAACTTTCTAGCATCAAAGAGAAACTTCATCGACACCAAGAAGAAGCGAAGCGTACTAAAGAAAAAGAAGCAGCTCAAGAAGAAGATGATTTGGATGACTTTATGAACAAGCTTTCGCACGAAAAAGCTATGGACAAAGCAGAAATTCGAAAATTAAGGGTAAGAAAACCTGATCAAGAATATTAAAAAACCCTTGAATAAACATCATAACATTTCAGATGGAAGAACAAAGGCTTGAAACAGAACACCAAAAATTACAAAGGTTGATAAAATTGACAAAGCCGACTCAACTCCCATCACTCAATACCGCTAATGAGGATGCAACAAAAAAGAAAACATTTTTACCACTTTTTGGAAAACGTAATAAAACTAAATTCCAATTTGTTACCAAAACCGTAGCTGTTAAAAAGGTAGAAACAAAAGAATATC
Organism: Odontomyia ornata; assembly: GCA_963969285.1. NCBI lineage: Eukaryota > Metazoa > Arthropoda > Insecta > Diptera > Stratiomyidae > Odontomyia > Odontomyia ornata. Next base: position 326,662,760 of record OZ017739.1, read on the forward strand.
GATCCGATGAGGAAGAAATCGAAGAAGACGACACCGAGGATAAAGAGGAGCCCAAAACAGAAAATCCCGTAAATAACGATAGCAAGAAGATCGTGGAAGCAAATGTTGAGAAGAAAAATATTCCAACATCATCTGAAATTGAATCAATTGGCGGGAATCCTCCACCGGATGAAAACCCAAGAGTGGTCAAAGGGCCCGCGTTTATACCACCTCAGTATTTACCAACTAGCCAAAATGTTGATATTCCGGAGACCTCCATTGAAAATGAGAATATTGATGATGGTGCAACGCTTGAAGAAGCCAAGCATGAGCAAATAGATCAAGAAGATGCAGATACAACGGAAGATGCAACAAATACGAGCAAGAAACGACGCAATCGTAACAGATATCGAACAAAAGGACGAGAAAATGTTGATATTGATGACAAAGAAGAACTAGCAGACAGTGAGAAGTATTCAGGATGGGTGCCACCGCAAAATCAAACAGGCGATGGTATGACTTCGTTGAATCAAAAGTTTGGTTATTAATTTAAGAAAGTAGTTTTAAGAATTATTATAATAAATAACTGTATTTAAGCCAATTTATTTTTAACTTATGTATTTGAGGATATATCCTCATTGATTAAACGGAAGATATGTCGGGCTCTGCTGTTGATGGGGTGGATCTAATGTCCATAACAGAACTATCCGTGGTTTTGGTAATATCATCATTACTATATGTCGTTTTAGTAATATCAGTAGTACTCGTAGTTTCGGTGGAAGTTTGGGTAGCAGCAGTCGTAGAGGTAGTAGCAGCAATCGTAGAGGTAGCAGCAGCAATAGTAGTAACAGTAGTACTGATTTCTGGTTTCTCATCTGGATCGCACTTAATACACTCTGTTCGGCTTGGAAAGTCGCAAACCTTTAGTTTAACGTTGAAAATAAGGTTTCCAGGGCAAGGTCTGTAAAAAAAAAATTAGATGTACTTTTAAATTGTAATTTCAGCTTCAATTAAACTAGCACAATTAAATAAAGAGTGACGATCCCACGTCAACCGTGAATAAGTGGGTAATTCAAAATTAATAACAACCAATAAAAAATTGTGCTTAGATCCTTCGACTAGGTTTTGAGTGTTGCTCCTGGACCCAACCAAAACTTTAAATCTTATTGCAGGATTTAAGTAGTTTTTAAAGGGAAAATCAAATCAGTTACTCACGTATTCACAGTTGATGCGGAGTTGAGAACAGGTATATTACCTTACTATAGGTGTTCCACGCTGGCACATAATATACTTGGAACAATCGGTTATGACAGGCAAAAGGATCAACTCATATTCAGTCCCAAACGTTGGGCATGCAGGCTGCTCCAAATTACATGGTTCACTATTTACGGCCGTAAAAAACACTAACGGAATCACAGTTAAGATTAAATGCATCATTATTTGTGTTCTGATGTTATTATATTCACTGAAGTCGGAAGCTCACTAATAAGGTGGACTGAGGAACGCTAAACTTATATATAAACCATTTGAATATTATCTATACGATTCTTTACCAAGTGGGTTGTTTCTGTATGAGTAATTTCTTATCTATCTGTAATCGTACTTTCTTCAAGGACTATCTCAGTAAAATTCCTGCTATTGATAACTTTAATGTAAGATCTGTAGACTCGTCTATGCATTTTCTTAGAAAAAAACTTCCAGTTGTTTTGTTTGAGCGATTGAATATTAATATGTCTATAATACATACATCTCATCCTTCATAATAAAATTTAAACTCGAAATTAATCTCTACTCTTATTGGAAAAAGATATTTGTTCTTTTGAAGTACTTTCCACGAAAACCGGAATTAAGTGCTTCAGATATTTGTTAATGGCATGACCATATATAATGTTCTTCACCACTGAAGAGCTTGTCTCTATTGCATTATTTTCCGCCTTTTATCTTGCACATTTGTTTATGATTGAAGCCATTCAATGATTTATTGACGGTAAAGCTTGACTGATAAACTGTAATCATGTACTTTTATTCAACGACGTAATATGCTTTAAGTTACATTACGATTTGAGCGTAGTACTATTGAATGAAATAATCAATTGCAATAAACCTCAGAATCGAAGAAAAGAACATACTCTAAAGTGAATCGACAAACTTTCAGGAACCCTAAATTAAAGTGGAAGTCAACGTGAATACGAGTATTCAAAAAAATATTACATTGTCTTAATCTCCTGAAACCAAATAAAACAAGTTAGGTAGGCAGACCTACGCTCATGCCAGAAGGGTTTTGTACTCAATTTATGATATGCAGACACCAATAACAAATAAACTCAAGAAAAACTTCATCGATATCTAACCATTGTTACTCCATTTTAACCAGCTGCCATTTTGTTTAAATATTACTAGCAACCATTAGCTAGATGAAATCTTAAAGATGTTTTTGTTTTTCATTTTTTCTCAAAATTTGGTGAAGATCCAATCAAAAGTGTGGTGTCTGGTGCGATGGAAAGCCCGTATAGTACCTACTTTACTCAATATTCTTATTGAAAACGGCCACTATCAGCTTCTAAGATTACTGATATCGCTCGTTGAATAGATTTTTAAAGATATTCATGATGTATTTCCTTCCTGAAACTTTGATGCAACCCCGTAATGTCTGAGCCGATTGGAACTTTGATGCAACCCCGTAATGTCTGAGCCGATTGGAAGCGCATAGTGTTCCATAGTCATGCATTGTTGTTGTAATATAGGAAAACTCAAGCCACAATAGCTTCATTAAAATTTAATCAAGTTTTTTCACCCTTATGGACCGCAAATAATTGAATTTAAAATAAAACAAGTGTTCAAATTACATTAATTTAAATATTAAAAATGTGTTTTATCCCAAACAATACGTATGCATTTCGGTCGGTATTGCCGACCATTTCCAGTCAACATTCCTAATGGTACCGATTTCTGGATATCTTGGTTAAAGAACCATCCTGCCCAAGTTTGCCATTTGGCACTAGAGCTATCCATGTAGGCCATTTCTGCCTCACCGAAATCGACTCCGAATGTGACCACTTGATCCTGTCTGGGATTCTAGAATGAAACTTTCTGTAAAAGTTCGGACGTTCAGTACTCATCCTGTCAGTTGGCATAACTATCTCAGCGACATATTCGGCCAACGTATCTCTGGGCAGATTTCAGGGCTTCTGACTCTATGAATAATTCAAGGGGAGAGACTACGTCTAGCAGTCGTTGCGTATAGACGTGTTTTCATCGCTCCTATCATTAATTTTAAAAATTAATTAATTTTTCACAAAAGTCAGTTTAAATTAATTTTTTAATTGAAAACCATCACTGTCGAATTATTCGAACATACCTGAAATTTCTTTCCTGAAGAAGTATCAAAAAGCGGAAATACATTCAAGTGAAGTCCCGGTTTATGAACATTCCCTCTAATCTCGCTGCAAAAGCAACGAGATGGAGAATCCCGATGGTTTCAGCCATCAACCAGAACGATCGTGTCCATCGCCAACTATGACGGGCGAAAAAAAGCTAAAACGAAGATTCGATAGCAACGAAGAAAAACCGAAAATTTTATCAGTCATCGAGATCGAGCAATTAATCAAAGCTAACGAGAAAGCTGAGAAGGTTGAGCGAGAAAATGAAGAACTTAGACTTCGGATCCAATCGCTAGAAGAACTAGTTGGAAAGTTAACGTTCAACAAAGCAAAAGAAACCAGCAAGAAAGAACAAGAAGTACAGTCTGTTAAGTAAGAGCGTGTCCAGCATAGCTTGCGACCGATCGGTAAGTGATATCGACTTCAAATTTTTTTTGATCGGTAGAGAGAACCTCTGTCTTTGGCGCTTTGAAAAAAAATTTCAGTCGAAGTTAATCTTCCGTCAGGAAAACACTAAAATCGCGATGAGTGCCATTTACGCAAAGCGCTTCGAGGCCGTGTTCCTTTGCACACACCCTAAAGGACCAAAAATGAACTATGTAGTGGCGGCTAAATATATTAAGAAGTCGGTATCGTTTGTCAAGAAGTGGGTTCAACGATTTAAAGAGTCAAAAACCTTCGATGACCTTCCAAATCGTGGTTCGGTAGGAAAAGTGACCAAAAAGGACGAAAAGCGAATCGTGGCTTTGTTTTCGCGCAATCCTGGCTTGTCCTTACGTCAAGGACAAGCGAAATTGAAGCAAAAAGGTCTCGAGTTATCACACGTCGCCATTCGGGAGCATCTGTGCGCAAACAATGTAAAATGGCGCAGTACCGTTAAAAAACTACTCTTGTCTGAACGTCCCGTGGCCAAACGGGAAAAATGCATTGTGACACTTGATTGGCCTTCGCAATCGCCTGATGCAAATCCTATCGAAAACGTTTGGGCCTACATCAAGCGGAAGCTCCGTGGAAAACGTGTTTACACTTTGAAGCAGCTCTCCCGACAAATTCGACTCATTTGGAAGGCGCTTCCCCTCGAATACACCGAAAATTTAGTGGAAAGTATACCTCGGAGATGCCAAACAATAATAAATGCTGGTGGTGATTGGACTCACTATGAAACTGAAAGCGCGTTACCTCAGAATGTATTTAAGCATGTATAAGTCAAAAACTGTTGTTAAATAAACTATTTCAAAATTATGCTGGACCGAAGACAAGAAATCTAAGAAACCGCAACAGGAACCTGATCAAGAGAATATCCTCAGCTCAGGCGGAGCAAACGTCAGCACGAACTATTATGCTGCGCTAGCTGGACTAGACGATTCCATGAGCATTGAAAAGGATAAACATTGTACTCGTATTACGAAATCTGATAATGGATTTATCGAATCTTTAAAAATTAAAAATAGGGAGAAAAAACCAAAAGTTTTGTCTGCTGGTCCGTCTGTCAAGGTTAATCAAAAGAATGAAAAAGTCCCACCAATCAATGTATTTGGGTAAACAGGCAAAGATATGGTTCGGATTTTGGCAGCCGAAAATAAATTAAATGATTTTGAGATCAAGAGAGTCAATGCCGATAAACTGACAATTAGAACTAAGTCATTGGTTGATTTTCAGGCAGCAAAAAGTGCGTTGAATTCTGGAGATGTTCAGCATTTTACATACACCCCCAAAAGCGAAAAAACCAGACCTTTTTATTGCAGCGTCTGGACTGCGGAGAGGACATAGTCGATCTCCGTCAAGTGCTCCAAGAAGTTGCACCAGAATTAGAATTTATTTCTGTTAAAGACTTTGCAACAAGGAGATCGATTGTCGAGCGTACAAATTTGCCTTATTAATCACTCCAAATTTCCAGCAAAAGCTGTTCAAGTGCCCTACAAAAATTAAGATGCTTGAATTTCCGTGTGGTGAGGCGGGAACGGCTCCAGAAAAGCGAGGTCGACCAGTACCACAGGTGCCAAAGGTTCGGTCATTTGGCTGCCAATTGTGCCATAAAATATAGATGTGTAAAGTGCAAAGATTTCCATGCTCCCGGCGAGTGCAAATTGGCTCGGGCGGAGCCAAAAGAAAAATTATATTGTGTGAGCTACGGTGTCTTTGGTCATCCAGCATCATATCGAGGATGCCCCCGGTATCAAGATGCAAATGTAAAAGTTACTCCAAAGCAAAGTCAAGTGCACCGCAGTGTGATACCTGCCAACTTCGTCAACCTCGGGGTGTCATTTGCACTTGCTGCTAGAGGACCAGCAGACAATATATTTAAAATAAATGATATAAGTGGCAATAATGAGCTGCTTCTTAAAATTTATCAGCCATTAAATTCTTTATTGGAGAGAATCGATAAACATGATTCTACAATTAACTTTGTTTTTCAGCGTTTTGGGCTTTCAAATGCCTCAAAATAAGTTGTCATGCAGTCACATTCCCATGGATGGAATTCGTCTCATCTCGATCAACGCCAAGTCCATTGTGAGTCTACATCGACGTGACTGTCACTTGGAGTTCCTTGTCAAGCAAAAGCCTGACATCATGCTTCTCACTGAAACCTACCTCAATCCGTGGCACTCCATGACATTCAAGGCTTTTGAATTCGTAAGAAACGATAGGGTAACAGGTGATGGGGGAGGTGGCACCGGGATATTGGTTCGAAGACCCTATCGTTTCCAAAATATTGAAAAAGTCGAATTCAAAAGCTTTGAATCCCTTGAAGTGTCCGTTATCAAAATTTCACTGCCAGGTGGGGATAACCTCTTCGTTATCTCTGCCAATGCAACTAGTTGAAATGCTCTCAAGTTCAAGGAGGGGCTCAATTCAATATTCGAAATACTCGAATTGAACAGGCTGCATAATTACGCCACCAATAATCCACGAGGTGTATTCCTGAAATCGTGGATAATAGGGAGCCAAATTGAATACAGCTGCATATTCCTGAAATCCTGGATAACAGGAAACCAAATTGAATACAGGTGCAATCTCTGTGAGTCGGAGCTCCCAACATGCCCTAGAACAAATTCATATTTGGACCTTGTAATGAATCAGCTCTACGTCACTGACAACGATCTGCAGGTCGTTATTGACGTCGACGGTTCGGAAACTACTCTTTAACCACTTGCGGACACTGAACCACGTTTTGACAGCTAGGAGGAAGATGAAAGTCGTGGTGGAATGAAAAAGCTGAAAATCCCGGGCAAAATGGCTGCACTGCCATGAGGGTTGTGAGATGTCATCGGGTTTTGGACATTAAATAAAATATACGCGACCGATAAAAAGATTCCGTAAGGACCAAAATTTTTAACGCAATCATCATAACTGTGAAACCCATAAGAGAATTGTGCGAAAAGTCGAGCGCAGAAACGAGAGACGAGAGGAAAATTTTCTGTCCGAGTTCGCTAAGTTCCGACGTCGCGAATCAGGAAAAAGTTCCTATTTTCTGACAAACGAAGCCGTGCGAATGCAAAGATTGCAACATTATTTGTGCGGCCTGTGGTAGGTGCATCTTTAGATAATCCACGTGCTCACCAGTCATTTTATTGTCCTAAGGGACTTGACTTACATCTTCGACAAGCACGGCCAAAAAAAAACAAGCAGGCAGCGTTCTCGATAGTACAGTTGGAGTTCAACTTGTTAGTCCTATCCTTGCTTCAATTTGGCTATAGATCTTAAGGGTGTGTATTTTAGAAAGGGGCTGGCGTTAGTAAAGGTCACGTTAAAACGAAACAAGAAGCCCAACGGCTACAGAGTGATGGATTCTGCCTTTGGTGGCTGGTGACATCGGTTGCGGAGCGTGGAGAAACGACATCAAGAGATTAAGGACAGGATCATTAACGCATCTGTCTTAGCCGCAGATCGTCTACGGTCGAAGCATAACGTATGGTAGCATGTGATTCGTATTACACGGGGTGTATGTATACTTTTTTTATTTTATTAACGAAAAAGCCAGCAAAACCATCTGCATATCGATGTAATCGAGTTGCGGAGGAGAAGGGGGGAACGTCATCAAAGTATCTGTGAGCTCAGTGCAGTTTCGGGAGTTATTGCATTAAATCTGAATGCAGTGCACAACGACATTAAGTGAAATTACGATGAAATATCGGCAGTGCCCACGTCATCAGTTTGACGGAATAAGTTCCAGAGCAAGATATGGTTTGCATATAATCTCGCCATTAATTTCTTGCAACAAATTAAATTTAGTTTCCGAAAGTTAGAGCAGATGATAGCTATTCAAAGAAATGGAACATCACATATCGCATGTGGTGGTTTAAATACCGTTTGAAAAAAGATGACGATAGAATGACAGCAAAGTGAGTCTTGACTTCAAAATTTGAATCAAATTAATACTTGGTTGTGGGTATAAGGAGGCATCTTCCATAATTCCAATGAAAATATAATTGCCTAATGTAGTTAATATCCAATATTAATGGTCACCGTCTGTTGAAATGCAAATATCAATCGCATGTCCAATTGAAATTACTGATAACGAAAAAAACCCTAAGTTTCTGGCAATGCAACTATCCTTTTTTTGTGATTCACTCTCAGTCAAATGATATTGCACCTAAAGTCAAATATTAAAATAGCAAGAAGGTACTCGTGCAAATATTTATAATTAAGAAAATATAATTTTAATGTTGCATTTCCAAGATTCTTCAAGAAAATTGATATTCGCAGATTAATTTGCTTTTATGCTAAAAAGAATCCCTGCCGATTGAAATTTTCACAAGACCTTTCAAATGAATACAACATAATTAATCAATGTAGAACTGTCAAACAGCGTGCTCGAAAAATTGACGCAGCATATGTCGGTTCGGGTCGTTCTCGCAGATGCAACAGTGCAAACTAGTCTGTTTAGCGAAAAATAATTTCCCAACTGTATTGATGGCTTCGCAATACAATTGAAACACATTTAGTCAATATTTAAGATGAATTTGATTTGTGCCGACTAATATAAATATTTTCCATAACCAATAAGGAGTCTGCATTCCATAACATGATTAGCATTTATATCCATTTAACCCGCATAATTTGCTCGCCTATTTTTCAAAATATATGACTACAACTATGTGGATAATTTCTTTTTTTTCGCTTTGCATCGAACATATACTGAATAATCTTTCAGACTATTGAAGCTAATGCCATCATTACATTTGGCTTGAGGGGCATAGCAAATTAAATGTCGATGACTTTTGTTTTGTTTTCGTATCTTCTACTCTCGAGCTAGTCCAGGTACAGATTGATCCAATAAATGAGAAGAAATTAACGAAAATGCCTTTAAAGGTAATCAATGAAAAATTTCTATAAATTATGTACATCACCGTTGCCATCTTACTCAGGCCCATAAGGAAATCAATTAACGTGCCTGACGTCACATTCCGTACCGGAAACAGTAGCTCTAAATTTCATCAGTAGCTCTAAATTTCGATAAACAGCTATTTTTGAGATTGTCAAATATGACATTTCTCTGATGAAATTTAGCGGAAATGATACAAACGGGATCGAAATACATATATTTGCGCGCTAATGCCTTCAACTGATAAAATTTCAAATTACAGTCATATGTACTGTCAAAAATCTTTAAAAAATTTGTTTGATGTAAACAGCACTAGATGGCGCTGATTAAGTTGCTCGAAGTGGTTAGTTCGCGACGTGACGCGGTGTTTCCGTTTTCGGGCCTGAGTAAGAAGGCAACGACATCACACATATCGATCAAACAGAATAGTGAATTCAAATTTGTATAACAAGACAAATCCCCATAGCATGTAATCATTAACTGTTAGAATTAGGACTAGTAGTTACATTATGCATGGGTACTGAACCTTCATTTTACGTTGATTCTGGATCCCCCAACTTACGCATTTAATCAACGCCTGCTTACTAAGGCCCGAAAGGAAAGCAATTAAAGTAAATGACGTCACAGTGGGAACTGTCAAAAACTGTTCCATTGGTCTAAAAGAACAGGTCAAGAGGTCTAAAATCGTGGTACGCATTGTGACATCATGCTTTCGCTTTCGGGCCTGTGTGAGGGGGCATTCATTTAATCCTTGTGGACATATGGCTACTGAAAAAAACAGTCAAATATTGGACCAACTTAGACATTCCTCATGGTACTACTACTAGTAGTTACATTATGCATGGGTACTGAACCTTCATTTTACGTTGATTCTGGATCCCCCAACTTACGCATTTAATCAACGCCTGCTTACTAAGGCCCGAAAGGAAAGCAATTAAAGTAAATGACGTCACAGTGGGAACTGTCAAAAACTGTTCCATTGGTCTAAAAGAACAGGTCAAGAGGTCTAAAATCGTGGTACGCATTGTGACATCATGCTTTCGCTTTCGGGCCTGTGTGAGGGGGCATTCATTTAATCCTTGTGGACATATGGCTACTGAAAAAAACAGTCAAATATTGGACCAACTTAGACATTCCTCATGGTACTACTGGGTTTCAAGCAGTTTGTCGCTAGACGGCTCCCCTGGATATATTAAATTAAATTTTCAAGATAATTTACATTAAAGCAACTGAAGGTAGAGCAGGTATAAGTTTTACGGAGTAGAGTCATGTAAAAATAAAAAAGATAAAAAATTGTAGTATTGCGATCATAGTTTATATATTGAGGCATACCAAACAGCGGCTAAGGAAAACGTATGCTACAGATTCCTTTCTGAACTTAGTCGTCCAACCGTTTTGATGAAATAATTAAAAAGAAAACAAAACAATGGATAGTGCTATAATTTTTTTAAGATCGGAAATAGAAGATGAATAGATACCTTTATGAACCCCTATATAAGTTTAGGCAAAATAGAATAAAATGACTCAAGAACTAAAGGGTTTCCGATTAATTTTAATTTTGTGTCTAATGATAGAGTTTTGAGAATAATTATTCAATGAACAGCAAACATGAATTGATGTGTTTGAAAGCAAATGCAACACTGTACTTACTGTTAGCAACGGAAATTTTTTTCTAATTAGTTGTTGTTTGTTGTTTTTTTTTTTGTTGTTGAGATTAAATTGATACTTGCATCTTTCTTGGCTTCACGCACAACATTTGCATTGAAAATTTGTTCGTTTAACTTCAGCCTCGAAAGTGGTAAAACAAATTAAGGAAAGATGTTTGTTCGAACTCATAAATTGTTGTATTTTATCCAAGAAATGAAAACTTAAAGGATTCATGAAGCAATAAAAATTGAAAACAAAATAGAGAAAGGAAATCTTAACGAATTTTGATGCTCTAAATTATATTTTGCAATGTAAAACACCACCACAAAAGTGTTAGTTTGTATTTTTAAGCAATTTCTTCAAAACAATAAAACTGAAATCCTTTTTCTATAGAAACATGTAAAAAAATTAAATTGGTTAAGCCTTTAAATAAAACAAAATTGTAACAAATTGATTAGAACGTACATATACTATAGATAAAGCGAAATAAGAAACCTCAAATACGAACATGTACTCGTATATGTTTTGAAAGAGAAAAGACGTATCATAGTGAAGGGATTTAATTGTCTTTATGTAAATATTTTTTTTCTTTCTTGAATACCCCATTTTCAAGAAACAAACCGTGGATAAAGTTGTAACATATACTGTTAGTTATAATTAGATAATTTTAATAAAAGTAAACTTATTATAACATCGCTAGTATTATTATATTCGATGATGATTTTTATTGCATTAGTTTATAGTATTACGTTTTTTATATGAAACCTTGAATTGCAATCAAAATTAAAATAATGAAAAACTCAACCTTAGACTTATTTTGTAGTACTAATATCGATTTTCTGCATTTTTTTTACATATGAACGTTGTTTATAAGCAATTAAGAACAGATTAGAAATATTGTACTGTACATTAAAATCGGAAATGTTGAACAAAATTATGAATTGCTAAAAACCTAAAAACGTATTTCCTTGCCAGCAAACCCTTCTTTTTCAGCAGGAATGGGAGCGAACGGTGAGTATGCTGTTATGAGGGTAGGGTTCTCGCAATCCGCGGATGGCCGGTTTTGCGTCGCGTTCAGTACGCGGTACCATAATTTGCTTTGCGGTTTTTTATTAGAGTAAGTTGTTCCAAGTTCGAGTTAGAGTAGGATATTTTTCAGTACCGCGTCGGTGATATTAGGGAACGCGGAATTAGATACAGTTTTTATTGTTGGCTGGATGTATGGAAGAAATACGGAATAAAGTAAATATAGGTTTCGTTTCCGTATGGTTGTGTTTTCGACGCGTTATTTAATCAGGCATGTGAACCGATGGCTGAATTCTTGTATTTTGGACTTAGTCTACTCGCGTAAGACCCGCGATCGAACCCCTCTCCGAACTAGCTAGCTAGCCAGCAACCACCTCGGACTAGACTAAGGATGTTTGGACTTATTGACCTGAAGGGTACAGTCCGTTGTCACGTTTGAAGACTTCACGTCTAGAACCGATAAGAGGTTGGTTCAGATTTCCTGTGGGAAATCTCGACGTTCGAGTGTTGTTAAACCAAAATCATTACAACCTCTGCATTGCTGATGCAAGACTTGAATTCAACTTTAATAGTCCTCAACAGAAACTCCAGGTGCTTCTTTATGATAGCGACCATAACGCAATCGTAATGAAAATCAATCATCAAAGGGAGGATCTCTTTCTCATTCCAGTTGAACTTGAAAATTATCGGTTGAATTAAAAAAAAAAAACAGACTCGGGAAAGTTTCAAAAGACGTTTAATCGAGAGTACGAGAAGCAATGTCCTCCTTCTGATGATGGCAACTCTTGCTCAATGGTTCCCAATGACAGGAATCTAACTAACGATGAAATAGATCTCTATTTGTCGATGTTAGAGAAGCTGACGTTGGAAACGATTGAAAAAGTAGTTCCCAAGATTAAACATCGAAACAATATGGAAGGATATGAAGCACCAACCATTGCAAGGTTGAAAAGCCTCCTCACACGCGTCAACAATATTTATCGGCGATTTTTGGACTACAACCTCGTTGGCTTTGTTGAAATTATACCTGAAGAATGTCCGGAACTTAATCCGGTCATACTTTAGGAGTAAGGTCAGCAATCAATGCGCGGAAAGATCAAGTGTGAATAACATTACCGAGGGCATCCTCGATATGATACTGGATGACCAAATATACCGCGATTAAAATAGTATAATTTTTCTTTTGGCTCCATCTGAGCCAATTTGCATTCACCGGGGGCGTGAATATCTTTGCAATTAACACAGCAATAGTACATGGCACAATTGGCAGCCGAATGACCGAATCTTTGGCGCCTGTAACACTGGTTGATCTCAGTTTTTTGGAGGCGTTCCCACCTCACAACTCTAAAGCTTCGGACTGCTATCGTTAGAAATTTGGACCAAATAAAATTGTAATATTTTACCTTCAACAGTTGATCTCCTTGTAGCAAAATTGTTCACACTGATGAACTTAACAGCTGGTGCTGCCTTATGTAACATTTCAAGGAGATCAACTGTATTCCTCCCACAGTCCAAGCCCTTCAACAGGAAGGTCCGATTTTTTTCCTCCTTTGGCGTGTATGTGAAGTGGGGAGCTTTGACACTATTAAGAGCATCTTTCGCCAGTTTGAAATTAGCCAGTGTCTTTGTCTTGATTGTGAGCTTATCAGCAGTCACTCTCTTAACTTCAAAGCTATCGATTTTATGTTTGGCTGCCAATAACCGAACCATATCTCCTCCACGCTGCCCAAAAACTTTAATTGGAGGAATTTTCTCATTAATTTTATTAGGAGAACCAGCAGACACACCGGTCGGCTTCTTCTCCTTCTTCTTATTTTTTGATTTTAAATATTGAATGAAATTATTACCACTATCAATATTACCTACGCTATCGTGGCACTCCATCTAGATGTCCATTTCATCGTTCATTGCAGACAGCACCGCATAGTAATTGGCGCTGTCGTTCGCTCCTCCTGCGCACAGGATTTTTTCAGCATCATGGATTGATGTCTTGCTCGTATCTTGCGATTTTGCTTTATATATTTGAGTCTTCTGCGTTGGTACTGTTTTTTCTTTGGTCTTGCTTGTTGTTGTTTCCTTTTTCTCATTCTTCTTAGTTGGTATCGGTTCTTCTTTGCCGGACGTATTCTGTGGCTTCATCACTTTTGGTTTACTCGCATTTAATAATGTCCGCATCATATCCTCCAAACTTTGTATACGGAGTTTCAACTCATCGTTTTGTTTCGTAACCTTTGCGTTTTCCCTGGTTACTTTTTCGTACTCTTCACTTGAAAGCGTAATACGCTTTCCATGCTCATAGCTGTCTTGTTCTGTTTTCTGCTTTATGATTTTATCACTTGTCATTTTAGAAATGCCTGGCTCTGGAACCCCCAGCGGCGGGAAGCCGTCGAGCTCCTCCATCCCCCGATGAAAAAAACTTTTCTTCTTTTTTGAAACTTTCTCGCAGGTAAAATCCAGGTACTCGATAAATTGTTCGAATAGTTCGACGATGTAATAAGTTTTATTTCTAAAATTACTTTGTAATTGACGTTTTGAAAATTATTTTAATTTATAAAAATTCTTGACAGGAGCGAATTTAAAACACGTCTACACGCAACGAGTTCTAGACGTAGAATTAAACGCCCACATTGAGAAATATGACTTGATGCCGAATTGCCAATTTGGTTTTCGTGCGAGGCATTCGACCATACATGCGATAACGAAAGTAACTTCAGACATCTGTTGAAAACTAAACAAGAGAATGTGTTGGAGCGTGTCTCATTGATATGAAGAAAGCCTTCGATACGGTATGGTTAGATGATCTTCGTTCGCAAGCTGTTGAACAGCTTTGATTTTAACGTCTCGCCAACGCGACCGTTGGTAGGGTTTGCTGATGATCTGATCATCTATATGGCGGACCGAAAAGTTACAATAGTTCAGAGAAATCTCCAAAAAATGTTCAATGATGTCACTGACAATTGACGAATGAAAATCAATGCACAGAAGTGTGAAACAATCTTATTTCGAACAACGCTGCAGGGGGTCAGTCCAGACCTGAAACGTAATTGGATGGATTTCCACATTATCACTGGTGCGGGTAGTTCAGAATGGGCTGCACATAAATCCTGTGTTCGATACCTCGGTGTTCATCTAGATCAGTATCTGTACTATACTGAACATATCAAAATCATGCTCAGTAAGGCACAAAAAGTAGTCATGACTCTACAGAGACTCTTTCATCCCAGATACATTGATCAAAAGGTCAAAATTATCTGTTACAAGACCCTGTTTAGACCAGTTTTGACATATGGATGTCAGATCTGGCACAACCAGAGTGCTAGTGCTATGGAAAAATTAAGAGTTTTCGAAAGGAAATGTCCGTGCATGTACTGGTTTGTACAGAAAGCCTAAGACGGATTGGAAACACTTTATATCGAATAGAAGAATTTATCAAACTGCTGAAGTGACGAGAGTCGATAACTTTATATTGAAACTTCTTCGGAATCATATCGCAAGTCCTGTAACTGTGAGTGAAAACCTTTGGATTTCACAGCCGTTCCACCCTACAGACGGGTATATTGCGACTTGCCTCGCTACTGGCTCCGTTCCTCCAGAAGCATTCGTGTATTTCGACATGAATCGAGGTGATGCTGACGGCGTCCCAGTCATATATCACATATATCGACGAGCCACCGATAAGAAGATAAAATATCCTCCAAATTTGAGTTCACGAGACCAACAATTCCAATGGAGATACTCATTTGCTAGATTCGTTGAAACTGATCGAGCTGAGACGGGGCAATCTATTGGTGGCTGAATGACAATGTCTAAATTATTCGTGTTTTTTGTGTTTTTCGTTACTTGGTTTTTGAGTTTCAGCTCATTATTGCTACATTTAGTGTTGTTGTTTATTTGTGTTAAAAATTAGGTATATGTTACGTATATGTTATGTTTATTATATTAGGTTTAAAGATAGGATTAAACGCTTAGGTTAGGAAAATTGTGATAGAATTTTTTAGTATAAGATAAAGTTTTTGATTTAATTTTATTAGAATTAAGTTATAACATATAAGGTGTAGGATCAAAGATCACTGTTGTGTTTGAATTTTAAATAACTTTTCCTTTTTCCAATCAAGTCATAAAATATGTAATAATCTTTATTAATTTGAATTTGCTACAGTTTTTTTGATAAAATGTGTTTAATGATAACGTATAAATTTAGAGAGCCATTTGGGCCATCAAATTTTTGTATTGTGATTGTTTGGAATTTGCTTTATATTCTTTTAAAATTTATAACGATTAGGATTGAATAAAGTGCTTTTGACTTTGACCTTGCACGTTTTCTTTCCACCTAGTTTAGGAAGCCATATGCCAGGATGATACGAACTATCTAACCAAATAGAACCTGATGGATGTGCTGTTTTGTGGCCTGCGGATAAATTTTTATTTGTGCTTTAGCAAGCTGATTCTGACGGTGCAGTAAATGGACGCCTTACTGGCCGTTTGTGCTTATATACACACAAAGCTCATCCCGAAATTGTGGTAGCGTGTAATGTATGCAGTCCTTAGTATCCTCGACAGACGCATTTTTCCTTTTATATAAAATATATGCGTTCACTACCACAAGCCTAATTACTGCATCTTTCGTTTTCATACGGAGATGGTATCGACCCATCAATCCGTCCATAAGGTTGACCCCACCCATGTGGTTGTTATACTCCCGTATTATCTATGGGTAATCGATTTCGTCGTGGGCCTTTTGTTTTTTGTTGTATCGGAAAACTTTAGTTGACTGTCCTGTGGAATTCGCTTTAGCAAAAGGTTTGATACCAACGTATGTTGACGTCAAACGTACACATTTGTTGTCTTTCGACAAAACGGTGCTTATATCGATACCACATGCAGTTCTTACGTTTTATGTGGAAAAGCCACGAGGTGCTTCCAATATTTGCTTATCTTTCTTGGATGGCAGTTTACATAGGGGGATTCGGTCAATTCGGATGGTTCCAAGAGAATAAATTCCTCGTGCGCGTAGATTAACTAACAGCGGCAGTGACGTATAAAAATTGTCAAAGTAGAGAGTATGGTTCTGAGAATCAGGAATACTTTGCAATAGTCGAACGACGATGTTGCTTGTAGCCCTAAATCAAGGCAGTTTGGTAAAACTAGATTGTCTTCAGCACAATGATAAATTTTGAACCTGTAAGAATATCCTGTTGAATCACGAAGGACAAAAAGCTATACACACCATTTGTATTGTTATTGTTTGGAATTTGCTTTATATTCTTTGAAAATTTATACCGATCAGTATTGAATAAAGCACTTTTGACTTTGACTTTGTGGGGTTTTTTTGACTTATACTGCCGTAGATGATGCAGTATTTTAGTAGAGCACATCTGCGCACAGCCTAGCTGGTTTTAAAATGGAATCGAAGCGTTCGTTGAGGATATCAGCTATTTTCCTTATGCAAAAATTTTTATCGAAGCCCTTTTCACCTCTTTGTGGCCGATTGTATTTAGTTTCGAAGCTTAGAAACTACTTTATACGTTCAAATAAATGCACATGCACCGTATTCTCTACAGGTTCGTTTACACCAGTAGCTTTGCATGTTGGGATAGCGATAGATTGGCATACAAATAAGGATGCCAATATAATGGCGCAAACTGTCGGTGTCAGTAGTAAATGTTATGTTTGCTCTACATGCCGCTTCATTTGTCTGATCCACAATCATGCTCACTAAGTCATCCGTGAAGAAATATTTGAAAAATTCAATTGGTGTGGTGTTTTTTCACTGCGGGCGGCAACTCTATGTTTCCTCGATATGCTACTTTGTTGACATGAAGTTGTATAGAATTTTTCTTCCATATGATAGAGGAGAATTCCTTGGAACCGGGACAAATGGAATTGATTGATTCACAACTGAATCCACCAGAGCCAGGGACTGATACGGGACCGTCATCTTCGATGGCAGGCATAGGTGATCGCGACCTTTTCGGTTTCCTAAAAGGCGATGATGTTTCTAATTTATTGGATGTCGCTATTGTCAAAAGATGAGCAAGTGCGCATTGCGGTATTTCTAGAGAATGTTCAGATGGTGTAGTAACATTTGTAACATTCTTTGTAGGTTTGCTTGTTTGAATTAGATTTTGCATGCACTTCTCATACTCAGGGCATATTTTATCATCTTGTTGTTCATCTAGTATATGGTTTGAGACGTACAGGCTATCATCACTTTCATGGTCTTCATCGTCACATGAATTCATGAATTCCTCAAGTTGCGTTTCCGACATTTGGCTTGGATTCCATTTTCTCTTCCGCTCTTCTTCAGCCATATCTATCAATCTTCTCCGAACCAATTTCAACAAAGGCGATGGTTTTGGTGGTGAAATTGAAGAATCCACTCCTTTAAAACCAAAAACCAATATGTTGTATATAACAAGTATTGAATATATCTTTACTAATTTTAGAGCCGAAGCGAAATAAAAAAAATTATAACAAAATAATATGAGCGACTTACTATCAAAATTCCACCTAACCCGTATACCCGCCCTGAGGCGGCTATCGCTGTTTTATGGCAAATGCTCGTTTTTTTTTTAATTCATACAAAACTTTCAACAAAACATTATTTAAATGGAATACTTACTTGTGCTTTCTGAAATTACAAGCAAAATACACTCACTGTAAACACTGTCTTTTTAACTTTCAAACTTGTCACCTTTCAGAAATAATTTATGTTACTATTGTGTGCAACAGCCAACACAAAAATGAGAATAAAAGAAATATGAATGCATTCATGTGGGTGAAACTTGCAGTACGATTGCGAGTTTATTTATTATCGATGTGCATAAAAGGATTAAAGAAAAAAAATTACACTTAGATAATTATGATTTTCGAATTCGCGCCTCGAGGCGGGTGAATGTT
Organism: Odontomyia ornata; assembly: GCA_963969285.1. Lineage (NCBI taxonomy): Eukaryota > Metazoa > Arthropoda > Insecta > Diptera > Stratiomyidae > Odontomyia > Odontomyia ornata. The sequence continues at coordinate 326,681,018 of OZ017739.1, forward strand.
TTTCATCATCTACCAAAGAATATCATATAAAAATATATTCATGCATGTATGGCTATTGAAAATTTAAAGCGATATTGAAACAAATAAAAAAACTATACATACAGTTCTAGAGTGCGAAAACGTCGGATTTCCCCAAATCTTCTATAATAAAGAATTTCCATTAATGCCTCAACTTTATCAAAAATTAATATTATATTACTGGAAGAAATTTTTAACAAATTTTATCAAACTTACCAACATTTTCATAAAACCCAGTGTACAAGCGACTTATGCAGGACCTTAACTATAATCAGATTGCAAGGAATATATTCTTTCAACAGCTAATTTATTACTATGGACAATACTCAGTCATACATTAAATTTAAAATGGCAATTTAACCCGAACCGCTGATAAAATATCCAGAGTACGCAGAAATGCTCTATAGTCCACTTCCTGTCGTAGCCCTGCAAAGTATTTATAAATATTTGTTGTATTGTAAAAGTTTTCGATCGGAAAAAATGTTTTTATACCTCTTTCTATTGCGAAGCATTTACAGACAAGCTCAAACTCTCTACTTGAAAGCAGATTGTGTAATTCGCGAACAGTTAAGGCACGGAGGAAATTGTTTTGTGACACTGTGCCACATTTTGCACAGTCATAATCGTCAAAAATGCAACTCAAGTTTGACACATTATCCGGATATTTGGCAAGTTTTTGAAGTGCTTTGGATACAATTGTTCTTTCATCGAAATTCAAAAAGTTCATGCCACAATCATCAGTAGGAACATGTTGCACCGGTACTACCCTTGGAGCCCTTTCTAAACACGGTTGTGTGAACACTTCCTCAATAACATCACAAAATTTCTTATAGTCTACGCAACATTCCCGAAGTGGTGCTTTGAAGCTGATGAAGGAAATACATTAGAAGATACATTTTTACATAATATTATTAAGACAGACTTACACTTTGCAAATGAGGTCCACTTCAGCTTCAGTTAACTTTATACTAGAATTGTCAAGTCCCCTACGGAAATTAATCTCCGATACAACATGTTTCTTGTGGTGATCATGGTCTTCAATGAAATCCTTAATTCTTATTCGCTTAGCAACAACTTGTTTTTTAACTTTTGCTAAAACCAAGACAATATCCAATTCATTTGCTCTAGGTGATGGAGGTTTGCGAGGTTTATTTAAGGCATCCAAAGTGTGTTTCAGCTCTTCATACTTTAGAAAATAACATTACTATCAGGTTCTATCAATCAAAACTGTGACTCACTTTTGGTATCGCATAGTCCTGCGGATCAGCTTCTTGTAGGAACATATTGTAATTGAAGCCAAAATCATCATTATATCTACGTTCCAAGGCATAAAATTCTTCATTGGATAACAAAATACCATTTGAGTAGATAACTTGACGCGCTTGGCTCCGGCTTACATGTCCTAAATTGCTCCTGAAGGAAAAATGTACATTTAAAACAAATAAAAAATGCTCGTACAAATTTGTTCATACTTATCAAACATTTGAAAATATTGCCTCAAATAAAGACGTCTCTTTGTTATTCTAGCTCTCACATTATCCAGTGCTTGTTCGCAAAGGCTACGATCCTCCCTTTTCGTTTCCTGCCAGTTAGCTTGACCAACACGTGGCAGTTCTGCTACTTCCATTGGAGGTGAAACAACGATCGTAAATGGCTTTTTATCGAGATCTCGTTCAGTAAAAACTAAAAGTTTTAGACAAGTGAAACATAAAGTCATATGAAATACTCAATATACCCGAATCAATATCATTTCTGAAGATCAACCAATTAATTCTTAATGGATCATTTGCATCGGCATATCGTTGTGCAACGAGCTCTAGTTCATCTTGGGTCAAATACAATCTATCAAGTGCAGATAAGCCGACATTATCCAATACCCTAAAGAATTGGTTCTTCGTAACAAAGCCAGTATGCAACTGATCATATCCTTCGAAAAAATCATGCATTCGTATTGCATTTTCATGAACATGTCGTTTTATGCGTAAAAACACTTCATCATTCTCTCGTGGGCATTTTTGTGGTTTAAGCACTGGGTGAAATGAACTTTCTACTCCGAACACATCAGAAACCCGAACTGTCCCTATTTCAGGACGTGGCAATTTCGGTAGCTCTGCATCGATGATACGTCCCGGAAAATTCTCTATTAGATCCTATGAGTAAGTAACCACATAAGTTTTTAAATTATTGCATTAAAATATATTATTGTTACCTATTAAATTATTTTTAGATGACATCTGTTTTATCTAGCCACACGGTAGTGTCTCCGCTATGGGCGTAGTTAAAGGGAAGCAAGACAGGACCTCAAAATTCTGATCCAATCAACCCAACTAATTTCTGCTAGGATGCACCAACACAACACAAACTCCAGCAACCTTTGAGCCGAGACTCCTTTGTTTGTGCAAACAATGGCGCATCAAAAAATTTTAAAATGGTAAGTGATGAATAAGGGCGTATCTACCAGAACTAACATGCCCAACAAAATGTTGCATACCGTCGAACCCAATCAGCATGAGATGCTAAGTACTGGTATACGACGATAACACTCCGAGAATCCATTGGAATAAAGGCCGTATTAAAGCTGATTGAGTTCAGCGTGTTTTTGTATTAGAGTGTACAGACGCACAACTTTCGTGCGTTACTGTACTCGGCGTAGCAAACGAGCGCGACTCGGTCTTCTTCGTAAATACTCGAATGACGAAGAGCGCCGGGAGTCAATCACCGCGTTGGTTAAGTTAGTTCGTCTCGATCGCTCCAGTAGCACGCTCGCAAATAAACGTCTTCATATTGTTAAACAAAATAACAAAATTATTAAACTAAGATCAACGTTTATTTATTCACCTAAACTTGTTCTCCCATTCCTGGTCTAACAGGTTATGGGCCCAGCACGCTTCCACTGCGCAAATTAGGAGAACAAAAAGTGGAAAAATTAACTCGACGAGTGGCGCGGAACGGAAGTCGGCCATTGTTCGGTTGTGTCGAAGTTAACGAGAGTGAAAACGTGCGGAGTGTAAATTGAATCCGTGATGTCAGTCGGCATCTCAGTAAAGGGCGTGAAGCCATTTGACGGAACGAATTTTCAAGGCTGGAAAGCGCAAGTAAATCCTTTATTTGTGATGAATGATGTTCTCGATGTCGTCAACGGCACGAGGCCGGAGCCTCCTGCTTGAAACGGACAAGCGGCCGCGTTGAAGAAAAATATAAAGGACGATGCAACGGCAAAGTTTATAATACTGTCGAATCTCGACGAGACACAACAGGTGTGTGTATTGTCCTGCATTTCTGCGAAAGAAGTGTGGGATAAATTGTGCCTAGTTCATGGACAGAAAACCGCAACAAATAAACTAGGTTTGCTACAAAAGTTTCACGCGTATCGAATGAGTGAATTGGATACGGCAGTTCAACGTGTGGTGAAGGTGACAAACATGGCGAGTCAACTCAAGGACATCGGCAAAGATAATGGCAAAGGTACTCGCGAGTCTCACCACGAGGTTCAGCACGCTGCAAGTAGCATGGGACAGTGTGGATCCGGTACGGCAGACTCTCAATAACCTCCAGGAACGGCTGATAAGAGAGGACGCAAGACTCAACGACGAAGAAGAAACGTCAGAAGCGCTGGCTGTGACAGCCCAAAATCGTCGTTCGCGAGGAACGAAAAGTGCTAAAAAAAAAAATACCGAAAATAAACAGGACATAAAGGAAGTGCAGGGTTACAAGTGCCAAGGCATGGGACATTTCGCGAGTCGCTGCCGAAACAAGCGAAAGCCACGCAATGGCGCCGAAAAAACACGTGACTGTGCATTCGTAGGTGATGTGAGCGGTTCGGTTGCGTCGGGCTTCAAAAGTGTGGGAACCGCGAAGGTGCTGTGGACAAAGACTCAAGTGATGAAGGCCGATCAGAGCGATGTCTGGCTGATCGACAGCGGCGCATCGCGACATCTAACTCACCGACGTGACTGGCTATCTGACTACAAGTCGGACAATACGGGTGCTACAGTATCGCTTGGTGATAATCAAAATTGCAATGTCGCCGGTGAAGGCACAGTAAAAATTAAAAACTTGATCGATGGAGTGTGGCAAGATACAAAAATCGAAAATGAGCTACACGTACCAAAGTTACGAAAAAACCTGTTCTTTGTCGGAGTATGTACTAAAAAGGGATTCCAAGTGCGTTTCGAAAATAATCAAGTTATCATGGCGCGTGACAGTGAAGTACTTGCCACGGGAATGAAGCAAAACAATGGGGTGTTCAGAATGTTTTTCAAGGTCACGAAACAAGGGAGCAATGCAGAAGCCAATGTAGTTGCGACGAATTTAACCGTGTGGCACGAGCATTTGGGACACGTCAGGAAGCGTGCAATTCGTGAATTAGCGAAAAAAGGACTCGTGAGTGGCGTAACATTCACAGACAAAAGTGATGTTTTCTGTGAGCCGTGCAGTCTTGGAAAAGCGCACAGTTTACCCTTTAATAAGAAAACGGAGCGCGGCAAGAAAATAAAGCCAGGTGAAAAAATGCACTTAGATGTCTGTGGGCCCATGTCGATGAACTCGGTCGGAGGATCAAGGCTCTTTTTGACATTCAAAGACGAAGCAACAGGCTACAGGCACGTTTATTTCATGAGAAGGAAATCCGAAGTATTCGAAAAATTCAAAACTTTCGAGAAAATGATCGAGAACAAATTCGGAAGAAAAATGAAGACTCTTCGCTCCGACAATGGTCGAGAATTCTGTAACGAAGAGATGGACAAATATCTTGAGGAATGTGGCATCAGGCGAGAAACAACAGTACCGTACAACCCGGAGCAAAATGGAAACGCCGAGCGCGACAATCGGACGATTGTCGAAAGTGCCCGTACAGTGATAATCGCGAAGAATCTTCCATTGACTCTATGGACAGAAGCAGTAAATTGTGCAGTGTACGTGTTAAATCGAACCGTATAGACGAGTGGCACCGTAACTCCGTACAAAGCGTGGACTGGGAAGGTTCCGAACCTAAAGCATCTCCGAATCTTTGGATCAGATGCATAAGTACACACTCCGAAACAATTCACGCGAAAATTTGACGCTCGAGCAATCAAGAAAGTTTTTGTTGGATACACGGAAGAGTCAACAAATTACCGGGTATACGATCCTGAAGAGAAAAAGGTCGGCGTTGTTCGAAACGTCGTATTCAACGAGAAAATCGGGCCGCCGTCGGTACAAGCGAACGAGAAGGAAGATAAATATGAAATATTTCTTCCTATGAACGAGGCACGAGAAGATAACGAAGGACATGAAATCGACGAGGAAGAAGAACACGAGAACAACGGTGAGGACAGCGTCGACATCAGAGAACGAGAAGAAGAAGATCATAACGAGGACAACGCACAAGAGAACGAGCGAGAAGAAGAAGATCGCGAAAATCGAAGAGTCCTGCGAGATCGAAACGCAATTCAAACTCCGAGAAGGTATCGGCACGATGCAAATGTAGCCAAATACGCGATTCCATTGACATACGAAGAAGCAACAAAGAGCACTGAAGCCACGCAGTGGGCAAGTGCGATTCATGACGAATTTAAAGCGCATGAAGAAAATCGTACGTGGGAACTTGTAACAAAAACGACGGACATGAGGCTAATCGATTCGAAATGGGTATTCCGCGTGAAGACGGACGTCGATGAGAAGTCACACCGCTTCAAAGTCCGATTGTGCGCGAGAGGTTTTCTTCAACGTGAAGGGATTGACTTCAAAGAAACATTCTCCCCAGTCGTGAGATATGACTCACTAAGGATTCTGCTGGCAACGATAGCAGCGAAAAATCTCGACGTAGTACAGTTCGATGTTCAAACTGCATTTTTGTACGGGAAACTTGAAGAAACAATCTTCATGAAAGTTCCGGAAGGACTGAAGCTGAAAGCTCTCTACGGGCTTAAGCAGGCTCCACGCTGTTGGAACCAAAGATTTACAAAGCTTCTGAGTGAATTTAACTTCAAAGAATGTGAAGCAGATAAGTGCGTGTTTACCGGGAAGTTTAAAAACGACGAAGTATATCTGGCGCTGTTCGTCGATGATGGGCTGGTAGCCTCAGACAATGTAGAGACACTTAAGAAAATCATTCAACGATTAAGCGAAACGTTCAGAATTACGATCGGAGAGTCTAACATTTTTGTCGGGCTACAAATCGAAAGAGATAGAAAAAAGGAAAAATGGTAATCCACAAGAGCGCGTACACAAAGAAAATAATCGAAAAATTTGGCATGGTAGCCGCAAAAACGGTAAGCGTGCCGGCGGATCCGCACGCAGCACTGACCCCGGTCGTAGAAAGCGAAATAAAAATAAACAACGTGCCATATCGCGAAGCAGTAGGCTCTTTAGTTTTTCTAGCAGCCGTTTCGAGACCAGACATTGCTTATGCAGTAAATGCAGTCAGTAAATTCTTGAACGAGCACGATTCATCCCATCGGCAGGCGGTTAAAAGAATATTCGCGTATCTGAAAGGCACGGTTAACTATGGCATCGAGCATCAAAGCGGCGGTAGCGAAGCAGAGCTGATAGGTTTCTCAGATGCTGACTACGCCGGAGATGTAGAGACGCAGAGGTCGACGATCGGATATGTATTCTATCTGTCAAACGGAGCCGTAACATGGTCGTCACAACGACAAAAACTGGTGACGTTGAGCACAACAGAAGCCGAGTACGTAGCTGCATCGGCAGCTGCTCGGGAAGTAGTCTGGATTAGAAAATTGTTGTCGGACATCGGATGTCCTTGTGATAAAGAAACAACGCTTTATGTTGATAATCAAAGCGCAATCCAACTAGTCAGAAATCCAGTTTTTCACAAAAGAACCAAGCATATAGATGTTCATTTTCACTTTATTTGCGAGAAAGTAAACGAAAAAGAAATTGTTGTTGAATACGTTTCATCTGCAAATCAAAGAGTAGATATATTTACAAAGGCGCTGCCGCGAGATCGCTTCAAGGATCTATGTTACAAGCTGAACATCATAACAGCAAACGAGAAACACTCGAACGGCGGTAGTATTAAAGCTGATTGAGTTCAGCGTGTTTTTGTATTAGAGTGTACAGACGCACGACTTTTGTGCGTAACTATACTCGGCGTAGCAACCGAGCGCGACTTGGTCTTCTTCGTAAATATTCGAATGACGAAGAGCGCCGGGAGTCAATCACCGCGTTGGTTAAGTTAGTTCGTCTCGATCGCTTCAGTAGCAAACTCGCAAATGAACGTCTTCATATTATTAAATAAAATAACAAAATTATTAAACTAAGATCAACGTTTATTTATTCACCTAAACTTGTTCTCCCGTTCCTGGTCTAACAGGCCGCATAATTAATTTGTTTTTGGTAAAGACAACATTGCCAGATCAGCTGAAGTAGCGACAAGTAGGGGAACTTTGAGGAGGATTGTCTCGAAAGTAGTCATTCTCGACATGAAAGAATCGAATATGAACAAAGGTTAGTTATCCCGCCAGGATCGATTTACAGGGGGTGCAAATGTTATGAAATATGCCTATGCTGGTCCACGTCATCAATGTTGCTGTGCGACTATTATATAATGTATCTTGTCCTGGTATTTGATTTATTTTGTTCATTGTATATTGCTAAATCTTACTGTATTTGCTATTTTGGTGTTAGTATAGTCTACGTTTATCCGTTAATATAAATATTTGTAAAAATGTATAAATTACTATACCCACCGATGAAACACTGATCATATTAAACAAGTTGGGTAGACAGACCTATGCTCATGTCAGAAGGGTTTTGTACTCAACTTACAAAATGCAGTAACCAGCAACGAATAAAATCAAGAAACATGTCAAAGACGATTTAATTGAAGAAAATGTGAAATTCGAGGATCATACTATTATTAACAAAGTTGAACAAATTTTGACTTCTGAGGTATTTGGTGTAGTTATACCCATAAATATCTCCTTTGATATTTTTTTCCGATTTTTTAGATCACTGGTGTCCATTCGCGAGGGAGGAAACACATTTTTCATGTATTTCCCCCCCCCCCCCCCCCTGTGCTCCCAATGAAGCAAAAACTGTCAGTTTAAGAACTGTTTTGAAAAGCTCTCATAGAGAACTTTCAGTTGATACTCATATCGGCTACCTTTCATGAAATTTTTTTTAAGGGGCCACTCCTCTGTACTGTAATCATCGATTCATGGCCTATTTTTTCGAATCCTAGAATGGTTACAAAGCCCTTTAGCTAGTAGCTCTCTCCTGCCTCTTCGACTTGTGTCAATCGTATGTACTCATCTTCATGATACCTATCACTCCTGAAATTTTCATGCAAGTTCTAGCAAAGCTGTAGTGTCTAAGTCGGTAAAAAGCGCATATGGCTCCGTAGCAATATGTTTCCATAGTAATACAGGGCATATTGCTCCATAGTAATACACGAAAATTCAAATCGCTATAACTTCGGTAAATACTATCCGATCTTTATGAAACTTTCCGAAAAGATCAATCTTATAAATAGTCATCTCTTTGCTAAATTTTATTGAGTTTAAGGGTACCGTTTAGATTTTATTCAAGAAAACACAAAATCGATAAATCATACTATTACTAACAAAGTTGAGTGAATTTCGACTTCTCATGTATTTGTTGTTGTAGTACTCATTAAGGCCTACATTCATGATTTTTTTCAGATTTTTCGGATGGAAGGTGTCCAATCGCGAGGGGGGGGGGTACGCGAAAAGTTCGTACATTTCCCCTTCCCCTGCCCCCCTCGGTACTTATAAGACAATTTTAAGACTTGTTTTGAAAAGATCTCATTGAGACCTTTCCAATTACGTCCTACTCGACTACCAATGGTGAAAATTTTTTTTTGAGGGGTCACCCCCTTATATGGGGAGACCCCCCTTAAACGCCTTTGAAAAATTTTTCCACCCTTGAACTTTCAAGAGGTCACCACTTCTGACCTTTCTACAAAGTTTCATGGCTGTAGCCCTTATAGTTCGGAGAAAAAGTGCTGTTACATACAGACGGACGGACGGACGGACGGACAGACGGACAGACGGATACAGGTCGTGATTGCAATAGGGTTTTGTATTTTAGTTCAAAACCCTAAAAAAGACTTTCATTATTAACAGCCGACGATTCACATATCAACTACTCAATCTCATAAAAACACAAATCAACCAGACACACATCACATATACATTGCCAAGGACGGTTTGGGTATGGGACATCCAATATCCTCAATAATATCAGAAACATTCTTACAATCTTTGGAAGAAGTCATACTCAAAATTGTCGGAAAATTCAACGTAACATTTTACAGACGATATGTGAATAATTGTTCGTTATTGACTCACAAGAAAATAAACAAGACAAACTAGTTTGCCAAATTAAAGAAATACACCCGAATATAAATTTCCCTATAGAAAAAAAAATAAACAGACAACTCAACTATATGGACCTAACCAAGACATGCGAACAAACACGATTTAACTATAAAATATAAAGAAAACCAACCACAGCTGACCATACCATACACGTAACATTTAACCAACCTGCACAACATAAACTAGCAGCGTACAGATAAATGTGCGGAAACTAACTCCGCCTCCATGACTCCTAGTAACTCTCCATCGAACTAAATAATATGTAGTGCCTTCGCTTCCACAGTCTCAGCGTAAACAAAGAATTATACCAAGGGAGATTTTTGCGTGCCTTGGTTGAGAGGCAAACACACGAACATGCAGTGTGGACACGTCGTTTCAGGCGTCATAACACGTTTTTCTTTGGATCATCATTCGTTCCTCGGTGACGCTTGCCTTCTTTGCGGTAAGCATCCAGTGAAAAGGGAGTTGCGCAGCATTTGGTAGTTTATTGCACGAGCAGCAAGACGCGCCTTGCAATCTACATTCATCCTAGGCTAACTTGCATCTTGTGAAATCTGAATTGTAGTTTCTGTTCGTGAATAAATTTATTAGTGTTAATGAAGTACCATTTCATATCCCTAAAGTGGTGACCCAGTACTTAAAACAAAAGAACAACAGAAAAACAAAATAATGTGAACTCGTTCGGCATACGCCAGTATTCGCTCGACCACGTTCACTCTCCGGTGAACGACTTGGCGCAGCTAGAGCAAAAAATCACCCGCTCCTCAGTGAGCCAGTCCTCTTCACATGGTGCCGAAGGACAATGGAGGTTGGCGAGCTACCGGTGACTATCACCAGCCCAACGCAATTACCCGCCCCGACGGTTACCCACTTCCAGTAATAGCGGACTTGCTGCAGAATGCTCAAGGCAAAGTGTTTACGGTCATCGACCTTCACAAAGCCTTTTACCGGATCCCGATGGCACCGGAAGACATTGAAAAGGCAGCAGTCACGACAGCTTTTGGATTGTTCGAGTTTTTGGGCATGCCACTCAGTCTGAACAATGCAACTCAAACGAGGCAGCGTACAATTAATCATGTCCTCAGAAATCTACCATCTACTGCATTCCACAAGCTGCTATGTTGCAAGCTCCTCTCATCGACTTACTTAAAGCAATCATGAAAAAGAAAGTTAAGCTTGCCTGGTCCGAACAGGCCAACGATTCTTTCGTGCGCTGCAAACAGGAAACTGTCTCCATTTCTGCCGTCTGCAACCTCAGCACCATTAGCGCTGAGCAAGAGAAAAATGAACAGCTACCGCACCTATTAGCTATCCCTCGTTTCAAGCTTCGGCGTCTCGAGCTCAACGGATTTTCATTAGTTTGCACCAAACGCGACAGCACTGTCAAGCCTTACTTGCCAGTCTCACTACGCAAACAAGCATTCGACGCAGCTCACAATTTGTCGCACCTGAGTGGGCGTGATTTTTTTTTTTTGTTGTGGTAGGGAGGTGAAGGCATTTATGCCCGCCGAGTCTGGCAGTGTGGGACTCCCATGGAGGATACCTTTGGACTACCCACTAAACACCTCCCCCGTCAATCTGAGAACCTAGCCTGGAACCGTTTGACACATAACTTCGGGCCAGGTCTCGTTTTGTTACGCCGTGGGGCGCCTTCAAGCTGGGGAGTCCCTTTCCTAGCGGGAGGGGAGAGGGGAAGAGGAATTGCCAGAAGAGCGATCCCCCAGCCCCAGTGCCTCCGGCTGCTGTGAGTCCCTTTTATATTTTAGGACTGCCCGAGCATAATGTGCCACCTGGTTCCATTTGTCAACCGATTCGAGCATCACCGCGACTATATTATCCGGGGTGAGCTCTCCCGTCTCCCTGTAGAGTTCCCTTCGCAGCCTAGCCCATTTTGTACACGCAAAAAATGTGTGACAGGCATTGTCCTCCTCTCCTGGGCAAAACCGACAATCGGGGGACCGTGACTTGCCGATCTTGTGCAGGTAAGACTGAAAACACCCGTGCCCGCTCAAAAGCTGGGTCAGATAGAAGTCAGTCTCACCATGCCTTCGATTTAGCCACGGTCTCACATCCGGGATGAGGCGCGCAGTCCACCTTCCCTTCGTGCAATTCCTCCAAGACTGCTGCCAATCGTTGAGCGAGCGTTGTCTCTCCTCGCGGACAACCATCTCCCTCGCATCCTCGTTTCGGCGCAGGTAAATAGCGTGGCGCTCTCTAGTAAGGAGGGCGACAGGTATCACGCCTGCAATCACTCTCACCACCGAGTCGGAGACTGTTGGATACGAAAATGCAATTCTCAGTGCTCCTCTTCTCTGTACCTGTGCCAATCGTTTTCGGTATACCTCCTTGCTGAGAGCGTCACCCCATACCTCTGCTCCGTACATTAGCACCGACCCTACAGCACTCATCAAGAGGCGTCTTCTTGATGGGCTGGGTCCCCCTACGTTGGCCATAAGTCGACTCAGGGCCGATATTCCCGAAGCAGCCTTCTCAGCCGTTGCCCTAATTTGCTCAGCAAGCCCCAGGTACTTCACCACTGGCTTCGATTCGATCTGTATATCTCCAAAACTGATCATCCTTACTCTAGGGATTCTCTTTTTTGTCAAGATGACACCTTCGGTTTTCTCCAGTGCTAAACTGAGCCCGCGAGCAGTCATCCAGTCCCTCACTCGGCGCATTAGCATACCTAGCCTAAGTTGCGCTTGTTCAACGGTGCGTCCGGCGACCAGAGCCGCAACATCATCCGCATAGCCGACCAAGCGCGACTCATCTGGCATCTCAAGTCTCAGTAGCCCGTCGTAAGACGCGTTCCACAGGTCCGGACCAAGGATAGATCCCTGGGCAACACCCGATGTAATTTCCATCCTTCGTTGGCCCTGTGTCGTGTCGTAGAGCAGGCTTCGGTCCTTTAGGTAGTTCCTCAAAAGCCGCATTAGATATTCTGGAACTTGAAAAGAGTTTTCCAGCGTGTCCAGAATATCCACCCATCTAGCGGAGTTGAAGGCATTCCTGACGTCGAGTGTCACCAACAGGACGATCCGTCGCTTGGTGCGACTATATGCCTCTGCCTTTCGGACCGCGTTCACCACCTCTGCAATCGCATCAATGGTAGAACGTCCTGCTCTAAAGCCATACTGCCGAGGAGATAGGTCCCCAGCAGCACGAATCGCGTCAGTGAGTCTTCCCTTGATGAGTTTCTCTAGCACTTTCCCAGCCGTGTCTAGCATGCATAACGGGCGGTATGCAGACGGCGATTCGGGATTTCCCTTCCCCTTGCTGACCAGCACGAGCCTCGCCACCTTCCATCGTACCGGGAAAACCCCGTCTCGTAGGCAAGCGTTGAATGTGCTGAGCAGCAAGTCAGGACAATGGTGATAGACGAGCTGCAAGACCTCAGCTGGAACACCATCTGGACCTGGAGCCTTCCTCGCTTTCAGGGAGAGGACTGCCTCCTCCAGTTCCAGCTGTGTGAAGAGTGGGCACTCCACTGCTGTTTCACCATGGACAGCGTCAACACGGACGGGATGGGCGGAGAAGAGTCCCCGCACTATCGCGTCCATCTTTTCCGCGTCATATATACAAGGCTTCCGTAGGGCACCAAGTTTCCCCATGACCAGCTTGTAGCCAAGGCCCCACGGATCCCTATTTACATCGTCCACGAGGTCTTGCCAGCATCGGGCCTTGCTCTTGTTAATAAGCCTGCGAAGATATTTCCTGCCGGACCTGTATGCTGCTAGCCTAGTGTCTGCCTCCTCCCGTGTTCGTCCCGTCGGCCTCTCGCCGAAGTTTGTGACACTCGCTTCTTTGTTCGGCGATCTCGTCTGACCACCAGTATACTGGAGGCTTACCATGTCGGGGTCTCCGACGGGGTATGGAAGACTCGCAAGCAGCTATGATGGTACTCATAGTTGAGTTCACCAAGTCCTTGGCTGTAGGCCCTCCACTCCCTGGCGGAGCTCCCAGCAACGGTGCGCCTGCCGTAAGCGCGTCAGCAAACCTCTCAACGTCCATCCTCCCAGTCCTCCATCCGGGGATTGAAGTTTGGGCATATGCACGCAGAGTGGCACCGTCGTGAATCTCAACAGCTATATATTTGTGATCACTAGCCGAGTAGTCCTCTAGTACTCGCCAGTTGTGTACTCTGGGTACCAGGGACTCCGAAGCGAGTGTTACATCGGGTATGGTTCCTATGCAACCCCATCGGCGGAAAGTAGGGGTGTTACCAGTATTTAGGACAAAAAGCGCTGTTCTGGCCGCCATGTCCAAGATTTGCTTTCCCCTTGGGTCGGATTGTGGCATACCCCATTCAATGGCTCTAGCGTTGATGTCTCCCCCGACCAGCATGTGGCCCTCTGTGTTCGAGACAGCGTCCTCCAGGGCATCGAGTTTGGTTCGAAAGGATCGCATTGCCTCGTTAGGCGTCCGATAAACACTGAAATATGTTATCCCTGAACACCGCACTCACACAAAACCATCCCCGCGTCCATGGCCCTGCACCTGAAGGCGGGCGTTGTCTCGAACCCAGATGGCCGAGGTACCAGATTTGTCAGGGTACCACGTTTGCGAGTCCTTGTTATGATGTTGCTCGCTCAGCAACAGGAGGTCAGCTTTCTTATCCCTCGCAAACTGCTCAAGTAGGTCCTGGGCGTTTGTGCTTCGGTGCAAATTGACCTGCAGGATACGGATCATTTGAGTATCGATTTGGCTTTAGTTAGGGCCTCCTTGAAAACCCAGCATCTCCCTGTCCCCGGCTCATATTTGAGGTCGCCGAGTGCTAGCTTAGCATCCTTGCAAAGAATGCATTTTGCCTCGTTCGTGCACTCCTTCCTTTTGTGCCCCGTTTCACCACATTTGTAGCACAGAGATCTCCTGTCGGGTCTCCTACAGCCATACGCGGTGTGTCCGTATTCGAAGCATCTGAAGCAGCGGATAGGGATCGCTCTTCTCCGTATCCTGCAGATCACCCAACCTATCTTAATTTTGTCCTTCGCCAGGATTTGCTGGGCGTCTTTATCAGCTAGTTCGACAATAGCCATGCGTTGCCCCCTTGTGTTTTCACGTGTCAATCTTGCCTTGACTTCACTTAAGCTGGGAAACTCCCTCCTAATGGCATCCTCTACTTCAGCTTTGTCCGTGACGCAGTTGAGGTCCCTGATTTCCAGGGTGGCCATTGGTTCGAGCGAGGTAACCGTTGCCGCATCTCCAAGAACCTTTTGAACCGCGTCACGGAATGCATCTTTGTTTGTGGCCTCTGGCCCGAATTCCACCAGCAAGCCACCGGTCCGGGTTGGTCGAACTGCTTTGATGGCAGTTTTGGTGTCGTCTGGCTTGACCGCTCCTTTAATTTCACGGAGGACATCTGCGTAGGTTCGGCCCTTAGTTGGTTTAATAAGCAGTGCCTCTCGCAAGGGTTTGCGCCGCGGTTTGCTTTTTGTTTTCTGCGGTACATCGGGGGATTCTTTGTTCTTTTCGTGGTTGAGCTCTTTGTCTGTTTTTTCTAGGAGTAGCTTTTTGGCCGCTTTTTTCGCTGCCTTGTTTCGCACCGCATGAAACTCCTCGCCTGGAGTGTCAACTTCGTTTATGGTCTCGTCCTTCCTCCTTTTCTCACGGTCGCCTTCAATTGGGCTACCGGCCATTCTTTTGCTGCTGCTAGGACCCACTGATGCCTCGAGGGAGAGTGTGTCTTTTTGGTGCTTTTCGGTTGCAAGCCACCTCCGCCTGTAGTGCGTTATGCGGCCAAAAAGCTCCTCCAGTTCAAGAATGCCATTCTTGACACTCTTGCCTATGTTTTTCTGCACTGCACTTCAGTTGTTTGACGATATTCCCCGCTTTCCGAGTAAGCCGCTCCTCTTCGGCGCGGTCAAGGGCGATTGTGTTATTTGGCGCCACCTCTTGGGAGAGGCCCCCGTTTCCTAGCCCTTTTGCTTCTATCGCTTGGGTCGCGTTTGAAGTGGCGTCGGCCAACGGCAAAACTTCTCCCTCCCCCAGTCTTACACTGGCCTCTGTTGGTGTTGCAGCTTGATCCGGATTGTGTACGTCTTGCACTGGGCGCTCCGGGGTGCGCATAGTCCTTCTACTGCGCCCAAAGGGCACTCTGCCTTCTTTCGTTCGTTAGTCCGTGAGTGGGCGTGATACTGCTAAGCGCATCGCCCTCAAATATTTTCGGCCAAGCCTTCGTAGAGACATATTTCGGTGGGCCAAGCAGTGCATCCCCTGCCAAAAGTCGAAAATTCATCACCACAATAAAGCGAAGCTAGGAAATTTCACAGCACCGGATCAAAGATTCGACCACATCCATTTGGACCTGACCAGAGTGCCACTCGCTGAAAATTTTGAACACTGTCTTAACTATTATAGACCGCTACACCCGTTGGTCGCAGGCAATACTAGTACGTTACATGACAGCTGCAACCATCACCCGTGCTCTCGTTGACGATTGGATATCCTGCTTTGTAACGTCACTCGAAATTACAACCGATCAGGGCACTATCTCACCTCCTAGGAGCTCATCAAATTCATACGACCTCTTACCACCCCAAATCGAACGGCATGGTAGAGCGTATGCACCGCACGCTCAAGGCTTCTCTCAGATGTACATTGTTTGCAGCCTTCAACAGTGCTCCAGAAATCTCCTGGCCGAAAATACTTTCGACCGTACTCCTTGGTTTGCGAACGACTTTCAAGGAGGACCTTCAGGCCTTGCCAGCAGAACTAGTCTTTGGGACATCACTTCGCATCCCAGGCGAATTCATTGATCCCCGTCCTGTTCCCGTTTGTACTCTGGTAGATTTCGTTACCGACCTCCGTCGCCTGTTCAATGCCATTCACCCAATCCAAGCTTCCAGACATGTCAACTATCGCCCTTTCGATTTCAGGAACTTAGCCACTTGCGAATACGTTTTTCACCGAATAGACTCAATCAAAAAGCCACTGGAGCAACCGTACTCCAGCCCTTATCGAGTGATACAGCATATCGACGAGCGCATTTTCATCGTAGACGTCAATGGCATAGTAAAAACACTATCGACCGATCAGCTGCAGCCCACTTACATCGCTGCAGCAGATCTAAGGCATCCAGTAATCACAGATTTACAAACATCCACTCCAGTTGATTCACCTGCCTCCATAACAGAGCCTGAGACTTCACAGCCTACGCCACAGCTTAGCAGCTCACCTTCGTTTCCTGCTCAGCTTCCATCACCTGCAAATATACCGAAAGCCAAAAAGCGCGTTACATTTTCATTCCCTTCGAACCCCGCAAAGCTCATTGGGGAGAGAGTAGCTGTAGCGTCTCCGCTTCCACAGTCTCGGCGTAAACAAAGAATTATACCAAGGGAGATTTTCGCGTGCCTTGGTTGAGAGGCAAGCACACGCACATTCAAAGTGTGGACACGTCGTTTCAGGCATCATAGACGCGTTTTCCTTTTGATCGTCATTCGTTCCTCAGCGAGTTTCTGTTCGCGAATAAATTTATTAGTGTTAATGAAGTACCATTTCATATCCTTAAAAGTATTTACAGAATAGCAAGTAATAATGGATATAAAAAACGTGACATCAACCAACTGATTGCACAGTGCGAAAACAGAAATGCCAACTGGCTGAAACGCATTAGAACGACCAACAGTGGATTTCGTTAACATACGTAGGCAGAGACTTACAAACTTCCTTAGGAAATACAAACTGCATCCGAAACTTATAACTATATCAGAAATAAACTGAAACCAAAACTAAATAACACATCAATATACGAGAGTTGCGGCTTATGTAAAGTGACAAATAAGGACTACGATACGGTGTACATATGAGGAGCAACACGAAAACTAACGCAAAGTGCAAACTGCACTTACGATCTTTCTTACACAACAAGGCAGACACCATTTATGCGATGCACCTACAAAACCACCAAGTTTATAGCAGGGTTGTATGCCCTCATGCTTTCACCATTAATCACAACGCCAAGCATGGGGAGTAGTTGTATAGATACAGTTCATTTATGGTACCGTATAGTTCTGCGCATATCTAACCTCAATTTGTTTTCTTCGTTCAAATTGGATTCGAAAGTGCAGAACGGATACGGCTTGTGGAGAAGTGGCCGATGCTGTGTAGTGAATTTTGATTTGTTGACAATGTCCCTTCAGGACTGCAGTGGGGTTTTGGTCCCACAGCGAGCGAAAGATCAATGCTCAGCTGGATTAGCCTTGCCTGGGGACGCGAGAATGCGCTGGCAAGCTAGCGTTGCGGTGTCGTGTTGCGGGTTCTTTTCCCCACAGTGCAAAGGCCCACTACGAATTATTTTCACACTCACGAACTTGAATTTGATTGGAGTAAAAAAGTCAATGGAAAGGTGCCAATGGCGGAAGCGACCTACCGAACGGGACTACAAACAAAAAACGACGACAAATAACTTATTAACCGCACGCGGTACTCAAGTCGATTTCATCCTTGCTGAGGACGATCATGGCCCACAAATAAGAGTGGGGCATCCAGATAGTGGCGGTGCTCCCCGTACCCCTACCAACCGGATCGAAATCCAAAAAAATGCTGCCTGTGGTTTGGAAGGCCAAGCAGCCCAGCGAGAACACCTGTAACAATTAAAAAGGGGAGAGCTCGCCCGCTGGCTAGCTCATGAGCGGAACCGAATTATAGTGTTCAATTATGTATTCATTCTTACTTCAATATTCTCCAAATAGATTCTCACGTTAAAAGTTACATCCACACGTTACTGATATAATTTGTATATTTGTTGATGAATTTTATTCCGCTGCGTGATATAGTTTAACAGTAATATATATCTGAATTTGTGTGAGTTATTTTAATATTATAATTACTACGCTTTTGCCAAATATATTTAAATAAACCAAGATAAAAACAATGATTGGGTCCAATTCAATTTAAACCACATCCAGATAAAGTTCAAAACCAAAAAAAAAATCAAATATTTAAATCGTTTATCACGTATTGTAGTAATCGAGCAGTCACACAAGCAAACTGCTCGAAAACCTTCCTCACCCTTATCCGAAATTTTAATTGCAGATTTAGAAAAAAAGATTTAATTATTTCCATTCATAGTCGTAATTTATACGATTTTTTTTCTTATTATTATTATTAAATGTAATTTTATATCAATTTTCCTTTATTTTAATTTAAACGTTTCCCTTTGATTGTATTCTTCATGATATTTAACTTTCTATTATTATTGAAAAACTTTTTCATTTTTCTTTTCTTCGTTAATTTAAAAAAAAAACTCAAATCTGGAAATTAAAATTTCGGACATGGGAACACTGATTTAGTGAATCCCGTGCGTGTATTGCATTGCCGAATGCGATCCAATTCGGCTGAGCGAGCAGCGTGATTTTGAGGTGCCGTTTGGACGGCAAGAGAAAAGAAAAGATTCGGACGTCTACTTGAGATCAACATAGAGCGCGGACGTCACGACAAAAAGAAGCATCGTGAAGAACCACGGATAAAATCGCAATTTTTTGTTCGTTAAGACCCTTTTGTAATTCGATAAGTTTTGTCGCCATTTGGATCGATCCCGTGTGAAATTATTAACATCGCGTCTTAGTTAATGCTTGTTGGGAAGTTTTCCTGAATTATTTAAAAGTTGAGGTTCCATAAAGGCAACTGCAGTGCAGTGAATCGTACGGTTTCAAGACCCAACAAACGACAAATGTTTCTCAACCGCCTTCTGTACGAGTGTGTGTAAAGGTTGCTGTTTCTCATAATCCGCGGATATACTAAAAATAAGTGTGCTTCAACTTGGGCAACAGTTGAAAACATTGCGATTGCGGGCAGAATCAGTCATTTTCGGAGCGGTAAAAACAGTGAATTGAATCTTGATTTCGAAAATTGGGTGCCTGAATGTGCAACCTTTAGTAATAAACGGGCAACAATATGTAAATATCTCGCATTGGATTAACATCTGGACTTGAGAATGAAATTTCAATGACAGAGCTCAGTGATTAAACGAAGCCGGAGGGTATAGAAAGGAAAATGCGGATTACTTGAAGGAAGAACGATCAATCTTGCACAAGAAGGATAGAGGGATTGGACGAACATTCAGGGTTGGATTTATAAATGAACGAGCACGTAAACTTGGGAAGTGTTAAGCGTCCAAAATATTAAAGCATAGAGCAAGCTTCATTGACGATACAGGGTACTTACCACATGGAATTGTTGTTGATCAGTACTCATTGTCATAATTTTTGTGTTCACGGAACATGTTCGATAAATATTGATGATTTTCCGCGCTGTTTATGTCAAGGAGGTTTTCACGGAGATCGGTGTCAGTCATCAAAGTGTTCAAATTATTGTATAAATGAGAGACGATGTAAAATAAAGCAAGATGAGCGGGTATGTGAATGTGTCTGGATGGCCATACGGGTGCTAGGTGTGAAACTAATATTACAGAAGTATGTTCGATGTACTGCATATATGGACTAACTAACAACGATTGGATTAACCCTCTGAAATGTCCAAATACCTGAGATAAAGAGGCATTTATAAATTTCCAACCACTTACTTATGCACTCGCAGCAGAAATGAATGTTTCATGCAATGGTAAAAGATATAACTACAGACTGATCTTCACTGTAATTGGAGTTGTAACGGCCCTAAGTCTTACATTATTTATTATCAAAGCAAAACGAAAAATCTACAAACCCGCTCGACCACGTATAAAGAAAACATTTGTGGTACAAAAGACAATTTCCCAAACGCCTCTGACAAGTCGTCCTATAGTAACGGAGCAATGCGAAATAACTATTGAAAATTGTTGTAACATGAATATTTTGGATACGCCTTGCTTTGACCCTAAATTATTGCAGCAAAATCTATCATGTGATAGCGGGAAAGATGATAAGAAAACGCTTATTAATAATATAGAAGAAGATTTATATTAAATCTGACCAATTCTACAGTATGTATTAACTCACACGGCAGAAATTAGGAAGGTTATCAATAGCATAAAGTAGGAGAAAATGGCTAAGAAGGTTAGTTTTTGTTGGATTTTTATTTATTGGACATTATCAGAAGAAAACCACATTAGTTAAAGCTGATAATTTCATTCAGGATTTAATTCGGTACGTATTCAATTTTATACTCTAAATAGATAATCGAGACACTTAAAGTACTTAATTACGAATTTAACGTATTTTCATATTTGTAGACAAAACTTTTATCTTACATTTGTTTTTATTTCATAAAAATTTTTTATTTTATTTTTAAAGTCATGTTTTTCGGCAATATGTCTATGATTAAATTATAAAAGAAAAATTCAAAGATTGACAAAGGTTTTTTTAAATGAAAACGATGAGTGATTACGGGGGGTAAAAGTAAAATTTTCATTTCATTTCATTTATTTATTATTTTTGTCAAACTTATAAATTAATAGGAAAAACCTTAGGTACAGTAGAGTATAAAATTAAATCGTAAGAAATTGTTTAATAATTCAAAATACTTGTAACGTTTTATTTAGAATTACATATTACTAAAATTTCAAACCATCCCCGTAAAAGTTTTTTATAAGAGAAAGCCGCAACTGCACTTTATGTTAATCGAAGAAAGTTTACAAATAATAATGGATTATTAAAACTTGAAAACTTGGTCTTTCCATTTCAATCGACCTGACCGGGTATAGGACCCGCAACGATGGCAGGCTCCTCCGCTAATATGGGCTAGACATCGAGCGCGCTCTTCCTTTCTTTTCGCTTAATAGGGGCTCTTGCCGGGTAGAGTGGCCTTCCGCTCGCGTGCCCTTTTATGACATAGGGATATGTGATTTCATTGCATAACGCTATGGGATAAATTGGTTACGTTTGTATTCCTCATTTGAGGGGAGAGTCATGTAAATTATGTTTGTATGAGTTTTTCACTCAAATGGGAAATACATGGCCACGTCTACGTATGGATCTTGGTCCGGTTGGGAGGGTGCGAGAGGGCACCGCTTCCATCTGGATGCCTTACTCTTATTGGTGGGCCATAAGTATCGTCGGTAACGACGAAGTCCCTCTGAATCCGTCCGTTTTCTGAAGGCCCTATTTGTCCTCGGAATCAGTAATTTTCTTTGACCCATAGTAGGTTAACTCCTTCTCGACTTTGGTCGATATTTCTTTGACCATTAAAATTCGTCAATTTTTTTTGTAGTGGGTCCTTGTGCTGGGGAAAAGAACCCGTCCCACGACACCGCAACGCTAGTCTGCCAGCCGATTCACGCGTTCCCAGATAAAGCCAATCTCGGCGGATCTTACCATCCTCTTTCACCGAGACAGCAGACCATCGCTGCAGTCCTTTATGGACATTCAATCTACCTAATTCACTACAGTATTGAGAAGAAAAAAGAAACAAAAGGTTACTTACCCACTCCTTCGACAAGTGGTCGTTGTTGGGGGGTTAGACTGCCTGAAATCTGAATACTAATGGACTTTATCTAATTTATAGACATGATTCGATGAGTCTGTTGGCAGGCTGATATCAATTTCCTTGACTTCAATATTTCTATTTTCATATTTGTTTCAATAACTTGTTCCACTGCTTTATTTTTACACTAAAAGTATCAAGGCATACGTTTTCACATATTTTCCTATCATTCTACGTTTACACTCGTATATTGCCGTCAATATGCGCGGATATATATTTATTCAACTCACGAACTGGTTAAGGGCTTCATATACTACATTCCATAAATTATATGTGCGCGGTTCGTTTACAATTATATGACTTTCAAACGATTCTACTCGAATTGAACAATTCACTGTAACATTCATTGTACTCTTCCTTTTAATATAGCGGGTCCAATTCTACATTGCAAATCTAAAAATTTCACTTCGTTAATCGATAAGAGGTTGGTTCCAATTTCCCTTCGAGAAATTGCAGACGAAAGGAGGTAAAATCATTGTTTCAAAAAAGTCAAATGGTATTTGCGGAAGTAATAGCCATTTTTAGTTCTTCGTGTTGGGATGGCAGCACCGATCATGGCAGAAGATTACTTGTCACTTATCATTGAGGAGTCGGAGAGTCAAGCCTAAGCTCACGGAGCTTATGTTGTAATAGCAAAGGATAACAAACTATTCTATATACATTTGTCTTGTATCATTATCTGCTGAAGAGACAAGGTTACAACAGTGGCGACGAGATCCAAATTCACGTATAAATTAAAGGCAAACACCATAACCTAGAACAAGAATTGTAACTTTTATGTGCGCTTCTTGCTGTAAGGAATCAATATCGATGTGGTTGCAGTTAAGGCGTTAATTAGAGCAATGGCAGAGCAGCAAAACAATATTTCCCAACAAATGGCTAAGCAGTAATGCAAGACGGATACTACAATCACGTTGTTGATCCAACAATATATTCAGCATCAGCCATTGGCAGCCCCAGCGAGAATGTCATTGCACAACAATCTGGCGAATCATATGGAGAAATTTTCGTACAATGCGGAAGACGACCTGACGTTTGAGTTGTGGTACATGCGTTATAAGTCCGATTTCATGACGACAGCTCCCGAAATGACAAACTCAGCAAGAGTTGACCTGCTTATAGAGAAATTATCAACATCAGATTACCAGAGGTTCACAAACACTACATATTCTCCAACAGACGAAGGCAACGATCCCGTTCGATGACGCTGTCAAGGAGCTTAAGCGGATTTTCGGTCGTCAGGAGTCACGATTTTCACTTAGATACAAATGTCTAAAGACTTATAAATATGTAGAATATGCTGCACGAGTCAACGTAAGGTGTGAAAAATTCAACATCGCAAAGTGTAGTGCCGACGATTTCAAGGTTCTTATGTTCGTGCGGGGGTTGAATAAAACACAAGACTCATTGGCTTTGGAGAAATTATTGACAAAATTAGAGCAGCAGGAGTTGGCGGGAGAATGTGCCAGCACAGAATCAAATGCTGGTGCCAAGCTTAAACTCCACGATTGTATCAACGTTGCAAACCAGCTGTGTGACTTAAAAGCTGAAACGTATATAGTTTTGTGCCCGGAAAGCATATGTGAGTGAGATATTGACAGTTCATGGGAAACAAAAGGAGAACGCAAAGAAGCTACGACCAGAAGAAGGAGCAAAAAGAATGCAGTACCCCAACGCTGTCAAAGCAACATTTCCGTGCAGCAAGTGTGGCTATATCCATTTCCACAGAGACTGCCCTTTCCAACAGAAAGATTGCCCCGACTGCAGAAGAGTTGGACATAAAACAGGATACTCTACGTTGGCATTGGTATGACATCTCAGACGCTGGCGAGATTTCAACGAACGCAAGAACCTTCTTTGACGCGCAGGTTTGTCAAGCCCACGATCGACAATATGAAGCTGAAATTTCAACTTGATTGGGGTTCCGATTGGACGATTATCTTTGAGGAAAATGGGAGGCTATTAGGATCACTGACATCAGCCATATGGAAGAGCAAGCCGTGAGCGCATCGGGAGATGCAGTGAAGATGCTGGGTAAGTTCAACGCATGATTGAAATAGCACGGTAGAGAGAGGAGCCACATCTACTACGTCTCACGATTTCATTAGTATGTGCTTGGAAGTGACTGAATGGAAGCGCTTGACTTATGGAACATGCCTATTGATAAACTTTGCAGCACAATTGCGCAAGTGAAGGCACCGCCACTAAACGAGGAGGTGCATTGGAGCGATGCAATAAAATGATGGCATCACTCATGCTAAAGGAAGGTGCCAAACCAGTTTTTCGAAATAAGCGGCCAGTCCTATTTGGTGCTGCAGTACTGAAAGCCGACGAACTTAAACGGTTACAACTGTCGATTACTCTGGGTATGCAGCACCAATATGTAATAACGGAGCTATTAAAGGGTTAAAGAAAACCCCAAAATGTCCCAGATCAATCGAAGCGATCGAACCGGTACGAGTGCAGATTGAATCAGAACAATTTCCGATTGATCTAGTACAATTTGCAATCGAACCGGTTTGAGATTGATCTGGTACGACGAAATACCTCGGACATGGCAGTTGTCATTTGGAGGAAGGAGACTGGCGGGAAACCCACAGGTGGGAATGATTGCTGTGCGAACTAAAGTTCAGGTATTGATTTTGATAATTAAATTACATTAACGCTGACATCTCTGCAACACCCAAACAAGAACCCACGTCAAGTAGGAGTTTTGCTTGGGCGGATGGAGGAGTCTGTTTTAATCGCCACACGTTGCGCACGTCGGAGGAAACGCGCCGACAACGAATTAACGTGATCATCATTTTCGCGGCCTCAAGTGCTTTCAATTGTGTACCCAATTGTGCAGGTAATAATTGTCTGTCGATAAATCGCGGATAGTGGAAATCAGTTTGCATTCACACCAAAAACGAACGGATCTAAGTAGACAGTTAGCATATGAAAGCGGCTTGATTTGCATTCAATCTGAATTTGAATTTTTCCATAATCTCGGTTGAAGATTTCGTTTTCGATCCACTGGTCAGCATCTTCACGGGCCATTAGTAGATATGTTCGAGGAGGGTTGAAAAAAAAAATACCGCTAAGATATATATCACTTGAAAGCCTATCACAACCAACGAACCAACCTCTCGTTTCGAGAAGAAAATTCGTATATTACTGAAAGTTTAGTGCAAGGTTTAAAGTTACAGTAAATTAATGACACTCGAATTACATAAGTAATTTTTGCCCATAATGCTCAATGTGAACGGATAAAAGTCCTCAAATTACATCCACTAAGATTGGAATTTTCAACTTTGATTACGACTACGAGATTTAAATGCGCATATGTGCAAGTCATAAACAGTTAATATTACATTTTACATATGCTGGATTCTTCCGGCCTGGTGGTTATAAACCATTAATCTTTTTATTCTGGCTGTTCTTAAATCAACAATACAGTGGAATTTATATCACACTTTGCTGCTCGGTTACATTCTTACAGAATCGAAATTACAGGACCATCTGCATCGTCGGCGAGCGCTCGGAAGACCATGCGGGTGAGTACCCTCTTATTGCATCATATATACATATATTTCGTTTGCATGTTCCTTTTTCATTTTTAAAATATTGCAAAACCAAAGCCTGATAAAAATACAAAAAATTCACTAATAACGTTGAAAATTACCGAGTATATACATTACGCCTGACACTGGAATTACATCTTGAATGTGTAAACGTAGTTGCAATAAGTTTTTATGATAAACAAAATACTATAATAGGAAAGTGAATGCGCAGCATTTATGGAAAATGTTCGTTGTTCTGTAAACATAAGAATCCGTCGCTGATCCCATTTCAGCTAGTTGATTAAAAGAGTTATAAACAAATAAAAAAAAAACCAATATAAACACAATTGTAATAGTGCTAAAAAGTCTTGAAAATATTTAGTAAAACAATTTAATAATTAACACAAACTTTAAATTGATTTTTACACAGAGCCTTAGCATTAAAATTAAATGATTTTTGATATCGATTTTATATAACTAAAAATATATATTAAAAGCATTAATGGTAAAAGTGAAAATATATTCGACTCAAAGTAAATAGAATAATACCAAATTGAGGGAAGGTGTTGTATTCAACTTAACCAGGAATCAAACACTTCATGGTGGAAATACCGAATTTTGTGGGTACTTGTTTTGAAATTTATTGTATATGCATGGTTGCCGCTGGCATTTTTCCCGTAACGTAATTTGATGTTTAATAGTAAGAATTTTGTATCAGATGAATAAACGAAAAATAATTTAAATTTAGATAATCAAATGTAAAAACCGCATAAAAGAATATTCACAAGGAACTTAGAAAGAGTAGAAATGTTAAAATAGTTTGATGGAAATGATAAAACAAAAATATATTTGATTTTGGATCATGAAAAATTTTAAACTTATAATTAAATAAAACGATAAAACGTTCAATAGGATAGGCATGTTTGAAAATTATTTAGACCAAGAATTTCAAATCAGCGTTTGATCTATAATAAGTAACATCCGTTACACGCGTTTGGATAGAATACGAACGAAAAAGATTATTCTAATAACTTCGAATTCACGTTATTAATTGGAATGGATGAATGTATATAAATATTTCCAGTAGTAATTTCTTGAAAAAAAAAAAATATTAAAATTGGTATTTCTAATATCCTACATGTTCGATTATTTTTTTTGTGAAGAAATGGAGATGCCTCATTAAAGGTGAAACCATCGGTCTTTCCTTTCCCAAATTCTGACCGAGTATAGGACCCGGTACGGTGGCAGGCTGCCCCCTAAAAACATGCCGGGTACAGTTTAATCCTTTGTTTTCTCTTTGTTTCAGGTGACGTCGCGGGTTGAGTGGCCCAAGCAGAGTGCCTCTTTATGGCATAGAGTTATGCAATCAAATTGTATAATTCTATGGCATAAATTGGTCACCGGGGTACTCCCCTTCTGATGGGAAAGTTCATGCAATTCAAGTTGTATGAGTTTTCCACTCAGAAGAGGAATACCTGGCCACTGCAACAAAATATATATGGATTTATTCCGGTTGGGTGGGTGCGAAGGGGCTCAACCATCACCCGTTTGCCCCTCTTTCATTTGTGGGCCATGAACTTCGTCGGGTAATGACGAGGTTACCCCCAAGTCCGTCTTTCTTCTCAGGTTCCTCTTGTTCTCGAAACAAGTACTATCTCCCTCGACGTAGTTATCTACACTTTTTGCGACTTCGGTTGCCCCTGGATCTCTAGCAGCCAAATTCGTGAGTGCGAAATTTTTTTGTAGTGGGTCGTCGTGCTGGGGAAATGAACCCGCCCCACGACACCGCAATGCTAGCCTGCCAGCGCATTCACGCGTCTCCAGACGAGGGCATTCTCGGCAGATACCGACACCTTCTTCTGCCGAGGCAGCAGAACATCGCTGCAGTCCTTTACGGACTTTTGAAACTCATTACTTCACTACAAATAGTTGCCGTTAAAAAGAAGGATGGCTGGGTAAGAATTTGCGCAGATTATTCGATGGGTTTGAATGACTCGCTTAAACCAAACCAGTACTCACAGCCAATACCCAAGTATATCTTCTAGGAACTATTCCAATATCGGTTGTTCAATAAGATTGACCCTTCGGATGCGTTTCTGCAGGTGAAACTCGGCTAAGAAGCAAAGAAATTGGTGACGATCAACACATATTGTTGCTTCTTCCGAGTAAACTGCCTTCAACCTGGCACTAAAAACACTCCTGGTATTTTCCAGCTACTAGTCGACATAATGATGAGCGAAGCAAAATGTGCACTCCCTTTCATTGACGACTTTATCGTGGGAGGGGCTCATGAGGCCGACCATAGTGAAAATCCGTTTGAAGTATAGTGAAAGCTACAGGATTCACGTCAAGATCGAGAAGTGTTCATTTGGTCAAAAGAAATTGGAATTCCTGGGGCATGTAATCGACGAAATCGGTTTGAGACTAAGTCCAGAGAAGATCGAAGTTCTGAACGAACCTCCGGTACCGAAAGACGTTCAACAATTGCAAGCTTTCTTTGGTGCCATTACATGGTACGGTGAATTCATTCAACAGCTGAGTGAGCTTTGCGGATCACTGGAGGAGCTGCTGCAGAAGGATGTCAAGTTCAAATAGAAACAATTTTACCAAGAGACGTTCGAGAAGCTCAAGAAAATACTTTCCTCGGACCTTGTATTAACCATCTTTGACCCGAAGAAGAACATTATCATGGCTGCAGACGCATTGAGTTACGGTATGGGTGCGGTTCTTATGCATGAGATGCCAGATAGAACTAAGTGACCGATAATGCATGCGGTGCGAACATTCACAAGCGCCAAGAAGAACTACCCACAAATTCATCGAGAAGCCCTAGCCTTGCAATATTCAAGTTTCTTCTTCTTCTATCTAGGTCGCAAATTTGAGCTTCAGACCGATCATCAGCCATTGTTGCCAATTTTTGGTGCAAAGAAAGGTATACCTGTCAACACAGCCAGCCTTCTACAAAGATACGCTCTAATGGTGCTTGCTTAAAGTTTCTAAATCAAGTACATTAATACGGAAAGTTTTGCATATGCAGACTTCATCTCGTGGTTCATAGCAAAACAAGACAAGTCTATCGAAGATGTTTCTATCGGAAGGATGGAGAATTGCTCTCTAGCTTACTTTACGATTGACACAGCACGAATGCTGCCCATAACATTTGAAGCTCTCAAACAAGAAACCAGTAGATAGCAAATAATGAGGGAAATTGCAGATTGCATCGGAAATGGGTGGCCACGAACTTCAAAGCAGATCGATAACGCGGACGTTGCAAAATTTTTGCCCGATGGGAATCACTCACTAGCATTCAAGGGTGCATCTTTTATGGACATCGCATTTTTGTGCCAGCTTTTTATCGAGGGGCAGTATTGAAGGAGCTGAATCAAGGCTATCTAGGCGTCGCTCGGATGAAACTATTATCACGAAGCAAAGTTTACTGGCCATCTATTGACGACGATATCGACACGCTGGTCAAAAGGTGTGGAAGCTATGCAATAAATTCCAAATTGCCGGCCAAGTGTTTGCTTCAATCATGGCCCATACCGGATGAACCATGGTCTCGTTTCCATATGGATTTTGCGGGACCCACAAATGGATTTTGATATTTAATTATTATTGATGCGTTCAGCAACTGGCCAGTTGTATACAAAATGCAATCCACAACGACATCAAAGACAAACGAACGATTGGAGGAAGCCTTTTCGCGGCAGGGATTTTGCGATACACTAGTTTCTGGCAACGGTCCGCAGCTGTTTTCAGAAGATTTTGAGAGTTTCTGCAGAGAAAACAGTATCGATTACACCAGAACGACACCTTTTCATCCCCAATCAAACGGTCAAGCTGAGAAATTTGTTGACTCGCTGAAAACTGGATTTAAGTTGGAGGGAGAAGGGAATGCCAATATCGTTACACGCCATCGGCAGCCCTTGGAATGAAGTCGCCCTTCTAGGTCATGACTGTTCTTGCAAGCGTAACAGAAATATAGGGCAGCAATTTTATCAGCACCACGGAGCCAAATAGAGAGGATTCGATGTCGGCAAAGACATGTTTACCAAAACGTAGACCGCCAACAAATGGAAATGGTCACCAGCAACTATTGTGAAAAGGTGCGGTGCAATCAATTACTTGCCACTTAAGGAGGGCCTGTCAGGTGATCGCGAAATTAACGTCCATGCAAACCAAATTAAAAAGTGGTTGAATTTTTTCGATAACAGAATAAACTACTGGATATCCCTGTGCCGCAGACCCTTAGAGAAATGTTGACTGGTAATCGAATTCAGTACCTGAAGAGCCTGCCAATAAACGACCAGTGGACCAAATAGTGGTACAGGGATACGAATGTGCTGAAGGTCCACAACTACGTCGAGCTCAAAGAATCAATGCAGGATTACTACCACAGCGCTATAAAGATTATGACGACGCGAATTGTACATCGGACCGTATAGTCCATCTAAACGGGGAGAGATGTTTGGATGGCAGCACCGATCATGGCAGAAGAGGGCTTGTCACTTGTCATCGAGGAGTCGTAGAGTCAAGTCTAAGCTCAAGGTGCTTATGTTGTAATAGCAAAGGATAATAAACTATTCTATATATATTTTAACTAGTCTTGTATCATTATCTGCTGAAGAGACAGAACTACAAAACTTCGATTACAGCAAAAACAATTTACGGCTTTTCTACCATTCGGGCTTTTCATCGAACCAGACATCACACTTTTAATTGGATCTTCACCAAATTTCGAGATAAAACGAATAATACAAACATCTTTAAGATTTCAGTCAGTCAATGGTTGTCAGTAATATTGCAACCAAATGGCGGCTAGTTAAAATGGATAGTATTGGTTTTTCTTTTAAATCAAGTATGTATTTGTTGTACATGTTGTTAAAGCTTTTCTTGATTTCATTCATTACTGGTGTCTGTATATCGTAAGTTGAGTACAAAACCATTCTGACATAAGGGTAGTTCTGTGTACCCAACATGATGTTTTTTAACTTAAATTCAACGTAATTTTTTTTTTAAAGATCTCCATTCCCTACCACTCTCTCCATCACTCTTTCTTCGTCACACAACGCTCGTGCGATCGGCATTCACATTACGTCGCTTGGTCCTTTGTGCCACCCAGACAATGTTTAACACATCGGTATAAGGGGGCACACAATATAATGTGAACTAGTCCTTTTCATGAACATCTAGTCCAAAAAATCATGATCAGCTCTCAGAGATAAAAAAAATTCAATATAATACGACGCATTCAAAAAAAAAACTCTGAGTAACTGTTACTTCAGTGTCTCACCGATAGGGTCAAAAAGAACGCTCTAAGATACTGGGCTCATAAAAGCAGAATTACTGGTCCACGCTTCAATCAGTGCTCATTAAATGCTCCCTTAGTCTTTTCTTAAATACCAAAAGTGAGTTTGCTTCCTTAACAATTTCTGGTAGATTGTTATATATACGCAGAGCATCATTAAGATCTCAATCCCGTGGCTTTCAAAGCTCAGTACGATAAAATTAGAAACACCTATCCTTTACTAGCCAACTTGGACCCATTTTAAAGATACCGCCTCTAGTATTTTAATAAGAGCAAACCTTTACAAACTATAACGCATATGCATATGTCTGGTCATAGATGCTATTTTTGCAATTTGTTAAAATTCAGTTTTGAGTACTACTTACTTCCGAGTAATCAGTTATTCGATGCTCATCAAAATAGCGCACAATTTCTTCAATATGCTTCACAAAAGCCACATAGTTAACAGTGTATGCATTTTTCAAATAGCGTTTCACTAGCAATAGAAAATCATCCTCAGAAAGTAATATGCCCATGAAATGCAGAACTCG
Source organism: Odontomyia ornata (assembly GCA_963969285.1). Lineage (NCBI taxonomy): Eukaryota > Metazoa > Arthropoda > Insecta > Diptera > Stratiomyidae > Odontomyia > Odontomyia ornata. Next base: position 326,712,177 of record OZ017739.1, read on the forward strand.
AGAAAAGTGACTTAGTGTTACGACTCCTTCATTTCTAGCCACCTTAAAAGTGAAATCGTAATATGAAGCGTTGCAATTAAATCATAATTTTAGCTACCAATTCGTAGTCTTGGAAGAATGGCATCAGTACTACGTCTCTGAGTCGCACTGTTTGAGCTACTTTAGTGAGCAATACGCATAAACGCCGTTTTTCTACATCAGACAGAACATTTGTATGCATGGGGTCCTCCCATTCAAGCCCAGACACAAGATTCGCATTTTTACCATGATCTCCACCTAATATTGGAATATAATTCTAAAATGTTAACTGGAACACATGAACTACAAAATACACACCTTCTTCACATACGACCCGGCAGAATTGCTCATATGCTATACGGCCATCTGGTTGCTTAAAATAGTCAGTTACTTCCTTGATTTCACATTCAGAAAGCCCAATGATGTTTTTCAATTGGGCCAAAATCCCCACAAATTTTGATTCTAAAAGAAATGGGAGATTGAAAAGAGAATGAGTTGTGAAGCACAGTGAACATAGACGTAATGTATGTAAAATTGTAATACGTACCGGATATGAGAGTTGTATTATCAGGATCATTTGGCTTAAATTTATCCCATAAATTAATTCCATATTTGAAAACAGCAGCCTGTATCTTTCTGCATGTCCTCCAGACTTCATTTAAATTTATATTTAACTGAAAAACTCAGTCTTACATTAAAGAACTTTGATTTACCACAATTCACCTTTTCGTCTTCCATCGGACGAACGAAAAAATGCTACTGAAAACTTAAATGATTTAACACTGGTACAAAGCTAGTAGAAAATATTGGAAAACTATTTGAACACTCAAAGCAAGAACATGTCCCAAGTTGCGTGACACAATTCAAATGAAAAAACACGCTAAGAAACATTTAATTGATATTTGATTGAAATATATTACAATTCTAAAATCGAGTCCACTTTGATCACTTGAGCCCCGAGTAAACTTTTTTGGGCATCAAAAAGTAATGAAGATAGAAAGCAAACAGGAGCTCGGTGCCAAGTCAGCATGCTATTTCAATATCACAAATAGCTCACCTAAGTCCATCTTTCATATCCATCAAACGAATAAAAGAGAAGTATTGAATACAATCCAAGATTCAACAGCTTGGGGTACCTTCAATCCGTTACTTTCTGTCTTACGTTATATGACAGAAAAGATTATGTTATTGCAATTTTTGTGGGCCTAAAAAAGGTTTTCGATACGGTTGATCATTTACTTCAAAAATTTGAATCATATGGTACTCAAGACATACGGAAGCAACTTTTTCAAAGTTATTTGGAAGAAAGATCCCTAAGAATGTCTGTCAATAACGTCTTAAGCGGTTTAGCACTAATGAAATCTGGTGTTCCTCAAGTCTCCATACTTGGTCCAACCTTGTTTTTGCTATATACTAATTGTACTTCAAAAATTTGAATCATATGGTACTCAAGACATACGGAAGCAACTTTTTCAAAGTTATTTGGAAGAAAGATCCCTAAGAATGTCTGTCAATAACGTCTTAAGCGATTTAGCACTAATGAAATCTGGTGTTCCCCAAGTCTCCATACTTGGTCCAACCTTGTTTTTGCTATATACTAATTGTAATGATTTTCGTTTCGAATCGCTCGAACGAAATCGGCACCGATCTCTCATAGGTTCTAGACGTGAAGTCTTAGGACGTGACAACGGGCAGTACCCTTCAGGTCAACAAGTCCGGACCCCTTACTCTACTCCAACGTGACTGCTGGCTAGCTAGCTAGTTCGGAGAGGAGGTCGGTCTCGGGTCTTGTGCGAGCAGCCACCGGTTCACACGCACGAAAATACAACCATACGGAAACGAAACCTATCTCTACTTTATTCCGTATTTCTTCTTTTCATCCAGCCATCAACAAATACTGTATATAATTCCGCGTTCCCGAATATCAAAAACAAAAACAAACACATCCTACTCTAACGCGAACTTCGAAACAACCTACTCGCAAAAAAAAATTATGGTACCGCGTACCGAGCGTGACGTGACACCGGCCATCCGCGGATTTCTACAACCCTACCCTCGTAACGGCATACTTACCGTTCGCTATCAGTCCTGCTGGAAAAGAAGGGTCCGCTGGAAAGGAAAGACGTTGTTACATTTAGCAATTCATATCATTTTTTTTTTCTTATTATTATTAAGTCTGTATATCTCGAAATACATTTCAACTAACCTAATACTGTAATCAATACCGAAATATAGATTAACTAAAGAAAGGAAGAGAGATTATTTAGTTTCTTTTTGTTTACTGATAACTTCACATAAAATAATTTCGCGATAAAAACTGATACCTGAATTTCTCATATTTTTGTTCTAAATTTTAAGGATAGTATTTTTAATGCGAAGCACATTTATTATCCTAGTAATTAATTTTTTTCTTTTTTCGCGCATTTTTAATTACTTTGTCTCGAACTTTCATTTAAGCTTGCATGCTTTCAGTGTTTAGTTTCAAATCTTAACCTTTCCAAAACTAGCGAGAAATAAGTACTAATGTGTGATACAAATTTTAGATGAAATCATTTTTTTTCCGATCATTATTCATTTAGATAAAGTTAAATAGAATGATTATTCAATTTTGCTATCAAACGTAACTAGTGGAAGCCATTTGTAGGTAAATAGTTATAAATAGCCTTAAGAAAAAAAACCTGATTCCGTTAATGCGAAAAAGTTTTTTCCCTTTTATTCTTATTAAATTTACTTAATTTATTTAAAATTTGGAAAAATATTTCGTTTGAAATATTTTTGGAATGTACAGTCCTTAAAACGGATCTTTTATACAAAAATTGTGCTCAAAATAGAAGTCTGAAAATTTGAAAACCTATTCTCGCTACCTAGCAACTTATCACTCAACATTTTTTTTTGTTTTTAGTGTATTGTTAATTGAAAATACTTCTAATTTTTGATAAAACACTTAAATCAATCTACAGTATTGTATTTGCATGCGTACTGATCAAACGCATTAAAATCTTATTTGATTAATAGCAATTCCAAATTAATTCATTATAGAGGTTTATGGTAAACAGTTTTTTTTCGTTGTTAGAATAACTCTACGAAGTAAGTGCTACCAATTTGATTCAACTTACACCCGAATACTATGTATTGAATGGAATTCACTTTATTAAAAATACTTGACATATCTAATTCGGCCAGTAAATTATAGGAATAAGAAACTTATACCTTGTTTCCATCTACTCAAAATCACAAGATTTCATTGAGGAGATTTGAACGCGTTTCCATATAGCAAAAAGATCTTACTTGTCATCGTAGAAAGGTGAAAATGTCACTTTTGACAGTTTGATTTACGTTTATTTTTACAAAAACCATATAAATATTAATAGTACAAATAAATTTATGTTTGCTAATATTGCCATGAGTTCATTGCATTGTTGATACTTAAATATTACCACCGTCAAAAGATTTGTCTTTATATTGAAAAAAAATCAATTAGTAGCCACTACTTTAAGTTGGAGAGCACCACCGAAGAGATGAAGTCTAGTAAGTTATTGCGTAAGGAAAAAGTACTGTAAAATCTACCATATAAAATTCAAGGTTTACAACTTTGGGTTTTACGGTGTCATATAATATTTTACAGTGCCATATAATATTTCCAAACCTTTTAAGCAAAGTAATGCAATATTGTTCTAGGTGCGCTCACACACATTTTGGAAGAGTGATGTTCCACAAAATGGAGATGTATTTTTTAAGAAAAACTTCCGAATGACCAGAGAATCATTCGAAAGTCTCTGCTTTGAGGTGAGAGGAATAGCCAGACGTGATACGGTGTTCAGAAGCTGCATTAGCCTACTTGAAATACATTATAAACACCGATATCACTCAAAAGTTAGTACCTGCGATGCAAAATTATCTACAAGCAGTAATAACAGCAAAAGTACAGAAAACTTGTAATTTAAACAATATTTCAAATATGTACTCTATTTCCGGCTATAACTACTGTATGTGCAATTTTTCAACATAGTGATTTAAAAGGTTGATAACGCGAATAAATAATATTTCAAAAATGTACTCTATTTCCGGCTATAACAACTTATGTGCAATTTTTCAACATAGTGATTTCCTCACCTATAGCGGTTTGTCAGGTTATGAATACTTACTTTCAACGCTTTCCGCCTCCTACAAATTTGACTGCAACTTTGATAGTTGCAGTTGCTGTCTGTTTGGCATATACTGACGATGAGGTTTTAAGTAGATTTCAGGCAAATCTACTAGACTTCAAAATCTTCAGGATTTGAGTTTTATATGGCAAATCTACAAGATTTCGAAGAAGATTTGAAAATATTGTCCAAATCTTGAGATTTGATGTAGATGGAAATAGGGTATTAGATATTATTCAGAACACTACTATGAATTCGTTGAATGAATCCAGTAGGTCTAAACGATTCCCGATTCTGGAAACAAAAACCTAGCTACTACTATTAAATGGAATATGGTTTTACAAACCACTTCATACAGATGAAAAAATTTCTTCTAAACTGGCGTAATAATCTCAGACTAGATAACTTCAAGGCAACTAATTGAATTCCTGGCCGAAACCGATCGGACAAAGGAATTATGAAGAATTTACTTCAATCCATGTGAATCATCTCTCACTGGAGGATTCAAATGGAGCAATGAATTATAGTGATACTCCCAAACTAGTTACTTGTGCTACTCAATTTACAATTGATTTTCAAAACTTCAACCAAACAAAAATTTAACGTACAGGCCTCTGTAGAGGGCTGAAAACAAATTTATTCTTTCAACAAATGATAGAACTTTAGTGGCGATTTATAAGATTCGTCCTGCATCATCTGGATAATCCTTAACAATTAAGCTAGCTTTGTTCACAATAACGTTGTTTACGCTAAGAACATGACACATTTTCTAAGAAAGGAAAATTAGATTTTGCTATGACTCTTACTTGAGCTATCTTGCGGAGTGAGTGGTCTCTCTAAGAATTTTTGAATTACTGCTATCCCATCATCACGTTCCTGTTCACTACTAGCTGATAAATTGTAGACTCTTTCTAGTGTAAATAATGTGAAACTATAACCTTCATTTTTCGCCCCAGTTGCCGCTCCAACACGAACACTATAGCGTTCCAAATTATGACCTAGAAATATTTCTCCTTTCGGATATGCATCCAACGGCTCATCATGGTACATTAACTTCCGATTATCTAGAGTGAACCAGTGCCGTATATATCCATCACTGGACCGTGGACCTGTTTTTAAAGGCCATCCTTCTTTTGTGATGTCACGTGTAAGCAAGCATACTAGTTCAGCCTCACTCGCCTGTTCGGAAGTACAGTTATTTAAAAATATAGGCGAATAGGGTTGCACTTACTGTACATGCAACTAAACCGGGAAAAAAATATGAGGCACACACAAGTCTTGGCCACAGGGAACCGGCCTACAGTAGACTCACCGAACCAAATTATCGCACAGCCAGAAACGAAACTGAAGCTGGTAAACTTTCGTCCTATGGGAAGGAAGGCGGTGGTGCATTCAAAACCAGGGCAGAGGCACTTCAATAAAGCGAAATTAAAGATGGAAAACTCGAAAACAACTTCTAATCCTTATTTGCAACACCATGAGTAAACTCCTTCGTTTAACTGTAAAAATGAAAATCGCGTAACTGTAACACCACCTAATATGTTCAATGCACCTCCGATAGTGAAACTTCAACAGAACTCGAGAATGCGCGAACTGTTCTGCGTCACAAAAACAATTAAGTGACACTCCCAGACAAAACTGCCGTAGGATGGGAAGTCATACGGCGGCACATTGCATATGTATTAGTCGCCTACTAATGGTCATGTGTGTTGTAGTGACGTCTGTTGCCATCTGGCTTCTCATCCAACGTCAAGTTTCAGACACATTATCACCTTCCTCTCAGCTGACCAAAAGCGGTTCAGGAACAGCGAGAGGTTAGAGGGGGCGTTCCGATTTCGTCGACGTTGATAACGACTCACTAATAATCGCGAGTGGCGTAGGACCGATTCATGACATAATAATTTGAATATATGTAGAAAGGTCACTACACATTATACGTTGGTGATACTGTACTTCTTCATTCAGGACATGATAAAGTTGCCGTGGAAAACACAGTTAACGAGGATCTAGAATAATATCGATCGTGGCTTATCGAAGAAAAGCTACGATTGAATACAAAAAAGACAAAATATATTGTTTTTAAACAAAATAATAAGGAAGGTATAAAAATTGCCCTAAAAACTAGCGGCAAATATTCCAAAGAGTGTTAGAAATGTAATAACTCGGTTTGATATGCGAACTGCTCGAGAAACTTCAAGAGAAATTATGAGGTGCTTGCATGTATTTACTTAATTTTTTTTGAGAATAATATTATATATGCACTTTATGGTTATCTAGCAAGCTATCAGAAATCAAATCTCCAAGCATCCACCGTCGAGAAAAGCTTATTCATATCGAAAAATAAAATTCCGGGTCGCTGTTCAATGACTGAAATTACCTTATTGAGTGTATTTATATAAAGTTTTTATAAATATACTTTATAAAATTTATTTTCATAATTATTTTTCTTATCTTCATCATTCAACTTTATTAATTTCAAATACAAAAATATTGTATTCAATACTAATCTTAATGAATTTTCAAAGAATATAAAGCAAATTCCAAACAATAAAAGTACGAAAACTTAATGGCCCAAATGGCTCTCTAAATTTATACATTATTGAGTATAAACCATTAATCAAAAGCACAATACCTAAGTCAATTTAATTAAAATTATTACATATTTTGTAATTCAATTGGAAAAATGAGAAAAAACCAACCAACACTATTCAAAATTGCTTATAATATTCACACGACCTAACAGTGAACTTTTATTCTACATCTAATATGTTATAACCGATGTTAATTCTAATTAAATTCAATCAAAAAACGTTATCTCATATTAATACGATACTATCACAATATTCGCAACTTAAACGTTAAACCTTATACCTAAATCCTAATAGAATGCACCTAATATATAGATATCTTAAATATTGAAACATATCCCTTATTTTTAATATAAAACAATCAATAACACTAAATGAGCTGAAATTCAAAAACTAAGTAAAGAAAAACACAAAAACTGAAAAATAACCACGAATAATTTAGACACTGTCATTCAGGCACCAATTCCTAGATTGCTCCATCCCAACTCGACCAGCCTCAACGAATCTAGCAAATGAGTATCCCCATTGGAATTTTTGGTTTCGTGAGCCCAAATCCGGATGATATTTTATCTTCTTATCGATGGCCCGTCTATACATGTGATATATGAGTGCAATTAGGACGCCATCAGAATCAAAAACGTATCGATTCATTTCCAAATACACCAGGGCTTCTGGAGGAGCGCAGCCAGTAGCAAGACAAGTCTCAATATACCTATCCGTAGGGTGGATCGATTGTAAAATCTAGGGGTTTTCGCTCACAGTTACAGGTCTTGCAATATTATCCCGAAGAAGTTCCAATATAAAGATATCGACTCTCGTCACTTTAGCAGCTTGATAAATTTTTCCATTCGATATATAGTGTTTCTAATCTGTCTCAGGCTTTCTGTACATGCACGAAGACATTTTTTTTCGAAAACTCTTAATCATTTATAGTAAAGCGTGCGAGCATATTCGACCTAGACTGTATCATTTTGTAGAGTACGAACGTGTTCGATCTAGGCTATAATGAAGAACTTCCACGTGCAGTCAGTTGAGTATTGCCGAGCCGCGTGTATTTTGGCCATGTCTCTTTGTAAATTGCATATCATTATTGTTTAAACAAAGAGTATTATGTGTAGTTTGTATCAAATATAGATATTATTCAACCCCTTATCACAACAAGCCGTCAACGACGATGAAAAACAAACTGCATAACATTATGCAAAATGAATGACATTAACAGTAACCTGTCGCTATCTCGCCCAGTTCGTCAGTTTTTTTAAGTTCCGTCACGGTTCTAAATTGCATATGTTCAACTACTCCAGTAGCCACTCCAAAGTTAGTTTCTACTCCAATTTTCCTGTTTTTGCCAACTCAACGCTATTTTGGTAGTTTTACATTAGCTCCGAGGTAATTTACGCATTTTGGACCCACTCTGAATTGGTGAGCAATTGCAAATTGGAGACAATGAATTTAGACCAGTTTGAAAGATTCTTATCAGTGTTGGTATCTATTCTTTGAAGTCAGTAAATCGCACCAGCAACACAAGTTACACCTTTTGAAAGCTGTGATGCCAAAAATGAAAAGGTTTCGTCATACATGGAACATTTTGACAACTACTATGATTAACGTTTGTAATAATAAAAAATCTACAAATCATACTATTATTAACAAAGTTGAGTGAATTTCGATTTCTAAGGTATTTGTTGCCCTTGTACTCATAAAGGCCCACATTCGTGATAATTTTCAGATTTTTCGGCTGAAAGGTGTCCAATCGCGAGGGGGGGGGGACACAAATTTTGGGTACATTTTGCCTTCCTGTGGACCCCCTAATTCATAAAATGATCTTTTTATTTCAGATTCTTAAAGTTCTAATCAAGACCTTTCATTTGATATCCCACTCGACTACCTTTGATTAAAAAAAATTTTTAAGGACCAATGCGTTATTAGGGGGGACCCCCCTTAAACATTTTTTAAATTTTTGTCAATGCCTTAACTTTTGAGAGACTATCACTTTTGACCTTTTCACAAAGTTTGAGCATTCTAGCTTCTATAGTTTCTGAGGAAATCAGCTGTGACGCACGGACAGACGGACAGACGGACAGACGGACAGACGGACAGACGGACGGACGGACAGACGGACAGACAGGTCGCGAAACTAGTAGGTCTTTGTAAAAAAATTTTTTACAAAGACCTAAAAAAGGCTCAACTCTTGCATTTATCGATTGGAAAAGACCACTTTAAAAGTCTAGCTGCATTTCTAATATCAAATAATCCTATTAAGGAAATCAAATTCAAAACATTAAGGGTCATTTCAAATAAATATTGGCTCTATCAGTCTCAACCGTCGTTTTTCAGTATACTTTCTCAGCATCACTCATCATTAAATCTCGGATTTCATCGCACCACTGAAAGGGAAATTGAAAAATTGTGGTTTCTTCAGTATCTGTCCCAATGACACCTGTAAAAAGAAGTTCTCCATAGCTGATATATTCCTTCATACTCAATTCATCAGAGGCTTGAAGGACAGCTGGATACGCAAACAGATCCTGCAAGAGACAAACCTCAATGATCTCGACAGGTTTCTAACAAAAGCCACACCACTGGAAGTATCTCGATTTGAGTCAAGTCAACTGAAAAAGCCACTAGAGAAGCCTCTGGATCAAGTTGCAGATGTAAACTAAATCGAGCGTTGTCAAGAAGGATTCGTCGTAGTCGCCAACTTTCCAAGTCTTCAGACAATCGTCGTCAGTCCAGCTCTCATCTGCGTTATCTTTCTCAGTCCCGCAGTTCTAGAAGCCGTGTGTATTATCGGTCATAAGGTCTCGATGGTCTTTATCTTAACTATGGTCGCGCAAACCATAAATCGTATGACTGCAGAACGGATCGCAAATCTATGAAATGCACTTCTTGTGGAAAGATCGGTCATCTCATCAAAGTCTGCATCACCATCTGGCTCCAAAAATCGAAGACCAAAACGCTGTCAACTCACCATCCTCAAGTAGAAGGCATCGGTCACATTGAAAACATCGAGGCACTTACGAGGTTGACACTGATAAATACATTGTTGCAGTCACACTCAACAACAAACCGTAAGCATTTGAAGAAGAGTCAGGCACACGTTTTTTGCTCTCAGAAACTGCTTTCAATAAATTGGGACTCAAAGTACCGCTGCAATCAACTGTAATGATTTTACATCTACGTGCGAACGCGGAACTGACCTCTCATCGGTTCTAGACGTTAAGTCTGAGTAGTGCCAACGGATGGTACCAACCGGTCAATCAATCCGTGCACCGTAACCCATTCACTCGGTGGCTGCTTGTCGGCCAGCTAGATCGGAGAGGATTTCGGTCGCGGGTCTCCGAATGGGTTACGCTCATTTACAATATTCAGCCACCAATACATGCCCGTTTTCAAATGCGTCACAAAACAAAACCATACGGAGAGGAAACCTACTTTACGTTACTCCGTATTTCTTCATTTACTCAGTCAAGGACAAAAATCTAATTTTTACTTCGCGTTCCCGAATTTCCGACGCGGTACCGAAAAATAGGCTACGCTAACTCAACCCGACGAACGCTACGCTAATAAAACGGCAAAACAACAAAGGTACCGCGTACCACGCGTGACGCGAAACCGACCTCAGCGGATTTTCTCAAACCCTACCCTCGCGACGGCATACCTACCCTGCACCTCATTTTCCGCTGAAAAGAAGAACCACTGGAAAGGAAAGTCGTTGTTAAGGTTAGCAATACATAGTTTTATTCATTTCACCGATTAAGAGGCATAAAAATACATAATAATTGCGTGTTTTTCGTTTTTCTTTTTTTTTTTAAAAAATAAGATTAAAAGCAATTCATTATGTATTTACATTTACTTTTCGTTTCGGAAGCCAATAACTTTAGATCAAAAAAAAATTTTTAAGATTTGTTTGTTTGCGGTTCTTTTTTTGTAATTTTAAATACTCAAAAAAATGATCAATTCTATCAAACCATGGTTCTGTTGGAAGAGTTCATATCCAAATCGGAATTATAAAATGATTAGGAAGGAAAATATTAAATGCAAATTATTGTTTTTCCTTTTAAAGATGAGAGCTTAAATGACTGGTTTTCTAGTATATTAGACATCTTCAAATAGTGACTTACGTTTTTAAGTTATTTAAAAAAAAACATAAAAATATCTAAACACTATTGCAAAATTTTTGTGCGTTCGATTGTTTTCTTACGTATCGTTTGGTTGTTTTGATAATCTCAAGTTTTTCTATTTTTTGACTTTCATTAAGAAATAGTGACTGTGCCGTTCCTACCGACTGACTTCTCGCCAAAAACATTATAACAGAGCATGACAATTTCTGGATACAGTAAGTTTTTCTTACTAACCGTGCATTAAAATATTTTAAGCCTTGAATTTCAGTGAAACTTAACCTAAACAAATAAAATTATCCAATTCAATAATATATCCATCGAGTACTTGACCGTACATTAAAATACTTTAAGCTTTTGTAATGTGACGCCTACGCCCGGGAATCGAAGTGATTCCGATCCCGAACCCTTGCACCCGGCCAGATGGGTATGACCTCGAAGTGCAAGCGGACTTCATCTTTCGTGCGGATATCGTTGCGCAGAAAATATTTTTTTTTCTTTCCAAATATTTAGATCTGTGGATATAAATATTTGAAACATAATATTAATCAAAACCCCGACACATTTCGAGACATATCCATCTGGTAATGCCCCCTCACCGTTGCCATCAAAACACTATGCCACTGGCGACCAATAACAATGCACATTGCCGCCATGTGGCGTTCCATTCCGCGTCAGTTGCGACGACTCCCAGTCCACATCTGTTTTGTCGGATGTTGTCAGATTGACAGTCCGACGCAACGAGGGAGAAAAAGCGCGGGAAAGAAGGTTGTGTTTTTCGTTGTCCTCCCACAATCTTAACATTCTAAAAAAGGGACGAAAATAGGAACCAACAGTGGGTAAGGAGTAATTGAATTGTTTTTCATTTGTTGAGTAATAATTTTCTTATTAGGAAAAAGAAAGGAGGGCGGTTGGACATATTTGATGCCTCAATTTTTGAAAAACTTGGCTCTCAGTAGTACGATTATGATCGGCCCGGAGTTTGCGTTGACAAAAAAAAACAAAGTATACAATTCATTCTGCGAATAGCTCTCCTCCAAGTCCTGCAATTTTCCCTTGGCTCTGCTAAGCATTCGCTTCCGGATCGATGAGGATGTTTTTCGGTCTTAGCATGGGAGTCGGACGATATAGACAATAGATTCAAAGCGAACGATCGACTTTCTGCAAGTGGGAGCCTGCTGGAACAAAAATGCGGATATCGCCTCATATGTGCGGTCAATTTGAAGTATTATCTACCAGGTCAGACAGTTTTCAACAAATATTACTCGTGCAATATCCTCCTTTATAAGGATGCCAACATTTTCACCAGCTCGAAATAATTCAGGTCTAACATGTTGAAATTTTTTTAATCAAGTATCTCCAAGTTAAAAGGTGGAAAAAGTTTGTAATTGTCTTGGTCGGTAAATCGAGTTACACATTAACTTCGAGAGCCAGTCATAAATTGTGATGTAGTTTGTAGTGTTTGTTATTAACGAAGAATGAAGTGTTTGCCCAGAATGAAGCATGCGCTTTTGTTCCCCATCATGTGTGCAACTTCAGTTAATGTGCTAGTATGTTGAAAATGTATCAAATGAAGTTTAATTTTTGTAATACCCGAAACTAACCTGATAAGAAAGCTTGTACGAAAAATTTCATATTAACTTTTTTTAAAAAAAACTACGTAGATTTATAAAGAAAAAAGCCAATAACAAAAGCTACATCTCATATTAAGAACACCATATTCGTATCTTTAAATTATCTTCAAATTCTTTTCTGAATCTCACAATATCAACTGAATTCAACTCAACTGTGTTCTAAATGGGACGAAACTTAAAGCATCTTAATAAACCTCCTTTTTTTTCCGAAATCCTATCATTTTATTTGTCTTCTATTTTGAAATTCAATAATTTACGCGATCCAACTTATCCCTCTTAATAATAGTCGTAATAAGTAAATTCAATTGAAAATAATATAGCCTACTCTCGTTATATTTTGCTAGAACTTTATCGACTTCTTACGTTAGACATTTATTAAGTACATATGTATATTTATTTGTTCGGAATTATTTTGGTATATATTTTTAAATACGATATGGTCTAAATAGAATTATGATATTCTCGGTATCCAGACACATGTTTGCTAAAATTTATGAATAAAAATTATGAAATGCTAATTAATTAAAGACTTTCCTTTTCAGTGGTTCTTTTTGTTTCAGCGGGAAAGTGAGTGCAGGGTAGGTATGCCGTCGCGAGGGTAGGGTTTCAACAAATCCGCTGAGGTCGGTTTCGCGTCGCGCGCGGTACGCGGTACCTTTGTTGTTTTGACATTTTATTAGAGTAGTTTTCGTCGGGTTAATTTAGAGTAGCATACTTTTCGGTACCGCGTCGGTATAATTCGGGAACGCGAAACGGAAATTAGATTTTTGTACTGTAACTGGATGAATGAAGAAATACGGAGTAACGTAAAGTAGGTTTCTTCTCCGTATGGTTTTGTTTTTGTAACGCGTTTTGAAAACGGGCGTGTTCAGGTGGCTGAAAATATTGTAATTGAGCGTAACCCATTCGGAGACCCGCGACCGAAATCCTCTCCGAACTAGCTGGCCGACAAGCAGCCACCGCGTGAATGGGTTATGGTGCACGGATTGGTTGACCGGTTGGTACCATCCGTTGGCACTACTCAGACTTAACGTCTAGAACCGATGAGAGGTCGGTTCCGCGTTCGAACTTGAAAAGTTGGAAAATCATTACAAATGGCGCCCAACGTGGGGCCTAAAACATCCTAAGGGGGAAAGAAATTCGCATTCTTCTGACGAGTTGGTCCTTTACGGAGGATGTAAGGTACTCTGGTACTCGAGTCCCACTATCAGGAGCAGTGGAGTTGTGTGATGCACTCTAGCAGTCGCTTCACGTGAGTTGTAGCTTCCACTCTCCTTTGTTTGATTTTGTTTTCGCGACAGAATCCTTCCGATGTGTTGTCCCAGGCTAACCCCTGTAAGGACCTTCTATTTTCTTGATGGAACTGCCAGCCTGATGGGTTTACCTATCAGCATAGACTCTCAAGAAAATAGAAGGCTACCTTGCCTTTATGTCGCGGAAGGATTCTACTTATTTCGTATGCGTGATAGACGAGTGGTATCGGTTCAACGTTCGGTGGCGTATGCTGGAGTTGCGAAGCCCGGAATGCTTCCACGCGTCGGGAATTTTGACCGCGTACAAAATCGTTACGGTAGCTCTACCACTTGTCTCGTCGAGTCATTTAACGTAGTTTAGAGACGGTTTTTGTAATGTATGTGGGTTTAGGGGATATAATTTCGTAAATCGACCAAAAGCACCCTTTCTTCGGCAGATTACCACGCACTCTCATTTCCCGTTGGAGGAGACGACCACTGGAAAGGAAAGTGTGTATCAAACAAATTTTTTTTTCCTCACTCGATATAAATAGCTCGCCACTATCGGCCACTAAAGTACTTATAAGTTAGGAATAGTTACATTTACATTTTTTTTTTCTCTTTCTCCATTTCAGTAAAATCTAGTTTCAACCAAAACCAGCAAAAACAAACATGGCAACGAAGCGGACCCCAGATAAGCGTTGGACCCGATCCAAAACGGTCCAACCAGCTAACTGCGGGATCTGCTTCGAGGACGTAGTGGAGGGGGCACACCGTGCGATTGGATTGTGGACATCTATTCCATCGTGCCTGTGTCCAACAGCTCCTCCTCACGTCCGAGCTTTGCCCGTTATGCCGGCGACCCATCGAGCGGACCGCCCTAGACGTCCCCCTCGGAACGCCCCTACCAACGCGTGGAGCAGTGGCGAAAGGAGTTCCAGAGGCCGAACCGTCCCAACCACTGTTAGACCTTCAAGGAGCCGTAGGCGGTGAAGTTCCGGCCGCAAGTGTCGTGTCCGAGGTAACCCCCATGCCTTCCGCCCACTCCATTGACACCCTCGTGGCGTTGATGCGAGATATGTCGGAGAGGATTGGCAACCTGGAGGGAAAGCTCCAGAATCTCCCTATGAGCCAACCACCCAGCCGCGTGAGAACTCCGCTTGGCTGGGAGCCCAATCCCAGTGTGGCTATGCCCCACTCTCGACCATCCGAGCAATGGGTCCCACCTCCAAGGAACTCAGGAATGGATCCCAGAGCTCCCGAATATAGACCACGACACAGCACCGCACCTCCGTTGGTACCTCTAGTCCCCGAGGCAGTTTCGTACAACAGGTCAATCGAGTATGCGATTCCCCCCGGGAACGCATTGACACCTTTTTGAGACCCGACGCCTCGTATCATGGAGAGTTGGTGCCTGAACTTTACGGGTTTCAACGATATGATATCGGCGGACCGGTTCCTTCTCCGGATTCAGGCGTTAGTTTCCAGCACCCTGGGAGGTGATTCCTCGGCCTTCCTCCGGCATGCACATCTTTTGTTCAGCGGTGACGCTGCCGACTGGTACTGGAGTTTTAAGGAATCAACACCACGTCCCACTTGGAACTCTTTCAGTGCAGCCTTCTGCAATCGATTTGAGGATGGCTTCACTGAGAGAGAACTAAGGGAACAATTAAAGAAACGGAAACAAGGCGCTCACGAACCGTTCGACCAGTACTACACAAGTATAGTGAGATTGAGCACTCGCTTGCGAACAACCATGCCCGAGGACGAACTGGTAGAAATTATCAGAGAGAATATGCGTTGGGATCTTCAGCACAGCCTTCTGCACTTTCCCATCAACACCATACAAGGATTGCGTCTCCATGCCCGTAGGCAAGAACAATTGGATGAGCGGCGAGGCACCTTCCGTCCACAACCTCGCATAACGGGACCAAATCCCCGAAATCATCATACCGCGGAGTTGATGGCAGCGGACCACCTGCTTGCTGACCCAATACCAGTACCGAGGAGTGGAGCACCACAAGAGCTTGAGGACCCAGCATTGATTGATCGACCCTCCCTTGAAGCAATTACAAGCCCGACGGTCTGTTGGAACTGCCGACAAACGGGGCATCGGTTCTATGCATGTCCAGCGGAGCCGACGCTTTTCTGTTACCGCTGCGGGAAGGCCGACACATACGCACCTGACTGCGCAAATTGCAAAATGCGAAAAAACTTGCCACCGAGTGCCGCGACCACCCGTCGGCACTCCTAAATCCCAGACGAACCAATCCTGACCCCATCACTAGCTATGACCAAGCTCCACACATGACTCCAATTCTGCTGACTCGCACCGCTAAACACAGTTCTCCCGAAGTTCCACAACCAACGCCATCCTTCGCCGAGGACAACGCGCAGGGAAATGATAGCGAGGCGAAAGTTCCTTGGCATGTCAAACCTTTCCACGTCAGGCTGCGGAATTATTTGGCTACTCGACAGCGCATCTTCCATGAGGAGTTGGCTACAACTGTCCCACCGCGAAGAAAGCGAGCCACGCGTCGGATGCGGAGCTTCTGGAGAAAAGTCAGGCAGTCGAGGAAGGTGCTGAAGGACATACACTTAGACGAATTATTGAGGGAAGACGTTCGGCCATATGCGTCAGTACACCTCTTGCAAAAACGAGTGTCAGGCTTAGTCGATACGGGAGCCAGCGTGAATTGCATATCTGCCGATTTTGCAGGGGAGGTACTGGCAATGCACGCGGATCAAATCCGTCATTTCACTTCCTGGCTAAGCACGGCGGACGGAACTCGTCACTCTGTAGTGGGAAAACTTACGACGGATGTCACCTTTAAAGGAGTAACTAAACCTCTGGAATTTTTCATCATACCTCAATTAACCCAGAATCTTTATCTAGGAGTGGATTTCGTTCGAAAATTTAACTTGGCCCCGGCACTATTTTCCGGTACGACCCTGGAGTCCGTCACCACCGTTCCTGACCAATCTCAACCCACTCACTTATTACGACATACACTGGATGTAAATCAGCAACTGCGTCTTGACTCGGCTATATCGGCTTTTCCATCGCATGAGAAGGAAAGTCTCGGGCGGACTGCCCTGGTGTTCCACACTATAGATGTGGGGGATGCTAAACCCATAAAACAGAGACATTTTGCCATATCTCCGGCGAAGGAAAAGTCGTTATATGCCGAAGTGGATCGAATGCTAGCATTAGGCGTCATCGAAGAATCACAGAGCGCGTGGGCTTCCCCAGTCACCTTAGTTGTCAAGCCGAACAAGGTCCGGCTATGCTTAGATGCCAGACGCTTGAACGCCGTCACTGTCAAGGACGCATACCCTCTACCGTTGATTGAAGGCATTTTGAGTCGTTTGCCTAAAGCCCACTTCATCACGAGCTTAGACCTCAAGGACGCCTTCTGGCAAATTCCTTTAGACCCTGGTTCAAAGGAGAAAACAGCCTTCACAGTCCCAGGTCGGCCCCTGTATCAATTCGTGACCATGCCATTTGGATTGTGCAATGCCCCCAAAAAATGACGCGCCTTATGGATAAGGTGATACCACCTCATTTGCGGCACCAAGTTTTCGTTTACTTGGATGATCTGTTGCTTATAACCGAGACCTTTAACGAACACATCGACCTGCTTCAGGAGGTGGCTCTACACATCCGGAGGGCAAGATTAACCATCAACATACGGAAGAGTCAGTTCGTGATGACGGAGGTGAAGTATTTAGGTCACATCATTGGGCATGGCCATATCAAGACCGATCCGGACAAGACTCAAGCGATTGACGTTTTTCCATTACCCAAGACCCCCAAGCAATTACGCCGATTCTTA
The DNA here is from genome assembly GCA_963969285.1 of Odontomyia ornata. Classification (NCBI taxonomy): domain Eukaryota; kingdom Metazoa; phylum Arthropoda; class Insecta; order Diptera; family Stratiomyidae; genus Odontomyia; species Odontomyia ornata. The sequence goes on from OZ017739.1 coordinate 326,729,751, forward strand.
GGCTTATGCGGATGGTACCAGCGTTTTGTACGTGACTATGCCACCATTACCACTCCTTTGACCGACATGCTGCGTAAGGGACGTAAATTCGTCTGGGAAGAGCCCAGCTTGCGAGCCTTTGAAGAGCTAAAGAAGAGTCTGACTACAGCCCCCGTACTGCACAGCCCGGACTTTGACAAACCGTTCTCAATCCATTGTGACGCGAGTCAACATGGAGTGGGGGCAGTCTTAGTCCAGGTTGCACAAGACGGCGAGGAGAGACCTATAGCCTTCATGTCTCACAAGTTGAACCCAGCCCAGTGAAATTACACGGTCTCCGAGCAGGAATGTCTAGCTGCGGTGTTGGCAGTGAAACGCTTCCGAGCCTATGTGGAGGGACACACCTTTGAAATCGTTACGGACCACGCTTCTCTGAAATGGCTAATGAGCCAGACTGATCCCAACGGCAGATTGGCCAGGTGGGCACTGAAACTACAGGCATTTGACTTCACAATTCGCCACCGAAAAGGAAGCCAGCATGTAGTCCCCGACACCTTATCCAGAATGTTCGCTCCTGAAGGAGCCGAGTTGGTCCAAGAGGACGACAGCCCCCAATTGATCGATCTGGACCATCCTGCCTTCAAGTCAGCCAGCTACACCCAACTGATTCACACTATCCAGAATCAACTGTCCCAGCTTCCTGAACTGCGGTTGACAGATGGATTTATTTATAGGCGGATGGGACACGCATCCGGAGACCCCATCCAAGAAGAAGAACAGTGGAAGTTGTGGGTGCCCGACGAATTAACCACTGATCTTATCAGACGGGCTCATTACCACCCATCAAGTGCGCACGGCGGTTACGGTCGTACACTTAGGCGGTTGAAAACCTGTTTCTTTTGGCCTAAGGTGGCACAACAGATAAAAGCGTACGTAGCCTCCTGTGAGCTATGCAAGTGCACTAAAGCGCCCAACACCATTCTTCGGCCTCCCATGGGTAAGGTTGAGGTCCCCGAACGCGTGTTCCAGCGCTTGTACATTGATCTTATCGGTCCTTACCCTCGATCTGCTTCTGGTCACACGGGAGCTGTCGTGGTCCTGGACCAGCTCTCTAAGTTCCCTATCATAGAGCCACTACGTAACATGCACACTGGACCTATACTCAACTTCTTGGAGGACCGAGTCTTTCACATGTTTGGAGTTCCGGAGAAACTTGTCTCCGACAACGGGGTCCAGTTCACCTCCAGCAAGTTCCGAGACCTAATGTCCAAATACGGCATCATCCACCAACGAACCGCCGTCTATTCACCACAAGCCAACGCATCCGAACGACTGAACCGTACGCTCATAGCGGCCATTCGCGCCTATGTCCACCCGAATCAGAAGGACTGGGATCGCAAGTTGTCCGCCATCACTAGTGCTCTGCGCTCGTCGTACCAAGCCACTACCGGCATTTCGCCGTATTTCGCATTGTTCGGCCAGTACATGATCTGTCATGGGAGCGCTTACCGGCTATTGCGGCAGCTGAAATCGCTAGAGGACCCAATCGTGGTTCTGGAACCGCACGAATAGCTCCAACTTCTGCGAGATCAACTGCGGGAGAAGATTGAAGAAAGTAGACGGATGGGAGAGGAGCGGTACAACTTGCGATCTCATCCTTCTGGCTTTAAGGCAGGCGACGAAATATATCGTTGAAACTTCCGGCAGAGCGATGCCACCCGACATTACAATGCCAAACTAGACAAGAAATTCGTGAAGTGTCGAGTCCTACAAGTAATAAGCCCCACCCGATACCTCATCGCGGACATGGCTGGTAAAACCCTGGGAATTTACCACGCAAAAGACCTTAGACGATGAAGTACAACTATTTCACATGAAAAACCTTGGTTTACCTAAATCTCTGCCTGGACGAAGACCTCCGAATAACACCTGACTCCCTACTGTATAGCCACTATCGAGTCTTCACGAAAATGGTTGTAGCCTATTCCTCGAAATCGACCTTCGACCCGCCACGGCCCTAACCAAGACCTAATACATAGGAGGCGGGATCGTAATTACTTCGATTTTGGGGGGGGGATGTGTAATGTGACGCCTACGCCCGGGAATCGAAGTGATTCCGATCCCGAACCCTTGCACCCGGCCAGATGGGTATGACCTCGAAGTGCAAGCGGACTTCATCTTTCGTGCGGATATCGTTGCGCAGAAAATATTTTTTTTCTTTCCAAATGTTTAGATCTGTGGATATAAATATTTGAAACATAATATTAATCAAAACCCCGACACATTTCGAGACATATCCATCTGGTAATGCCCCCTCACCGTTGCCATCAAAACACTATGCCACTGGCGACCAATAACAATGCACATTGCCGCCATGTGGCGTTCCATTCCGCGTCAGTTGCGATGACTCCCAGTCCACATCTGTTTTGTCGGATGTTGTCAGGTTGACAGTCCGACGCAACGAGGGAGAAAAAGCGCGGGAAAGAAGGTTGTGTTTTTCGTTGTCCTCCCACAATCTTAACATTCTAAAAAAGGGACGAAAATAGGAACCAACAGTGGGTAAGGAGTAATTGAATTGTTTTTCATTTGTTGAGTAATAATTTTCTTATTAGGAAAAAGAAAGGAGGGCGGTTGGACATATTTGATGCCTCAATTTTTGAAAAACTTGACTCTCAGTAGTACGATTATGATCGGCCCGGAGTTTGCGTTGACAAAAAAAAAACAAAGTATACAATTCATTCTGCGAATAGCTCTCCTCCAAGTCCTGCAATTTTCCCTTGGCTCTGCTAAGCATTCGCTTCCGGATCGATGAGGATGTTTTTCGGTCTTAGCATGGGAGTCGGACGATATAGACAATAGATTCAAAGCGAACGATCGACTTTCTGCAAGTGGGAGCCTGCTGGAACAAAAATGCGGATATCGCCTCATATGTGCGGTCAATTTGAAGTATTATCTACCAGGTCAGACAGTTTTCAACAAATATTACTCGTGCAATATCCTCCTTTATAAGGATGCCAACATTTTCTCCAGCTCGAAATAATTCAGGTCTTACTGTCTCCATTACCAGATGATACATCTAGGTCTCATTAATTTATTTCGCATCGTATGGAAGCTAGTTTTTCACACAAAAGTTTCTCCATAATTTACCCCCGGTTCAAATAGCAAAACGTTACTTTAGGATTAGAAATGATACAAACAATCATCTGTGTTAAAAATAATTGTAAGAAATCTTTCTTTGAAACCGAACTCCTACTGTTGCTAGAAAAAATGTGTTGAGCAATCTATTTGGCAAGAAGACATTTCATATCGCAGTTTAATCATTTCCTTCATGTCAAAATATTGATGATTTACCCAAATCAAAATTTTTATCAAATTTCGCAAAGTAAGTTTGCATGACTCATAATTGTTAAATTTTGAATAACAGATTGGAAGTTTCGCAATTTGGAACATGAATGACATAATTCTCAGTTTATATAAAAAAAAAAACTGATGTAAGACTTCCTTGAATGCTCAATCGTTAGAGAGCTAACATGTTGAAATTTTTTTAATCAAGTATCTCCAAGTTAAAAGGTGGAAAAAGTTTGTAATTGTCTTGGTCGGTAAATCGAGTTACACATTAACTTCGAGAGCCAGTCATAAATTGTGATGTAGTTTGTAGTGTTTGTTTTTAACGAAGAATGAAGTGTTTGCCCAGAATGAAGCATGCGCTTTTGTTCCCCATCATGTGTGCAACTTCAGTTAATGTGCTAGTATGTTGAAAATGTATCAAATGAAGTTTAATTTTTGTAATACCCGAAACTAACCTGATAAAAAAGCTTGTACGAAAAATTTCATATTGACTTTTTTTAAAAAAAACTACGTAGATTTATAAAGAAAAAAGCCAATAACAAAAGCTACATCTCATATTAAGAACACCATATTCGTATCTTTAAATTATCTTCAAATTCTTTTCTGAATCTCACAATATCAACTGAATTCAACTCAACTGTGTTCTAAATGGGACGAAACTTAAAGCATCTTAATAAACCTCCTTTTTTTTCTGAAATCCTATCATTTTATTTGTCTTCTATTTTGAAATTCAATAATTTACGCGATCCAACTTATCCCTCTTAATAATAGTCGTAATAAGTAAATTCAATTGAAAATAATATAGCCTACTCTCGTTATATTTTGCTAGAACTTTATCGACTTCTTACTTTAGACATTTATTAAGTACATATGTATATTTATTTGTTCGGAATTATTTTGGTATATATTTTTAAATACGATATGGTCTAAATAGAATTATGATATTCTCGGTATCCAGACACATGTTTGCTAAAATTTATGAATAAAAATTATGAAATGCTAATTAATTAAAGACTTTCCTTTTCAGTGGTTCTTTTTGTTTCAGCGGGAAAGTGAGTGCAGGGTAGGTATGCCGTCGCGAGGGTAGGGTTTCAACAAATCCGCTGAGGTCGGTTTCGCGTCGCGCGCGGTACGCGGTACCTTTGTTGTTTTGACATTTTATTAGAGTAGTTTTCGTCGGGTTAATTTAGAGTAGCATACTTTTCGGTACCGCGTCGGTATAATTCGGGAACGCGAAACGGAAATTAGATTTTTGTACTGTAACTGGATGAATGAAGAAATACGGAGTAACGTAAAGTAGGTTTCTTCTCCGTATGGTTTTGTTTTTGTAACGCGTTTTGAAAACGGGCGTGTTCAGGTGGCTGAAAATATTGTAATTGAGCGTAACCTATTCGGAGACCCGCGACCGAAATCCTCTCCGAACTAGCTGGCCGACAAGCAGCCACCGCGTGAATGGGTTACGGTGCACGGATTGGTTGACCGGTTGGTACCATCCGTTGGCACTACTCAGACTTAACGTCTAGAACCGATGAGAGGTCGGTTCCGCGTTCGAACTTGAAAAGTTGGAAAATCATTACACTTTTCATTCAAAAATTTTAGCTAAAATATGGGTTGTTATCAAAGGTCTACCCACGAAAACTCGTTTAAAAAATTACAAAATAAGACATAAATCTCTTTCGAAACTTAAATATTTGCTATTTTACACCACAAATATGCTATTATGCTTTATATTTTGTCCTATATAAATACTTATTGGAAAACACTATTATTATTTTGAAGCTTTATAAAAACGATCAACGACACCTTGAGAAATTTATCGCTTTCGAATAAAAATATAAATAACAACGTGCCCGCACATTATGAAAATTCGTTAATATTGATCTTGCACTTGTTAGCTGATCGCGGATTTGCATCAAAAACAAAAGAACGCTTATAATTATTTACTGAAAATCATAATCTATTGTCGAATGCCAGATGCATAAGATTTCCTAATAATCAACGCGGGGATACTTTCGTATAAAAAAAACGTTGGGATCATCTGATATAATTCTGTATCATTTCCTTTCAGCTCATCATTTGGTTTTTTCTTTCATAGCTATGACTTTACGAAAACGATCATTAAATACTCGTATAATAAATCGGAATTTTTTTGTTTACAATATTGTGTGATTTGAATTCAATCCTTCCACAATTTCCAATTGTGATAAGAGATATCTTAAAAGTCTTAGTACAAAGATATTATCTTCTCCTTATTTGCTATTTTAAAAGAGTTATCATTTCTATGATCTTTTCCCGATTGGCATGCATGTATGCTTTCGCTTGCCACATCATATTGATTAATTTCTGATCATTCTTCTCGTCCATAGCAATATCTTCCGGTAGTTGTGGATTGAATCGGATTCAGCTTAATGCAACATACTCACTGTAATACGTCTTTGCAAATACGGGGCTCACAAGCAAGCACTTTAATCTAGGCCAACACGGACATCCATCACGTTTGCGTAGATCATAGTCAGAGAAGTCTATGGTATCGAATTGGTCCAGTGCAGCTCCCAAACTCTCCACTTGCGGCGTTTTGCATCCTCGTAGATCTGGCTCCGCTCTCTGCGTGGATTGATTGATGATATCCGCGGCCAGTCTAAACATTACAAAACGTTATTGCAACTCGAAGCGGAAAAACAAACTTTGCATTCGCCGACTTACCAATTCCAATTTCTGATACATTTACTACTACTTTTGAATAGTCGATGGATATCTGTGATGACCAATTTGTAGGAAAGTTCCTTTTCCTGTTAACCTTAAGCCTTTTTTATGCTTGTTGGCACCCTCCGGGACTTCTTCCTGGGTGACGGCCACTACGTCCACACTTTCCTACCATGTGGCTGTCAAATCTTCTTGACATCCCACGACAAAATTGACGTGGGATGTGCGCTCGTCGCAACCAACTTGAAATGACAAGCCACATAGCAGCAAAGTGTGTTAGTAGTAGTCACCAGCGGCGTCGCATGATTCATTGCACAACTTCAGTCTCCTTCCACTCTTACTCATATCACATCATCAAGCCTAAAGGTAAAATCACCATCTCAGCCACATACAAAGGGAATTCAATGGAAGCTGATCTATTCATAGTGCCAGCAGGGTATGACGCTTTACTCGACGTATGTGGGTTCGTAATCTCGGAACTAGCCTCAACAATATATATGGCCACAAAAATTCAGCACCCCGTCCACTCAATATCAACGTAGTCACTTCACTCGAAGACATCTTCAAGAAATACCAATCCATTTTCGAAGAAAGGATTGGGTGTGTTCCGAACGTAGAAATTAAGCTTCAACTCAGAGAAGGCGTGAAACCAGTTTTCTTCCGTGGTAGTGATGTTCCCTTTGCATTACGAGAGTGACTTGAGAGAGAGTTAGCCACACTAGAGTCTCAAGGAGGCACCAGTCCGATTGCATCAAGCGATTGGGGGTCGCCACTCATTGTTATAGCTAAGCCTGACGTTGGGGTAAGGCTAAGCGTGGATTATAAATGTGAGGTGAATTCCAGACTCGTTGCTTCAAATCATCTCATGCGCAGGCTAGGTGAGGTTCTACATAGCCTCATAGATTCCAAATACTTTTGTAAATTGGAATTGCCCAAGGCATATTTGCATTTACTGGTCGATAAAGAAGGGAGCGAATTTCAAAAGATTTCAACGTGTTGACATTATCGAAGGAACAGAGGGACGATAGGTTTGAAGAGAAAGATAACCTTGAATATATATGAGTACGTTTTACATAAGGGAACTTCTTATTGCACACGTCTCGTGGGGAACAGTTACAGACCAACTAACGAAAAATTACTGGTGACGCAAGTAGTGCGCTCCAGCGCTTTAATACTGGGTTTCGCTCACGCATGCATGGTGAGCCTATCGGCGTGAAGTACTTTACTTCACAACACTCCCGCCGTTTGAGTGCGTCGAGGACCCTATGCTTAAACCGTTACATAGATGCTGAAACTGTCTCTTTGGAAGTGCTTTGGTAAATATATCAGCTAGCTGCTGATCCGTAGGAACATATTCTACCGATATTTCCCCACTCTCCACAGCTTCGCGAACGTAGTGATGCTTAATGTCTATATGCTTGCTTCGCTTGTGGAACTCCGGAAAACTGTCGCAGTTACCGGTAGACACCCGAGATCGTTTAACAATTTTCTCAGCCAAATGGCATCTTTCGCAGCCGCTGCTGCTGTGACGTACTCAACCTCCGTTGTGCTGAGTGTGACTAGCTTTTGTCGTAGGGATGACCATGTCACAATCTCGTTCGATAGACAAAACGCATACCCCGTGGTACGTCTACGCGTCTCCACGTCACTTGCGAAGTTCGAGTCTGAAAACACCTGTAACTCCGAATTACTCCCGCCGCTTTTGTACATTATCCCGACTTTTGTTGTTCCGATCAAGTATCAGTAGATTCGTTTCACCGCTTGCCAGTGGCTCTCGTGGTGATTGCTAATAAATTTACTGACTGATTCCCCGAATATGCGATATCCGGCCGCGTCACAACCGCAAGAAACATTAACGAGCCCACTGCTTCTCAAAACGGCACCGTACTTGAGTTTTCATCGTCGCGATTGGAACTAGTCACGTGCATCGATCATCTTAAATTTATTGAGAATTTTCTTCACATACGCTTCTTGATGTAACGACATGGTTTCCTTTACTCGATTTCGTTCTATTTGTATCCCGACAAATAACTTTCCATCCCCGATCGTAATTTCGAACGCGTCACCCAATGATTTGATTACTGACTCGGCGGATTTACTTGTTTTTGCTGCGATGAGTCCGTCATCTACAAAAACCGCTAAAAACACATCTACACCGTCTACCCGACCTTGAAAGATACACTTGCCGGCTTCCATTTCGCGAAACTGATATTTCTCTAAGAACTCACGAAACTTTTCGTTCTAGCACCTGGGTGCTTGTTTCAAGCCGTACAAGGACTTGTTCAGTTTACACACGTTGAGTGCTTCCGGAATTTCCATGTAGATCTCTTCCTCCAGCTCGCCGTGAAGAAAGGCTGTTCTCACGTCAAACTGTGTAAGCTCCAAGTCCTGTTCAGCCACCATGGCCAATAGAACTCTCAGCGAGTCTTATCTCACGACTGGCGAGAAGGTCTCCGTGTAGTCGAGTCCCTCTTTTTGTTGAAATCCTCGTCCACAAAGTCTCGCTTTGTTCCGGTATACGTCACCTGACGTGTCTTGTATAACATTAAACACCCATTTCTAATCTATGGGCTTTTGATCCGTTTTCCTTGGTACGATTGACCAAGTCTTGTTCTGCTCGTGCGCGTCAAACTCTTCCTGCATCGCCTCTGCCGGATTTTCTGCCTCGGCACTGTTCATCGCCTCCTGAAACGTGTTTGGTGGATTATATTCAGCGAAGTCGACCTCATACCTTATCGGTCGTCGGATGTTTGCACGATCTCGCAGTTGTCTGTCATTATTCGGTTGATTTTGATGTTCTTCGCGAGGATCTGGATGAATTGAGGAGATTCCTTGGCCTAGTCACATATTATGCCAAATTTATTCCAAACTTTTCTTCAAAAGGCTACCCACTACGCCGCTTACTCAGGACGAATGAACGTTTCTTTTGATTTGCAGCTAATAATGCCTCCTATGTAAATCTCGAGACAGAACTATGCTCAGACAGAGTGCTCATTCCGTTTTATCCTTCAAAACAATTGATACTCATAACTGATGCCTCGCTAACCGGAATAGTCGCAGTACTAAGCCACAAAATTGATGGTCACGAGCATCCAATCGCCTACGCCTCGCCAGCTCTGACGTATGCTGAGACAAATTACAGTCAGCTTGGCAGAGCAGCCCTGGCTGTTGTATACGTAATGACGCACTTCTTCAACTACTTATTCGGCAAACGTTTCAATTTCGTTACAGACAATCAGCTACTTTTAAGGATTTTTCATACAGACCGTGCACTGCCGCAGATAAACTCTTCGCCTTTCCTGAGGTATGCCTTTTTCTCCAGTGGGCTCGACTACACAGTTCAATGCAAGAAGGGAAAAGCAAACGAAAATTTCAACTCTCTGTCCCATGCCCCAGTCTCTACAACTAGTGAGTTACCAGAAGTTTTAATTGATCAAGAAGTCAACGCGCTGTATGCTGAAACACTGCTCCGGATCTCCAGTTTGTCTATCACTGCAGAGACAGTGGCCGAGGAAACTCCCAAGGATCCGAAGTTGCAACCATTACCACAGGAGCTCAAGACCAGTCACAAGGATAGCTTTTACAATGTCTCTGGCAACATGCTATTCCATTCCGAGCGAGTAGTGATCCTAAAGTCTGTCCAAATACCAATTCTGCAAGAGCTTCATGCAACGCATTTGGAAATCATGGAGAGGAAGCAACTCGCCAGGAGATATGTTTATTGGGAATGCTTAGACAAGGAAATAGAGCTGTGAGTCCTGTGCCAAAGTTTACCACAGTCAGCAAAAAATGGCTATTCATCCCTGGGATCAGCCTGAAAAAAATTGGAAGAGAGTGGACAGCGACTATGCAGGCCCTTTAGTAGGACATTTCCTTTTGATTTGCATGGATGCAAAGTCGAAGTGGGCAAGGGTTCGCAAAATCTGTGATGCTCTGTGATCTGCTTAAACAATCTCCCTGCTTGAAGGCATCTTCTCAGTGCATGGTTACCCGTACGTGATGCTTTCGGACAACGCTATCATTTTTTAAAGCCGAAGTTTTTCAGAGATATTGTAAAGAGCGTGGGGTATTCCAAAAGTTCACCGCACCGAATCATCCATATGTTGAAGAGAAGGCTCAACGCTCGTAGTCTCCATGCGGAACAGAGAGTGCAAGCAAAGATTCACTGAGGAAATCAGGACTTTTAGCTATTCGGCACCACAAGGAGGGAAATTGGCCAGTACCATTATCTGGTCAAATTGGACACCAGCTGCGCTTTGAAACGCCACATTAATCAGTTAGTTACCATCTTGGTTCCGAGGGAACAAGTTTCCTTTGCTCCTTCGATTCCGCAGCACAGAAAGGTATGCCACCCTCAACATTAACTGCAGGGCTACTAACAGACCGTCAGTCGCCACCAGCACTTACTTCGACACATGAAAACCGTCCAGGTACACAATTCGATACACATGGTCTACTTGTTCAGCCTAGTCCACCCACGACTTCATCACTCAGGTCTACCAGGAACCGACGCAAGCCTGCATATCTCAGGAACTATGCCTTCAACATGTGTCAAGTTCCTTAAAATAAGTGAGGGAGACTATAGTGAAGTGCGCGAGCATATTCGACCTAGACTATATCAATGTGTAGAGTACGAACGTGTTCGATCAAGACAATAGTGAAAAACTGTCTCGTGCAGTCGGTTAAGCCGTGAGTGCCGAGCCGAGTGTGTTTTGGCAATATCTCTATGTAAATTACATATCATTATTGTCACACTATAGAGTATTTTGTATAGCTTATATCAAATGTATAATATTATTCGGCCCCTTGTTACAACATCTTTCTATAGCACTAGCACTCTGGTTGCACCAGATGTGACATCCATATGTCAGAACTGGTCTTACCAGAGTCTTATAACATATGACTTTGACCTTTCTGTCAGTGTTTCTTAAATGAAAGAGTCATCGATGGGCCATGACTAATTTTTGTGCCTTACTGAGCATGATTTTGACATGTTCAGTAAAGTACAGATACTGATCGAGATGAACACCGAGGTGTCGAACATAGGCTTTATGTGGAACCCGTTTTGAACTACCCCCACCAGATATAATATGGAAGTCCTTCCAATTACGTTTCAGGTCTTGACTGGTCCCCTGCAGCGTCGTCCGAAACAAAATTGTTTCACATTTCTGTGCATTGATTTTCATTCGCCAATTGTCAGTGTAGAGCTAGCTGTACATCGTTAAACATTTTCTGAAGATTGCTCTGAACTATTGTAGCTTTTCGGTCTGCCGTATATATGATCAGATCATCAGCAAACGCTACCAATGATCGCGTTGGCGAGACGTTAAAATTAGAGCCATTCAATTTGCGAATGAATATTGAGAAAAGCAGAGGCGCAGTAACTGTTTCCTGCTGAAGATTATTCAAGACATTGAAGCCGCACATTGTCGTCAGATTTCCATCAGTTACAACAAATGATTTCCCGTATAACATATTACACATCATGGTGACAAGCTGTCTGGGGAACCTGTCCTGAAGGAGTTTAAAAACTAGTTCATCTAACAACACCGTATCGAAGGCTTTCTCCATATCAATGAGACATGCTCCAACGCATTGTCTATCATTTAGTTTCCAACAGATGTCTGAGGTTACTTTCGTTATCGCATGTGTGATCGAATGCCTGGCACCAAAAACCAAATTGGCAATTTGGCATCAACTCATATTCCTCAATGTGGGCGTTTAATGCTCTGTTGAGCATCACTTCAAACACCTTGCTGATGTTAGGCAGCAAGCTGATTGGGCGATAGCTCTTAGGGCATGAAGATTATTTTCCTTTCTTCAAGATCGGAAATACCTTAGCCTTTTTCCACTCATTTGGGAAATATGAATTGCTCAACATGTTGTTGAACAATATGCAATAATTCCTAATAGCAACCTCAGGCAAATGTCGGAGAACTACATATACTGCATAATACGTAACCGGACTGAGCCTGCTCCGCGCCGTCAAAGCGTCTGCTAACCGGTATCTGGTGCTGTAGTGGTGGTGGGGGTCTAGGTAAAGGGAACCGGGCTGCAGCAGTTGCCTCCAAGCGCTTGGAGAGATAGCATCGAGCGAGAGCGGAGTGCGTGTTCAGTTACGTCGTCGGAGTGAAAATGGAGCGTACGATCTAGCAACGTGTTTGCAAACCGAACCAGAGTTTTTTAACCACGTTATTACAGGAGACGAGACGTGGGTTTTCGAATACGATCCTGAGACGAAGCGGCAGAGTTCGGAGTGGTACACACCGGCGTCACCACGACCAAAAAAAGCGCGCATGAGCAAATCGAAGGTGAAGTCGATGCTCATTGCTTTCTTTGACGTGAAAGGCATTGTTCACAAAGAGTTTATGCCACCCGGCCAAACTGTAAACGGCCAGTACTACAGAGAGGTGCACCGTCGACTAACCGCCCGGGTTCGCCGAGTCCGTCCGGAGATTGCTGATTCGTGGATCCTCCATCACGACAATGCTCCGTCGCACACCTGCCTGCAGTTGGCCAAACAGTCGAGGGCAATGTTGCCACAGCCTCCTTACAGGCCGGATATGGCACCAGCGGACTTCTTTCTGTTCCCTAAGATCAAGAGACACCTTAGGGGGACGTGGTTCGGGACTCTGGAAAACGTTCAACGTGCTACGGCGAGGGCTCTAGACAGCATCGAGGTTGCCGACTTCCAGGGAGCGTTCGGGGATTCGAAAATCCGGTATCAGCGTGTTGACTCCAATGGGGACTACTTTGAAGATGTCTAAAGAAAAATTGTACATATTTTGCCAATAAAAAATTTCGTGAGGTCAGTCCGGTTACTTATTATATAGACCCTGAATAATACCATCAGTACCACGTTATTTCTTGTCGTTTATCCTGCGCAATATGAAACACAAATCTTCTGACAAAATAATCAATAAGATTCGATACCTTCACTCGAGACTTCTTACGAAATATGCTATTCACTTTCGCGAAAGCGCCATCTGAGTCCTGTGGGCTAGTACCCCTCAATTTTTCCGCCCATTGATTGCTGACCTCACTCCTGAAGTATGACCGGATTAAGTTCCGGACATTCTTCAGGTGTAATTTCAACAAAGCCAACGAGGGATGGTTGTAGTCCAAAAATCGTCGATAAATATTGTTGACGCGTGTGAGAAGAAGGCTTTTCAATCTTTTCAACTTTGCGATGGTTGGTGTTTCATATCCTTCCATATTTTTTCGATGTTTAATCTTGGGAACTACTTTCTCAATCGTTTCCAACGTCAGCTTCTCTAACTTTGACAAATAGAGACCTATTTCATCGTTAGATTCCTGTCATTAGGAACCATTGAGCAAGAGTTGCCACCATCAGAAGAGGGACATTGCTTCTGGTACTCCCGATTAAACTTGTTTTGAAACTTTCCCCAGTCTGTTTTTTGAAATTCAACTGATGATTTTCATGTTGAACTGGAAATCATCCCTTTGATGATTGATTTCCATTACGATTGCGTTATGGTCACTATCATAAAGAAGCACCTGCAGTTTCCGTAGAGGACTATTAAAGCTGAATTCAAGTCTTGCGTCAGCAATGCAAAGGTCCAAATATGAATTTGTCCTAAGGTATGTTGGGAACTCCGACCCATATAGATTGCACCTGTATTCAATTTGGTTCTCTCTTATCCACGATTTTAGGAATACACCTCGGATTATTAGTGGTGTTCAACCATGATGTATGCTTGGCGTTCAGGTCACCAGCAAGAATATAATAATTATGCAGCCTGTTCAATTAGAGTATTTCAAACAAGGAGTTGAGCTCCTCCTTGAGCTTGGGAATAGTTCCACCAGTTGCATAGGCAGAGATAACGAAGAGGTTATCCCCACTTGACAGTGAAATTTTGATAACGGACACTTCGAGATTCAAAGCTTTTGAATTCAACTTTTCCAACATTTTGGAAACAATAGGGTCCTCGAACCAGTATCCCGGTGCCACCTATCCCATCATCTATTACCCTATCGTTTCTTACAAACCCGGGCTCCTCCATACAGCAGTCCCGAGTTAGTCTTCGGTTTATTTGCTTTTGTCGATTTATTGATTCCGTGGGTCAATGCCTTCGGCTTTTGACTGGCTCGTAAAAAATTGATTCAATTTTTTGAAACTGACGTGAAAAATTAATTTTTTAAATTATGACAGGAGCGATTAAAAACGCGTCTGTTCGCAATGAATATTAGTAGAATAAAAAATTAATGTGACAGCAACGATTAAAAGCACCAAGAATGCTGGAGTAGAAAATCACATTTATTCAATTATTTTCCAAGCTGCTGAAGTGTGCATGCTGGACTTCAATCGACTTTCCAATATTTACCCTGGAAAATCCAAAAGTATCCACCAAAATCCTTACCACCTAGTTCAGAAAATAGAGTCCAAAGAAATGACAGCACCGATTCTCCATCAGATGGCCACAGTCTAGATTGTTCATAATTAATGATTTGTTTCCTAAAGATGATACCCAATCAATAAAGCCAGCAATTAAAACAACTAATTATCTGTTTGAATTTTTTTTATTTTCCAAAAACTTAGCAATTCTCTTAGAAATGGAACATTTCTCTAATAAAAAATAAGATATTTACAATGAATAAATTGTTCTGATTCCTTAATGTTTCGTGTATAATGAATTGAAGTAAATTAATAAATCATATCCTTACCAACTACTTTAGGTTCTTTCATCTATACTTGCATGTTACTCTCAAAAATAAAAAAAATTGTCAAGATATTAATTTAAATGCCATTTCTAGGTTTCATTAGATGTGAATTTCTTAAAAATTACTGAAGTGAAAATTATGAGAGTTTTACGTTAACATGGAGTATATATAATTTCTTTCAATGCATATCCACAAAGAAAACCATCATACTGTCATTAAAAATTTTTCTCATTCTTTTTCTGCAGCACAAGAGTTTGAGAAAAACGATATGATCTTGCGTTCATGTTAGTCTCTCGATGTGCTTATTGGGAAAAAGTGAAAACCTTAAGAATAATTAGAAAGGAAAAAATGCTCATCAATAAAATTCTTTCTACTGTTTTTAATTAAATATTATATTAAAATAGATACACATTACCATTATATTCTCCGTTTAGTTTAATTTAAACAAATGTTAACTATGCGCTGCAAATCAGATGAATTCAAAAGCTTACTAGATCATACTTTTTTCATTGTTTGGTTCTTTCCCTTTTCCTTTTTCCAGTCACTTTGTTCTACTAGCTATAATTTTACTTTACGGATAATGAAAGTTGTTGTGTAAACTAACGAAACTTAAAACTGCAAACATGTCTCTAAATAGGAAATGAGAGAAATCAATCCTTATCACTTTCAGTGAAAACTCCAGTCATTTTATTTGTAAAACTGATGTTACCTTATTTGCCTTCATTTTACCATATATAATGTGAGGCATTATATATCATAAACCACAAATCTTGTTGTTTTTTTTTTGTACATATATTTTAAATATAGTATTTTTTAAATCTTTAATTCCATTTTTATAACTAAAACTAAGGATTATGTCCTCTCTTCTCTATTTACTTTTAATCATTCTCTCTCACCTTCATTAAATCATATATCATTACTGTGTGTGTGGGTCTACCAACCAAATAGTTTTGTGATTGTATACGTGTAAACTTTTGATAAAAGTAGAAAAAGGAAAAATCCAAGTTTTTGTTTCTGTTTTCTATTTGAGATGTGTAAAACAATATGTTCTCATTCACTCATTCAATTGTGTGTGGATTTTTTTTAAATATTTTATCTCTATGTATAACACATAGGGTAGAGTTGTTACTTGTTCAATCTTCCTCTGGCCTCGCAAAATCTTATATCGAGTGGCATTTATGATAGTTGAAAAGGTGTTTTTTATTAAAATGTCAACGTTTTATTGTTTACTTTCATAAAAGTTTCCCTCTTCATTTACACGTTGTGGCTTTTTGATTATCTTTTAAAATGGAATGGTGGATGGAAGATGAATATTTTTTCTTAAATTTTTGCATCAAGTGATCGGATGAACAATATGCCCCCTTTTTATAAAAATACTCTCTGAAATAGGAAGAGATGATGTTGTAGTTATTCTGTTCGTTGGTAGGTTATCTTATCCTGCAACTTACCACACAAACTTTACATAAACTAGGATTATTAACGTCAAAAATTACTTTAGTACGGCTGATGCCTCTGCTGACGTCCTGTACCTCTTTGTTTGCCTCCCTGGTAGTTACCACCTGGATGAAAAGAAATGCGAATATGTTATTTTGCTCCTGTTTTTAAATAAG
Source organism: Odontomyia ornata (assembly GCA_963969285.1). Classification (NCBI taxonomy): domain Eukaryota; kingdom Metazoa; phylum Arthropoda; class Insecta; order Diptera; family Stratiomyidae; genus Odontomyia; species Odontomyia ornata. The sequence continues at coordinate 326,746,073 of OZ017739.1, forward strand.
TAAAGAGTTCAGTTACAGTGTGAAAGAGGAAGAAAAATAATTGAAAAGCTGAGCGCCATTTATATTTGTTTGTAGTTTATTGATCGAAATTTCGCTCATCGAGTATCATCGCACAAATTCATAATTCTTAGGAAGCCGTTCTGTACGCTACTGTCTCACTTGAATCGTTCTGAGTCGAAGGATATAAAAAACCAAACTTGTTGAGGGATGAAAGAGATATAAATTATCGTAGATATCGAAAACAACCTCGGTAAGATACCAAGAACATTTGTGTTCCAAACAAACTCCACCGGAAGAGGAAGTCTATAAATCTAATCTTAGAAATTTTTACGAGTAATCCGAAAAAGTCAAGAAAATTATTTCAAACGATCGTATTCAATGAGTTAGTATTATAATTTGACAAATTAATTCTTCAGATGAATAAGCAAATTTAGGGACAGTAGACAAATATTACACAAAAATAACTTGTCCAAGGCTCAAAAACGGAAGGGAATAAATTGAAAAGAGAATATTGTAACAATATATACTAAGCCGCAAATTTCTATGTGAAAAAACGTGAATGGATCGTAATTGATGCTCTAAACGATCGACTTCGATGAATGCTAATATAAAATAAACGAAAGATTTGCATTAATTGCATAAATATTTGTTCAGATTCCCGAACACAATATCGCATACGATTCAGCGCAAAATTTCGTAAACCTACATCCCCTTTGTAAACGTTACAGGCGTTACTTCTATCTAAGGGACCTCCACATAGTGAATTCTACTCTAAAACGGAGGAGGAAAGGTCTAATGAAAAATTATCCAAAATTCCCAGTTTTTTTCGGCGTCGGACGAAAAATCAAAGGCTAATAAACGGTGACCAGAAAATACCTCCGAAACTTATAATCGATCGGCCTACAATCCAGATTAAACGTTCACGTTGGGATGTCAGAGCATCTTATTCTGTGACTAGAAGTTGATATGGTCAGTCGGCATCACGATGGACCCATTATCCAATTTTGACATCAGTGTCAATTACAATTGAAGACAGAATTATTCGGAACAAATTTCGTTCCCACCTAGCCTAAGAAGTCGCGAGCTAGTACCCATAAGCTTAAGCGGCTAGAAGCAAATTAACCTTCATTCCTACACGAGACTCGGATTCTACCTTTTATCCAAATTACCTTACCTTACTCTCCATTGACGTACGAAATTGTTCAGGACAACTTTGAAATGGTCTCTTTTCGCTGTACTCAAGATTGAAAATGTTGGATGACGATTCAAACTAATACGAATTCGCAAGCTATTCCGAAATCGGAGTTTAAAGACTGCTTCAGAGTGTGGAAACACCAAAGGGAGTGTGATGTTCAATCAAAATGGATGCCAAATACGGATAATGAAAAATAACGCCAGCGCGGAAATATGAATGCAGTTCAGATACTTTTTTGACGGGCCTCGTATTGTGTATGTAGACGATTCATTTGCACATAACACCGCAGCTCATTCAAATTGTTCAAGACCAACTAGGAGAACAAAGCAAACCCATGGCTTCTTTGTTTCTTCGTGGATATGCCTCAGAATGTGGAAGCGTCTCCGTTGGTACTAGACACAAAATCATCACGTTGAAAATAACATACTCTTTATAGTTTCCATAATACTTTATTCTAACTCAAACGAGTTTCGAAAGATAATAAAATATAGAGAAATCACTGACGTGAATCAGATTCTGGGATGCGATAACGGTTCAAATAATCAGTAGGAAATTCTTCATTTTTATATCTTGTGAACTGACGACTTTAGCACAAGATCTGAGGGCACTACTTTCATCAAGCTCAACTTAGGGATTACATAAGCAAGGTTTTCACAGGAACGTTGGCTTTGGACAGCAGGATTCCCGAAACAAATTCGCTATCTAGAGCTTTAAACAGAAAGGTTCCACGCAAAGAAAGTGAACACTCCTACCCACTACACTACCTGACCCTTTGTAAATAGGCGGATAGGCACAAAAGAATCTTCAACAATTGACCAGAAGCATTGCTTCCTTATCCCATTCATATGTAGCACCAAAAATGATTCGTGAAGCCAGACTCCATGGGAAGGCATGATAATTTCGCAATACGTGCCCTTGAAAGAGAAAAGAAATTTGTATGGCAGTTCGTGGAAATCTATTGGAATGGTTTGAGAAGAATTTTAGAAATTAGCGGAAAAATGTACCGTTGATTGAAAATGCTTTCAGGGATCTTATCGATTTGAAGTATTAATTAAAAGAACCCGAACGATCCTTTAATTGTAATTATAAGAAGTATTAGTGTATATCAATAATTAAAAGGAATAAACCTGAGTTTTTTCCTCATGATGGAGTACTTCCTGCAACACAATTGTTATAGAAAGAATAAATAACTAGTAAAAGGTCACTAGTCTGTGTGGTCTAGTGGTTAGAGCATGAACGCATAAGTCGTAGGTCCCAGGTTCAAATCTCGTTGTGATTTAGTTCAGGGGATTTTTCGGACAGACTACGAGCGTTCGCTCAGTGGTGATATGTACGGATTTAATCAGATCATATCATAGCTGAGCAGGCACACGGGAGCATGGTACTGACCAAACCAACTTCCGAAAAAATCAATACGGTCATGAAAATGAGATACTCTAACTATCTCTAAGCACAGGCCCGAGTGCTACAAAGAAGAAGAAAAGGTCTCGGTTAAAAAGGAGGATATTCCCACTGTCCTATAAATTTTGATACGCGTTATTGGAAAGAAGAATTTTAAGGGAAATGAGGTGTAACTTAATTGATGATCCTAAGGAAATGACTCATCACAACTTTGATTTTCAATCTCTGTTCTATGGAAAAGATAAGGAAACGACTTTCGTCACGAATAATGGCCTACCTCTTATGGAACTTGGAATGTAAGATCACAGAACACAAGTCAGGTGCACTAACGGAAATTCTGGATGAAAAAAGAGTGCAAGAAACCATATGGGCTGAGATCGTGACATCGAAATGGCGTCCATCATAGACGATATGTTAAAACCAATTGTAACCCACTTCAAACTTATTATTGAACGAATTTGTGCGATTCGTATCAAGATCAAATTCATTCATGTGTGGCTGGTCAACTGCCAACTGCGCGTGAAGATAAGGTGAAGACAATCAAGGACAGTTTCTACAACACCCTACAACATATTGTCGATGCTTTACCTCCAGACGACTTAAAAATTGTTCAATGAGAAAATCGGCCGAGGAATGACGCGCAGAATATCCGGAAGGCACGGTCTCGACAGCGACAATGGACAAAGTCTAATAGACTTTGCTACCAACACCTATTTACCACACCGATACATCCATAGCAGAATATAGGCGTCTCGAGATCGTCGTACATTCAACAAAATCGACCATGGTCTTATACAAAAACGAAATGCTATCAACATTCGTCGCACGATCGTTCCGAAGCGCTGCCTGCGATTCGGACCACTAATTTACCTTATGACGATTAAGTTCTGATGCCAAATCACCAAGGGCTGTGAACAGGAGAAGCAAGCTACGCTTAGATAACAGCTACACAAGCTAAAAAGTAGCTCGGTAACCCTCACACCGTGAGCGCTAGAAAACTATACCAACATATCCGGAAGAAAACAACAATGATGACACCCAAACCGTGTGGAAGGCGGTAAGCGATGCTATAACAAAAAGGCCGAAAATGTCTTGGGCCATCGGCCAAGGAAAAATAGGAATGCCTGATACAACGTAGAATATAAAGATGTGGTTGATTCGGGCTGTTGAACCATAGATAATGTTATTGGAATGAAGATTTTGCTATTGCTCATCGAGGTAAACAATAACGGCTGAAGCTGTGAGCATTCCAGAAGCGGAGCGCAAGAGGTACCAGTCTCACCACCAACCAGAGACGAAGTACAGGCAGCAATACGAGATTTCAGAAAAAATAAGGCTCCCGGAATAGATGGAATACCAGCAGAAATGCTAACAGCGGGGGTCCCTATCTAAATAATCTTCGGCGTCAACTAATATGCAGAATATGGTCAGAGGAGCAGTTACCAAAGGACTGGCGTAAAAGTATAATATACCCTGTACACAAAAAAGGGGACAAGTTAAGGTGTGAAAAATAAATAGACATCGCTCTGCTGTGCACGTCTTATAAAGTGCTCTCCGAAATTAGAGAAAGAAAATTAAAGCCGTACTATGGAAGTATTTATAGAGGCTTTCGAAATCAACGGTCAACAATAAACTAAATATTCTCAGTAAAGCAAGTGCTCGAAAGTGCTGGCAATATAACATCTATGAGCACCAATCCTTTGTGAACTGCAAACAAGCATACTGCGTTGTCGACAGCAATGCGTTGTACAAAATAATGCTTCGACTTTGGCGTCCCAACAAAACTAGTCCACATGGTCAAGGTCACGATGCTTAGCACAGAACCCCAGGTTAAGGTAAACTCTAAATTAACGGACAGCTTTATAATGGAATCAGGCTTAAAATAAGGGGATGGACTTGCCCCAATGCTCTTTAATATTGCGCTGGAACACGTCATCAGGAAGACATCAGCTGAAACCCCTGGTACACTAATGCTCAAGTCCACACAATTGGTAGCATATGCTAATGACGTCAATATTATGGCACGTTCAATCTTAGATGCCAAATGAACATTTCTGTCTAGAATCTGAAACAAACCGAATTAGCCTACTCCTTAATGAAACTAAAACTAAACTCATGCCTCGAACGAGAAAGAAAACGCCAGTTCGAAAAAAACCTGACCGTAGGCTACTACAACCTTGAAAGTGTGGATAACTTTTGTATACTTGGAGCCAACATGAATAGAAGAGGCAGTGGACTACTTGTACTCAAAGTGCTCCGGAAAATCTACGGCCCAGTGAAAAAGGAACAGAGTGGAGACTACGTTACAACGGTGATTTGTATGAACTATTTGACGATCCACCTGTTTCCTCTTGCGTAAAGTTAAGCGCAAATTGCAATGAGCGGGTCATGTACAAAAAATGGAGGAAACCGGCTACGTAAAAGAACATTTACGGGTAGAGCGCAAGGCAGATGTCCAGCGGGAAGACCGAGGCCTCGATGGGAAGACACGATAGATAGAAGTTGACAGCAGCTCTTTGTTCGGGGTAAATAACTGGCGGGACCGTGATGACTGGAGGAGATTAATCCTGGAGGCCAAGGGCTGGCGTGGGCTGTAGCGCCATAGATAATGAATTGAGCTAATCCGTTAAAAAAATTTGACATGAGGGCTTGGCACTTCCAAGTGTTGTCGATATAGGCCGAAAGCTCTATGGCGGAATTTTGGCGCATTGAGGGTGAGGAACACAATCACAAAACATAAACGTGAAAGACTAATAGGGGATACCGTTATGTCAGAGCCAACACATTTTGCACGTAATTACTGGTAGAACGTTTCAAAGCTATAAAAATAAAATTTAGTACTTGCAGACAGTTGGACAAACAGAGCCGGAAAATGTCGAATATCTCGCACTACATTAGGTTTTGATCAAAAGCCTAACAATTATCCAAAAAACTGGTCTGACTGATGAAGCCGAATTTTATAGTGACAAACACCATTATTCCGTACCTGTAGCCGTAAATAAACAAAACTGTAGTACGTCGATCTGTAGTAATATAATTGATTGTCAAACAACCTCTTATCCGCAACGAGTGCCAGTTTGGTTAGGGTTTTTACCAGGCGGTTTTATCGAGCTGATTCAACCGTTTCAATGAATAATTTTTTCAGGAGAAAAATGCTATAGCTGCGGGAAAAGGCCTATTTAATTGAAAATTTCTTGTGTGTGTACATACAAAATACATTAATTTTTCTTTAGGCATTTGTTTAAAATAAAATCAATCCCAATTTTGTAGCAAAAATCACGATCACACTCAAAAATAATTTCAGTCATTGTTGGAATATGTGGCATAAAAACATCCAGGAAGCGGAAAGCTTTAGATCTTTTTCTGAATATCTCCGATAGTATAAATTATTTGAAAAGCTGGTATTCGTGAAAAGGACTAAAGGAATGCAGTCAGATGATAACAACAGACCAAAGGTATTCAATCCTATCCTAACTTGAAGAAAATGTCTCCACGAACCACATAAACGTGGGAGGCAGATGGGGGAAAACGTTTTAATCATAGTATACTTACATATAGTAGCCACAAAAGACCCAAGCTCGGAACAAAAATCGAACGGCGTACACCATGTGTTCAACAACATGTAGGTACGTAAAACGGGTGAGACCATCGATGAATCGGTTATTTTCTTTACGATTTGTTTATTTAAACAATATAAAAGGCTCCGCTGAACATACCAGACCCCAGGAAAAATTTTAAGAATCGGTAGTATAGGATAAATGAAACGTTTGGATTCTGTGTGATGTTCAGTGGTTTTAATAGAAAAAAAATCGACCACTTACAGACACACATTGGACAAGCAGAGCTGAGTCATTCTGAATACCTAGCACTAACACCTGTTGCTAACACAACTTCAAAGACGCTCGAGGCACAGAGAGCGGATCCAGGAAAGAAGGATGTAAAAAAAAATCGGAGCAGTATCGACTTAATAACTGAAGTTTGAGGTCACGCCTTTCGTATGCTAGCCATGATTTCTATTTTTTTCTAACATTAAAGGAGTTTGTATGGATAATATAGAATCATCCCTTAACAAGCTTATTAAATGTCCTGAAATTAAATAACACAATCTTTACCCGAAGCATTGAGCTTCTTAAGTTCAACAGATATATATACCTTCAGCCTTCATTTTATATATAAAATAGAATATAATAAAATTTCTAAACTACCAAAGCATGCATAGGTTTATGCAACGAGGTTAACATGATTTCGAATACAAAACCAAAAAATAATTAGCTAAAACAGCGGGCGATTATGTTGGACATAGAATTAAAAAAAAAAAAGATACAATTTTCGAAAGGACATCAAAAATAATATCTATAAATGTGCACCAGGTTAAATGGATGTTGATATTTTTGAACACCACCAAAACATTCTCAAATAATTTCTGAAAACTCAAATACAACAATGCCATTGCATTAAGACGGTAACTTAAATGTTTTGGTTATTTACCGAACGTTTTTCAAAAACAAATATTAAAAAACTGCTCATCCGATTGAAATTGCCAATTATCATTTTATTGGTAAATAAATTCATTTTGAATTTTTATCTTTTTGAAATTATAATTAGAATGCGGTAAGAAAAATCAAGCAGGTGGTGGTGTGCACAAACGGTATATTAAAGAGGATTTATATTAAATTTGGTTTTTATATAAAATTGATTTTTTTCTGGAAGAGGGATTTGATTTGATTCTGACTTATTTTTGGCATATGAAAAATGAAGATTTAAGAGAAACCGTTTGATCATTTTATACCTTTACCACCGCCTCGTGGCCCTCCGGATCGACCACCGCCATTACCGTAGCCGCCATCGTAACCTCCGTATCCACTATAGTCTGAACACACACATTTATAATTTTATTTTAGTCCAATTTATAATTACATTAGATTTCTAACGATTCATTACGTTTGATTTGTAATGCAAAATAAATCAAAAACTATTCACATGATCGGAGTGTGGATTTTTAAAAATATGTTCAAATAACATAGTTATGTTATGAATTATTCTAATATTAAGAAACAGTTTGGTAATTTTTCTATACCATTAAACTGAAGTACAGACGAGGGTGCGAAAAAAGTCCAACTTGGATACAAATTTTTAAAAATTAAAATCATGAAATATTCGTAACTTTAATTTAAAAATCAAATTTTCCTTCAATGAAATTTCAATAATATGAAGACATTCTCGCCATTTGTTGTTACTTTCTTGATAAACTAAATTAATTGCTGTGAGATTTATGACTCTTCAGAACTTCCCAATTTGGTTATATTGAATTCAAGAAGGAACCTTTCTCTTCTAGGATTTCAATCAACGCTTTGAAAATCGGAACAAAATTCTCTGTTTGCTATCGATCCGATTTACTAATTTGCATTTCTTCTCAAACAGAACCCAACCTTTTCGCGACCATATGAACAGATACCACCAAAACACATAAATGCATGCTAGCAAGTTAAAACAATATTTCTAACCAGAAGGGCTCTTGCCTGCATTCAATCCCCAATTATCAAGTAAAGGTATTGGAAAAAAAATAATGTGTGCAACCTGAAAGGGAACTGATATACCTAAATTTGTGCTATCCTTGTCTTCAACTGTTCCAGAGCCCCAACCATCTACATCAGCAGCTTCAGTTTCTGAGGCAGATTTATTGGCACTAGACCAGGATGATCCTGATGAAGAAAATTTACCTTCATTTATCAATTATTGAAAATCTATGAAAGTTTTTTTTTAATTCAATTTACTGTAATGAAAAAATAACAGAAAATCATACGTAACCACTCAAAAAATTTACAAAAATTTTCCTGCAAGATGGCAAAAACCAATTAGGTATCCGATTCGATATCCGGATGTTTTTGTTTTCAATTGTTTGATGTTTAACTTTTTTTGGTTTTAGCTCAAAAAAAAATCTGATGGTGTAAGGGTTAGATGGAATTGCTTCTCAAAAGCAAGCAAATTCAATTTATGTAGTTTGCCCAGCGTAAGATGTTTGGGTGGTATCGTTAATCATGATCAAGTCTGGAAATAAGGATCTCTGCATACTAAGTATGGAACAGAATATATATCTCGTGTACCAGAAATTGCAAAGTTGTTGAGAGTTCTGAATTCGGCATGGAATAGCAACTAGATTTTAACCCTTCTTTTATTACCCTAATAACTTTCCGTGAAGCGAATTAAGATAATTCAACTACGAAGCAATAAACAATGGCCATTCTAATAATTCAATGAATTCAAATCAGACGAATTACATCGTAAAATTCTTAAATGCGGGATATTAATTGTTGATGCTGATATGCAGTTAATTAAATTGGATGAAACTCAAACTAGCAACCTGAAAAGGATCAGTTGACATTTGATCTCGAAGCATGAATTCTAGGCTTGATAGGTAAGCGAAGCATTCATAAATAAGTGCTTCATGAAAATGCAAACATTTTACAACTCGTATATTATATAATTTCGAGACCGGTTCTAAAATAACATGTTTTTAATGGCGTGGCAATGAATCGTTCAACCAAGAGAATATAGTAGATATGGGCAAAAGAAAAGCTTTGAACAAGTTCCTTCAACTGGTTGAGTGACTTGGAAATCGTTGAGATTTCTTGATTCCATAAACAAACTTGTTTTAAACGAAACCTAAACAAGAAAAGCAAGGGATTTCATACCGGGTTTCCGCATAATATGCATTTTACACTTTCTTTTTATATCGTTTAGTTTCTGAATTGTTGCTAATTCAGTGCAGTGTTTTATTTTTGCCATGCATGACAATTTATTCATCTTACTTATGAAAGCAAAAATTCAACATTAAATTTTGCCCATAAAATGAAAACTCACGTCTCATCAAGGGAAACGTTTAGGGTTTAAAGCCATGTGAAATAAAAGCCAAAGTGCAGTCATGACATAACAGCGGGTTGATTAAAAATCTACACCTAAAAAACCCGCCAGTTCCACAAAGGTGTTTCCCAAAGATTGCTGTAATACATATTCCATACATTACCGACTCAGATCTAAGCTTTCATACACACCTACCCAAATAACCTCTTCTGCTATAAGACAGGTGAAAATAAATATTGTACTCATATCGTTCTACGAGGGAGGCAAAATTCACAATTTGCAAATAAAATCAAATTTTCATGTTAGCTGGGCAACGGGGGCGGGTTATACAACAGTACTATGGACATAAGAAATCGAGCACTGCAGAAACTTCTCCAAAAATCGAGAAACAGACACCTGCGGGTAAAAGTAGATGGAATCTGCACATAAAGTTGCTTTCGGTGGCTTCCACACTTGAACAAGAAGCCGTATGAAACAATGGAAATACTAACACCTTTCATAAGCGGGATAAGAATTCAATCATAGAACTTTCATTTGTGAGTTGCCCTCTTTGCTACGGACGTGCAGTTGCTAAATAATACACTATTTTTATAAACTTCGCACATCGATATAAGAACGCAGTTGGGTATCCACAGCGTAAGCGTGGCCGTCAAAAATCTTAGAAGTAGAGACATTGCTGTGAATACAACCACCAGACACCATATTTTTTCCTACTGCTATCAAGTAACTGTAACCCTATGTCACAACGTTTTTCTTTCAAAACAAGGGGCCTAAATAATGTTGGATTGCGGAAATCGAAGAGCTTCGGAAATTATGTGCCACGGAATTTCTGCAGAGTACGAAACATAGAGACAGGATTAAATCGCTTAAAAGTTCCAACTTGACTTTTCCAAACGCATAAGTATATAGATATAACGGGCATATAAAGCAGTAATTTCTATAATTAAGGGAAATATATCTAAACAAATCACTAGCAAAAATATGCCTCAGCAAATTGTTATAACCTACCCAGCATCATAACTATATATATTAGGATATGAAAAACTCTCTTGAGGCAGGCAAAGGAAGCGCTTGCATTCAGAAGAATAATTGGTGAAAATAAAGCAACTGGCTTAGATGCGATACTGAACAGTGATGGAGATGTCAAACGGTTTTCCTGATATTTCTACAACGTGCCTGAAGAAAAGCATTTTTGCCCAATATGTGGAAACGCAAAATCGCGTATCCCTCAAACAAAACGCCAATAGAAACCATTGGACCGGCAATCGAGGGCGCTGTCAGGAAAGTAAGGGACATTATAAAGAACATACTTGAAAATAAGCCGAAGCTACGATGTTTCGAAGCGTAAGAAGCTTTAATTTACTTGGGTGTCAGACCGCCTAGGTATGCGTAATAAATTGGCTGATGCAATGGCAAAAGAAGATTCACCTATCGCTTTTTCGAGCTAGAATCACCTCTGTGTAAGTAAATCAATGATCATATCTATCAGAGCATGAACGAGCGCAAGATTAATGCATGCTCGTTCTTAGAGAAAACATTCGTAATAGAGACACGTACGAGAAGTGTATTATCATGCGGCTGTCAACCAAATTGGCGTTTTTTCTCATTGCGCCAAGGAGGCAGGAATGTTAGAGGCTATATTTGAAACCTTCACAAGGCACAACCCCTATGGTTGGCACTTTTGAATCCTAGGTATTAGTGTTGACGCCACATATTTTGCTTGTCTTGCAAATGACGAAGTACCCAACATATCCTGTTGTAATTGTGCAGCTATTTCATGTGCAGGGGTCAGAGGATATAGTGTTAGCATTATCTCACCTGAAAACCACCCCTTGAGGCTTCTTCGCCTCACAGAAAGATTCCATTAGGCAGGAACAAGTGAGTGCAATGGGCAGGTTTGCCTGGGTTCCCGAGACATCTAGCCTCACCCAATCAAAAACGACAAGGAACGCCAAAACAAGGGAGATTTCTCTACGTTGGTATAACTAGACCAATTAAAGCCGCATTATACATGGTTTTATAGACAAGAGTACTTATTATAGGGAACTTTAAACAAGCATTATGCTAAAACTCGGAACAAAGGATTAAGACAGCGAGAGTACCGCAGGGTACTGTCGTTATTGAATATATTGTAAGATATTAAGGCTACGTTTACCTAGATATATGCCTGTAGTAGAATTTGCAGATGACGTTGGAATAGTTACCTTAGCTAGACATCCCAAGGACGGAATAAACATGAATAAAATAATTAGGATGATTAATCTTCGGAAGATGATGTCCAACTTACCGACCATAAGACAGATAAGTTCTAATCATCATGCGAAAGAAGCAAGTAGTACTTCAAATAAAATTTACCAAGAGGAAAATTACCCTTATTACAGAATACATGGAGGTATTATTGATAAAAGGCTGAGCTCAAGTGAAAAGACTTTCAGTTCAACGCTCGCTTTAATTCCAGCTGGTACATGCGGTCTCACTGTAAGCAACACCAGTGTAAATATTGCCAATGCAAATAGAATTAATTTGAAGATGAGTGTAAGAGGCTTATCGACTTACTGCGCTTCCGAACGGAAATGACACTGTTTAGAAAGGACAAAAAGCCAAGGAATACTTGTACATACCTATCAGTTTATGGTGTTTTATGCTTAAAACCCTAAAGCGTTTTATGGATGGGCATATTTTCTTATATGACCACCGAAAATATAATGGAGCTGCGTCCCTACCAAGACGCATATGTACCTATAGCAGGGGGTTCAAATGAGACAGAACTAGATGAAATAGTAGACAAGATAGAGAAGCACTTTGTCATCAAAGAATACACTCTGGCGGCTTTCATCGACATCGGATGTATAGTAGAAGCCATCCAAAGATACCGAATCAATTCATATTAAATGTCATAGCAGAATAACGCAATGTAACTTTAAAGAAATGAATTGGATTAAAGATACAGTTTATAAAAACTACGCGACCGACACACGAAATTTAGACCTGAAATTGGACACAAGAACCCGTGGAAGATTATTTACTTTCGATGGTAAGTTTAGGTCACATAAAATTCAAACACGAGTTCACAGTTGCGGATGAAGCCATTTCATTGACAAAATCTGGCTCCAGTTTATAATGACTGCTGATCATGAAAAACTAGGACTAAACAGTCCTAGGGAAGAACAGGAATAGCGTAAGAGCCATAGTGGCATTTCCAACCATAGCGGCATGGTCATTCATATGGGTGACACCCGCCGGAAGAAGAAAATTTAGGAACACTTCTTTGGATGTTCGGGCCTGAAGTGTTCCTGTGGTCGAATCATGCATCAGAGTTGGTTTACCGGGCGCAATCGGAATCAGGGCTATCCTTGGCTTCTATATGGCGACCAGCTGGATCATCTATAAAAATTAATACCATACGCGAGAAGCTAAGGGCAAACTATGGTCTATGCTGTATTCACCACGGAACCACGAAGCAATCATACTGCGCTTGCGAAAAACATCAATTCGTGCTATGGGTTATATAAATTTCTTAAATCTGTTGCTGCTATTGATCGTGACGTACTTGTACCAAATAAGCATTGGCATCACAGCCAAATTAATCCGTCTTACCAAAATGACAATGACGTCGACGACCTCCCAAGTCCGCATCGATAACCTACTCATCGATGCCTTTGACACAAATATCGGACTAAAACAGGGAGATGGGCTGGCCCCATTGATATTCGATTTGGCTCTAGAGTATGTCATAAGGAAACTACCTGTCGATACACGAGGTACATTACTACAAGTCGAGCCAAGTAGTAGCCTATGCAGACGACACCAACATTTTGTCACGGTCATTAACAACTGCCAAAGAGCTCTTCGTGAAACTCGACAGCGAACCAAAACTATCAGGGCTATAAATCAATGAAAATAAAACAAAGCTCATGACGCAGTCGAGGAAAAATATCTCAAATCCATAAAATATCACACCACTTGGCGAATACAACATAGAAAATGTGAGCGATTTGTGTATCTAGCCGCCTAAATAACGAGAACCAGTAATGAAAGAGACGAAATACGCCGAAGAATACAGCTCGCAAATAAAATATTTTATTCAGTTTTGACGATCTTGAAGACCAGCTGCATACATAGGAAAAAAAGCTCCAGGTATACAAGTCTTCTGTGATAAGACCTGTGTTATGCTATGTTATGAAACATGGTCCCTATGCCAAGTATCCGCAAATATATTGAACGCCTTTGAGCGACGGGTCCTGAGGCGAATAATCGGAGCGAAGCTAGACGGGGATCAATGGCGAATTCGATACAACCATGAGCTGTATGGAATTTTTGACGATTGTCAGACTGCGGAAGCTGCAATGAGCTGGACACGAATCGTATGGATAAACACCGGATATCCAAAAAGGTATTCGTTGGGAAAACTAAAGGCCGGAGACCAGCGGGAAAACCGAGGAAACGCTGGTCTGACTCGGTCGACGAAGACAGTTCATCGCTGCTCGGATTCCGAATTGACCGAGACAGTTGGAGGCGTTTTTTGCAGGAAGCGAAGGCCCAAGAAGGGCAGTAGTGCTACGAAGAAGAAATCTGTTGCTAATGCGCCGCCCATATGCGCAGAAGGGATTAAGTCTCGACAATCTGCTCAAAGGAAATAAAAATGTTAAATATACTCGAAGAAATGGCGAACTGTTGTAGTCACCGATGCTATCACCCCCGCGAAGAATTGATTTCTACTCGTAAAACAAGTTGAGTAAGTAGGAGAGTGCCCCTACCAGCAAAATTTTGGTACACTTTGCCTCCCCCTGGACCCCCTGATGCACAAAATATCTTTTTGAATTCAGATTACAAAAGTTCTAATTAAGATCTTTCATTTGATAACCCACTCGATTACCTTTGATTAAAAATTTTTTTTTAGGCTATTGCGTTATGAGGGGAGAGGGGGGCATAACAAATTTTGAAATGTTTGGAAAGACCTAAACTTTTGAGAGACAACCACTTCAGACCTTTTCACAAAGCTGAGCTTTCAAGCATCTTTAGTTTCTGAGGAAACTTCCTGTGACGCACGGACAGACGAACAGACAGGTCGCGAAACTAGTGCCCTTATAAAAAGATAAAATTCGAACTAACTTATAATAAGGCTATATGTTACATAGTTTGATTCTTAAAGAAAAGAAGAAACTAAATCAAATTGCTATGAACACTAGAAGCGCAGAAATCCCGAATTTAGCCCCATTTCGACGTTCCTCCTGCTCTAGTGAATGCTTTATTATGCATAGATTCCTGATTTTTTTATCACTTTTCATGAAATGTGATCATTATTGTTGAAACGAGACTTCAACCAAGTTTTAATCGTATTTATTTTAAAGCGCGGTTGGGTCAATTTTGACCCTTCATGCATGTTAGAGTTTAGCTTCATCTTTCTTATATATTAATTACTGAATTAGTCAAAATATCGTTGATTTCGTCAACGCGCATCATATTGAATATTTGCGGCTAAGCGGCGGGGATCGTAAGGTCGGCGGTGTGGTATTGGAATCGCTACATTAATAACTACGCGTAGGCAGTGGTTTATTTCTCTCACATCGCACACACGAAACTAAGTATTTTTGCGCACTATGGCTTAACGTGGTCGTCTTAACCCCTACGCAAATTATTCCATCTCTTCAAATATCGACGAAGACAACTCGGATGGCGAGCTGTTACATTCATCCGACGAAGAGTGGTAATAATTACGTCATCCGATGATGAAAATGCTATAAATCCAATTCAAGGTCGGCCAGGTAAATACTCATTCAATAAACTTATATACATATTATACAGAAGTCAATAAAAACCTTTCTTTTTATCATGATCGACGTTGTATAGTGTCGTATTTATTCTATTAATTCTTATATTTGCTATTTCGCCTGATAAACGATAATAATAATTATTTGAAGGTGAAGAAATAATGTTAGCAACTTTTGATGGTAAGCATACGCATGGACAATGCAGAAATAATGAAGGAACTAAGGTCGTGGCGGATCCTGTTGTCCAGGACGACGCCGGAATCAGTCGTTGCTTCGTTTACATGATGAATACGAATATCTGAATGAGAGCAGAAATCACTGCCCCTGATGGAACGAATTGGAAAGTTGAAACAACGAACTGTGCACTACCAAATAGGCGACGTTAACAAAATCAGTTCAAAAATCAAGCTGAACCTACTCCCTACGCAAAATATAATGTGGATGAGACTTGCGGTAATGCTCGATTGGGGAAAAAGTGTTGATCAAGTTGTGTCTTGCACCATTAACGGAAGCCCGACGTACTCCCTCTCTTCTGACGGCTCTAAGAATTGAAGAGTTCGAAACTTTTCTGGCTATTATTTATGTACATGGGGCCATACAATTAAAATCAAGTCTAGTGCGCCGTGGTCATTCAAATGGGTTAACGGCTTTATAAAATTCACCATGTCTCGGGATGAATTTCAGAATGTTATGAATTTTTTAAGATTCGACGTGAGATATGCAAGAACACAAAGGCTGACAAGTGTGCGTTGATATTTGAAGTGTACTACTTTTATATTCCCGATGCTCTCAATTGTTATATGCCAGAGAATTTCATCAAAATTGATAGACTACTTTTTCGTTCCAAATACCGATGCAGATTTACTCAATTTACAGCCTCAAAAGCCTACAAATACGAACCAAGTCCTGGTTGGCTATAAATAAGAACTCGGTCGATGTGCAACCAGATTGAACCAAGCGCCAAAATTGAGTAGAACATATCAGGTGATTGAAAAAATCCATTTATTGATCTTTTATAGCAAAATAAGCGATAGTTTACTCCATTACATAAATAAATAATATGTGATCGAGAGTTTCAAAGAACTCTCTTAGGAGCGTCGAATGTAACATCAAATATCTCAGAACCAACTTTGTGGCGCGAGTCTGGTCGTGCTCCAGTAAATATATTTCCGTACCTAGGCAAGGAAGACGTCAGGTCAAATGATGAACGTCTTGGGGATTACGAAATAAAATAATTGATGCAATCATACCTAAAGAAAGGAAGAAATATCGCTTCTGATCATTTTTTCACGTCTCTGTCCCTAGCTGAAACTTTAAAATCAAACGGAACAAGTATTGTGCTACCATAAATAAAGCTCATCGCCTGCTTGCGTCGAACTATAAAACAAGAATTTTACTGTACGGTGGTAATGAAAAAAAATGACATCGCCGTCACAGTACATCAAAGCACAAAAAAAATCCTTCCCTTCGCACCATGCACCCAGATATTTAAATTGAAACTGAAACCAATAAAGAAACCAGATGTAGTATGAATTTATTAAAGTCCAAAGTTTTCGTACAGTTCCCCTCCCTTCCCCTGCACTCCAAGACGCAAAAAGTGTCAGCTTAAGACCTGTTTTAAAAAGCTAAGGCCTTCCATTTGATATCCATATTGGTTACCTTTGATAAACAAAATTTTTAGGGTCTGAGGAAACTTTGAAGAGGGCACCGCCTTTGATCCACAAATTTCATGTTTCTAGCGTGTGGTTTGCGAAAAAAAACTTGCTGTGACGCACGGACGGACAGACAGGTCGCGAATTGGCCAAAATTCATGACCCCGCGCTTCTCAGGGTGTCAGGATGTTTGACGCTTCTAAACACTCTCAAGCTACACTAGAACGTTGTTATCAGTTCTCACCCTTCATCATCATGCATGGCGCGACAGCCTAAGCCGGGCATTGGCCTCTAGGATTAATCTCCTCCAATCATCACGGTTCTGCGACCTCGTTCCCCAGTTGATCACTCCCAGCAAGGAAGGAAGGATCTGCTGTCAGTCTCTATCGAGTCTCCAGTCTTCCCGCTGGACGTCTACCTTCTACTCCACCCTTTAATGTTCACTTTGAAAGTCGGTTTTCTTCCATTCTTTCTATATGACCCGTCCATTGTAATTTGAGTAATTTTAGGCAAGTTGAAACAGGTGGTCCGTCAAATAATTCATACAACTCATCGTTGTAATTTAGTCTCCACTCTGCTCCTTGTTTCACTGGGCCGTAGTTCTCACCCTAGCCCGTGATAAATACTTGATTTTGAATCAGTACCCGTTACAGCTGGGCAGTCGGACACACGAACTACAAAGAAATTCCTTTTCACTAACGAGATTTTAACCGGAGAGTTGCTGCATAAGATATGTACTCTATCTGTAGCGATTTTAGATTGCATCACATGATTTTTACTGAAGAATCAAATTGGAGCGATATTTCTGGGTTCTGTTTGATTAGGCAAATTTTTCTTACAGTTGAAAGCATTTTAGTATTTAAAATTAGCAGTCAATCTTACCAGAGTAAGAAGGGAGAGAAAACTAAACTTGCATAGCACTTTCATCATAACTTTTCCCCATAACATGCGTTTTACATATTCTTCACGTCTCGTTTAGTTGTTTAGGTGTTGCTATTCCATTGCAATGTTTCGATGTGAACATTTTTCTCGATGTCTGATGAAGATTTCTTTACGATCATGACAATTAGACAAGAGCATAGCATACTCACATAATATCCACAGCTTCCATTTACCCTGTGTTGCACACTTTCTGTATTTTTCTTTGGGCCTGAAATATTCGGATATATTCCTTACATCAGGGTTCGTGCAGACAAGCACGCTTACAAATTGGCGCTGTAATTGAGATGCGCGCGAATATGGAGTTGCTCGTGCAAACTAGCACTCTTGCAAATTCTTCTTCTTCTTAGCACTACAGCCCCTTTCGGGCCTTCGCTTCCTGCAAACAGCGCCTCCAACTGTCTCGATCCGTTGACCGCGTCTCCCAATTCCGAAATCCGACCCGGCAGCATTTTGTGTTTTTCTTCATTGGGCAAAGCATAGATAACAAACAAATGCTATTTTAAATCGAAGCAAGATAAAAAGCTGTCATATTAAGTGCTCCCCCGATAATTTACTTCTTTATAAAGGGTGCACACAAAAAGTTCTATTTAGGCAATCGGTTTGGTGGTTTGAAAATTTCAGGGCCATGTTGATGTGACAACTCAAAAAATTCAAATGAATGAATGTGTTTGGGTAGCATGTGTATATTCCAAATTTTGGCAAAATATCGACAACCCAGAATATACTAAACATTTGGAAAATTACTCCGTAAATCATAAAGGATCTTCCATTTTATGTAGGTTAATGTTGTGACTGAAATGTTTTGGCGTTTTGACGAACGTTACCGAGTACGTCTTAAGTCGGAGCTGGTGAGACTACACCATCCGAAGATATTCAAAATGTTCAGGCCTATGAAGATTTACAAGGGAATGAAATATATAACTTTTACTGATCGTAAAAGGCTAACGTAAGAACGTGGAAGACTCCCTCCACGCCTGATAATGGAATAGAAGTAATAATCATGCCGCCGGAGTGGAGGTTTGGTGACGGGCTACTATCCTGTCCCTAGAAATCCCGCAATTGTTTCGGAACCCGCGATAAGGCCTCGGAATGGATTGCACCCAAAGAAATAACTCCGCAATGACAACAAATACTACGGCATTGTATACCGGAATGTCAGGGCACTGAACCGAGTCGTCCATACTTATCGAGGAGGGAATACTGACATCCAGTACTTGGTCAAATCAAATTACCCATATTGAATGGTAAAGACTCGTACGAAAAGACCAGGACAATTGAAAAATATAGATAGTTTAGCGAGCAACAATACAAGGTTACAAAGCAATGAAACATTTTAATGCTCAAGATGCACTACATTCGAATCTCTATCGTGAAACTCCAACGAGCCAACTTTTGGAATCCACACTAGTGTACATTACAGAAAATCTGGACGACTTTTTGTACGTCAAAAGAAAAATTTAAATTAATAATAGTACAAACATTTTATTAGTGGTTCGGTCTATGAATACGACTTTAACACAAACCGCGTGCAAGCGCGTTAAACTCGTACGTTCTTGCAAATTTGACATCAAAAATTGTCAATGTTGCATTTACTCGTGAAAGTCATGATGTTCTTTGATACAAATCTCAATTTTCAATTTTACATTGAAAATTGTCGATGTTACATTTACTCATGGAAATTGTTTGTTTTTGATTTTCAGTGAGTGTATACTTCAAAGTATTTCGGAAATTCGTCGTAAATCCTCCCGATCGACTGTTTCCTCGAATCCATTCTAAAGACCGCATCTACATCTGAATCTCAATCGGAACGAGACTCGAGCACGTGAATCCCTTTATGGCTCGAATCCACTTCCGAATTTTCTAGTGTATCTTGACTATAAGAGAAGGTTACCAGCCGAAGACCAGGTTATATCGCAACGAACTCGGCAATACCATCGCAGATGAAAATAAGATTAAGGAAAGTTGGGCATCAAAATTTAAATAATTCTTTAACCCTTCAGACAGCTTCAGACCACCGAACACATTAGCCATCCAGGAAGAAACACAACTAGTTCTTTCGACAATTAAAAAATTTTGAAACGCCGGGGAATCAGTGAAATACTTCCAGGAACTGGGGTAAAATGTAGCGGTAGTGGCATGCAAAAAACCATCCCCAAGTTATTCCTGAAACCTGGGAGCAAAAGAACAAATATCGCGGGATTGGACTCGGCCTACAATTTTCCCTATCCACAAAAAAAGGAGATAGGCTCCAGTGCGAAAACTATAGGGGCATATCATCGCTTTATGGCCTGCAAAATATTCACACCAAGATTCTTAACATAGAATCAAAAACAACGTTATTGTAGAGTATAAAACTGGCTTCAGAGCTGAAAGGTCAACTACGGACCAATTGTTTACTGTCAAGCAAGTGTTCGAAAAATGCTGGGAATTCAACAACAATGTCCATGAAATTTTTGTGGATTTTGAGGAAGCCTATGACATTATAGACAATGATGTACCGTATGAAATAATGCTGAAGTACAGATCAATAACAAACTAACAGATCTCTTTGAAAATAAGGCGAGGTTAAAGCAAGGAGACGGTCCGGCCCCGCTATTATTTAACCTCGCTCTCGAGTATGTCATTCAAAAGCAGCTCATTGATACGAAAGGCACATTACTGTAGAAGTCGAGCCAAATTGCAGTCTATGTGGACGACATAACATCCTGTCAATGGCTCCTAAAGACATTCTCCTTCAACTAGATGTAAAATCAAAACAAGCGGGGCTACAAATCAATAAAACGAAAACAAAATACATGGTGCTACCGAGAAAAAAATCTCATTCACAAAACAATGGTCGTCAACACCCAATCGAAAGCGTAGGAGAAGTTTTTATATCTAAGCTCTAAATTGACGAAATATGCCAATCAAACAGTACGAAACAGTATTCAGCGCTCATATAAATCTACCTGACGATCTTGAAGCCAGCTCCATACAAAGGAGAGAAAAAAAGCTGCAAGTATACAAATCTGTGATAAGACCTGTGTTTTGCTACTGTTGTGAGACATGGACCCTCACCCAAGCTTCCGCTTACATATTAAACGCTTTTGAAATGAGTCCTTAGTCGAAAAATGAAGGGGATCTATGACGAACGAGATACAACCACGAGTTGTATCAAGTATTTGACGAGTCGGAAGTCTCTACAATACTAAAATTACAAAAGCTACAATGGGCTGGTCACGTGAAATGTATGGACGAATAACATGTACCTAGAAAGTCCGCGTGGTGTAGTTAGAGAACTCACCTCGTAAGCCGAAGGTCCCTGGTTCGAGTCTCGTTGACGACAAGTTCCGAGTTAATCTTCAGGCGGACTATTAGCCTCGTTCAGTTATGATACCTACTGGTTTAAAAACAGAACGTATTGCAGCTGGGTGGTCGAACACACGGCCAATGCATAGTACTGACCAAATCACCTTGTAGTACAGTAAATATAGCATTTACGGTCTAAGAAATGACCTACTGGAATTTGACTTGATAAATCGATAGGGGGGCATAAAAAAAACTTAACTTCAGATTTCCGAAGTGATCCCCCCCCCCCCTGCTTTTGAGAAAATCCAAAAACATTTTGAACGCGTTTTTCTCGGAATCTATGGGTTTTAGAGAAAAGTTTATGTAACAAAAAATGTTCAGGACACTGTTATCTACATTTTATCTCATTGGAGCAAAGTCGTCCGACTTAAAATACAAAAAGTAGGTGGCGCTAAAGTATCAAAAAAGTGGTTTTTTGGCATTTTCAATAAAAAAAATTATTTTTTTATAATAATGTAAATGGAAAAGTTGTTCGTCATAAAATTATCTACAATTTTTGTTCAAACAATTTTTTTGTAAAACTTACCGTTAACGAGCTGGAGCTTGCCAAAGTGTAAAAGTCATACATTTATGTGCCGCGCCGATGCGTGTATTCCATTCATTTTGTCGAAACATTATTTTTCGATTAATAGACCGTAATGTTTATTTAATATTCTCATTTTTAACAATAATTTTGATAAACAATTAATAATAGTAAACTTTTAGTACTGCTTGTTGTAAACGGTCAACATTGAATTAAAACAAATGTAACTGAAGGTAGTAGTAAATGATTCACACAAAATGTGGACTAATTTTTTTTTTAATTTAAAATTCGTAACTATTTATTTATTAATTTCAAGCATTAAACTTTAAATTGTGTGTTTTTATTATGACAGTTTGCAATAATCCAATTTTGCATTTTCTTCAAAGATTTACTTAAATTTGACTCAAAATGAACATTGCATTGGACGCAAAATCAACAAAGGTAAAATTGCTTTATCGTAAAATATGCAAAATACAAATTGAATTGAATGCCAAATCGACGAAAGTTAACTTTCTGTCATAATAAAATCACACAATGTAAAGTTTAATGCTTGAAATTAATAAATAAATAGTTACGAATTTTAAATTAAAAAAAAATTAGTCCACATTTTGTGTGAATCATTTACCTACTACCTTCAGTTACATTTGTTTTAATTCAATGTTGACCGTTTACAACAAGCAGTACTAAAAGGTTACTATTATTAATTGTTTATCAAAATTATTGTTAAAAATGAGAATATTAAATAAACATTACGGTCTATTAATCGAAAAATAATGTTTCGACAAAATGAATGGAATACACGCATCGGCGCGGCACATAAATGTATGACTTTTACACTTTGGCAAGCTCCAGCTCGTTAACGGTAAGTTTTACAAAAAAATTGTTTGAACAAAAATTGTAGATAATTTTATGACGAACAACTTTTCCATTTACATTATTATAAAAAAATAATTTTTTTTTATTGAAAATGCCAAAAAACCACTTTTTTGATACTTTAGCGCCACCTACTTTTTGTATTTTAAGTCGGACGACTTTGCTCCAATGAGATAAAATGTAGATAACAGTGTCCTGAACATTTTTTGTTACATAAACTTTTCTCTAAAACCCATAGATTCCGAGAAAAACGCGTTCAAAATGTTTTTGGATTTTCTCAAAAGCAGGGGGGGGGATCACTTCGGAAATCTGAAGTTAAGTTTTTTTTATGCCCCCCTATCGATTTATCAAGTCAAATCCCAGTAGGTCATTTCTTAGACCAAACCTATTTTTTCGTGCTATATTTACTGTACTATTGTGGAGTGCCGATACATTCGATCAAGATGAGATACTCTATCTCTAAGCGAAGGCCCGAAAGGGGCCTGTAGTGCTACAGAAAAAAAATTTCTTTGGAAAAACTGCAGGATGGAAACCAGTTAGAAAACCGAGGAAACGCTGGTCTGTCAGACAGCGTTTTGCCACTCGGTTCCAAAAATTGAAGGACGCGGTCGATGAAGCGAGACAACTGGAGGTGCTGTCGGCGGGAAGCCAGGGCACTTGAGGGGCTGTAGTGCTGCTGCAAGAATGATGACGAAAGAATGCGGTCCCTTCTACTCTACCGATGTCGTCTTTCAGTATACAGAATAACATTCCACAACCCAAAATGTAGCGTTCAATGATCCAACGCTGTTTTGGATTGTGGTACCGAGCATCTAACATATTTAGTACCGATAAATTTTTTATAGTTAATGTTAACAACGACAAGGAACAACAAATTTGTCTTGAAAGGTCCTGGCATTTCAGACTAAGCTTCGATTATAGATCGGAACATTAAAGTTTTGCAGACCGAAAACTTAAAGCGCATTTTTAAAAAGCAATGGCGCTTAATTTGAACTCGTTTGCAACGTGTTTTTTTTAATTCTTGCATTGCTTAACAACTTACAGAAACGAAAAGATAAAAAATCTGAAACTAAGAACTCACGTAGAGCATGAAACCTTTGAGTTGTTACATAACGTTCCAATAAATTTTGACAAGTTAACAGCGGAGACCAGTGGCACCCATGTCATGCCTTAGTAATCTGAAAGAGCTGGAATTCCAATGTTTTTCTAATTAGTGAAAGTTGGTCCGTCTTTTGCATAATTAAAAAAAACCCTCTACCCTCTAAAAATACTTTAAACTGGCTTATGCTTTCAACGTTTACTTGCGAATCATAATAACGAATATAGCCCATTCTTATTGGTTGCATTGCCTTTTCGGAGTGACAATAAAGCCTAAATCGACTAGCGCTAATTTTAAAATTTTCTTCAGCTTTTCTCCGGCTAACACTCATTTTACTTTACTATTAGTTTTAAAAGATATGTCAAATCTTTTCTAGCGAATCTTAATTTAAGAATTGCCTAAAAAATAGCTGTCAAATTTGGGAATTGAAACAGCGCTGACTCACAAAAAGTAATTCCAAAAATTTTTTCATAGCGAATAACTATCCCTAAAGGTATCTAATCGTTCAAACATGATATTAATCTAAAAAAAAAAAACTAGATCTAACATCAAATTTGAACGAAATAGACGATAGCAAGAAATCGTGACTATACGAACCACATTGAAATTATCTCATCAACCAGCTCTCATTTTCACAAAAATTTTCGTCTCGCTGATTAGTAATATGAAAAACTCAAAATATTTTATCAAAAACTACAGGAAAATAAATTTTGAATCCAAGTTGGAGCTGATGTGTTACAAATTCTACACACCCATTAGTCAAAATGTTATTTAGAGCTACTCACTAAGCCGAAATAAGCATATTTCCGTATAAAACACAACGTAATTTTCTTGTTCGCTATCTTGTACCAGGACATCAGGATGTAGGATGATGATAGTAAGGAAAATATAGGGGAAATCGGAAATTTAAAATAAATATATGAGAAACACATTGTTTTTCTTTTATTTGCTTTTTAATAATTTTCGTAATCATAGTTTTTCTGCATTTTGTTATCATTTTAAAAATTAATTTCATGTTTAAATCAAAATAATAAGTCTCCCATGTTTCACAATGTATTTCCACATATATTTATTATGATTAATTTCATCTAATCTTTTAAAAACGGGATACACAATTCAAATGTATCACACACCTCACATTTCTCTTTCTCTATTATGATTTCAATTATTTATGTAATATTTAAGTTATCTTTTATCCAAAATTACTTCCAATTACATGATTAAATAAAAACTAGTTTGAAATCAAAAATAACAAAATTAAAAATCAAACAAGTGTGCAAAATCGGTTACAAGAAAAATACCATCAAAATTAACTAAGAAAATTCACCAACTATCTCTCGCAAATATATTCAAATTAGATATTAAATTATTTATATGCTTTGGAACCAACAATATTTACGATTAGACTTTGTAGATATCAAAGGAAAATGAAACGGTAAGTAGAGTTGGAAATTCACGATATATAATTTTGCACTTTCCATGTGAGGCGCGTCAACATATTGCAAAATTTTGAATTCAATCAGAGAAAAACATTTACAAAATAGATGTAAATCAAATTTCAAACTAATTTACTTTTCAAGTCGAAAAAATTATCGAATTTCATTGTTCAAATGCAAAAGTATGAAACCAAAATTGAACTGGATAATCGAAAAGGGAAATATTGACATTGAGAAACATGCAGATAACAAAAATTTACAATAAATTTGTTGTTTGTTGTGATGACATTTGTTTTGTGTTCGTTCTTTTACGATAGATATTATTTCATTTTAACAAGTTTTAAAGAGGAAAAAACTATCCAAACATACTTCAATGATTATGCATTAGTTTTTTATCAAAGATTCTTTAAAAAATTTTCAAATTGTTCTTGCAATGATTCAAAGGAAAATCAAACATGATATATTGAAGAAAAATTAAATCGTTATCAAAAGAAAAAATGGTGCTAGGCTAACCTCTCTAAATTGTTTTAGTTTTTACAAAAAAAAGTTAATGTTTACTTTTCGCTTAACCATATATTATTTCATTATTTACAAATGGTATGCAAATAAAAGACTTATTAAGCGTTCGGAAGGATAGATGTCTTCAAAGTTCGTGTACGTGTACAATTTTTTCGATAAAAAATTGTGTATAAAAAATAAAATTGTAAAAAGTTTGTACACTACCCCTCTTCACTTAATTCTCCTTCTCATTCATCTTTTCTCCATTATAAATAATATATGTAAATATATTGCATAATATATGCGTTTGTATATAAAAGTAGATATAATAGAATATATCTATTCAGCGCTCAATACAATATGCGAGTCTTTGCGTTTTCATTTCGATTTTGAAAAAGGCACATATATCCTCTCTTTCTGATCTTTTACTTTTGCTTCTTTTTGCACGCTTTCTCGATGTAAAAATTGTATTGACAAGATAAAATCCTTAAACTAACAGCAGCAAAATATAATGCACAAAATCCGTCTTGAAAGGACACTTCCTCCTCTCCAGTTTTCTTATCTAGTTTATATATAATAAATACATTGGTTCCAAAAGCATATAAATGTACAGGGTGCACTGTAGAGAAGAGAAGCGCTCCTTTCAAGGTTTGCACAAAGATATTTCCTTATCGTCCACGAGCGGACGATAGTGTCGTCAGTAGTAAACTTATTGTTGTCATAACAATTTCTCTTTTTTAATTAAAAAAAAAAGATATTTGGCACGATTGTATCTAATGAGGTATATTGTGGTTTAAAAAGACTATTAATCTATTATAATTGCTCGTAAGCATATACCCCACGGAATTAAAACTGCAGGGACAATAAATCAAACAATTAATCGTTCAACTTATGGCTGGAATCGAATTTCTTTCAGATAGAAAAAAGTTGAAGGATAAATTGCATGAATAATGCTAGTACCGAATGCAGGCGGAAAATTGAGCAATTATAACGTTCAAACACACTTCGCCATACACCATCAAAAATTAAACATTAAACAACGAATATATTATAATATGCTTGTAAAAAAGAGAGGTTTTGTTCTTTTTTCTTGTTTTTTCCAAAGAAAAAATTATTGAAAATCAAAATAAAAATAAACTTAGTGATGATAGTTTTTGTTGTTTGGAGTATAAGGATTGGATGAGTATTTACCATAACCACCGTATCCAGTATAGTCATAACCTCCATATCCACCATAGCCTCCGTAATAATCGTAACCGCCTGTGCCGTAACCATCATAGCCACCATAGCCATAGCCTTGTCCATAGCCATAGCCCTGGTTGCCCCATCCTTGACCGTAACCTGCATTTTTATTGCCTTTTTTAGATGAAGTATGCAATTGGTTCGTATTAAATGCATTCTGAATACCTCCTCGTCCCATTCCACGTCCTCCGCGACCACCTCGGGCTCCACCTCGAATCATCATCATCGGCATGTTTTCCGGTTTAGGGGTTGCCTTTTTCACGTCCACTTCCTTGCCTGAAATCGTCTGTTTCGGTGTTCGTAACAGCTCATTAACCACTTGTTCTGAATCGAACGTGATGAAGCAGAATCCCTTCCGTTGATTCTTTTGTTTGTCAAATGGCATTTCGACTTCAACAATCTGAAATGAAAAAGAGAATGAAGAGTTTCATTTTACAAATTTCTCAAGAATCAATTATCTCTAAATTATGTTAGTCTATTTAATGTAAATTGTGGTAAAAACTGATATTTCAACATATTTTAAATCCATACTAAACTTGAATAAGTAAGATAACTACAAGTGACTACTTTCGATCGAAAAACGAGTTATCAAATTAAAAAAAAAAAAAACAGATTGCGCTTATGTGTAAACAAGCAGGAGTGCTCGTGTCAGAAGGGTTACGTAAAACAATTAGGGGACCGTTCATAAACTCCCTCTCCAACGAAACATACCTTAGTTTCCAAAAAAAACTAAACTCGTATATGATTTCATAAATTGAGTTCGAAAAACTGTAATATGATTATTACGTTTTTCAATTCGCCGCCATTTTGTTTTGTGTGTTGACCTCATTGTCGATATAATGATATAATATCGAAACCATAAATTAGTTCGATTTATATTTTTCATCAAAATTTCTACATTCTGTAGTGTCTCTAGATCCTTTGCAAACAAGTATCTCAACTGTATCACATGGTGTTGTAATTGTTAAATTTTAAGGGTGCATGCATTGTTACTAAAAAAAAACTCCAGACACGAGTTCTCGGCAAACTTGAATGTCTTTTTTTTGATTTTATAGGCAAAGCTAAGAAACTTTTAAAATGCACTAGTATTAAAAAAGTTGATGAAATTTTCCACCCGGTGCAAATACTACAGTTTAAACCCTGTTTTGAAGTTCTCACCATGCGCTTTCATTTGATATACAATTGGCATCTTTGGCAAAAAATTGTTTAAGGATCATCACCCCCATATATAAGGGAGACCCCTCTTTGAAAGAGGCGCCGCCACCTTTGACCTAGAGACACTGAAGATGACTCAGAGTCGAAACGCGTCTGCTCACACAACTAAGCAAGGCCCAACTAAGCAAGGCCCGACGGCTTTCCAAGAAGGAAAAAATACTAAGGCAACGTTGCAAGGCCCGACGGCTTTTGAAGAAGAAAACATAATAAGGTAACCTTTTTGAATATCTATTAGTTTATGCCTACAAACATAGAGAAAACCATATAATTGGACCGAGTTTAAACTTTCTTCAGATATCACAACCCAGCGAACTATATACTAGTGATGCATTGCTTGCTTTCACCAGGAAATTCATAAAAAAAAAATGGGGAAAAATCATGTATATACCTCTCGTCGGTCGTATATTAAAATATAGCATGGAGTAGAATGATGCATTGAACCAAGTGCAAATAGTGTGTGAATGTGGGCAAGCTAGTGATCAGAAGATAAAGTACGAATAGAATACACGGATATTCTCGACGATTTAAAAGTAGAAATTATAATTGATTTACGTATAGAAGAAGCAAATTATATGGCACCGCTTTCATTAAATTTATTTCATATTAAGGCACTTTGTAGCCGGTTTTTTTATCGTCCTTTTTAAAAGGCATATATTTCATTTAAACCATTGCAATAAAACTCAGATTCTTGTTAATACTGTACCCATGATCTTCATCATCTATGAAATTTATGCCACCAAACCCATCCAGTATAGAAAACTAGTGCATACATTTCATATGAACGTATGTACAATAAAATTTAGTTTATCTATCACAATACAAAATAACACAGCTATTAAAACCTGAAAGTCCAAAGGATTCGAATTCCGTTGTTGTCTGCTGTCAATCACAATAACGAATCTCCCAAAAACAACAACAAAAAAATATATATAAACGGATGAAATTGATAACCTACTCTTCTTCTATGGAAGTGAGTTTAAAGCACTACACAGCCCCTCTCGGGCCTTCGCTTCCTGCAAATAGCGCCTCCAACTGTCTCGGTCCATTGACCGCGTCCTCCAATTTTGAAATGCCGAGTCAGACCAGTGTTTCCTCGGTTTCCTCACTGGTCTCCGCCTTCAGTTTTCCCAACGAATACCTTTTTGGGTATCCGTTGTTTGTCCATACGATTCATGTAGCCAGCCCATTGCAGCTTTCGCAGCCTTATAACCGTTGAGACCTTCTGCTCGTCAAAAATTTCATACAGCTCATGGTTGTATTGAATTTCACAATTGGTCCCTTTCTAGCTTCGCTCCGATTATTCGCCTCAGGACCCGTCGCTCAAAGGCGTTCAATATATTTGCGGATGGTTGGGTTAGGGTCCGTGTAACACAGCCATAGCATAACACAGGTCTTATCACAGATTTGTATTCTTGGAGCTTTTTTTTCTGTGTATGCAGCAGCTGGTCTTCAAGATCGCCAAAAGTGAAAAAAAAATATTTTATTTGCGAGCTGTATTCTTCGGCGTATTTCATCTCTTTCATTGCCCGTTTCCGTTATTTTGGCACCTAAATACACAAATTCGCTAACATTCTCGATACTGTATTCGACAAGTGTGATATTTTGTGTATTTGAGGTTATTTTTCCTCGACCGCATCATGAACTTTGTTTTTTTTTTTTTTTTTTTTTTGTTGATTTGTAGCCCTACTAGTTTTGCTTCGCTGTCGAGTTTCAGAAAGAGTTCTTTGGCAGTTGTTAATGACCGTGACAGAATATTGATGTCCGCATAGGCCACTACTTGGCTCGACTTGTATAGTAATGTACCTCGCGTATCGACATGTACCTTCCGTATGACGTACTCCAGTAGCAAATTGAATAGCAATGGGGCCAAGCCCATCTCCCTGCTTTAGTCCGATATTTGTGTCAAAGGCATCAGTGAGTTGGTTATTGTTGCGGACTTGGGAGGTTGCCGACGAATTTTGGAAAGACGGACTAATTTGGCTGGGATGCTAAAACCAAGCATTATTTGGTACAGTACGTTACGATCAATACTGTCGTCAACAAAAATTTGGTGTACGTCTTTGTTGAACTCCCAACATTTTTCAAGTACCTGCTTGACTGTGAACAATTGGTCTGTTGTTGATCTACCTGCCCTCAAACCACCTTGATACTCCCCAACAATACTGTTGGCGTATGATCCGATTTTATTTTCTAAAATTTTAGAAAATATTTTGTACGCCGTACAAAGTAGTGATATGCCTCTATAATGTTCGCACTGTAGCTTGTCACCTCTTTTGTGGATAGGGAATATAATTGATTGGCTCCACTCTTTCGGCATATGTTCTTGTGTCCAAATGTACTGGATGACTTTGTGAATAGCTTGATGAACACTACTGCCACCATATTTGATGAGCTCCACTGGAATCTCATCAATGCCCGGCGCTTTATTATTCTTTTGGGCTTTGATGATGGAACAAACTTCATCCAGAGTTGGTGGGGCCAAAAGAAGCTCTCCGCAGACATCTAAAGGCTCCGATGTTCTGGAGCTGTGCGGAGGAAAGCGGTTCTTGAAAAATGATGCCCATCTTTTAACCTTAACCTTAGTTTCATCATCCATAATATTGTGATGTCATCATGACAGAGAGATAACTATTCACCTTAAGAGTATGTTTCAGGACCCTAGAGCGGTCATTTTCATTGTCAGAGCTTTCGAACAATTCATGAACACCTGAGTATTTTTAGCCATTAACTGTCGATTACCTTGTGAAACAGGATTTTGTGTTTTCATAAAGCAAGTTATTCACACAAGGAATATAATAAAATAAAGACGGTTCACGGTTATTTTTATGACCCAAAAGTTTGAAGCATAACTTCATTGGTGGCAGTCTAAACTTTCTTGGGACCTTAGTGATAACATTTATTTCCCGGGAACCTAATTTTGCATCTTAAGAAATCCCTGGTTTAGTTGGATTGTGCCAGTTGCCAGACCGATACTCTTTCCCACATCACTTTATAAGATCCCATTCAGGGTACTAAAAAGTCTTGCTCCTAACATTTTACAATTTCTTTTGAGAGCCACGAACAGATGCAAAATCTACATTAGAATTCCTTCCGTTATGTTTTGTTTCGGTATAGATAACGCATGGAAACAGCCTGGACTAGAGAATAATATCGCCAAGCGTATAACAGCCTTAAGCAAATGTTCTTTTTCTAGATAATTTTTCCAGAAATGTTTTGCTTTTTGTTCTGTCACTTACCTCCTCTCACATTCATCTTTTTAACGTGTAGGGTTCGGTATACTTGCAGCTGACATTTTTTGGAGCTGTTCTTTTTTTATCTAAAGGATGGATCACACTACAAGATAGTCGCGCGACTATCACAATTTACAGCGTTAAATGGATACGCGTACACTGCGACTTTGCGACAATTCTGGCCAGGTCGATTATCGGATGATCCTGAAACCTGTTTAGTAGGCATGGTCGTTTTCGGGTAGTAAAATTTTGTGATACTCGCGCAGGCGCATATGATTTGGACATTTGAAGTCGGCATGCATGAAAGTTTCTTGCATAGCGCACAAATGAATCAGAAGGCTTGAACTAAAACCAAATTAATATGCCGCTTTTTTGTCTGTCCGTGTGTACACGATGTTTCAAAGATTTTTTGCATTGATTAGATTGAAATCTAATCATTGAAACTGCAATAAAATGACAGTTGATTTAACCGAAACATTAGCTAATATAAAGATAGCTTAAAGAAAGAATTTTATAAATAGGTAAAATTTTAAGCAAATTTCAGACTACGATGCTACTTAATTTTTATATTTTCTTTGGTGTGTCCTGCTACCAATTTTAATATTTTAAATTATTTTATTTCTAGTTTTTTTGCTGTTTTCAGTATTAATTTTCTTAATCTCTTCCTGCAACGTGCAAGGCGCCCTTCGCCTTTATAATAATAATGCCGCCGCTGTTTGTGTATTCGTCATATCTATATTCATACTGTTTGTGTAAAACAAAACGGAGCGCATGTATTCCTGGCAAAGACATACATTCTTCAAATGAGCATATAAGTTCTGCCCATGCCTGAAGCTCCTTTGCAAATCTTGTCGCATTGTGCTCATATTTGCGTCTAAAAATCGTAATCGTAACGCAATCTGGTCGAACGTTTAGTCCTAGGATTTAATAGATTCGGCTCTTCTAAATTCATAGAGACGCTACAACAGCAAAGCCTTTTGCCGACTTTGATACTTATCGAGTAAATTAAGCTTGTTCTTCAGCCCAGCAAATCATTTATATAGATTATCCTTTCACACCAGATTCAATACATACATCCAATTAAACCATTGACTTAAAACTCCCAATAAGTACAGCACCTATCAGAGGTCACCCACCATCGGACGCAGAGATCAGAAGTCACCCACCATCGACTTGTGTAAATTTTCACCTTTTATCATTAGGGTTTCAAATTTACCTTGAGGATACGTCTCCCTTACATGTGGATCTAATATCTCGAAACTACATTTTTAAACACAAAAACTCGTCATTTTTCTAACTTTTCTTAAAGTAAAACAATAAATAAAGTTTAAACAAGTTGGAGAGCAGCAGAAAGTGCTTCTTTTGGAAGTGTTTTTTGTTTTGTAAACCAATCAAGAATTCAAACATCTTTTTAATATCAAAATTTAACTCATGAAGATTCCATAAATTGACTTCGAAAAAGTTAAAATACGGTTATCTACGATTATTTCAATTCGTAAATCGTAACGTATCAATTTCTAGATCTAATAGATCATTTCTACAATGTTCGTCGTCTAAGTCCCTACATATGAGCAGTGAGTGTCTCATCCTTTGCAAACATGTATCTTCACAGTATTGCCTTGTTATAATTGTTCAGTTTTCAATCGGCTGTAACTTGATTGTTATGCAAGTTGTTTGGCAAATTTAAGGGTCCGTTTTCGATTTTATAGGCGAAATCTTAAAATTCATAAAATATACTATTATTATTAATGTTGATCGATTTTTGATTTAGGTATTTATCGGCGTTGTAGACTTACTCCCATGATTGTTTACAAATTATTTGGATCAAATACGTGCAATCGCGATAATTTTTCGTACATTTTTCCTTCTCTTGAAACTCCGAGGTTTATAGTCTTACTCGTATTTTTATCAAATTTTTCGAATCAAATATATCCAATCGGAACGGGGATACAATTTTTCGTACAATTTTCATTGCCTTGTACCTCTCGATGTGAATACCGCCAATTTAAGACCTTATTATCACGACCTTCCATTTGATATATTGGCTACCCCTTGGCAAAAAGTTACTTCTACCTACGTTACCTTATACGAATACATACAAGATTTCGCCTTCCTATCTTAAATGGTCCGCGAAAAAGCTTGCTGTGACACATGAACAATCGGACAGAGACAGGAAGGGTTTACTAGTGTTTTGTAGTAATATTACAAAACCCTAGAAATGGTATTATTCCAAATTTACGTTTACATATAATGTAATTATATGTATGAAGAAAATTTTTAATTTTCAAAATGATCGGTTCAAAACTGTCGAAAATCTGCCCCAAAAAGTTTCGTTTGGAATATAATTAACACCTCCGCGTTCTTTCATGCTATGAGAGCTCAAGGCATCATAACAAATAGAAATTTTTAATTGAAACATACTTCCCCAATTAGCTTTTCACTACCTCTGCGAGTTTTAACTTTGTGGTTACTCTTTCTAGTTATGGCGCATCATACACTTCGATTTGGTATTGATACCTCCTGTCGTTTCCATTCCCTGCGCTTGTTCAAAACGTTAGCTATAGCTGTTCAAAAAATGAAAAACAAGAAAGAGCAACATCGGCTCTTAACGACGCATATTTATATAAAATTTCGCCTTCGAAATCATGCATTTGAAAGGTCAAACTCGGCAGCAAAACAGGATCACCAGTGTTCAAAAGAAAGCGCTTGGAGAAATCTGAATTGGATAAGCTCTGACGTGTTTAAATGTCATAAATTCCACAATACTGCCTTGAAGTCAATTGATTTTAAATGGATTCAGTGGAAAATCAAATTTCAAATACTATTATAACGGTACTAAGCTGACTAACCCTCGCGCATGAGTTTGAGAGTCAACCGCCTCCCAACACATGAAAAATAAAACAAAACAGATTTTCTTCTTACAAAAACAATGTGAAAAGTGGTGACAAAATTTAACAAGTCGAAATATTAGGGAAGTGGTGCTCCTGCCAGAAGGGTTTTGTAAACCAATAAGTATCTCAAACAACATCTTCTGAATATTAAAACTTGACAAAATTCCATAAATTGAATTCGAAAAACTAAAACTTGATCATAATGTGCTTAAATTCGCCGCCAATTTGTTTTCAGTGTGTTGAAATTGTTTGAGTAGTCATGATAACATATTAATGTAACAAACGATTTCTAAAATTTTCATCAAAACTTCTACATATCTTGTGGCTCCGTTCCAAACGAGTGTCAGTCACGTGTTATAGTTGTTGTTAAATATTCAATCAGCTATAACTGAGCGGCTCGATTGTTCGGAAATCTTTCAAGATACATACATAAGCTATTAAAAACCCCAGATAAGAGTTTCTGGCAAATTTAAAGGTCCAGTTTTGATTTTAGAAACACAAACATTAAATTCATAAAATTTACTATTGTTAAAAAGTTGATCGAATTTCGACTTCCGATGTACCCTTGTGTACTCATCATAAAGACCTATTCCCATGATTTTTTCAGATTTTTTAGATCAAATCTCTCCCCATCACGAAGCATGTAGACTAATTGTTCGTACATTGAACGAAAATAAACTGAGATGTAGCTTATTCACTTATCAATGTTTTGGAAAACCTAGCAAAAACTCTAGTTCATTGAGCAACTTCTAGCCCGGTATGACATCATGAGCAATAAAAAATACATCGAAAAAATGTGATCGCGATTGATATTCTTGCGTGTGTTTGGGTGCTATCCCAGACCAAAGCAAAAATACAAGGAAATTAGTTCTTGCACAATTACAATAATGGAGGTTTGGCAGCTACAATTTTGTACAAAATACAGGCGGAATAGTGATTTGCCTGCATCAACAGGGAAGAAATAATTCATAATCCGTGGGAGTGGGTCAATTATTTGTACGGTCCTTTAATAATTCACAACCAGCATCAAAAATTGGGCATTATGAGCTTCTTACAGAGTCCTCTCACGAATAACAACCCTCAAAGTGCAACTGATACAAGAATCGAAGCCTACTGACACCACGCACAGTGAAAAGAGCTCGATTAACGAATTATGGACAAAATTAAGGTTAGTTTTTCATACAAAAATTACTATATGATGAGGCTCATTTTCGTCTTGATGGCTTTCTATAAATCGTCATAATGGTGAGAGAGTTCAATCATGCAGGGATAGTAAAATCAAAACTTGACAATCTTTAAATATGTGTACGGTGGTGATTTTTTTATATTTAAAGTATGTTTATCTGCACGATTTCTTCAACTGAATTAATCAGAGCAAGAAACTACTACCATTTCATCGACAAATATATTCATTTCCTCAAAAATTCTGCCCAGATTAGAAATTGGAGAAACTTTTCTAT
Organism: Odontomyia ornata; assembly: GCA_963969285.1. Classification (NCBI taxonomy): domain Eukaryota; kingdom Metazoa; phylum Arthropoda; class Insecta; order Diptera; family Stratiomyidae; genus Odontomyia; species Odontomyia ornata. The sequence goes on from OZ017739.1 coordinate 326,781,710, forward strand.
TTATCTATATTCAGCTCCTCTTTGTTAAAACTATGTTTCAGTATTAATAGCCATATAATCCAGGAAAGAAACGAGGGCAAGAATTCAATAATAGTACGCAATTTTATGAGTCCATTTATGGTCTTGGGTTTTCTGAATAAATGTTCAGTTAAGTTCAATGCAAATAGGCTTCCGACTTTAAAGACAATAAATTCTTGTTAAAAATTTTCAAAAATGAATCAAGCGCGACAAAAAATGTCCACTATTTCAAAAATTTCAGTTGAATTTTATCTTAGTATAAGTATTCTTGTAGAATATGTGGAGAAGTGGGCCAGAGTACACTCCGCTTACGCAGCAACTCCCAAGTTCAATCCTCGGTGGCGGCAAAAAATTTGAGCTTCTGATGCAGATGTCGGAGTACTAATTGGAAAATTAGTTAATATCACATGGTTGAGCATGATATTGACCATTACCACCTCGAATTCCGTTACGGTCATGAAACGAGATACCCTACCCAATTAATCTCAAGGCCAAGGTTCGGATTTGAACTTTTGTGCGATGGATTATTATAAGTATTCTTAATAATTTTGCATCCTCTAAAGATTTGATTGTGAAATATCCATGGGATCTATAACACAACCAGGAACCTTACCCTTTTCGGTACAACGTCAAGTCGAAAGCCTGTTCATGGTTTTTAAACGAAAAAAATAATACTTTTTTGCTATCACCGTAAAGCAATGAGTAATTGTCCGATTTTAAGAACAACTACATCGTTTAACCAGTCAAAAGGGATTCCCCATATATAATTTTATTTTGTTGTACACTTTGGTGTAACCTAGCACGTACATCAATTTTTGTAGATTATTGCAAACTTACATCGGACGTTGTTCGGACAGGACTCCTAATTATGAGGAAATGTAATTTGGACTGAGGAAGATTGATATACTTAATGATGAGCTAACTCTACTATGGGAAAAATGGATGAAATGCAATTGCCTCGATTATATAAATAATAATCCGCAATATAAAACACCTTGATCAGAATATCCTATTCTGTCTGTAGAAACTGAAAATTATATAAATTTTGATTCACAAGTATCAAATGAAAACTTTGGCTCCTCCTGCATCCACTGGTATTAAATATGATATTCTGAAGAGATCATAAATTTCCAATTTTAGTTCGATGGCCCCCTAACAAATTTATGAAAAGCATTTTCAAGCTAGATCACTGTTTCTGATTAACTTGGCAGGTTTGGTTATCACTTGCGGATGAATAGAAATCTCCCAATAAAACGAAAAGATATCGCCTACATATACGAAATTACTTGGGTAAATAAATGACTCACATTCTGCTTTTGTTTGATACCAAAATATGTTCTCAAATCAAATTCAAATGATAACACACTTTCAATAAAAGATAAGATATCAAAAATTGATATACTATAAAATATTACTTACATTTCCAAACTGTGAGAAGAATGCTTTTATTTCATCGTCACTGATCTCTGATGTTAGACCTCCAACAAAGATCTTTCCATGGCGGGCTTTAGCTTTCTTTGGATCAACTTTTTTGTTATTGATTATGTGATTAGGCGCTTGCACGACCTTATCGATTGAATCGGCAGATGCAAAAACAATGAAAGCAAATCCTCTTGATCGACCAGTCGTGGGATCTGTCTTTACATTTATACTTTCAATATCGCCATACTGCCCAAAATGTTCCCTCAGTTCCTCTAAAAATTTGAAAGAAGTAACGTTAAAATAATATTTTATTTAATGAGTGAAAGGCCTGGCTAAGAGTTAATGTTTTCACAAATTCACATTATCAGAAGTAGGCTGAATTAATTTGCAAAACACACTCAATTAGCCTAGCCCGCCAGTAAAAATTTAAATCAAATATTTTTATATTGAAAAATGCTTACTTTCAGTTGTTTCCCAGCTTAATCCACCAACGAATAATTTTCTGCAAAATGAATTGTGTGTTTTAGAAATAATTCTATTGATCGCAAAAATTTTGATGTACTAAATAATTTCGACTTTAAGAGCTTTTTAAACAATCTTCACACGAAATCAAATTGCAAGTTGATAAAATTTACCATTGTTCAATTTAAGTTTAGAAGAAAACAGTATTAGCAATTACGTCTGTCTCTCAATTTACGTTAACGAGGGATTCATCATCAACAAAAATTATCAATCAATCAATCAAAAAGAATCGATACAAAGAATGAATTGGAAGCACAACTGTATCACTAAATTTTATCCATCATTTTGTTGCTAAACTAGGATAATAAATCATCGAAACATTACTTGATCAGAATCTCGTTTCAACTTTTCAATGGAAAACAACAAATTTTCAATAACAAAAACGATTGCAATGGCCAAAGAGAAAAGATTTGTCTTTTAACGTATCCAATAAACGTTTGAATTCGATAGAGAAAAATTGTACGATTGATTTGTGATTTTCAAAACTGACTTTTTCAGTTACACACTATATGATTGCAACATTTTCAACAATTTTCTTTTACTGTAATGTACTCTTACTGTACTTTGCTCAGATTGACTTGACTTGGTTTTTAATTTGTACCGACTGACTGATTCAATTTTCTGATTTTCTTTGAAAAAAGAATTTTGGTTTGGCGACAGCAACAAATTGGCATATTTTTTATTAAATTTTAATCTCTTTTCGCTTTTTGTTCTCTTATGAATTTTTCTTGACTTTGATTTTTTTTTGTGTGTCACACTTTCATCGCATTTTAGTTTGTATTTTGTTTGTTCCACTTGATAAATACCATCGGCTCTGTGATGTAGGAGTCCAGCTAGATGATAAGGTTTGTCCAGCAGAGGGTTCATTCTCACTCACAACACCTGCCGGAGAGGAACAAAATTAGTTCACTCTATACACATCAGGAGCCCTAAACAAAATTTTCATGTTTCTATGTTTTTTGTTTTTACTACTTTTACGTTACTATGTATTGTATTTTTCCGTCAAATCAAAACCAAAAGAATCTCTTTATTTTCATTTAGTAGTAGTTGTCTCATCGATTTTTCTATCAAAGCATTGCCATTTTAAAATCCTAGATACGTGACTTTTTCAGTTTTGTGAATTCAATCTGTTCGTTTTTTGGAAAAAGCAACAAGTAGCAATCAATCAAATCTTCCGCGATTTCAGATTCCGCGCAATCTCTTATAAGGATTTATCTGTCATGTGTCTCGATCAAGATCAACAACAACGGTCAATAAGACTATCTCAAGGCAAAATCTAAAGAAAAAATCCAAATTTAAATGAGAAAGTATTTATATGTTACTGTAAAAAATGCACTTTATTATTTTTAAATATTAATTTTACAACAAATTTATTTTAAATACTAGGATAATAAATATTGTATGTTTATTTATTACAGAACATAATTTTAAAACTTAAATGCGTATGTTAACCGGCGACGGGCGATCTCAGATTAAATTGTATAGCGCTTAGAGAAACATTTTCCGAGTCGATTGAGACTATGTAGGAAGACGAAAACTCTCAGATTTACGTGTCGATGAAAATTACCTTCTGTGTATATTTTAAATATATAAATGCTATAAAATAAACTTACAATCTAAGTAAAAGCTATAAATATATATATATATATATAAAACCAGGCCAATCTGAAATCAATTAGTTGAGATTTTAACTCCTTTCTCAGCATCGTCAGGAAGCTCTCGCTCCTAAAGAATTTGTAGAATTGCAAAAATAAGAAAGCGTATAAATTATTCAAGAAGTTGGTTCCACCATTTCAAAGCAAGCTTGTTTAACTAGACATTAGCTTGAAGAAATTAAAGCAGGGATTAAAGTTGAAAACAGATAGTTTACCTTTAAGAGGATTTTCTAGCTGTTTTTCGAATCGCCTATATTTTGTCATATTTCTTTATCCGATATCCATGAATATTAGGGCGCAGTAAGCCGGGTTTGGTGTAGTTCATCAAACGATTCTATATGAGAATTTTGTAGTCAACCTAAAGACCCCTATAGACGCTCTTGATACGAGTAAACAGTCGACTAAAAACCCGCAGACGGTAGAAAGAGCTGAGACATATTAACTTGGACATGTCTGTTGTCATAACTATCAAGTTAATGTTTAATTTAGTATGCTTTCCATTTTGTAATCTTGATATTAACAGCAAGAAATATTAATTAAAATGACATGTACGAGTATAAATGTTCACAAACGAGTTCGCAATTACTAGTACACGGCACAAGGAACACAAAGAGCAGCCCATGAACATGGACCAAAATTAAACAGCTTTAATTTAGGCCGAGCCGTTGGTAACCGAAGTGTTGGTACACGAACAGACCCGTAAACGTCTATCAGCGCGAACTGGTGTTTGCTCGAAACATATTTTAACGTCTATAGAGGCCTTAAGATTGGTTATAGAATCTTCTGGTTATTTTTCTTAGTAATTGAGTCGCAAAGATTCATATTTTCACGTGCTAAATTCTTTTTATGAAATTCGAGGAAAATAATCAAAAGCTGTTTGAAAACTGTAGTTTTTGCCAATTCAGCAGCATATCAAAGCCGCCTTACACTCCACTAGATGAATTTTCTGGGTACACTCAAAACCCCTTTTCAAGTTCCAGAATATCTTACGTGGCCTTTGAGGGATTACCTGAAGGAACGAAACCTACTTTATGATACGATGCAGATCCGACGAAGGATTAAGTTTCATCGGGTGTTGCTCAAGGATCTATCCTTGGGTTCAGACTTGTGGAACATATCGTACAATGAGCCACTAAGGCTCCAGTTGTCGGATGAGTCGCGCGCATGATCGGCTATGCGGATGATGTTCCGGTACTAGTTGCTAGACGCACGGTCGAAAACGCGCAACTAAGACTAGGTATGCTAATACGCCGGTTGAGAGACTGGATGACTGCTCGCGGATTCAGTTTAGCACTGAAGAAAATCGAGGTGGCCATCCTGACAAAGAGAGTTCCCCGAGTAAGAGCGATCAGTATTGGGGAAGTACTAATTGAATTGAAACCATCCAAATACCTGGGATTGCTGATCGACTCGAAGATGAGTTTATCTGAGCAAATCGAAGTCAACCCATTAAGATAGTGACTTTTGATGACGTCTGTAGAGTCGGTGCTACTGTTCGGAGCAGAAATATGGGGTGACATCCTCAGAAAGGAGCTGTACCGAAAATGCTTGGCACAAGTACAGAGAAGAGGAGCACTGAGGATTCCATCTTCATATCCGAGATCCTGATTCGGCGGTGCTAGTCATCGCAGGCTGGATACCTATCACCCTCCTTGCTAGAGAGCGCCGTACTATTTGCCTGCGTTTAAACGAAGACCCAAGAGAGGCAGTTGCCCACGAGGAGACAACGCTCACTCAATGATTAGCAGCATTCCTGTGTGAACAGAACGAAGGGAAAAAGGACTGCACGCCTATCATTCATGTGAGACCGTGGCTCAAACGAACGTACGGTGGGACTGATTTCTACCTGACCCAGCTGTTGAGCGGACATGGGTGTCTTCAGTATTATTTGCACAAGATAGCCCCTGAATGTAGGTTTTGTGCAGCAGAGGAAGACGATGCCTACCACCCTTTTTACATGCAAAAGATGGGACAGGCTGCGCCGGGAGCTCTACAAAGAAACCGGAGAGCTTTCCCCGGATAGTCTAATCGGCGAGATGCTTGGATCGGTTGAAAAATGGAATCAAGTTGCACACTACGTTCGGGCAAGATAAAAATGGCTCACAGCAGCCGGAGACGTCGATGTTGGGAAATTACTTTCTTTGCAATCCCTCTTCCCTTCCGCTATTAGGGAAAGGATCCACACAATTTGAAGATGCCGTAGCAAAATGAGGATCAGCCCGAAGTAAAGTGTCAAACCGGTTCCAGGCCAGATTCACAGGTTAACAGGGGAAGTATTAGGTGGGTAATCCAGACGTCTTGCGGGTCCAAGAGCTCCACGCCGAGGGCATAAATAGCCTTTACCCCCCAACCCCCAAGAAACCGCCTTACATTTAAATAATAAAAATTAATCAATAAGTTTAAGCGTACCCAAGCGATTTGAACTAGATCCGTAAAACAACTAAAAAAAACAACTAAATTAAAAAAAAAAAAAACCAATAAATTTGATTAGTGCATTATTTTATTTTGTTAAAAAATTGGACGAATGTCAGCATCCCGCCACAAAAACAAAGTATGGACAAACAAAAAAATTGCATTTTATAGGTTCAACTTTCGAGGAAAAATGTTTGTTATATGTAAATTTTGCATAATTTTTCGACTGAAATGGCCAATTCTACTACATCTTACTATAGGAAAGATACCAATATTCAGAAAGTTATATTTTGAAGTTTTTGTTAATGTTGAAATAAGCTTAATGTAAAACCTTTGAAATATTACGAAAACAGCGCGAAAAACGTGTTTGTGATTTTTTGCACTAATAATATAGATTCTACCATATATCGCTATTGGAAAGAGATGCACACATGCAAAAAGTCACTTAATATCAACATTTTTTCCTGAAAATTTATTAAAAATTTTTCTTAGAAGTGACTTTTTGCACGTCTGTTACGTTTTCCTAGAGCGAGATGTGGTAGAATTGGTAATTTTAGTAAAAATACCAATGGCAATGGTGCAATTCTAGAAAATTTTACAATATGGAAAAATTATTTTGAGCTGTTTTCCTTGAAAGTTGATGCTTGTCCACATCGTTTCTTATCGCGAGAGATGTGACGAATATATAGTCGACGCCCGGCGGTACGCGTTCATTTTTGGCTGCCGAATATATTCGACGGTCGTACCGAAGTCAAATTAAAATAAAATTCACGATTTCAAATTGTATCATATCGTTAACACCACAAATCAATATTGAAATTAAACTGAACAATTTTCGCCGTACCAATAACGGTACGGTATATTCGAAAACCAGAGCGTTCGAAAATCGGAGTAGACTATTTCTAATATTCGTATATTCGAAAATCGGAGCAGACTTTTAATGGAGCAAAAGCTCATCCGTCCCTGTTTCTACAGCATATGTAGAGCATGATCATTGATCACTTCTCCTTCCCAACGAAGGTCTGTTTATTAATGTCACCAGTGTAGCGGAATCTCCAACTATATCTCGTCTGTTTATCAGTGGAAGACATCTTCCTTACCCTTTCTCCATATCTGGTAAGTAGCCACGCCGTGAATTGTAGCGGTCAATTCTGAGATAAGCATTGCATTGACTGGTACGATTTAAGTGCTGTTAAATGATGAGCAACTTCTGTTTTTCAGTTGAGCAAAAGGCATTCATTCAGATTCCCACCGAGATTACCTGAGATATCTAGCCGAGGGAATTTCACCTGGAGACTCGAAAAAAGATCAAGATAAGGGCTTGACAACAGCAAGGAATCCTCGCAACCTTTGAAACGAGGAGTATGGGCGAAATCTAAACCACTGCCATCTGATTCGATGAAAGGGCCAGGAGCATACAGACATCCACTCGTACTGACCGAGCGAGGAAACAAGGTGGAAACCCAATTACTCCTTATGGAGGAGTTAAGACCTCGGAATATAGGGAGAGGACAATTCTGATCGGACTGTCTGATAAGCCAAATTAAGGGAAGTCAAATCAGGCCACTGTTTGAGAAGTTATACTTGGAGCCGGCAAATTGGGCCATGCCTTCTGAGGAACCGGTACAGGACGAATCCAGAAACACTGCCTTTGAAGCTGAATCCGAAAAAAACAGATAAATTGGCCGGTAGAGCTCAATCCCTCTGTTCTTGAGATCAACTACGACATTGAGAAGCACAGTGGTTCAAGTGAAGTGGCGACAGAAGTACCGGGCTGGAAACCGAGCACTTAAATTTCCACCAATAAGCGGGAAAACCAGAGCCACCTCCGCGGTTCCTGCGGTTCACAATTAAGGCAGCACTGATCCAAGAACCCCGGACCCAGAAAAGTTAAATCCGAGGTTGGAACACTCGGGAAACCAAACTGATTGCAAGTACGGTACAGGGCCCATCCAAGGCGGAAATAAATATCAGAAAAAAGACAAGCTTTGTCTTTCAGAATTAATGACTTAAGGTTTGGTTCCCATTAGAACTTATATTTCGATAGTGGGTAAAACCCGCGACATAGCTATTGCTTCGGCATTTCCTGGAGACATAGACCATACTCCAGGGCCAAAAGCTGGTGAAGCATTGCAAGAGGAAACATCGGCATTTCTAGTTGGACGTGATGCCAATGCACACAATTATGAGGCGGCACATATACCAAGTAAGGTAAGGAATTTATTCAAATTCATATTGAAGCATTTTGAACTGTTTTCCTTGAAAGCAGCTCTACAAAGCGAAGGCCAGCATAATTTGTTAGTGGGAAAAAGGCCGGTGTCCTGATCGAGATCAGTGCCCTCTTGAAGCCCCTAGAACTTGCATTATCTAAGTTGAAAATTTTATTTATTGGGAAGACTGATTCGAGATGCACCCATATTCTCTTTAGATAGCAACACATGGGTATGCATCGGCTGATACCCGACCAGCCAACATAGGAGAATGCGTTTTCAATTTTCATTTCATGCAAACTCAAATAGTTTTTGTATCCACGAATTATATTTCACTCATTTTTGTCCACTATCGGAGTTGATCCGAAACAGATCAAACCTTCCTGCGTAGTTCAACCGATGGACAAGTTCGCAGACTCGACATACAATGGAATAGATTGTATACAACTAGGAAAAAGCTTATCACCATAAAAACGTTCATTCAATGAGCTTGTATGTGGATGACTCATTGAGTTCACAGAAAATAATAATGTTATCATTAGCATGTTCAAAACACATTGCAAATCTAATTATATAATGGTTTTAGCAAATTTCTTGAATTTTCTAAAAACACCGACGATCAACCGGTTAAAAATCTTCATCTTATGGATTTCACCGACGAAAAGACAATCAATCCACAATTAACCGTTCTTTGGTAAATAAAATTAATTTCCCAACCCTAATATGGACCCATGGAGACCAAATTGCACAAATAAGAGACTGCCAACATCCATATGGAAAAGCGTATACGAAAGTCATTAAATTCTATTGAAAACTACTGAAAATCCAGTCCACTGAAAAAGGACAGAATCTACTCGTATCCTGATACGGATATACAAGAGTAGTAAAGCTTTGGAAAGAACTCTAAAGCCGTGTAGAAAGGCGAAAATTATCAAAAGTGAAGTAGGAATGACACTACCAGCGTAATGGCATGCAGAGAAATCAGCGTAACATCATTTATATTTAAAACGATGGGAATTTAGTTGACATAGAAGAACAAAGACACTTACGAATTATACGCTACAACCCAGTCAACATGCACAGAACGGAAAAAATCTACGCGACCGCACTCCATGCACTAACTTGGAAGAGCAAAGAATCCTTCCGGCACAGGGAAATCGCACTAGGAGCGTTCCTTGACATTGAGGGGCATTCGACACTGCAAGCTAGTGTTCGTGAGGAGTGCTCTAGTCAGTAGACAGTTAAACCCTACCCTAATCCACTGGCTGTCACACTCTCTCGCCAGGAACTGTCGCATATAAAGTGGGAACCAGAACCACACAGCTTGACAAAATAATAGGTGTGAGCCCCCAAAACTTGTAAAATGTAGAGAAAAAATTAGAGAATATGTTCTGGGATCAAAAAACCAATTCGGCAAGTTAATAGCACCCCTTTTCGAATGAAATGGGGAGAGTCCCCACAGTAAAATTACTTGTTGGCAAATATTGCGGCTTGTTTCCTTGTTCAGTCTTTAAGATTGAGGAGGACAATATAATAGGTGTGCGCCGAAAAAAATTAAAGCGAACCAATTTACACAATTATTTAGTTGCAGAAGGTAAGGATTTGAGCAAACTAAACTAATTGAAGGTATAATTATAACATTGTAATAAAATTAAATGAGCGGTGGACCTTACTGTTGTGCACAGCAGTGAAGACTTGTCCGTCAGTTCCGAGATGAGAGGAAAACCTAAAAGTTCATTACCACATCAATTAGATGGCTGAAAATGTTGTTACGAATGCTCTCATACTGGACGCATGGAGTACCTAAAAAAGCCATCAGCGACCGACAACTGTATCGTTACATTAGCTAAACGCGACCCGATCATATCATCCAGGACAGTTGCAAGCGAACCGTTTATCAGTGATTAGTAAGCGCAAAACTATTCGGTAGGATTGCCCGAAAAGATCCTCTCCTTAAAACTGCAAATTTGAAAAATACCGCAATATCCTCTGGAGCGATGAAACAAAGCTGTTTGTTTAGTAATGATGCGGAAAGAAACGTGCGTCGACCGGAAGGCAAACTATTTCAGCTAGGGTTACAAAAAAAAGCACGGAGGTGGCAGCGTGATGGTATGGGGCTGTTTTTCATAGCAAGGTGTACGTCCGATACATCTAAATGATGGCATGGATAGATTCGTGTACAAAAATTTTTTGGAGATTATAATGCTATGCTACCATATGCCGTTCTTGTGGAACATTTCAGCAGGACAATGATCCAAAACACATCTCGATCGGTCAAAGCATGGTTCCAAGAAAATAATGTGGGCATCCTTAAGGGGCCCCAAGTCAATCCCCAGATCTCAATTCTATTGGGAATCTCTAGGGTGAACTTAAACAAGAAGTTGCAAAGATGGTTTTGTCAAAAAACCTAATTATGGGAGAATATTCAAAAAGTTTGGTGCAATATTTCTGTGGAAACTTGGAAGTTGATATCGTCTTCACCCGAAAGAATCGAAAAAGTCGTTTGAATAATGGCGGGTACTCGAAGTATTAAATACCTTAACTAATTCTGTATAAAAAGGGACCATAACTTTCGAAATTTCTACGTTAATTACGATGTTTGTTTGGTACACCTATTATTCTGGCCATTTGAAAATTGGCACATTTTATGAATTAACTAAATATTGTTTTATTTTTAAGAATGTGAAGTTTTAGAAAAAAAAAACTGCTTACACCTATTATTTTCTCCAACTTGTTTATATGTATTTTACTATATAACATATGAGTACGACACGAGGCTGCCCGCAAGAAGTTTTTTCCGCCTTTATTGTGGTCACTTGTGGCCGACGATTTTCAGAAAAGATTAACTGAAAGTGGCACAATAGGTCCCGCATACGTGGACGATATCACTACGTAGTCCTAGGAAAACGCCAAGGAAAACTGCGAAACCACGCAGGGAGCACTTCTTAGTGTCAGTAACTTGAGCCGACAAATTGGTTTGCACCTTTACCTTGGCAAAATAACGCCGATCCTATTTAAAAGGAAGCGGAAACGAGTCACCCCGCACCATAAACTTAAATCGAGTAGAAATAGAAGTAACCTGGAATAAACTCACGTGGAACTGACATATTGAAATGGTAACAAAGGCCACAAGAGCCCAGATGGTGTGCAGAAACACTGCAGGCAAATGCGTTGAATGTTTACCATGATGGTGGCTACGTGGCTATTGTCTACACGGACAAGTTTCAGGAGTGTAGGAGGGAAGCACTCAATCTGGTGCAACATTCTGGCATAGATCTGATCACGGAGGCAATGAGATCATTTCTAATGATGCAACGTTGTACCGGCTAACAGATAATGGCGACGCCAGAAATATCTATATCGAAAAATAACGATAAGATAACAATATTGAAATAAAATATATACTCCGAAAGATGAATTTGAGAAATATTACAAGTACATAGCACGTACAAAAATAAAAACAAGTCGAGTAGGCAGTAGAGTGCTCCAATCAAAAGGGCTTTCTAACATCCTAGGATTCGAAGCAAATTTTCTGAAGGCCTGAATCGATGAATTATTTATTTATCCAATAATTAGATAAGAAATCCTTCAAATCTATCCAAAAGATCCGCATTTCCTTTCATAAGCACATAACAGCCGCCATTTAATTCCACCTTAAAGACACATTCTCTATGCTTGGCCAATGGAACATATTCAAATTGAATACTATTCCTTAAATTTTCATAAAAATCCAAAGAAAAGTGCGTAGGTCGATTTGAAATCTGTAAAAACCATCAACACGTGTTATTCCTTCAATTGACATGGCTACAACTCACTTGATTATGGTCTAATTTTGTGAGCATAAGGACCTATTAATCTACATATTGTATGAATATTTTTAAAAGTTCTTTAATTTGTCATGCCAATAGATTCAATCGTGAAAAAAAGCAATATTATGCCAATTGTGTAAGGTAGTAGAATAGCGCTGGAACTGGTAGGCCATGTTTACGAAAATTTGATAGGCGACAAACAAAAACCTTATCGTCGGAAATAGTGCAAAACTGCGTATCCAGCATGTAGAAATGCGCGAAAATTATCGAGTATAAAACGCTAAACTTTTAATTTTGATGGCAAATAGTCTTTTTAATACACGGGCAATAATGTTCTGTAATCAGAAAGTTAGTTATACTAGATAATATATGCTAAATGCGCGGTTTCACGTTATCCCGACGATATGCTTCCTTTGGATAACACGGGCGTTTGAGAGAACTGAAAATATTCAGTTGCATTGGAAATCAAATGCTAAAACAAAATTTAATCAAAACAGAGATTACTAAATAGCCAAGTTAAAATTCAAGTTTACCGAATGTGGAACTAATTTCTTGAATATTTCACGCATATACCAAAAATACATTTTGGCGCTATTATCTACTTTCTTCAACTTCCCCGCCATGAAAAATAAGCCGGGCGGCAAAAATTATCACCCAATGCATCCACACTCCATCATCAACTACTCCAAGGCGAACGACCTTTCCCATGACGCGAATAATTCCTATTAATACTAGAATTTTTAGATCGGCCGTATGTGGCCCCCACCGAATACTTGTTTTCCGGCTGCATTAATTTTTGCCATTATCGATTTATTTTTCCATGTATTCTGCGCGGTAAAAGTACAAATCCTATAAAACAAACGAATGCTTCGCGAGACGGAAAAAGAAATGATATCACTGACGCACGAGCGGGTAAAATACACTAATCATCGTAAGCCTTCGGTTTACCGAGGTGAAAATTTCCCGGCCGCCATTTTGAACGCTTTAAACAAAATCTTTTCCGACAGCCATTACTAGCTCCACCCGTAGAGCAATCGATTGCACGTCTTTTGTTATCGATTTGCCATTTAGGCGATTAATTTACTGCAAAACTGAAAGAACTTTCAATTGGTACGAAAAATGAAGAGAACACTTTTTCAGTCACAATTTCTTAAAAATCGACCGTGCGGCTGATGCAAGCGGATTTTGTTGCCGCTTATTTGCGACACTGAGAACTTGCTCATGCCTCCACATCATTTAGAATCTAGAATCGTAGACCCTACCTCGAAGAGAAAGCGAAATTCCTCAAGAGAAAACTAGCCCGAAACAACAATTTACTACATACACATCAAAATTAACATTGGCCTAAAAAACCGATTTTCTCTGTTAAAATGAAATTATATAGAATATATACTGAAATTTCCAAAAAAGCAAGACTTCCAAACACTTACCGGTCATCATCCCGTCCACCAGAGCCGCCATCGTTTCCATTTCTACCGTCTCCCGCAGCCCCATTTTCGGCGCCGCCATTCATTTGCGACTCATCACCAGCGTTAACGTCTTTAGAAAAGTCTTCACCGTTCATTTCGTGGTCATTCTGTTGCTCTGCCATTGTAATGTGCGTTCTTTTATATTCTTTGCAACTTAACGTATATCTTAATAGTTATTTAAAAACAAGAAAACTTCCGCAACGACCCGGTTTCACTAAAACACTATAGTCACGAAAAAACTATGAACTGAAATGGCCGGAAGAGACGCTCAGAAAGAATTTTTGCAAATGGACGACAGCAGACCGATTGGTCGAGATCAAAACTGGTCGAGATCCATGAGCGCGAGCAGCGATGAATGGTCGAAAATATTTGACTGCGCTCGGTTGTTATGAAAATCTTTATGGCAACATTTAAATTATTTTCGCAATGCGGTTAGACTTTATGATTTTAACCGTCATGATAAATTATTATGTCCCCAAATGAACTTTAAGCGCGAATACAATATTGTTCTAATAATTTTTGATCCTTCGATCCTCCAAGCAGTAAATTTGTTGCTCATAACCACAAAATGCGAATCAAAAACAAATATTTTTTTTGAGTAATGAATAGTAACAATCACTTTACACATTAATTTAAGCTATTATAACTGACCCCAAAAACTTTCAATTTCAGTGGATGCCGTGAGTGATAAATGTTTATCTTATTTGATTAATCAATAAGAAATCAAATGAATTTAGTCGTATTTAATAAATTGTTTGATATTTAACATGAGTGATTCTCTATTATTTATCGCTATCATACAGATAAATATTCAACTGCATGATAATTACAAAAAATTACTTCACTCGGATTTTATACATTTGCAAACAATAATTTTGAACTGTCAAAAAGATGATCGAACCGACTTTGAATTCACCAAATATACATATCTACAAACCGGCAGAAACTCGGTGTACCCAGAAGGTATGGTTCGTGTTGCATTCAAATCAATTGCGAGGCTTAAGGTACTAAAAATTCATTTAATTTAGTGGTTTAGATATCGTTGAAAACAAGTGTTTAAATGGGACCACGAAATCTCAACGATTTCAAGGTCTCTCAACGATTTGCGTAGATTTATTCAAAGCATCCCTTCTATTTATATTTATTCTATAATTGGTGTTGCCAGGAATAGTGTCACAATCAATCCATATAATGCAAATCACTTTTTAATACCTATTACCAGATCGGATCGTCTAAAGAACGATGCCACAAATGATCCTCTGTGTATATATAATAATCTTCCAGAAATGGTGAAGGAATCAAACTCACTTTTGGTATTTCAGAAGTGACTTAGGGATCATTTAATGAACACTGATTGAAGCAAATTTTTGTGACGTGGCAACGGAACACATTCGCCAGATATCAAAGGCCGATGTAACCGACCCAAGGACATTACAATAAAGACATGCGACGATTTTTCCAAATTACCCGCGCGTGAGCTTTGACATGAACCCGTGGTCGACACGGATATTCACAGCCCACAAAAAGAGTGGGACACTCGGGTGGTAGTGATGCCTCCTCGCACTCTTCCCAATCGGATCAAAGATCGGAACGATGTGTAGTAATCGAGCAGTCGCCTAGGCAAACTAATCGAAAACCATCACAATGCTGTTCCAATTTTAATTTTAAAATAAAAAAAAAATAATTATTTAAATTTACATTTAAAATTTGGACAGGGCAACCCCTTTGTAATGCAACTTCCCCACAAATTGCATTGTCCCGCAATGTAAATGACAATTGACGGATGGTGGGGGTCGTGGTGATTATGGAATTGTCGAAAAATTCGCCAACAATAAAGAAAAAAGGGAGGAATCACATTTGAATGTTCTCAATAATTAACTGTAAATACTTCGCGTAATCCTCAATGGCAAGCGAAAAATCTCAAGTGGAATCACAAGTCACTGTTGAAAGGTAACAAAGAAGTACACGCTAATGGGTGTACTTTCTACATTGAATCGTGTGGAAAAAGGCATATCTGGACGTTGGAAAGCTAGACATCGTGCTGAAGAAACGCGGCATTGTGGCTGTGGTAGCAAGTCATTGGTAAAACGGGAGCCTCAATCGGATTTGGTAGTGGATAAGCCAGAAATTGAGGAGTATCGAGCTGAAATTGCAAAGAATTGCATTGTCAAGACCTGCAGCATAAAGATCCCATTGACTTGCGCCGAGGACGAGCTCCGCGAAGCGTCTTGTCTGGACTATAAATCAGAGTAAGTTTTTCAGTTTGCCATTTGAGCTGCGTGTTTCAACATTTGAGCGGTTTTCGATAATCGTCCGAAGCCGCTGGAATGAGCGAAAACGATTCAAGGACGAGGACATGAGCGCTGCACAAAAACATATCATCGTGCTACGAATCGCGGCACAGATAGTAGTCGGTCATCTTGTTTGCTATCTCTGTCGCAGTTGGATTAGCCATCAACAAGAAATTGGTACCACGAAATTGTATCGCCGCCTGTTCAGATGCAGTGATTATCGTCACAGACAAGATGTGTGAAGTGAATCCACTTTTACCTCATACAGGCATAATATCATGTCCGAAGTGAGCGTTTTGCCAAGTGACGTGTGGCATGATTCGCAATAAATTGATTTTGGAAAGACCAAAAAGCGTGCAGATTTTGGCCCCCAAAAGCCATTTATTGCAAGGAGCAGTTCTTTTGCACAGAAAATTGCCTGAACCCGTAGTATTCCGGGAAAATAATTGTCTTGGAGCCGTTTTTACATGAGGAAAAGGTACTTCGAGAAGTGAGTGCGTAACGAACGTTCGTTGGTCTCTTCCTAGTATGTGCTTATTTGCTCGTTCCTTAGTTTTTAATAGCCTGCTTCTGATCAGCTCATTTGCATTTTGACAATACGTGTGCTTTATTTGAGATGCCGCCATCATTCAAGTTGTGACTTTTCTTCAGAAATTTGCTAACGATATCCAATTTTATTCCAACGAGGCTACTCGGACGGACTGAGTGATTGCATTCGGATAGGCTAAAGGCTTAGACTTTGAATTGAAATGATTACTTGTTAGGTGGAAAAGAGATAGAAGAGCAGAAGGAGTCTAGTTTGTTACGATTTATTAGGTTTGGTAAAGAGATAAGTGTAGTATAGGTTAAAAGAGTGAAATGATGTACGTGTATGCTTCTGTCCGTGTCACTTTGTGCATATGAGATAGCACAACTTCCCGCCAAAAGTTCACAGAGAACTCAATTAACTTGAATTGTAGCCTCCAATTCCTTCATATTCGAATTTTGCTCAGTAATAAGCTTTCAAATGAACAAAAAGTCCATTGGGCGATATGAAAAAATATTTGTAGATATACCAGCTGAGAATGAAGATAGCAGACTAAAAGATGGTAAAAAATCAATTTTAGGACAAGACAAACCGCAAAAATCTGAACAGTCTTTCGCTACAATTTGATATTCTGATTGAGTGCTAATTGTGTACTACGTTGTTGCATTTTAATTTATTACTGGTGTCAACCCTCAGGTTTCAAACGTTCTTAGAAGTAAACTGTTCAAATATTATGCTTACAGGTTTTTTCCCTTTCGTTGCTGGGACATTTGTCTTCAAAATCCGTACCGGCTTTGTTAAAATTAGTAAGTAGCACCACGCAAGTGGATGGACACGTTTATTCTTCAATTGTTTCACATCGCAACAAGCTTAATTAAAGTGCGAGCTACAATTATTCTGTTAGCGAATTTCATAAAATTTCTGTAGTGGATTACATCCTTGCTTGCATGGTTATTGCCCCGATTGGAGTTACTTAAAGTGATATCACGATTCGATATAATTAGTTTACTGGTATTATTGACAGCTACAATAATTGATCTCTAACGTGTGTCTTTATCTTATGTCTCCTTGAATAGGCGTCATCGGTCAAAACAAATAAAAAAAATAATTTCGCTCATTAGCTGTGCTATAACGTTTAAAATCACAATTTAAATTTTGTTTTAAAAAAATAAGCAAGTGAGATAATATTAACCCCTGAGAGATAATATTACCTCCTGCTGAAATTAAAAATTCATGTACAAAACAAGAGTGCTAAAAAACAATCAAACGATAATTATAAAAAAATCAAAACTAACGACAAAAATAACGCTAATAAACTTAACATATGGCATAGATTTACGTAAGGCAGTTCTCATTCTTCTAATTTGGATTCTAACAACAGGCCTACCCACGCCATCTACAAGTACTTGTTGAGGAGGATGGGTAAATACCCTTTTTATTTGTCTATTAATTATATGTTTTAATTATAAAAAATTTGTACATATACTCTAATATTTTTAATCTTAAAACTTTTATTTATACAAAAATTATATATATATATATATATATATATATATATATATATATATATATATATATATATATATATATATATATATCTATATATTGAAACGGTTTTGAAAAGAAAAATTTAAAACAAAAGAAGAAATGATCTATACAACTGAACATTAAGATCATCTCATCCTTATACTAATTTTGCATCATTTGAAATTTATTGAATTGCATCATTTTTGATGAATTCTATTTCTTTTATTAAATTTACATTTTAGATATTTTTATGTATGACCCGAATTTTAACTCATTTTTGTCATGACTGTTAAACACATTTAGTCTTTGGAAATAATAAACGGAACTGATTTAACAATTCGTTAAAGTAGTCGAAAAAACATTGGGAACGATTTTTTTGCAAAGTATTTGCTTTTTATGTAGTTTTCGTATAATTTATCGAGTCACCGCTGAAAATTAAATTATTGAATGTCATTTATTAAAAAACTTGGTCTACTACCTTAGTGTCACCGCCAAAATAATGCACAAATATTTATACGCATCGTTCAAGACGAACAACGAGCTCTGGATGGAAGTGAAAGCGGCTATCAGAACCATGGCAGAACAGACGATCGGACGTCAAGCCCGGCGCAAGAGGAATGATTGGTTCGATGATGAGTGCCAGAATGCGTTGGATAAAAAGAATCAGGCGTACAAAGAATACGTAGGTAGGAAATCCAGGATGAAGAGAGAACGCTATGAAAATCTCAGAAGAGTAGCGAATAAGATAATTAGGATTAGAAAAAGAAAATACTATGACAACCAATTGAGAAGTATAGATGTAAGTTTAGCGAACAATAACACAAGACAAGCATACAAAGTAGTGAAAATCCTGAAACATGGTTATCAGCCCAAAACCACGCTCTGTCGTGATGACAGCGGCAATATAATCGCTGATGAAATCAAGATTAAGGAAAGATGGGCATCACATTTCAAGCACCTCCTTAATCCCCCGCACAGCTTCAGAACATCGGATAGATGTCTGCGGAGAGCTTCCATTGGCCTCACCAACCCTGGATGAAGTTTGTTCCATCATCAAAGCCCAAAAGAATAATAAAGCGCCGGGCATTGATAAGATTCCAGTGGAGCTCATCAAATATGGTGGCAGTAGTGTTCATCAAGCTATTCACAAAGCCATCCAGTACATTTGGCAACAAGAACATATGCCGAAAGAGTGGAACCAATCAATTATATTCCCTATCCACAAAAAGGTGACAAGCTACAGTGCGAAAATTATAGAGGCATATCACTACTTTGTACGGCGTACAAAATATTTTCTAAAATATAAGAAAATAAAATCAGATCATACGCCAACAGTATTATTGGGGAGTGTCAAGGTGGTTTTAGAGTAGGTAGATCAACAACAGACCAATTGTTCACAGTCAAGCAGGTACTTGAAAAATGCTGGGAGTTCAACAGTATTGATCGTAACGCACTGTACCAAATAATGCTTGGTTTTGGCATCCCAGCCAAATTAGTCCGTCTTACCAAAATGACAATGATGTCGCTGACCTCCCAAGTCCACATCAATAACCAACTCACCGATGCCTTTGACACAAATATCGGACTAAAGCAGGGAGATGGGCTGGCCCCATTGCTATTCAATTTGGCTCTAGAGTACGTCATACAGACGCTACCTGTCGATACGTGAGGTACATTACTATACAAGTCGAGCCAGGTAGTGGCCCATGCGGACGACATCAACATTCTGTCACGGTGATTAACAACTGCCAAAGAACTGTTCCTGAAACTCGACAGCGAAGCAAAACTAGTGGGGCTACAAATCAACGAAAATAAAACAAATCTCATGACGCAGTCGAGGAAAAATACCCCAAATACACAAAATATCACACTTGGCGAATACAGTATCGAAAATGTGAGCAAATTTGTGTATTTAGGCGCCAAAATAACGAAAACGGGCAATGAAAGAGACGAAACACGCCGAAGAATACAGCTTGCAAATAAAATATTTTATTCAGTATTGACGATCTTGAAGACCAGCTGCATACACAGAAAAACAAAGCTCCAAGTATACAAATCTGTGATAAGACCTGTGTTATGCTATGGGTGTGAAACTAGGACCCTAAATCAAGCATCCGCAAATATATTGAACGCCTTTGAGCGACGGGTCCTGAGGCGAATAATCGGAGCGAAGCTAGACGGGGACCAATGGTGAATTCGATACAACCATGAGCTGTATGAAATTTTTGGCGAACCAGAGGTCTCAAGGATTGTAAGACTGTGGAAGCTGCAATGGGCTGGACACATGAATCGTATGGACGAACAACGGATACCCAAGAAGGTACTCGTTGGGAGAACTGAAGGCCGGCGGCCAGTGGGGAAACCGAGAAAACGCTGGTCTGACTAGGTTGACGAAGACAGCTCATCGCTGCTCGGGTTTCGGAATTGGATGACGCGGTCAACGGACCGAGAGAGTTGGAGGCGCTGTTTGCAGGAAGCGAAGGCCCGAAAGGGGCTGTAGTGCTAAGAAGAAAAAGAAGATTTATACAAGCGGATATTATAGTGTTAGTTTGTGAAAGAACTATTTATATAGCATAGGTTTACGTGAGGCTTGTTAAAATGTAAAACTGTAACAAATAAAAACATGAATGGATGAAAGAAA
Organism: Odontomyia ornata; assembly: GCA_963969285.1. Lineage (NCBI taxonomy): Eukaryota > Metazoa > Arthropoda > Insecta > Diptera > Stratiomyidae > Odontomyia > Odontomyia ornata. The sequence goes on from OZ017739.1 coordinate 326,802,212, forward strand.
TGAAAAACTTGGTCTTTCCATTTCGTTATGAGACCTGACCGGGTATGGTACCCGCCACGTTAGCTGGCCTCTCCACTCATGAGCTACCCGTGCTCACCCCTTATTTTGATGTTACAAGTGCTCTTGCAGGATGGAGTAGCCTTCCACTCGCGTGCTCATTTATGGTATAGCATTATGTGATTCCATCATATAAGACTATAACATAAATTTGCAACGATGTTGGTTTCCATTTGAGGGAAAAGTTCATACGAACTATGTTTGCATGAGTTTTTCTTTCAAATAAAAAACATCTGGCCATGTCCACGATGGATCTTGATCCGGATGGGGGTGCAAAAGGGCACCGCTTCCACCTGGATTCCCCACTCTTATTTGGGGGCTAAAAGTATTGCCGGTTTTCGTCAGGCCCGGTTAGTTGTTATCTTTGGCAATTTCCACCCTTAGTAGATTACCTCAGCCTCGACACCTATCGAGCCGCCTTTTATCTGTTAATTCATGAATGCGAAATTTTTTTTGTAGTGGGCCCTTGTGCTGGGGAAAAGAACCCGCTCCATGATACCGCAATGATAGTCTGCCAACGCATCCACGCGTCCCCAGACAAGGCCAATTTCGGCGAACATCACCATCCTCTCTCCCCGAGGCAGCAGACTATCACTGCAGTCCTACACGGACATTTTTTATCTACTCCTTTTCACTACAGATGACTTCGCCATGTGAAGAGTGGAAGGCCAATCATTACAGGCGAGAGCCCCTGAAACAACAAAAAGAGAGGAAACTTCGCCCAATGGCTAGCTCATTGTTATGGAAAAGCCCACCAACGGTTGCGGTTAGAAGGAAAAGGAGAGACTGGTATTTTCCTATCAAGCAATTTATTATTTATATCAATTGATAAATTAGACTTGAAGAAATAATTTTAAGTTTAAACATTAAGACAAAAATTAACATGACACCTGATTCATATTATAATTATTATGCATTCATTAATCTTATATAACTCTAAATACTTTTTTCATGATTACGAGTTGAGTGCTTATTGTTGTTGAAAAGTTCGTATTCAAAAATTTTACAATTATTTTTTTTATTTTATTTTTTCTTAATATGAATCGACAAAAAACTATATGGCTTCAATCTTATTCGAGCAAACATCTACTGCAAACCTGAATCAGTATCAACAATTTTTGAAAATTGGCTAGCTTTTAAATTAAATGCTACTTCTTCGTACAGTTTTTGCATTTACCCTCTTCCGAAAATTCCTAAGTTAACCCTCAAAACCAACAAAAAGAATTTATAGTCAATTATTTTGTTTATTTGCTATCTCTTTTTTCTTGAAAAGCCATTGGGCCTTCCTTTGTTGTATGAGCAGACGCGTTTCGACACTAAAAATGACTCAAAGGAGTCGAAACACATCTGCTCATACAACAAAGCAAGGCTCGACGGCTTTTCAAGAAAAACAAGTTGGGTAAACAGACCTACACTCATATCAGAAGGGTTTTGTATTCAATTTACAAAATGCAGTCACCAGATCGAATAAAATCAAGAAACATGTCAAAGACGATTTCATTGGAGAAAATATGAAATTCGAAGATCATACTATTATTGACGAAGTTGAACGAATTTCGACTTATGAGGTTTTTGTTATTGTTATACTCATAAATATCTCCCTTGATAATAATTTCAGATATCCATTCGCGAGGGAGGAAACACATTTTTCATGTATTTGCCCCCACTGAAGCAAAAACTGACAGTTTAAGAACTGTTTTGAAAAGCTCCCTTGTAAACTTTCATACTCATATCGGCTACGTTTGATGAATTTTTATTTTCAGGGGCCACTCTTCTGTACTGTTATCATCGATTAATGGCCAATTTTTTCGAATCCTAGAATGGTTACAAAGCCCTTTTGCTAGGAGCTCTCTCCCGCCTCCTTGCCTTGTTTCGCTTATGAGTATTAATTGTAGGTACTCATCTTCAGTCATTCATTAAATTGAATCAAGCGTTCAAAGCATTCACCTTAAACGTTGAAGTTGGGAAAAAATAACTCAAAATTATTCAATCTTCGCATTTAAAACAGCCACTATTTTGTTTTACGATTACTGATACCACTAGCTGAACCGATTCTCAAAGATATTCATGACACCTATCATTCCTGAAATTTTCATGCAAATCCTAGCAAAACTGTAGTGTCTGAGTCGGTAAAAAGCGCATGTTGTTCCATAGCCATATGTTGCCATAGTAATAAATGCAGCGCATATTGTTCCATAGTAATACAGGAAAATTCAAACCGCTGTAACTTCGCTAAATAATAATCTTATTAATAGCCATCTGTGTACTGAATTTCATTGAATTTAAGGGCACCGTTAAGATTTTATTCAAGAAAACATAAAATCGATAAATCATACTATTACTAACAAAGTTGAGTGAATTGCGACTTCTAACGTATTTGTTGTTATTGTACTCATCAAGAGCTACATTTTTGATTTTCTTCAGATTTTTCGGATCACAGGTGTCCAATCGCGAGGGGGGGGGGGACACAAATTTTTCGTGTATTTCCCCTCCCTGTGCACCCCTCGAAGCAAACTTTGCCAAACAAAAACCTGTTTTGAAAAGTTCTCATCAAGACCTTTCATTTGATACCCATATCGGCCACCTTCAATGAAATTTTTTTTTCGGGGGGTCACTCCCCTATATGGGGAGCCCCCCTTAAATACCTTATAAAATTTTTTTTTATATTTGAATTTTGAAGAGAACACCACTTTACACCTACATACAAAATTTTATGTTTCTAGCTTAAGTAGTTTCCGAGAAAAACTGCTGTGACACACGGACGGACGGACAGACAGGACGCGATTTTAGAAGGGTTTTGTAAAATTATTTTACAAAACCCTAAAAAGGATTTACCCTCATAGTTATTAGGAAATCAAAATATGGGAAAGATGAGTGGGAAATAATATAGTTACTTATGGAATTCTTTGTAGCTACATGAATGAGTTGCATATGTTTTTAATAATTTTTTCTGAAAAATTATTAGAGAAGAAAAATGTTAGAACAACGCTCCAAGTATACAAATCTGTTATAAGACCTGTGTTATGCTATGGCTGTGAAACATGGGCCCAAACACAAGCATCCGCAAATATATTGAAGCCATTTAAGCGATGGGTCCTGAGGCGAATAATCGGAGCGAAGCGGGGACCAATGGCGAATTCGATACAACCATGAGATGTATGAAATTTTTGACGAACCGGAGGTCTCAAGGATTGTAAGACTGCAGAAGCTGCAATGGGCTGGGCGCATGAATCGTATGGACGAACAACGGATACCCAAGAAGGTATTCGTAGGGAGAACTGAAGGCCGGCGGCCAGTGGGGAAACCGAAGAAACGCTGGTCTGACTAGGTCGACGAAGACAGGGATTTACCCTCATAGTTATTAGGAAATCAAAATATGGGAAAGATGAGTGGGAAATAATATAGTTACTTATGGAATTCTTTGTAGCTACATGAATGAGTTGCATATTTTTTTAATAATTTTTTCTGAAAAATTATTAGAGAAGAAAAATGTTAGAACAAAGCTCCAAGTATACAAATCTGTAATAAGACCTGTGTTATGCTATGGCTGTGAAACATGGGCCCAAACACAAGCATCCGCAAATATATTGAAGCCATTTAAGCGATGGGTCCTGAGGCGAATAATCGGAGCGAAGCGGGGACCAATGGCGAATTCGATACAACCATGAGATGTATGAAATTTTTGACGAACCGGAGGTCTCAAGGATTGTAAGACTGCAGAAGCTGCAATGGGCTGGGCGCATGAATCGTATGGACGAACAACGGATACCCAAGAAGGTATTCGTAGGGAGAACTGAAGGCCAGCGGCCAGTGGGGAAACCGAAGAAACGCTGGTCTGACTAGGTCGACGAAGACAGGGATTTACCCTCATAGTTATTAGGAAATCAAAATATGGGAAAGATGAGTGGGAAATAATATAGTTACTTATGGAATTCTTTGTAGCTACATGAATGAGTTGCATATTTTTTTAATAATTTTTTCTGAAAAATTATTAGAGAAGAAAAATGTTAGAACAACGCTCCAAGTATACAAATCTGTAATAAGACCTGTGTTATGCTATGGCTGTGAAACATGGGCCCAAACACAAGCATCCGCAAATATATTGAAGCCATTTAAGCGATGGGTCCTGAGGCGAATAATCGGAGCGAAGCGGGGACCAATGGCGAATTCGATACAACCATGAGATGTATGAAATTTTTGACGAACCGGAGGTCTCAAGGATTGTAAGACTGCGGAAGCTGCAATGGGCTGGGCGCATGAATCGTATGGACGAACAACGGATACCCAAGAAGGTATTCGTAGGGAGAACTGAAGGCCGGCGGCCAGTGGGGAAACCGAAGAAACGCTGGTCTGACTCGGTCAACGAAGACAGTTCATCGCTGCTCGGGTTTCGGAATTGGATGACGCGGTCAACGGACCGAGACAGTTTGAGGCGCTGTTTGCAGGAAGCGAAGGCCCGAAAGAGGCTATAGTGTAAAGAAGAAGAAGAAGATTTATACAAGCGGATATTATAGTTTTAGCTTTTGAAAGAACTATTTATATAGCATAAGTTTACGCGAGGCTTGTTAAAATGTAAAACTGTAACAAATAAAAACATGAATAGATGAAAGAAATGAAAAACTTGGTCTTTCCATTTCATTTTGAGACCTGACCGGGTATGTGAGCCGCCACGTTAGCTGGCCTCTCCACTCATGAGCTAGCCATCGGGGGTGCTCACTCCTTATTTTGATGTTACAAGTGCTCTTGCAGGATGGAGTGACCTTCCACTCGCCTGCTCATTTATGGTATAGTATTATGTGATTTCATCATATAAGACTTTAACATAAATTTGCAACGATGTTGGTTTCCATTTGAGGGAAAAGTTCATGCGAACTATCTTCTGTGATTGGATAATTCTTAAGATTGTTGGGTTCCATACCCACCAAGTAAGCCTACAAGTTTTCAAAATTTTCCAATGCAAGGCTCAAAATGATATTGTTGTCCCAAGGCTCGTTGAAGTCCAGCAGGATGAGTAATCTTTCCACAAATCCCGTGTCAATGATGGCTTGAGTTTTTGTTTGTTTCCGTCATCGGTTACATACAATATTGCCTAGCATGTATCACTAATATTTGTGGATCACTGCTCCTTAGCAAGTGTGCAAGCAATGGCAAGAGCGGCTGGATTTTTTTGAATTGCAGGCGATGGATTATACTAAGCTCTACTAAGCACTCGAGAAACCACACCGGGAAATGCGTTTGCACCACGTTACTGTGTAATAGGACACCTTCGTTAGTTTTAAACGCCCTCAAGCTCCACGAACTTACAGATTCACTATCAAGACGCAACATCAAATACAGATGCTGTTGATTTTCTCGCATTCATGAAGAGATTTGTGATGGTTGCTACCAATTGCAATTTCACCGGAACGAAAGGAGGTACTTGGAATATACGTGTGTGTGTTTAGTTTGCAAAAAAAGCCCGTGGAAACTTAACATTTTTCTGCTAGACTACTTCGCTTGCCCATTTCACTCTCCTGATTGTCTCTTTTGACTTGGAATCACTTCTTTGCAAAATTTATAGTGATCATTTGTCCATTTTTATGCACAAGTTATGCATGCCGTACTATATGTCGAGTCATTGCTATAAGCATGTATGACACAGTAATGGAAACTAATTGAAAATACTCATGATACTACGTTAAACACGAATTCAGTTTTACTTGAAATGAAAATTAATGTACCCATATTTTCATCATGTATCAAATCATGGGCACATTGATTGCTGCATCTTCTGGAGAGGCGATAGAATATTATAGAATACTTTATTTATCATTTCGAACACGTTCGGAAAGGAACTGGGGGTGTACCATGCGAAGGACCTGCGTCACTAACGTTAACGCACTCTCCATACTGCCCTGATTGACAGCTTTCCACGCTCTAAACCCAGGGCACAAAGTCAGCTCTCCTGTTATAATTAGTGGCTAAGTCCTGGAGAGGGATATTTGTCACTATGACAGCTCCAGCCAGAAGTTGACAAGTATCAGATGACAGATCCAGGTCCGACAACCATCACGACCAGTCGTGATCGTCGTCGCCAGAGTTGTGCACTGTTGATTAGCGGCGCGATAGAAGGTTACGTGTGAAAATATCTACACTGCTTCACCATCACGTTGCAATTCAACATAACGAAGACAGGTGATTTAACGGCAGGCGACGAATCCTCAAGTTTGGAGTGCAGGTGATTGTGTGGCATGGAGTAAATGGCTAACAGAACCTTCTCTAGGTGGTGGATTAAGCCATCCACCAGCCAGTGAAGAAACCTTTTGGGAATATTACAATGGCTAATTTGAGCTGTTTGGCATCAAACAAATTGGGCGGAGACATTTTGTAAAAGTTTGCAACTTTTTAATGTAGATCCTATGGACTTTCACGTAAGTTAGTTGGCAGGTGACTGATCTGGTAGGCACTTGGAAAAGCATATTGTAGACTATGCAATTTGGTTCCTGGATAATGCAAGCGAATTGAGGTTAATGCATTAATTCATCGCGCTCAAGAAACATCAAAACGGTTCATCCCCCAAAGCGAACGCAGTAATCAACATTCCGTGCATCTGTGTCCGTGGCGTGAGCCTTATTCTTCGCTGCGACTGAAAGGGGCTCAAAAGGAGTCAAGCTGCAGCACGTAAATGAGCTAGAGCTCTGAAAAAAATTCACGATCAGAGAAAATTCGCTTATACAAGGATTGTAAGACTGCGGAAGCTGCAATGGGCTGGACACATGAATCGTATGGACGAACAACGGATACCCAAGAAGGTATTCGTAGGGAGAACTGAAGGCCGGCGGCCAGTGGGGAAACCGAAGAAAAGCTAGTCAGACTCGGTCGACGAAGACAGTTCATCGCTGCTCGGATTTCGGAATCGGAAGACACGGTCAACGGACCGAGACAGTTGGAGGCGCTGTTTGCAAGAAGCGAAGGCCCGAAAGGGATATAGATTAGATATAAGTTAGTTTGAGACGAATGCATATTGTTTTTCTTTTTTCCTCAATCTGCAGATATAAATACAAATAGATTAGAAGATATTAATGATAGATTAAGAGTATTGTTGCGATACTATAAAAGCTGAGGTATAAAGTTATTCATAGTAGAAAATTAGTCATTTCATATAAATTTATAGGTTTAGGTGCTCAAAGCCCAAAAGCGGACGCATGACGTCACACTGCGCACGAGGCTTTTAGACCTATTGAACTGTTCTTTTAGACCATTTGAATAGCTTTCGACAGCTCCTGCGATGACATCGTGCTCGTTAAGTGCTTTCCTTTTGGGCCTGAGTAAGCAGGCATTGCTCAGATGGAAATCAATTAACGTACATTAAGTCACTGTAGGAACTGTCAACAACTGTTCAATTGGTTAAAAACTTGATGCCTACCGTGACGTCATGCATTCGTTTCTGGACCTGTATGTAAATTTCTTTGTGGTTGAAGCTTATATAGGAAAAAATATCGCTGTACTTAATTCTCTTCAACGTATTGTAAGAGTCATAATGCGTCCAAAACTCAAAATAGTTTCTTGACAGTACAGATGAAAAACCGCAGGAAGATGTTAAATTGGTGACAATTGTTTTCAGATTCGAGGTAATTATGTTTTGACGGGAATATGATTGGCTATTGTAATTTATTAATTGAAGGTTACTTTCATGTAGATAATTAAAACTCTAGCGGAATTTGAAATCAGTAGCAGTAATTTTAAATTATATTTATATAAGAAAGCAATTAACGTATATTACGTCACCACAGAAACTATTAACAGCTGTTTAATTAGTCTAAAAAAACAGGTCAATAGGTCTAAAAGCCTGGCGCCTATTGTGACGTCATGCATCCGCTGTAGGCCTGTGTGAGGGAGCATAGCTAACAATAATTTAAAATTTAAATTTTTAAGTAAGTCTATATAAATGTAAAATGCCCTCGTGGTCATTCAGTTTTATAATAATAAATGTTTAAATTGGCTTCATGTTTGTTGAATGTTAATGTCGGTTTAAATTAAGCATATTTTCCGTCTAATATGTTTCTATCATAGTTTGAATTGAAATCAAGACACTGATCAATTAAGTCGACAAATCAGCGCACAAGACGAAATTTTTTTTATTTTTAACTGTAAAGTGCTTATCCGAAATTCGATTTTTATCTACTTCCAATCGGACCTAATTGAAACCAAGCGAAACAGTTTATCGAAAACAGGACTTATGTACCTATTGCCGTTCAAACGTTATGAGTGGGCAAACATAAAAAAGGCAAAAAACTATGTGTGGGGAACTGATAACCTACGCTCCTATGTAAATTGCTTAAAAATTAACTTGAGCTCTCAGGACTGTATTATATTATTCAACTTATTTTGATAACTGAAATCTTCCCCTGTCTTCGCATGTATAAACTGACTAGATTCTATTTCCCGTATATTTTCAATACATCCCTCATTATTCAAAAGTTGGTCAATATGTTGGATTCTTAATAGTTTTTCTATGATATTAAGAATATATGATATCATTTTCGCGTAACACGTGCGACTATATAATTTTTGTCACATTATACCATTCGTTAACCCCGGTTAAATGGGGCAGCACCGTTGTTGTCTCCAAACCAATTCGAGACATCTTGTTAAATTGCCATCTCTTTCTTTATGATTTCTATTTCATTTCGTCTGGCATCGAGCCATTCCCTTTTCGCCTTAAATTTTGCTAGTCTTAGAAAGCTACTATCTCGGTTTCACCTGGCCTGGTGAGGTTAGCTGCCGCCGCCGCCGCCTCTTCGCTTTGTGGGAGACTTAAGTGGAGATTCACGTATCATCTCGCTCGCTCAAGTCTCACGTATGTCGGTGATTAGTGCATCGCACGCGGACGGAACGTAAAATTACGTCTGGAGAATTTTTGCCTCCTCTCTGAATAAATACAAAAAAGTCCTGCAGTTTTCGCGTTTTCTTTCATTTCACACACGATTAAAAGTACGGAAACACTTCAAAAAACGCATTGAAAATCTGTGATTATTTGCTACGAAGTAATTATTAATTGTAAGCCTTGCCGCAACACCAGTGATATTTTTCTATAATTCACGAAAAGATTGAGAAAGAAAAAGGTGCGATTTCGCGTTCCCCCCGTCGAGAAAATCCTCATAACAAAATTTTTTTCGGTAGTGTTTGAGCGATTTAACCTTAAATTTGATTTAGCGACGAGCACCAGGTAAATTTAGCTCGAAAATGTCTGGGCGGGTGTTTTTCACCTGTTTTGCCGAGATTTTGTGGCAGCCGGCTAGTGCTCAAGTCACACTTAGTCGATTTCCCCGCGGCATTTTGTCACGATTCTTGAATTTTGGGCAATTGCGACGCCTTTCGTATTTTTCGCGGACGCCATGAACGCGGTAGTGTGCCTTTTTTTGAAGCGCGGCCCGCAAGCGATACGGGATTTTGGGTGTGCGAATTTTTCGGCGGGGAGGCTTTTCTTTGTCTGATGTTGTCCTTTTAGAAGTTTCTCGAAATTTATTGTGATTGATGCCAACTTAATTCTAACTGCAGATTGGCATTGTTTCTTTACAGATTTTACGTTTTCATCTTCTTAAGAAATCAGCCAAATTGGAATTATAGGGGAAGAAATGGTCATGGATGCACAACCTTCGCCACAATCTGTCGGCCGAGAGTTTGTCCGACAATACTACACCTTGCTAAATCGCGCCCCGAATCATTTGTTTCGGTTTTACAACAACCATTCCATCTTCTTTCACGATGGACTAGATGGGCATAATCGCGATGTGCCACAGACAGTGGTAATTGGACAGAAGGAGATCCACCATCGCATTCAGCAGCTAAATTTCCGTGATGTCCACGCAAAGATCAGCCAGGTTGATGCCCAAGCAACTCTCGGCAATGGAGTAGTTGTGCAGGTGACAGGAGAGTTATCGAATGATGGCCAGCCGATGCGCCGCTTCACCCAAACCTTTGTCCTAGCTCCACAATCTCCCAAGAACTATTACGTCCATAACGACATTTTCCGGTACCAGGACGTGTATTCTGATGACGAGAACGACGGTGAAAGTCGCTCCGAGAATGACGAAGAGCAAGAATCATCGCTGGAGAACAAGATAACGGATGGGGCACAACAGCAACAAACTACAATGGGCCAGCCTCAATTGTATTATCCGATGCCACCGACCGCTACCAGTGCTGCAGTGCATACGCATCCACCCGGAGTTGCCCAAACCGTTGCTATTCCCCAATTTGCTGGTCAACAACCACCAGCGCAAGTTAATGGAGTCGTGCACGATGAGCTTCTGCAAGCTGGTCTCCCACAACCTGTTCCCGCTACAGCTTTGATCCCTCCGGCGGTGGTAGATCCCAGTGTGGCCCAAGTTCCCGTTGTTCCAGTCGCAGCAACAAGCGTGGCCGCAGCAGTTCCAACTGTTCCATTGACGTCTTTGCCAACAGCTGCAGCAACTCCAATCAATCCCGCTCCGTCTCCGCTGGAACCGATTGTGACAAAGGAGAATCTTCTTACCCAGGCACCTGTTATTCAACAACAACCACATCAGCCACCAAGCACAGCTTCTCCAGATGTAACGCTGAATGATGCCCTTAACCAGGAGCATGATATGTCGAAAAAGGAAGAATTTAAATCGGCGTTGGAACACTCGGATCGAGATAGTGAGTAATAAATTTTTGAATGAATATGAGCTTTAATTTGTGCTTTGACTTTGTTATTCGTCACTACAGCATTACCATAATATCTAAGATTTTAAGATGCCTTACCATAATATCTAAGATTTAAGAAACCTTCAGTTTATGTACTCTCATTTTCAGGGTTCGTTCCATGGAACGAATATAAAATCCATTCTCTATTATTTGTAACATTCCCTTAGATAAATCCCTAAAATTAAATACGTAGGTTCTGCGACAGTTCTTTAATATGCATTAAATATCACCCCCAGTGCTACGTAGCACTTCAAGTAAACTTCTTGGTTTACCATTAAAACAAATAATCTTTTGTAGTTTGTTTGAATTGGGTATTTATAGTAATTCAACCTATTGCTAGAATAGCTCCAATTTTTAAACTAGGAAATTCAATGATTCTTTGAACTCCAGACCAAATCAGCTTAACATGCCCACTGAGTAAAGTTTTTGAAAATCTTAGAAATAGCAGAATTATTCGCTTTATTCTGCAGGGTTCTATTTTAGGCCCAACCCTTTTTGTGTTATATTCGTATAACATTGCTTTCGCTGGTTTGAATAGACGATAGATTGTATATGCGGATGACACATTACTACTTTATTCTGACATGTCTAATGAAGATCTGACCACATACGATGCATGGGTGTTAGGGAACAGACTGATAAATACCAACAAAACGGACGTTATGATTTTTTAAGGCAGTTTAATAAAGCGGATATTAGTTTAGAAATCAAAATATTAGACGAAATAATTGAGCGGGTCTCGTAGACCCGCTCAATTCTTTCGTCTCATCCACGGCGCGACAACCGAAGCCGGCTTTTGACCTCCAGGATTAATCTCCAATCATCACGGTTCTGCGACCTCATTCGCTAGTTGATCACTCCCACCAAGAATCTGCTGTCAGATTCTATCGTGTTTTCCCTTCGAATCTTCGATCTTCTTGCTGGACGTCTACATTGTGCTCTACCCATGAATGTTCTTTTGGGTAGCCGGTTTTCTTAAATTCTTTCTACATGACCCGCCCATTGCAATTTGCGTAATTTTACGCAGGCAGATACAGGTGGTTCGTCAAATGGTTCATACAACTCATTGTAGTCTCCACTCAGTTCCTTGTTTCACTGGGTCTTTCTGAATTCGCTCGTTAGGGTCCATGTAACAGCACAGGTTTGACTAATAATTTGTAAATACGGAGTTTATTTTGTCTGTGCACAACTCTGGACCTAAGAATGGAAAGTACAGAGTAATAGGCTTTATTTGTGGCGTTTATCTTCAATTCAGGTTGGCTCCAAGTCCAACATTGTTTCGCAAAATAAACAGTATCTCATTCATTCAGATATTATGATATCAACTCAATGCCATCTGGCATTTCCACGTTCTCGACTTTTTCTTTGATAACAGTTATCCCGTCTGTTAGTTTATTGTCAATAACAACCTGCCGTGCATAATCCACTATGTTCGAGCAATCTATAAAATTTATCTTGTCGCATGTAAAACTGAGACTAGTCAGAAAAATCGATCACCACCAGTGATATCGAAAGTGGTGGTTTGCCGTGAAAGTAGTTGGCAACCAGATGATGCGGTTTCTAACGGATGCACAATCTTAAGACTGCGAATTTTCTTTCCAACCAACGCGCGACTTGGAGAAAACAACGCCTGAAGGTCTTTCTTTGCGATTTCACGTTCACTGCGCGAACCAATGTTTTCACAAAGGGACTCACTTTTCACTCTTGTTTTCGCTGGCCGCGATGCTAAGTCACTCCTTTGCCTTCCCCTTTCACGCGCAGCACACACCCCGTCCACATCTGTTCAACACTAATCACTACACTCCTCTTCCCGGCAAGTTGTTCGCATGCAAATGCAATTTTCATTCGAGCGTGAAAAGAATTCGTACTTATGTGATAAAGTTTTCTATCAATCCGAAATCGAATGCAATCTGTTGGATCCGCCAACAGCTGATGCAAATCTCACGTCACTGAAAGGTAAAAAATGTCCGACCGCGCGACAGGTGAGATGCTACAGCGAATCGCTAGACCGTTCGGTATTTTGTGCAACCTGACTGAATGCAAGGCGTAAAACCCTCCAAACGCTTTCAAAATCCCAACTTTTCGTTTTAGTCACTGCTTGCTCGCGGTTCTCGCGCGTGCTCGTTGCTTGACGATCCGTATCAGACTCTCCTTTGTTACCAATCGTCACCTTGCGGGAATAGTCGCAACGGCAGTTGACGAGCCTTCCATCCACTCTAGATTGCATTGCGAATGTGCGATTCGTGAATAAGCTGCGTTGTAAAGAGGTTGCCGTGTTGTCCAAATTTTAGTTGCAAATTTAATTGATTATTTTTTTAATTTTACATTGGAAATTTGAATCAGCATTATGGTGGTGTTCGAGCAGTTTGCTTAAGCGACTGGTCGATTACTACAGATGTTTTTCTGATGATGTGTTCCAGTGCAATATTAAAGAGCATTGGGAAAAGCCCATGATCTTGTTTTAACCCCGATTCATTTATGAAGCTGTCCGTTACTTCGCCGTTGACCTTGACTTGGTACTCTGGCATCGTGACTTTGACCATGCGGAGGAAGTCAAACGTTATTTTGTACAGGGCATGACTGTCAACACTGTGTCATATGCTTGCTTGAAGTCTACAAAGAGTTGATGCACATCGATGTTATCGTCCCAGTATTTTTAGTATATTGTAGACTGTCCATTTCGAAAGCTTCCCTGATACTCTCCTATAATATTTTTATAGTACGATATTGGAGAGCACTTTATTAGACGTATACAGTAGAGCGATGCCTATATAATTTTCACATCTTAACTTGTCGCCCTTTTTGTGTATAGGACATAAACTTTTTCGCCAGTCCTCTGGTAACTACTCCTCTGACCCTTAGATTGTGTGGTCGCTCGTTTTTGGATAAGAACATGGTCAGTCTGGTTAAATGTTTTACCGTCTGGGGATGCCCATGTTCTCGTGTGGATGTTTCGATGCGGTGGGTGTGGCGCTCTGTGAAGCCTTTGTTAGTAGGGAAGTCCATCAAGCGTTGCCCGTTGTCGCTCGTCTCTGCATGAAGAGTGTGCCTTCCGGTTGTTCCTCTATGCACGGTTGCTCGAGCGATTTTTGTATTGAAGTCACCCAGAACAATTGTAATATTGTTTGATGGCAATACAATGGATCAGGCTGATCTCAAAGGAAACTTAAATTTATGTTGCATATTTATTCTTCTTCTTATTCTTAGCACTACAGCCCCTCTCGGGCCTTCGTTTCCTGCAAATAGCGCCTCCAACTGTCTCGGTCCATTGACCGCGTCCTCCAATGTTGAAATCCGAGCAGCGATGAACTGTCTTCGTCGACCAAGTCAGACCAACGTTTCTGCGGTTTCGCCACTGTTCTTCGGCCTTCAGTTCTCCTAAAGAAACCTTTTTGGGTATCCGTTGGTCGTCCATACGATTCATGTGGCCAGCCCATTGCAGTTTCCACAGTCTTATAATCGTTGAGGCCTCCGGCTCGTAAAAAATTTCATACATCTCATGGTTGTATCGAATTCGCCATTGGTCCCCGTCTGGCTTCGCTCCGATTATTCGCCACAGGACCAGTCGCTCAAAGTCGTTCAATATATTTGCGGATGCTTAGGTTAGGGTCCATGTTTCACACCCATAGCATAACACAGGTCTTATCATAGATTTGTATACTTGAAGCTTTGTTTTCCTGTGTATGCAGCTGGTCTTCAAGATCTTCAAAAATGCATACAATATTTTATTTGCGAGCTGTATTTTTCGGCGTATTTCGTCTCTTTCATTACGGGTTCTCGTTACTTTGGCGCCTAAATACACAAATTCGCTCACATTTTCGATTCTGTGTTCGCTAAGTGTGATTTTTTGTGTACTTGAGGTATTTTTCCTCGACTGCGTCATGAGCTTTATTTTATTTTCATTGATTTGTAGCCCTACTATTTTTGCTTCACTGTCAAGCTTCAGGAAGAGTTCTTTGGCAGTTGTTAATGACCGTTATAAAATGTTGATGTCGTCTGTATAGGCTACTACTTCGCTCGACTTGTACAGTAATGTACCTCGTATATCGGCAGGTAGTCTCTTTATGACGTACTCCAGAGCCCATCTATCTAATCTTATTTGAAAACTAATACATAATCAGACAATTGATTTTATTGGAAAAGGCTAAGTTTTACATAATATGAAATCAAGGGTCAAGCTCATAAAGCATCGGGATACACGAAATCGATCCGATAAGTGCTTAGCATACAAAAGAAAAACGAAAATTTAGGAAAATTGGCGATTTATTTCTCAATATAATCTTTGAGCTCGATACACTTGACCCAAGCGATGCTCCAACTTCTTCAACCCGTCTGAAAAATACGTTTTATCGAGGTCTGCAAAGTAGGCATCCGTGACGGCGTTAACCTCGTCATACGACTTAAATTTCTGCCCAGCGAATGACTTGTTCAAGTTTGCGTACAAAAAGAAATCGCAAGTCGGGTCAAATCTGGAATACGGTGGATGGGGTAGCACCAAAACTGACGTTAGATAGGAAGCCATATGGTAGCAATTTGCATATGTTTTAGTCGGCCTACTATGGACAAGTTTCCGGTAGCTGTCACCCAACTGCGGCATTAGCAAATGCTTATATTTCGTCATATATACTATTTTCCGAATAAAAAACGTCTCGAACGCATTCCGTGCATGCTATAAATTCACCTTGTATAGCCCATTGTGCTCCTAAACTTTCCAAGACGAGCAAATGAAGCACACGTTTTGCACCTTCGACTGATAGCTCAGCGTTGAGATGTAAACAAACTCCTATAAATTCACTTTGGAAGGCGATAAAAACTAAACGGGTGTAAGAACTGAAATAATTTTCACTTCACTAGGAGCGCTATTGTGTTCTCCGCGGACCATTTGGATTTCACTGTAGAAATCCGTCTCTAAACCGTACAAAACCTCGAATTTTCGTTGGCACCTCCACAATTCTTCATATAACGCCATGTAAGTTAGCCAGCAAAGTCGGCCTACTAGTGGTCATGTGTGTGGTAGTAAGCGCTGCTACCATATGACAGTTTTGGGTAGCACCAATTTGGCCGTGGCGACGGCGGAGGTGTGAGCCGGTGCGTTGTCATGGTGGAAGACCACTTTCTTCGTTAAATGGGGCCCTTTTTCTGCAATTCGGCCCAATGATTCAGCATAGTAGAGCCCTGTGACCGTTTTGCCCTTCTCCATGTATTCGATGCAGATTACACCTTTTGAAATCCAGGAAACGGTGGCCATAACCTTTCGGACCGATAGGACAGTCTTCGGCATCTTCGGAGCATGTTCGCCAGGTGAAGTCCACTGTTTCGACTTGTTCTTGGTATTTGGTGTGTACCAGTGGAGCCATGTTTCGTCGACGGTCACGAAACGACGCAGGAACTCCTTCGGATTGCGCTTAAACAGCGCCAAACACTGCTCTGAAGTGGTCTCACGGTTGCGTTTGTTGTCCGGAGTGAGCAAACGCACCACCCATCGCACCGACAGCTTTCTCATGCCCAAAATTTCATGCAGGATATGACCCACGCGGTATTTTGAAATGCCTACTGTCTCAGCTATCTCGCGCACCTTCAATCGGTGGTCTGCCAATACGAAGTGGATTTTTGTCGCGATATCCTCCGTGGTAGACGTTTTCGGGGCACATCTGGGCGTGGCTCATTAAAAACTGACGTGCGACCACGTTGAAACTCGTTAAACCAATTTTTTACGGTCGTCAACGCAGGAGCCGGACCGCCCTCGTACATTATAATCATATAATGATTATCTCAGACTATAATTAGGCAGAAGTATAAATGTCAGAGAGAATGGATACGAAATGCATCAAGAGAATTGAAGCACTTTATGATGTGGCGAGAAGTTGGTGCGTTGTCAGCTGTTGATTTGAATTTCAATAAAATTTGACGTTATGTCTCCCATCAATTTTGCCATCTTGAACTAAATCAATTTTCCGGCGGGGTATTCTGACTTGAACAATATAAAAGATTCAACATAACTTACCCTACGAAGGATACGTCCCTGACATGCTTCCTATAGCTGTTTTTACAATCCCACACACATCATTACATTTTTCTTATCCCGACACAAAAACACTCGCGATCCCTGGCAAACTTTTCAGTTTAATTATCACTTTACAACGCTTTAGCACTACATTCAACTTGATTAGATGTTTCCCGTCATCTCTTGAATTTTCACTTATCATATGGTTGATATTTTGTTGACAATTCGGGGGCTAAAGTATAAGTGGAGTGGGATTTTCGTGAGGGCAACTAGAGACTCATTTGAGTGTATGGATGCTTTAGCGGCGTGAGAGGCGGTGGGATTTCAATTCGCATGGGAGAGGAAGGCATGTTTGTAGTAAAAGACTTTCTTCGCTCACGTATGGATGAAAATAAGCTCATTACTTTATACGTCTTTGGGCAGAATACACAGCGTTCAAACTAAGATTGTGCATGGAAGTCTATAACTCACTACCACCTGAGATAAAAACCGTAAAATCATTTCTAGTGTTTAAAAACACTGTTTTGGTTCGGAGAACTTGAGCTGAATTTTTTCGTGTGATTCGCTGAACTTAAGTTGATTTATTAATGCAGTGTTTATAATTTCAATACTTCCCTTATACCAGCAACTATTGTTGCTGTCTGGAAAGTTTTCTTTTGGGTAAAAATTTGAATTCTGTTTCGAAAATTTTATCGATAATTATGTATAATCAGCATTTTTCTTACTTAATTGTTTTTGCGAATTTTTAAATACCTTTTAATGGTGATGCCAATGTAATCCATTTATCCTAATTGTATTTATTTATTTAACTTTGATTTTAAAATAATATACAAAAATTGTTAAATTATAATATTTGTTGTGATTGTGGTCCTATCGGGGTATGATGAATAAGGACATGACAGAAGCTTGAATGAATAAGTTTTACTTGTTCGTAGTGAAGGAGCTCAGTATCCAATCTGATCCCGTTGTCCATTGAAAAAAAGACCCACCGCCCTTAGAAAGTGCCAGGTATCCAAGACGGTCCTCAATGAGGCAGTAAGTTCCCTGATTGTCTCTTCTCCGGAACAGAGCCCCGCAGAACATGTTCTGATGTTTATCAGCAAACCTGCAGAACCCGCACTCACCATTCTGCGTGAGA
Organism: Odontomyia ornata; assembly: GCA_963969285.1. NCBI lineage: Eukaryota > Metazoa > Arthropoda > Insecta > Diptera > Stratiomyidae > Odontomyia > Odontomyia ornata. Next base: position 326,820,121 of record OZ017739.1, read on the forward strand.
CTCATTTTCTTATGATGGCTTTCGAGTTTACATTGTCCCGTGTGAAATTCTGTAAGAATTCTAAGTAGATTCTTTCATAGCTTGATGCACACAATTTAAATAGTTTCTCATCATAAACGTTGAACATCTATGTTTTGAGCCTGGGATTACTTTCCAGAGGTTTCTAGTTTCTAATCCCTTCATATTCCTCCAAGCGAAGTGCTTGTCGACCGCACTGAAGGGTTAAGGACCGACGAATGCCACCCTTGATATTTTCCTCGGTAAGAGGTCTGCTTGTTGGTTACTCACTACTCCTGTGTCCTCTGGCACCCAGTACAGAGTAACCTTGTTCTCATCCAGTTGATTGAGTTTTGTAAAACTTTCATGAGCTATATTCGATGTTATTATTGATGAATTTAGGTCGTTAAAAGACGGGATGGCTATCGTTTTGCACTTGTACCCCCTGTCTATGCATCGTTGCGTACTTACTGTAATTGTATAGAACTCTGCCAAGCAGATGCTAGGCATCGTTCCCAGCGGATCATACACTCCAATTCCTGTTGCCTCTCTATGAGATGAACACTAACAACTGACCAGCATCCCGGACACGTTCAAGTTGAAGGTCGTGTCGTGCCTAAATTGCGTTTCCCACCTCAGTCCTTAAAAGCTAATTGAGTTTCTTAGCTGATAGGGGTCGGTGTGGATGGTCTTTCGTGACAATTGCTACGCTCTGCGTTTTTGAAATACTTGCATAGCTGCTGCTGTGTGCAGTCGTGTCGATCATGTTGCCTTTTTGGAGAGGTGCTTGGGTTGGGTACAAGGATTTATGGATCAGGAAATCACGGGGAGCCTTCCTCCTTTCTTAAACGGGAACGGAAACTAGCAACTGATATATCTTGTCATGGATAAAGAATTTCACTTCAAGGGATAATAGAGCGCACTAAGCAATTCGAGCTGTGTGGATTCGTGGTTAACTAGAAAGGGTAAAATCGATCTAGTAGCATCTTTAAGCGGTTTGACTTCATAACCCCAGTTTTGACGGAGGCCAACTGACTAACTAAACCAACTATGAAGAAAGATACTGGGGACACAGGATAAATGTAGTCACGGCTTCCTGGTTCACCTCAAGTGTCGTGAATTGACGAAAAAAATCGTGAATCGGGACATTTGGAGGTGACCGTTTATACAGGTCAGGACTTGGACTATCGGCTCACGGATTTTAGGCCACAAATTCTTCGCTAAAATTACCTCATCTTCGTAATATGCAAAATAAAATAGAAAGATAAACAAGTCAATGTAGGAGATTGCTCCTGCCAGGAGGGTTTTGGAAATAAATTAGTAAACCAAACAATGTCCTTTACAAAACAACTTTACCCCCAGAATTCTTCAATTGGCTTAGAAAAAATATGTGTTTATCAAAGACAAATAAATATCTGGACGAGCAACGAGAATGTGTGTACTCGTCAATGCGGGAAGCAAGTTTTACACATAAATATCTACGCTCTCGAAACTATATAATTCTCTCCGCTTCTCCTTCCCCTTTGTTTCTCGCGGAGCTTTTTCTTTCCTCTCTTCAAAGGATCACTTCCCTCACTGACACCCGAGCACGCCTAGAAAATTTCGTTTCACGTGCACACGATCGCGTCTTCGCTATCATTCGTTGAACAGTTTGAGTATAACACAACAAGCAGTTTGAGTAAAACACAACAAGCATTCTCTCACGTAAAACTCGTACGTCAAAGCTGATGAAAATTCGTAGAGGCTAGAAAATTCATGTGTCAAAGCTGATGGAAAATTCGTTAGTTTTTAATGAAAAAAGAGAACTAAAGTGCCGATTTCGTACACGCGATCTTCAAAAACAAAAACTTTATAAACGAGAACGTGTTTCGGAGTGCAGTTAAATGCAAAAACAAAAACATATCACTTGAAACCACAACTTCACACAACTTTAACGAAGAATGCTAATTGTTTCGGCTCTCGCGACCGGTTGCGGATCCAGTACTCTCTATATATATGGTGGTTATAAACAGGGTGCGTCAGAAAAATCCGGAGAAATTTCACATTAATTTGTCGCTGTAGTGGATCTCAACGACAGCAGTGATTTGTTGTCATTTCAATTGAGTAGACGTGTGTGCATTCGTGCGTGAATTCTAAATGGCGGAGTTAGTGCAATCGAGCGCAGAATATTGAAAATCTTCGCGCTGGATGGTTGTTAAGGTATCCGAAATTCACAGTTTACGATATTGCTCAGAAGTATGCGGCCGCAGAAAATTGTGAGGAAAGTTCTAGTCCAGCAAGGAAAACTTATGCGAAAGAGAAGACGGCAAGGACCTCGGAAGTTGTTCGAAGGGCCAAGACCTCATTTCGGAGGATCCTGGGAGAAAAATGGCGGCCACCTTGGGTGTAAGTGAGGCTTCCATGCGTCAAATCGCATCAAGGTACACGTCCTACGTAATAAAGGTGCGACAGATGCTGTCCGAGGCTGCTAAAACAAAAAGAATTGTCCGCTGTCACTTGCTTCTGTGTTCACTGAAGAACGAAGCTGCGGGTCGCGTCCGGCTCTAGCTTCCCAACAGCCTAGATTTAAACTCCCTGGACCATTACGGGTGGAGCGTTATTGAGCGGGTTACTAACAAGTCCAGACATCCTAATGTGGCATCCCTACAGGCCGCTGTTGAAGCAGCATTTATCAATTTACAACGAGAGCAGTTAAGGAAGGCGTGCTCGCAATTAAGGCGAAGAAATGATGCGGTGGTTGAAGCAAGCGGGGGTTACATTGAGTTATTAATTAAAGCAAAATACCTGAAACTAAGATATAATTACTTTTGTGATAAGTAATAAATTATAATTATAATATATATATATATATATATATATATATATATATATATATATATATATATATATATATATATATATACATATATAATTATAAACTGCGGGTTTTCTCCGAGTTTTGCTACTTGCCGCCATTTTGTCTGCGTTTTACTGGCCTTATTGCTTGAACAGTTGCAATGGAATATCAATGCTATAAGCCATTTCTCAACTTTTCTTGAAAGTCTGAACTGTAGTGTCCAGGCTGCTTAGGAATGCTTATCTCCCCAGTATCACATACGAGTATTTTTGATGTAATTGTAAGATATTCAATTGGCTGAAACTTGTTATTCTAAACTTTATAAATATGATTTACAGGATATACACAGTAACTACCAAGGCAACTGAATATGAGTTTTTGGCAAATTTAAGATTCCCTTTTAGATTTTATGGACAAAGAATTGAAATTCGCTATGAGTAACAAAGTTTACCGAATTTTGACCTTGGAGGTATTTTTTTGCCATTGAACTCAAAGACCAACGTTCATGATTTTTTTCAAATTTCTGGCTCAAAGATGTCGAATCGCGAGGGGGACACATTTTTCATATATTTTGACTCCCCTCGCTCCCCTAAACATCGGTACCGCCCTTTCGCTGCTCGATCCTGAAGATCTTCCATTTGATACTCATATCGACTAGTTTTGGTAAAAAATTTTCCTCAAAAACATACATTTTTTTATGCCCAACCTTTGGAGAGGTTACCACTTCTGATCTACGTACAAAGTTTCGTAACTGTAGCTGTTGCAGTTTCCGAGAAATATTGTTATGTCGCACATAGCCAGAGAGGTCGCGAAACTAATAGTTTTGTAGATATTTTACAAAATCCTAAAAAAGAAGACGAAATTGTTTATTTTCTGCATTACTCTTGGGCATATTTACTTTAAATTTATTCCAAATGCAATGAAGATTGTTTCAACAGTAAGAGTTCAAGACAGCTTGGAGCGCTTAGTGAAGTCGTAAACAAGGCACGAATTATTTTTCAACCTTATAGCAAGATGTGTATCACGGGGAAAAATCCTTTCATATTGCTCTTCTGTTTTTTCGTTCGAATTGGACAGTGGTCATACAGCTCTTGATTTGGGAAGGCGAGAAGTTGTTGTACTCGTAGTAATGCTTAATGGACGCCTAGGGGTGAGAAAAAATGCCCGCAAGGTTACTTTCACCAATACAATGGATCATGCTGACCTCAAAGGAAACTTAAATTTATGTTGCATATTTATATGTATATGCTCATGACGTCGTCATCATATCAGGCGACAGTTTTCTGATCACAACCTACAGAAATGCACAGGAAGCGTTGAATATTCTCCGATTTTGTCATAACAGGCAGGGCCAATCGGTTAACCCGCATAAATTCATTTAACATAGGCCGAAGCGCTCATGGTGCCAGTTCAATCTAGACAAACTAACACATTAGGTCTAATATTTCAGGTAATACCTGATGAAAATTTAATTGGAGAAAACATATTGGAACAAAAAATCAATGGTGTGCATTTACTTTTTGATAAATTCTGTTAAAAGTACACAAAATTATTTTTCATTTAGTATCACTATATATTTTCTAAAATTGCACGTGTTGTGCTGAACTAGTCAGTATTCTGAAGTGCTTTTGTGGAGAATCCTGACCAGTTTAGCGAAACGCCGTGTGCAATTTTAGAAAATAAAAATTGATACTTGATGAAAAGTAATTTATATTTTGTCCTCTTTATATTGGAAAAAGATGCACTCGAGCAACCGTCATCTTTTGAAAACTCCACTGAGCTTTCGAGAAGACTCAGTCATTGGTCGTGTATTCCATCTGTTGCCAGTTTTGCTAAAGAATCCTTAGTTTTTATTGCTTTTTAAAAGCTCTTAAATCATAGTTTCTGCTACCGAAATACAAATAAAATATTCACACTGTTCTGGACACGAAATTGCTTAGCGCTGATACTATAGACAATCGTTCGTACACAATCTTTCCAAATCCCACTTGTTGCTGCTTGCCTGGTAGTAACGAATACGAAGTGAACTTTAGTGTGGGGAAAAGATGAGGCAGCGAATAATTTCCGTTTAAAGAAAGACCAAGCAAAGTTAGCGTATGACTCAATATTTTCACGTCCTCCAAAAGATAAGGCGGAGACAGTGAAAGATTTTAAGATCTTGTGGAAACAAACATTTGCAAGCCAATACTTGGAGCTTTCTTCTATAACTGCTATGCTGAATGTCCAACTTAATCGGATACATAAACGTCCGATTTTGAATGGCAATTTCTATGCGTCTATCGGACAAAAATAATCTTTATCATACCTAGGTTATTCACCCGGCAAACAGTACAACGGTGGACCTGCGGCGCGAAGTCCAGCGCCGGTATTTCAAACATAGCGTATAGATAATCCAAATCCTAACTTAATAACAAAACCTTATTGAAATTATAACCTTAGTCCGTCCGTCAGTTTGTGTCACAGCACTTTTTCTCCCAAACTACAGATGCTGTAGTCATCAAACTTTGTGGAAAGGTCAGAAGTGATGACTTCTTGTTTTTGTTTCGCGGTGAACCAAAAATTCAGTTTTAAGGAGGTTTCCATTTAGGGTGTGAATCTGAAAAAAATTGATTTAACGTACTATAGTGGGGTATCATATGAAAAGTCTTAATCTGTTCAAAACTGGTATCACATCTGCCTAGTCAGGTTCGAGGTGTATAGGAGGCAGAAGTGTACGAAATTTACGCGTACCCCCGCCTCGCGATGGGACACTTTTGATTCGTAAAATCTGAAAAAAAATAAACGGCTTAAGATAAACGTGGGTGTTATATTAGTTGGATAGAAAATCCTTCTGATAGAAGCTTTTAACTTCTAAACGGAATAAGAATATCTTTTAGCTATCAGTTGATTTATTGTTTTCTCCTTAAATCACTATTTTGACACTGAAGGCGAATCAAAGGAGTCAAAACGCATCTACTCACCCAAAAAAGCAAGGCCCGCCGGCTTTTCAAGAAAAAAAATGAAATTTATGTAATTACCCCTTTTCGTTTGGAAATTAATATTACTTGGAAATATTTGTGCAAATGACTCCTTTAAGACGTTTTCCCTCATTTTCAGTCAATAAAATGTCACAAAATGAGCCCAAGACGTACGCCAATCTATTCAAATCATTGGGTGGAAATAGTGGATTTCATTCTGTACCACCTATGAACCAAACGTATTCATCTCAGCCGCCACCAAACAAATCACAAGAGCAACGTTCTGACAATAACCAACAGAGTTCCAGTCTCCCACAAAGATCAACAGCACAACGTCAGAACAAAGGTAAGATTAGATGAATGAAGCCATTTCAATATAACTATGAATTTTAATTTTTTACCCAGATTTCCCAGAACGTAGAACCAGCAATACCAATACGCAGTTTGGCGACAGTCATCAATTATTCTTGGGTAATGTGCCACATCATGCAACCGAGGATGAACTGAAAGCTCTTTTCAGTAAATTTGGAGCTGTGGTGGATTTAAGAATTCATTCAAAACCAGCTTCAAAGTTATCAGGCGTAAGAATGCCACCAAACTATGGTTTCATCACGTATGAAGATCCAGAATCGGTTCAAAATTGCTTGGCGAATTGTGTAAGTAGAATATTTTACTGAAAGTTTATGATTTATACATATGTTTCGTAAAACGTTGCCGTAGCGGGGAGGGTTCGTTTGTCACTATATGTAATCCAAAGTACGTACTTTCACCAATGTGCAACATGTTAACAACTGAATATCAAATAATTATTGGGGAAAATGCTACAAAATAAACCAACCGTACTTTACAGATAGGATTAAGGATTGTATTGTATCTCCTGCATTTCAACCTTCAAATAATCAGTATACCCCCATCCTCGTTGGAGTGCCTAGCGTGCGCTGGACAAACTCAACATTTCGCTAAAAGCGAATGAGCTTCGCTGTCGCTTATGTGTCGGTCTTCTTCAATTTTTTGTAAGATTTCGTCGATTTTTTCAGTGATTGGTCGACCTGAGCGAGGGGCATCTTTGACATCAAAAATTCCAGACCGAAAGCGAGCGAACCATCTCTTGGCTGTGGCTTTTGATAATGTCTCTTGATCGTTAACACCAACAATTTTTTCAACTGTCCATGTGAAAATATTAGACTGGAATGTCACTTTTCAAACTTATGTTAGTTTTACTCAATCTGATTAGTATTGCCCGATATATGACAACGAACACCATCTAGTGACAAAAAAGGCTCAATACTTTTTAGACTATCCAATACAAAACTGACGATAGATACAAGCAATATGGCAGCAGCGCTTACTACCACACACATGACCATTAGTAGGCCGACTTTGCTGGCTAACTTACATGGCGTTATATGAAGAATTGTGGAGGTGCGAACAAAAATTCGAGGTTTTGTACGGTTTAGAGACGGATTTCTACAGTGAAACACAATAGCGCTCCTAGTGAAGTGAAAATTATTTCAGTTCTTATACCCGTTTAGTTTTTATCGCCTTCCAAAGTGAATTTATAGGAGTTTGTTTACATCTCAACGTTGAGCTATCAGTCGAAGGTGCAAAACGTGTGCTTCATTTGCTCATCTTGGAAAGTTTAGGAGCACAATGGGCTATACAAGGTGAATTTATAGCATGCACGGAATGCGTTCGGGACGTTTTTTATTCGGGAAATAGTATATATGACGAAATATAAGCATTTGCTAATGCCGCAGTTGGATGACAGCTACCGGAAGCTTGTCCATAGTAGGCCGACTAATACATATGCAAATTGCTACCATATGGCTTGTATCTATCGTCAGTTTTGATCCAATACAAGCAATTACGGGAAGCTTGATTCGCAGCTTCGCATGTAGTGATGGCAGTTTTTGGTAAAAAAACAGGTTCTTCGGTTTTTCGCTTTTTTTCATCTTCGGTTTACCCGGGTGGTTTTTACAACCAACAAACCAGTTTTTGGAAGAACCGGTTTTTCGGTTTTTTTAGCAAATTTTTAAAACAAAAAAAACTCGAATCAAAATTAAATGTGTATTTTTATGTCTACTGACTAACTTTAGGTATAAATGGTTTTTCGATTGTTTACTCACAAAATTATTTAAATCAAAATTAACTGAGGATGTTTCATCTTTGGGTTAAAAATAAGGGACTAAAGTATTGAAATCCGAGCCGATAGCTTACTGTTAAGCTAACTCATTCATTTACAGTATAAGGATAAAAGATCCTTCAGATCAGTCCTCAAACATTTTGTATTTATTGTGTATTATGTGCTAGCTTCACTTCGCACTCCGAGTGAAACGAAGCAAACAACGAATACCAAGAACCAATAAAACATAGAAATTTGCTATGCTCTGATGACTGCAGTCATTAATGATGCCTCCTAGATAGGGATGCCGAAATAACAGTTTTCCGGTTTTTTGTATTCATTATTATCCGGTTCTTGAATTTGAAAGAAAAAACCGGTTTTAACCGGGTTTTTCGGAGCAAAAAAAAACGGGTTTTCGAGCAAAATCTCTTTTGTTGTCAAGAGTCTACAGCAAGCCATTATCCCCTTAATTCTCTTCTAAAGTACCAGATCTGTTGAACACACAGTAGCCGATATCCTCTCAGGATATCGAAGTAACTGTTCTTCCTTCTTCGTTATCGTGACAATGGCTTCTTGATACATCGCTTCCAATCGTCACGGTTCAAGAACCCTGAGAGACATGTTTCGGTTCTTCTAGAAGCGATTTGCTGTCATTAAGTCGTCTCAAAGTTTGCGTGGTTTTCGATCTCGAATCGTTTAGAGATTGTTGCTCATTTTTTCAACTTGGCCAACCCTTGACAGGTTTTTTAGGTCTTTGTAAAAAAATTTTTTACAAAGACCTACTAGTTTCGCGACCTGTCTGTCCGTCTGTCCGTCCGTCCGTCCGTCCGTCCGTCTGTCCGTCTGTCCGTGCGTCACAGCTGATTTCCTCCGAAACTATAGAAGCTAGAATGCTCAAACTTTGTGAAAAGGTCAGAAGTGATAGTCTCTCAAAAGTTAAGGCCTTGACAAAAATTTAAAAAATGTTTAAGGGGGGTCCCCCCCTAATAACGAATTGGCCCTTAAAAATTTTTTTTAATCAAAGGTAGTCGAGTGGGGTATCAAATGAAAGGTCTTGATTAGAACTTTTAGAATCTGAAATAAAAAAATCGGGGGTCCACGGGAAGGCAAAATGTACCCAAAATTTGTGTCCCCCCCCCCCCCCTCGCGATTGGACACCTTTCAGCCGAAAAATCTGAACGTTATCACGAATGTGGTCCTTTATGAGTACAAGGGCAACAAATACCTTAGAAATCGAAATTCACTCAACTTTGTTAATAATAGTATGATTTGTAGATTTTACATTTTTGCCCATAAAATCAAAACGATACCTTCAAACTTCTTCTTCAATTATATAGACTGACATAAGATATATATGTTCACAAAATTTAATTGAGATCGAATCATAATCAAGTGAGTTATAGCCATTTCAATTATATGGAATTACAACAACGATAACACGTGTTTATGGTTCATATAGGGTTTTCCAATTAGAGGTGTTATTTTGATATTAAAAGAAAAATGCCATTTTTTAAAATAAATGATCGGATGTTTAGTTCATTATAAAGGAAAAAATATGCCGTTAATAGCAATAACTAACATTGGGCAAATAACCACTACGACACGCTTACAGGACCATATCCTCCATGAAATTTTCCATAACCAAATCGCAAAGTGGCTGCCCTATGTCCTCGAAAGCCTCACGAATTTCATTTTTGAGATCTTGAATTGACGCTGGGCTATTGGCATAGGCCTTCTCTATCACGTGGCTCCAAAGGAAGAAGTCGCAAGGTGTTAAATCAGAAGATCTATTCAAAATAACACCTCTTATTGGAAAACCTTATATATATATATATTTAAAATTGACTTAGGTACTTTTATTTCCTTTCAATTTTCATGAAAATTTAAGGAATAGTGTTTAACTTGAACATGTTCAATCGGCCGAGCACTCAGAAAAATCATTTAAGCTAGATTAAAATGGCGGTTGCACTGTGCTCATGAAAGAAACTGTGCATCTTTTGTATAAATTTGAACGATTTCATATCTAAGTATTGGATGAATAATTCAAGTTATCGATTCACGCCATTAGAAAACTTGCTTCTAACCCTAGGATGTTTACAAAGACCTTCTGGTAGGAGCACTCTCCTGCTTACTCAACTTGTTATATTACGGTGAAGATTTTCGGATCGACATGTCAATTAAGGAACTCGTTATTGCATCGAATTCGCCCTCCATCTTTCTTCTCTACTGGCCAATATGCTCCTTTCAAAGGTATTCAGTACATTTGACAGTGTCCACGTTATATATCTTACGAGTATTTGTCAGTTGAATTCTTTGTTCATTTCGTCCAGTTTGTTCCCATGTTTCGAGAGATCCTTATCTAGGTACAGAAAGTAGTCTCCGTTTTCAAAGCTGCAATCCACTATTGTAATGGTCATCGCTTTAATTATTGTTGCACTCATTAATTTTAAGACCGTCTTTTTTGGTAAATACATCTAGGGTTACAAATAATTCCTTTGCGCGAGTGAAAGAACGTGACATACGAATTTGAACGCAAAGTGCTACGGCACAGTAAAACAAGGAACATAGTGGAGGCTACGTTACAACGATGAGTTGTATGAACTATTTGACGATCCACCTGTTTCGCCTTGCGTAAAGTTGCGTAAATTGCGATGGTCGGGGAATAGAAGAAAACCAGCTACCCAAAAGAACATTGACGGGTAGAGCACAAGGTAGACGTCCAGCGGGAAGACCGAGGGCTCGATGAGAAGACATACTAGAAGCTGACAGCAGATCCTTGTTGGGAGTAAATAACTGGCGGACAAGGTCGCGGAACCGCGCTGATTGGAGAAAATTAATCCTGGAGGCCAAGACCCGGCTTTGGCTGTTTCACCATAGATGATGATGATAACATAACATTAAGCAGCTACAATTTATGTTGACTTAAATGGTAGGGTTCCTCTAGTATCGGCGGATTTATCTGATATCTGTCTGTGCTAAATTAAAGAAAATATAACGTAGTATTTTATTTTATTCATTTTTTGATGATCTTGAAGACCAGCTGCATACACAGGAAAACATAGCTCCAAGTATACAAATCTGTGATAAGATCTGCGTTATGCTATGGATGTGAAATATGGACCCTAACCCAAGCATCCACAAATATATTGAATGCCTTTGAGCGACCGGTCCTGAGGCGAATCAACCATGAGCTGTATGAAATTTTTGACGAACCGGAGGTCTCAACGGTTGTCAGAGTGCGGAAGCTGCAATGGACTGGACACATGAATCGTATGGACGAATACTGGATACCCAAAGTGGTATTCGTTGCGAGAACTGAAGGCCGGAGACCAGTGGGGAAACCGAGGAAACGCTGGTCTGACTCGGTCGACGAAGACCGTTCATCGCCGCTCGGATTTCAAAATTGGAGGACGCGGTCAATGGAGCGAGACAGTTGGAGGCGCTATTTGCAGGAAGCGAAGGCCCCAGAGGGGCTGTAGTGCTAAGAAGAAGAAGAATTTTTTATACATTTCGTGAATTATATTACACACAAACCATATCATCAACATTACTCGATGTAGTCCTCTGCGTTGTCAACACACTTTATTGCCACCGTTTTGGAAGCTTGATTACTGCTCGTTCATAAAAAGTTTAGGACGAGCTGTCAGCCAGTTGCGCACATGCTCCTTTACTTCATTGCTTTCGAATCGTTTTTCTCCAAGAGATTCTTTCAGGGGCGCGAACAAAAAGAAGTCACGGGGGGACAAGTCACAACTATTAGTAGGCTCTTCGAGTATTTTCCAGCCCATGTCTTCTAGATCATCCCTTGTCAAAGCCGCAGTATGCGGCCTCGCGTTGTCATGGGGAAGGATGATCTCTCTAATGGGCATACTCCGTCTTTTGTGTCGGTAGGAAGTTTTCGCTGAGGAATAACTGGCAATGGTAGGCCACACACTGTTTGTTGATCTTGAAGAAAATCAATGAGTAAAACTTCCTTTGAGTCAAAAAAAAAATCGATGCAAGCACTTTTCCGACTGAGAGGCGAGTTTTGGCCTTCACTGGGCAGCCTCCATCCTTCCTTCGCCACTCCTTACTCGCCATTTTTGATTCGAGGGATAATAGTGGCCGTACGTCTCATCAAATATGACGATGCACCCCAAAAAATTCCCATGTCGAAATCGATTCAGAAGTCTCTCATTGATCTCCGATCTGACCTGTTTTTGATTTGCGGCTATAAACCTCGGAACCCATCGAGCACTAACTTTTCTGAAATTAAGATGATCAGTGATAATGGATTGACCACTTCCATAGCTGATACCCTCTTCTGACGAGGTTTCGAAAACACTTAACCACCGATCACGTTCAATAAACTCTCGAACGGCACGGATGTTGTCATCTGTAAGACGAATACACTCGATTCTGGGACAATCTAGTGTCCCCAAACTGCGCTTTTAAACGAGCAAAAATTTGTAGTGGTTAACACCTTCATTGGTTAAAAACTTTATGATGTCACGTTGCGCGACAGATGGATGTACCTCTTGCTCAGTCGTGGCTGTCCTGAAGACAGAACCCATCGTGGCCGCTAAATAAGCTGGTTCCCCTACTCCTTACAAATGAACCACCAACCGCCATACTATGTCATCTAGTTCGGAGGTGCGTGCTAAGCAGAATAGCTAAATTACCGTTTACAATTGATTCACCCTCGTCGTATCTAGAGTTATCGGATAATGGCCTTGAGGGGCAACATTTGTAATAGCATATTGCGAACACAAACCAATTTTATACGTCTAATAATTTTTTCTTCTCTGTCTTTTTCAGCCACTCTACTTCCCTGATAATTCACCCGATGGTCAAAAATTGAACGTTGAAGAAAAGAAAACACGATTGCGCGGATCTAACGATATGCCGCGTTTATCAAACAACATGTCGAGCGGCGGAAGTGGAATGGGTAATTCCCAGCGGCCATCTGGAGGACCTAATAGGTCCCTTTCCAATTCGGGAGGTATGATGCGAGGCAATTCAGGAGGAAGCGGCGGTGGACCAGTACGTGGGGCTACAGGTGGGCCTCGTCCAACCGGTGGATTCACCCGCAACGACCGAGGTGGACCTGGAGGTCCATCAAATCGTGGCAACAATGGGAACGGAACACCCACTGCAGGTGGTGGAAATACATATGGTCGCCGTTAAAATTCCCTTAAAACGTATGTAATCTTTATAAGATGTAAAACAAAATAAAAAAAAAAATATTCATAACATCAATATAAACGATATTGGGGAAATCTTGAAAAAAGCAAGAAAACACGGGATTTATAAAGAGAAAGCAAAGGCAAAAATTTTCAATTCATCTTAAGTATTTTAAACTTATTTACGAAACAGACAGAAAGCATTGATTGTAGTTATGTTGTTTTTCCTCATTTTTTAGTTTTCAAATACACCATTAACAATTTTTCTACTTCCATTGGGTACAGTAAAGAGAGGAAAAGTAATTATGAAAATTATCACAGGAGATAAAAAAAAATCGAACAAAAAAATGAGTAAAAAATTGAGAAAATAAATAAAAAAATCGCAAATTAAGAGAAAATATAACGATGAAGACTTGTAACCCTATTGTTCGTACATTTATAAAGTAAAAATAAAAAATTAGTTTGAAGGAAACAACTAAAATGTGAAAGCAAAACAAAAACAGAAACCTATTAACAATAAAATAGTTCTTGTCAATAAATTAAAGTAATTGTAATGATAATATAATATTTAAATAAGTTACAACACAAAATAACAAGGAGGAGCAACACTGAACTATGAAACACGATTTTTTAAGATTATATGATGAACCTGTGTGCGTTTTAATAAAAGTTTTAATGTTCTTTTCATTTTCTGTTTCGTAAAAGTAATTATAACGTGAGAAAACTGTAAACATAATACTCAGATGGAAAACTTACATATACATCTACACAACCTGCTTGAGCATTGTGTTTACAAGAACGAAGTAAAAAATAGCTATAATTTACTAGGCAAAATATAATCGTAAATAATAAAATGTAAAAGCAAAAATAATTGCAATAAGCAACTAAATGAAGAAAATCTGATTCGACGATTTCTTTTCGATCTTTGAACCATGAACATACAACAAGAAATAAATTATGATAAAAAAAGTAAATACATTACTCAAAACAATCGAATCGAAATGCAGTTATAATTACGAATATTTATGTATAGACTCGAGTGCGAATTAAAATAAACAAAAAAGAAACTTAGAGAATAAAAATAACGTAATTTATATAAATGGTAGTAGAAGTGTGACTATGTCGCAATGCGTCGTGTAATGTTTTCTATTCAATTTTTCATTTAGAGCTTTTTGAACTAGTTTTTCCTTTTGTAACTAATATTTAAACAATCAATTACTAATATTAGTCGTTGCCTTAGTGGAGCATTAACGTTCGCTAAATTAAATTTACAAGTGAAAATGTGAGACTTGTTTTTTATTGAAAAATAAACCGCGTTTCCTAATTATGACTGCATGACACGATTACTTCCGTTGTTGACCAGAAAATTCAGATTGTCAAACAGAATTATACATGATAAACGTATATTGTGCGATGATTTCGTCGGCGTTCTGTGTGACCCCTTTTGCAGTTTAAAGGCAGCATTGCTTTGCATGTCTTATAATAATCAGTAAACATGTTCACATGTCAAAAATGTTACTGTTTCAAACTTTACTATGTAAAAGTTTAACTTAAATTCCTTCACAATTTTTCGAGAAACGCAATAAGAATTATATTTAAATGTTTAGGTTTACCATCGAAACGAAGAAAACATGATGCAAAACAAATTTTCCTTCCCGATTTCATACTTGAACTAAATATAATTGCAACAAGACTACATATATACATCTATTTCCAGAAAGTGAAAGGCAGAAGTGAAAAAGATAGAAATATAAACAACGCATTGACAGTTAAGAAATTTATGCTATATGATTTTACAACTACTCTAGTATAGAACTTTTTAGAGATAAAAACAAATTAACATAAACTATACTTTAAAAGAAAAGAAGTGACATTTATTTCATTTTAGTTACTTTCCAGTTTTTTTGTTTTATTATTTATAAAATAATAGTATATATATTTAAATAAAATTATTTAAAAGGTAAAGATGAAAACAATAAAAAAAGAAACTAAACTAATTGCTTAAGTTAGTTAATTTTTAATTGTAATTTAAAAAAATAAAAAACAAGGAAATTTGAAGTGACGGTGGAAAATGAAAATGAAAAAAAAAAAATCTAGTGGAGTTGAGAAAAACTTATCATTTTTTATAGTAATCAAAGTGTACAAGCAATTTATTCGAGTTTATCTTTGTTTTCATTTCTTCTTTTCTTGCGATGTTTAGTTTTTCATTTTCATTTCATGCAATTTCCCTCCCATCCAGTTTTTTAGTTTGTAATTTTAGTTATTTTTTTTTGAAAAGTAAGAAGTAGTAACAAATTCAATTCTTTAAGATAAATATGTGCGAAATTAGAAAAAATGAGATAAAATTCACTTAGTTCCGAAATATTGAGTTGAATTAAACATTTTTATATTGATAAAACAAATCAAAAAAATAAGAATTATTTTCAAATCAAAAAAGTTTTGGTGTTATTATTATAAGAATATGGAAACTAGATACAAGGTATGCATTTTAATTTGAAGTACAAGTTGGATGCTCATACATCAAACTTTTGTTGGATTTTATTATTAAATATACTCATTGGTTTTTGTCCCCTTCAAACTACTCCTCTCTATCAACATTTGTTTAATCTGGTAAGCTCATAACCAATGGCAAAGTGCTTTTCATGTCATCAGTAAAAGTCGGTGTCCTCTTTTCTTCACAACTGCTTCCTGCTTTTGCGAATTTTCTATGCAACACTTTTGAAATACGATAAGGAAAAAATAATCGGTGGTTTTTTGGTACCCGTGTCTTTTCACCAGAAATCGACCTGCGGCTGGATTCCAGTTAATAAGGTTGCATATGGAAGATAACATATTGAAGTATATAATATATCAGTTATTAGTGGTAGTTGGATATGATATGCAGATATTAACACTAACATAAGGCAAAAATGATCAGAAAATTCCATTTTCTCACATTTTGCATTAAACTAACCGTAACTTTTGAACAAGGATAGGAAATTGAATACTATTTTCGCCAAACTATTGGAACTTACTTTATGTTAAATTTCTTATAAAGGGATTCTACATCCAGCATCGTTGCGTACAAATGTGTGTTTTAAATAACTCCATTTGTTTTGAAAAATTAAATAATTATTTAGAACGTCAATTGGGAATTGATTTTGAAAAAGTTCACTGCTCATTACATCGTTGTAATCGATCAATTTTGAAAAAGTTTCGAGAAGCGACAAACTATTTTGGAAGAACCTTCCCTGTTGACAAGTGGGATGGAAGAGCCCGACGACCGACCCACCAATGTCTGCTCGGAGATTCAAACGCGTTACAAGGAGAAAAGCAACTAAAGCGAAGGCTAGAACGAGATTCACAGAACGAAAATCAAATCAAAATGCAAATTATCACTTTCGCTCAATTCGTGATAATAGAAAATCAAGAACTGAAACAGCAGATACAATGCTTAAAACTCGTCAAAAATCATTCAAGTTCAAAGTTAAGTGGTAATAAAAGGGAAGAAAACCCTGCAATAAACAAGAAAAATAAGATTTTACCAAAGAAATGAGGAAACGGAACAGACTCTTTAAGTGCAGCGGCACGAATGAAAGCTCGGAACTATTTTGCTGTATTGACAACGCTAGACGAGGCTATGGATTTCGAGGTAATAAATACTACAGAAAAGAATATATGAGAAGGTAATATTTTCCAGATTAACAATTCTAGTAGTAAATCCAGCAACAATTTTATGGAATATTTTAAAGAAAAAAAATCAACTCCCGTGTCTACTGGTCTTCCAGTCAAAATTAGTAAAAATACCGAAAAATTCCCGTCAATCAATGTGTTCAGACAGCGTCGTGGGAACATGGTTCAGCAATTAGCAATCAGATAAATTTATTGGAAATTAACAGAATAAATGTAGACAAAATCATGATACAAACGAAATTACTGGTTGACCAAATTGGCCAAACAACCTCTAAATTCTGGGGAGATTTCGCACTTCACCTGCACCCCAAAAGTTGAAGAATCTAGACTGCGGAGAGGATGTGGGCGATTTCCTTCAAATATTCAAAGAAACGGCACCAGCAATTGCATTTATTTTAGTCAAGAACTTTGCGACAAGAGGATCAGTCGTCGAAAAGAAAAATTTATCATTTTATTTAGTGCAAATTTCTAATAAAAGCAGTCCAAATGGGCTTCAACAGATAAGGCACATGAACTTTAAAGTTGTGGAGTGGGTCGTCTCCAGAAAAGAGAAGTCAACTAGTGCTATCGGTGTCAAAGGTTTGGTAATTCGGCTGCCAACTACGCCAAGCGTTATCCGTGCGATAAATGCAAAGATATCCACGATGCCCCCAGTGAGCGAGAATTGGCTCAAATGGAGCCTAAAGAAAAATTGTACTGCGGTGCATTTGGTCACCCTGCATCGTATTGAGGTTTCCCTGGATATATAGATGCAAAAGTAAAATTTTCTTCAAGACGAACATAAGTACACCGCAGTGTGATATTTTCTAGCTCCAAGCTCGGGGTATCATTTACATTCGCTCTCAAATTCAAAGAGGTGTTTGATTCCCTGTTTGCAATACTCGAATTGAATTGGCTGCATAATTACATTTTTGACGGTGATATAAATGCCCGGCATACACCATGGCTGAACGCCAAGAATAATCCGAGGTGCACGTCTGAAATCGTGGATAACAGAGAAACAAATTAATTGCTCCGCCGTAGGCGGTCCCAAGCCCGTTCAAGAAAGGAGGAAACCCCTTGTTTCCCCAACCGCAGCTTCCATGATTCCTCATCCTAAACCCCACGATTAAATGGTAGTAAATGTTCTTTGGGTCCAAATTGGGTTTAATGGTCCCTCAATGATGGGATATTAAATGCCGAGAAATGCCAATAACTGAATACATCTGCGGCCCAGCTACTAAATCCTACTTATAACTCCTTTGTGGGGACGAAAGAGGGTAACGGCGAGTCTTCCGCGCCTGATAACGGAATCGGATTAATAACTATTCCGCCGGAATGAGGTTTGGCGATGGGCTGACTCTCCGTGTCTGTAAAACCCTACACTGTTTCGAAACCTGCGGAAGAGCCTCGGAATGGATTGGACCTACGGCAACGACCTCGCAAACGAGAAAGCGAGTATGGCATTGGATCCTGGAGTGTCAGATGACTCAATTACCCTGGCGCTGTTAAGGACCTTTCACAACAGGCCAGTCAATATCAATTAAAAATACTGGCAGTCCAGGAAACGAATTGGACTGGAAACGACATTCAAGATATGAGATCGTACACAATATTCAAAAGTGGGAAGCCTACTGGAAAACGAGAATTCGGAGTGGCCTTCATTGTGGATGGGGAGTTCAAATCACACATTATTGATTTTAAGGCAGTTATTGAACGGTTGTGTGCGATCCGTATAAAAGTGGAATTCTTCAAAATTAGGCTGATCAACGTACACGCCCCGACCAAAGAAAAGGACGAAGAAAAGACTAGTCGATTCATTGCCTACAAAGGTCATCCGAAAACTCTTATTTTTTCCATAGAACTAGCACTCTGATTGTACCAGATCTGACATCCATATGCAAAACCGTTCTAATCAAGGTTTTGTAACAGACAACTTTGACCTATCGATCAATGTATCTGGAATGAAAGAGTCGTCGGAGGGCCATGACTACTTTTTGTGCTTTATTAAGCATGAGTTTGACATGTTTAGTATAGTACAGATACTGACCGAGATGAACACAGAGGTATCGGATACAGGATTTATGTGAAACCCGTTCTAATCTACCCTCACCAGCCATAATGTCGAAATCCTTCCAATTACGTTTCAGGTCTTGACTGGCCCCCTGCAGCGTTGTCCGAAACAAAATTGTTTCGCACTTCTGCGCATTGATTTTCATTCGCCAATTGTCAGAATACAGCTGCACATCATTTTTGAAGGTTGCTCTGAACTATTGTAGCTTTTCGGCCTGCCGTATAGATGATCAGACCATCAGCAAGCTCTACTAATAATTGCGTTGGCAAGACGTTAAAATCAAAGCCGTTCAATAGCTTGCGAATGGAGATTGAGAAGATCAGAGGCGCAGTAACTGTTCTCTGCTGTAGACCATTCAAGATCTTGAAGTCACGCATTGTCGTCAAATTTCCATCAGTTACATTAAATGATTTTCCGTATAAAATATTGCACATCATGGCGACAAGGTGTCTGGGGAACCTGTCCTGAAGAAGTTTAAAAACTAGTCCATCTAACCACACCGTATCGAAGGCTTTCTCCATATCAATGAGACACGCTCCAACATATTCTCTGTTGTTTAGTTTCCAACAGATATCTGAGGTTACTTTCGTTATCGCATGCATGGTCGAGTGCCTGGCATAAAAACCAAATTGGCAATTCCGCATCAACTCATATTTCTCAATGTGGGCGTTTAATGCTTTGTTTAGTATCACTTCAAACACCTTGCTGATGCTAGGTAGCAAGCTGATTGGGTGATAGCTTTTAGGGCACGAAGGTTCTTTCCCGTTGTTCAAGATTTGAAGCACCTTAGCCTTTTTCCACTCATTTGGGAAGTATGAATTGCTCAACAAAAGGCCAAAGAAGAGCTGAAGGTCGAAGAAGAGCAGACGGCTAAAGAAGCGCCTAGGGCTAAGCCTAAAGAGCATGCACAGAAAGCTCCTCTATTAATCATCAATAAAGGAATGGCATCTAGCCCAATCGAAGGAGATCGGGATTAAAAAAAAGACAGGGAGAGCCATTTGATGGGTGTGAAATGCCAGATCAGGGGTTTCAGTTCCACCAGGTCATTAGTTCATCCCTTCGGTAGGTTACCTCGGCCTCGAAACCATCGTACCGAGACGTTTTTAACATCTAATTTGTGAATTCTAAATTTTTTTTGTAAAGAAAAGAACCCACCCCAGGACACCGCAACGCTAGCTGTAGTAACCGAGCAGTCACTTAAGCAAACTGCTCGAAAACCACCATAATGCTGATCCAAATTTCAATTGTAAATTTAAAATAATATTAATAATTTAAATTTGCAATTTCCCCCTTTACAACGGAGCCTATCCACGAATTGCATTTTCGCAATACAATAGAAAGTGGATGGAAGGCTTGTCAACTGCCGTTGGGAGGAGTCCCGCAAGGTGACGAGCAGCAACAACGGGGGAGTCTGTGATTGATCGTGAATGAAACAGGTCGCGAAGAAACCGCCGTGGCTAGACGACGAGTCTGGTGGGAGATACGTGCGTGCGGCACCTGTCAAACGAATCAAAATAATATATATTTTTTCCTTCTAACGCGTAGTTGCCACAGATATTTTTGGCCTAATCGCAAAATGTTTTTTTACCGAATTCACCATTCGTTATCGTGGGAAATTGTGCGGAAGGCGCGAGAACATTGGATTTTACCAAATAGCTTGCGGTCGGTCAGTTGTATTGTGTTTCCGGTATCATTATTCTTTAAGCGGTTCTAGAAATATTTAAATCACGTCCTTGCAAAATCGCTTAGTAACCGTTTCTTTCCGCCCCGATTCCAAGTTATTTGAACTGTCGCCCCACAGCGACAAAAATTTAATTTGTGTTGTACAAGGGAGTGACGGTTTTGTGCGGGAAGATTTCAATTTATTCCCGATTCAGGCGGTCGTCATCGTAAGAAGCGCTTGAAGACGAATCGCTCGCTGTTAGTTGCGATTTCTGGTTACATTCGAGGTGGAATCACGAAAGCTTGCTCGTAGTGCAAAGGAAATAGTGAAATCCACAAATATGAGCTTGCTCGTAGTGCAAAGGAAATAGTGAAATCCACAAATATGAGTGATTTTTTTGTTTTATCTGAACACATAGCGATTTCTGGGGAAAATAGTTGTGGGTTCGTTCTGGTTTTTGTTGATTTCTAATATAGGCGAAAATGAGTGTGGAGAAATTAAAACAAATATTGGGATAGAATGTCAAACTGTAAGGCCAGAATGAATCGGTAGTGAAAACAGCCTTGATTTAAACGATGTCGGATTCATTGTGGAATATGTATGTAAATAGTGAAGAATATGCTAATTATTCGAACGTGTTTAGCCTGTGATCGTGAGTCAAATTTGAAGGAAAGTGGCTCGCAAAAACGTCGGCGGTCTGTGTTGTAGGGAAAGGGTATTCAGTTATATCTCAATGATCGTTTTAACACCAGGATATTAGTATTGACCGGGAACCTATTAGAATACAATTTTGAGAGCAAAGTAAAAAGTTTGTGTGAATATACGTAGTAGATGAAATTGAAGAAGAGTGTATGCGATATCAGATGGATAAAGATAGTTACTGTAATTGGCCATTTGATTAATTTAAAACGAAGGGAGTGGGTGTAAATGTCTCGTTTTGGCGTCACAACAAAAGTGACGTAAAAAGTGATTTTTCATTCCTTTCATTTGAGTCAAGACGAAGGAAAGAATTTACGGGAATTCACGTTTTCCTAAGCGTTGAATTCGTGATAATGTGCGTGATTGGGAATTATACAGTAGCCGGCGCAGGGTTCCTTATATGTTGAATCTTTTGATAATCGCAAGAGTATGTTTTGCATATTGTGTTGATGCGCTGCGAAGGCGGATGAAAGGGCTTGGCCAAGTGACATTTGTTTTGAGCGTCTTGGAAAATTTGTCACCATTTGGATTTTCGTTGCATACATCAGTAGATTATTATGAGATACACAAATTATAGTTCATCGTGTTTATCGCTTCAAGTGAGGAGTACACTTTTGTGTGTTGCTGAATAGTGTTTCTAATAAAGAAATAGCTCATTCAGTGGGCGCTTGATTTGGCATAACAAATATTTCGAGGATGACGTGTATAGGGTTTTTGCATTGCTGGAGTACATGGTGGTACTACCCAATATGGCCTTCCATACAACGGCTTATCACAACTTCCACCGAAAAATTAAGTGTTGTTGACTGTAGTTCCGGACTGCCCAATATAGTTCTATGAACAATAACGCAGAGCCTTAATTCCAAAGGAAGCAGTGTGCGAATTCAATGACATTCAATCAAGCTTGGGGAAGGGAATATTAACTCTGACGCATTTCATCATAAACCAATTGCTGACCATAGTTCCCGTTCATCCAGTGATGGATTCAATTTTTTGTTAATCGATTTTTTTAAAGGTTTCCAAGTTACGGTAATTTCGTCAATTTAAATAGGAGAGTATCGTTTGTTGCGGACCCATTAATCGAAACACTTAAAAATAACAATTCGATTTATAGCAAAACGCGAAGCTTTCATTCTGCTTGGTATATTAAATGGTACTGGCAAAGTCTTCAATATATCGTCGCAGTCACATTCGCTACTAACGTCCACGATCTTAAATTTTCGTAAACTATAGACACTGTAAATTAATCAATCAATTTTTTTTGTTTTTCTTTCAAAAATAGTCGATTCAATTATATATTAAAATTTAATGTACAAGTGAATTTCCATTTATTTATTCGAAATCTGTTGCTTGTCATTATCATGAATACAATGAATTGTTAAACGTATACCTTCGGTCTTTCCTTTCTCCTAACCTGACCGGGTATAGGACCTGCAACGATGGTAGGGTCCTCCACTGAAATGAGCTAGTTATCAGGCAGCCTCTTTCCTTCTTTTGTTTTATGGGGGCTCTTGCCGGGTAGAGTGGCCTTCAGCTCACGTTGCCTTTCATGGTATAGAGTTATGTGATTCCATCGCATAATACTATAACATAAATTGACCACGTTTATATTTCTCATTTGATGGAAAATTCATGCAAATTATGTTAGTATGAGTTTTTCACTCAAATGGGAAATATATGGCCACGTCTACGTTTGGATCTTGATCTGCTTGGGAAGGTGCGAGGGGGCGCCACTTCCACCTGGATGCCCCACTTATATTTGTGGGCTATAAGCATCGTTGTAAATGACGAAGTCTCCTCAAGTCCGTCCGTTGTTGCCAGGCCCAAATTGTTCTTTGAACAAGCAATTTCAACCTTTAGTAGGCTAGCTCAGCCTCGATGCCAGTCGATCAGCATTTGACATTTTTTAATTCGTGAATGCGAAATCTTTTTGTAGTGGGTACTTGTTCTGGGGAAACGAACCGACCCCACGATACTGCAATGCTAGCCTGCCAGCGCATTCACGCGTCCCTAGACAAGGCCAATCTCGGCGGATCTCACTATCCTCCTCCGCTAAGGCAGCAGATCATCGCTGCAGTCCTTCACGGACACATATCTACCTACCATCACTACATAGCCTGCAAGCACATTTACGCGTCCTTAGACAAGGCCAATTCCGGCGAGCACCAAAATCTCTATCTATCTCTCCCTCTCTATCTCTTTCACTGCAGTCAACGGGCATTTAAATTCTCGTTAAATTCACTATATAAGACTTTATGGTTACTTAGGGAAGAAAACACTCTCATACCGATAACCCATCGTCCGCCAGCAATAACGTACATTACACACTTTATTGAGTTCCTCGCTCCGATTTACGGTGTCACTGCTTAAAATTTTTATGGTTTCTAAACCAGGTGTAATTTTACTTTCACTGCAGTCAACATGTAGCTTCGGACACACTCTCGAACTTTGATATAATTCATTTCGTTATGCGCATTCAAACGGAATTTATTCAAGATAAGAAAAAAATGTTCATTTACCCTTTAGGCACACACAAAACAGCCCTGTCAAAGCTATGGACAAGTAGTAGCAGAATTCATTCAAAAACGATCTGAACAATTGATCCAAATTGCAATCGGCTGAAGCGTGGAAGGTTTTTGATTCGTCTGACTGACTGTGTGACTGACACTTTTTACATAATATGCAAATAAGACGGAACGAATGATTGCTTTGCCACTTAATCGAACAAGTGAGACTTTCGTTTAAACAAACTAACAAGCTCCATGGAGCAAAGTAGAGCAAGGCGCGCAATTTTTATGGGAATATTTTTTAACGTTCGTGTAATGGAATGACACGGACGTGCTTCTTCACACAAAGTAAACAACGCAAAAACGACGATCAGACTCGTGCAGCACTGAGACAAATGGCTGACAACTACTGTGCACATTACGACGACGTTCACTTGGTGGGGATTTTGGGTGTGAACTTTTACAGGCAGATTTCAAAAAAAATTCTTAAACGACACTAGTTTCAACTTGTTACAATTTCTTATTAAATTTTCAATTGGAGTTTTTGAGTACACTGCAGCACACAACACTTACGTATTGGCACCACTCACGAAAGGGGGCGAACGGGCTCCAATCACGTCAACTTTTTTGCCATCTTTTCCCGAGAACTTATTTGTGGTAAGCGATTTGTTTTTCTATGACTGTGTGATACGTTTTCCACTTTAGTTTATATTAAGAAACGGGACAAATTTTGAAATAGCGAAGAGTGATGCAATTCTTTTTAAATACCTAAATAAAAAAAATAATAAAAAGATAGCGCGACCCGAACTAGACATAGGTAAATTCTGTAATTCCATGCTGCTCGCACTCCACCGGTACGGGATCAAGTGCCAATCAATCTGTGAATAGGGTAGGTTGTCTGTAGATACGGTGAAGAGCAACGCCTCTTTAATGTTTCAAATGCCTTGGCTATGTTCACACCGCACATGTATGCAAAGGACCCGATAGGAGTTCCCTATGTTACAAATGCGTTGAAATGGGACATGAAAGAAAAGAGTGTACAAAGGAAGCACACTGTATTCTTTGCAAGAATGCTGATCCAAGACCGGATCTTGGGTACGCCTTGGGATCAGGGAAATGTAGGGTTTTCCAGGAAGGATCCTACAGCACTGCAGTTCAACCGCACCAAATCTGCTTGAGCAGGTTGCGAGGGACATGAAAGCCGACTTTTTGCTGCTGAGTGAGCAACACCATGATGAAAGTCCCGCATCATGGTATCCTGATGCAACTGGTACTGCCGCCACCTGGGCTCGAAATAATGATTTCCAAGTGTGGAGCTGTGGACGTGGGGATGATTTTGTGTGGGTTCGGTGTTCAGGGACCACCTTCTTTAGTGTGTACCTAACGCCAAACGAATCGATATCATCTTTCCAAGACAAGCTTCCGGCTTTGGAGGGCGCCGTTTTGAACGACTTCAACGCGAAAGCAATCGAATGGGGCATACCTCAAACAGATCCACGAGGAAAACGAATCCTAGAAAAGGCGGCCAGGATAGCGCTCGTCGTACTTAACACCGGCAATGCGCCGACTTTCCGCCGTATTGACTGTGAAGAAACCATACCGGACGTGACATTTGCCTCGGAGTCCTTGGTATGGAGGATACACAATTGGAGAGTATCAGAGCCCTACTCAGCCAGTGATCATCAGTGCATTTTGCTTGAGATCAATGATGTTGTCTCCTGACGTCCGTGCTCTCGGCTTTCTACAATCGGATGGAACATCGGAAGGATGGACGTCGAGGTACTCACAGCAGGTGCACCGCTGCAGTAGGTGAGACGGAAGAATTGGCAGCTCAAGACGTGGCGAACTCAACTATGAGCATCATTGCGACTGCTTGTTGCGCTTCTGTGCGCCATCAAAAACCCCGGCACGCAAGCCCCCAGTGTACTGGTGGTCAACTGAAATCGCTGAAAAACGAAGGGAGTTTCATAGGCTTCTGCGTGAGGCAGAAGCCTATGAAACGGTTCCACGGATGCGGAACCGTGACGAGGCATACAACCGCGTAGCAGCATATAAGTCGGCCAGGAAAAGCCTTCGCAAATTGATCAACAACAACAAGGCTTGCTGCTGGCAAGATCTAGTCGACAATGTGAACAAGGATCCGTGGGGACTTGGCAACAAGTTAGTTATGCGGAAGCTTGGTGCCCTACGGAAACCTTGCATACATGATGCGGAAAAGATAGACGAGATAGTGCGGGCACTCTTCCCCGCCCATCCCGTCCGTGTTGACGCTGTCAATGGTGAAACAGCATACGAGTTTCCACTCTTCACACAGCCGGAACTGGAGGAGGCAGTCCTTTCATTGAAAGTGAGGAAGACTCCAGGTCCAGATGGTGTTCCGGCTGAGGTGTTGCGGCTTGTCTATCACCATTGTCCTGACTTGGTGCTCAGCACATTCAACGCTTGCCTACGGCACGGGGTTTTCCGGGACGATGTAAGGTGGTGAGGCTCGTGCTGATCAGCAAGGGGAAGAGAAATGCCGAATCGCCGTTTGCATACCGCCCTTTATGCATGCTAGACATGGCTGGGAAAGTGCTAGAGAAACTCATCAAGGGAAGACTCACTGACGCGATTCTTGCTGCTGGGGACCTATCTCCTCGGCAGTATGGCTTTAGAGCAGGACGTTCTACCATTGATGCGATTGCAGAGGTGGTGAGCGCGGTCCGGAAGGCAGAGGATAGTCGCACCAAGCGACTGATCGTCCTATTGGTGACACTCGATGTCAGGAATGCCTTCAACTCTGCTAGATGGGTGGATATTCTGGATATGCTGGTAAACTCTTTTCAAGTTCCAGAATATCTAATGCGGCTTTTGAGGACTACCTAAAGGACCTAAGCCTGCTCTACGACACGAAATAGGGCCAACGAAGGATGGAAGTCACATCGGGTACTGCCCAGGGATTTATCCTTGGTCCGGACCGGTGGAACGTGTCTTACAACAGGCTACTAAGGCTGGAGATGCCAGATGAATTGCGCTTGATCGGCTGTGTGGATGATGTTACGGCTCTGGTCGCTGGACGCACCGTTGAACAAGCGCAACTTAGGCTAGGTATGCTAATGCGCCGAGTGAAAGGCTGGATGACTGCTAGCGAGTGGTCATCTTGACAAAAAAGAGAATCCCTAGAGTAAGGATGATCAGTATTGGATACTTACCAATCAAATCGAAGCCATCGGTGAAGTACCAGGGGCTACTGATTGACTCGAAGATGAGTTTCTCTGAGCAAATCAGGGCAACAGCTGCGAAGGCTGCTTCGGGAGTGTCGGCCCTGAGTCGACTTATGGCCAACGTAGGGGGACCCAGCCCATCAAGAAGACGTTTCTTGATGAGTGCTATAGGGTCAGTGCTACTGTACGGAGCAGGGGTATGGGGCGACGCTCTCAGTAAGGAAGTGTACCGAAAACATTTGGCACAGGTACAAAGAAGAGGAGAACTGAGGATTGCATCTTCGTATCCGACAGTCTCTGATTCAGCGGTGAGAGTTATTGCAGGCGTGATACCTGTCGGCCTCCTTGCTAGAGAGCGCCGCTCAAAGATTGGCAGCAGTCTTGGGTGAATTGCACGAAGGGAAGGTGGACTGCGCGCCTCATCCTGGATGTGAGACCGTGGCCAAATCGAAGGCATGGTGAGACTGATTCTATCTGACCCAGCTTTTGAGCGGGCATGGATGTTTTCAGTCTTACCGGCATAGGATTGGTAAGTCACGGTCCCCCGATTGTCGGTTTTGCCCAGGGGAGGAAGACAATACCTGCCACACATTTTTTGCATGCAAAAAATGGACAGGCTTCTTCTTCTACGGGGAGACAGGAGAGCTCACCCCGTATAATATAATCGCGGTGATGCTCGAATCGGTTAACAAATGGAACCAGGAACCACATTATCTTCGGGCAGTCCTAAAAGATAAAAGGGACTCACAGCAGCTGGGGGCGTTGGGACGTCGGGATCGCTTTTCTGGCACTTCCTCTTCCCCTCTCCCCTTCCGCTAGAAGAGGGGTCCCCCAGGTTGAAGGCACCTCACGGCGTAACAAAACGAGACCTGGCCCGAATTAATGTGTCAAACGGTTCCAGGATGGGTTCTCAGGTTGACAGGGGAGGTGTTTAGCGTGTAGTCCAGTCGTCTTCTTGCGAGCATGGGAGTCTCACACTCTCTGCATAAATGGCATTCACCTGCCAAACACAAAAAAAAATTTAAAAAAAAATCCATCTGCCGTTCCCCTAGACGAATTATCTGCCTCATTCTCTTGCATGATTTCTCGCGACAGCGGTAACGGTGGATTCGGTTGCAAGTTTAATGTTAGAATTACTACGTTCATTCCCAATCGGTTTGTCATACCGTTATTTACTTATTTTGTTAACGATTTTCTGAATTGATTTAGAAATTCATTTCTAGGTTTATTATGATCGCTTTTAAAACTAACTGGGACAAGTAAATTTGTGATTTTCTTGATCTCAACATTTTTGTTAGTTAATTGAAACTTTCTAGTATGCTCATTAAGTAGGGATCGGAAAAACTTCTCATCGATGATGATAGCGGTGATAATGGTCGTGTTTATTTCGGGTTAGTACTACTAATATTATTAAGTTGCTTATTAGATTGTTCCGCATTTATTGCGTTACTATTATGAAATTGGTTCTTTTTGTGAAGGTCCTTCGAACAGTTTACCTAGGCGGGCTTACTACATAGCACTAACGGTCCTAGTTCAGCAATGCAGAGGCCCAAATATGAATTTGCCCTAGAGTAGGTTGGGAGCTCCAGGCCATATAGATTGCACATGTATTCAATTCGGTTCCCTGTTATCCACGATTTCAGGAATGTACCTCTTGAATTATTGTCCGCATTTAGCGAAGGTGCATGCCGGGCATTCAGATCACCGGCAAGAATATAAAATTGTGCAGCCAATTCAATTCGAGTATTTCAAATGAGGAATCGAGCTACTCTTTGAATTTGAGAACAATTTCAAATGATATTCTGGGCTTGGAGCTATAAAAAATATCACAATGCGGTGTACTTATATTCGTCTTGAAGAAATTTTTTTTTCAGCTTTTTGATATCCGGAGATTCCTCGATACGATGCAGGGTGACCAAATGCACCACAGTTGACGTAGTACAATTTTTCTTTAGTCTGCGTCCGAGAAACTTGTTACTCACCGGGGGCAGGAACATAGTGCATGGTGCAGTTGGCAGCCGAACGACCAATTCTTTGATACTGATAGGTCTCTTTTCTGGAGACGTTCCCACTTCACTACTTTGAAGTTCAAGTACCTCATCTGTTGAAGGGCACTTGGACTGCTTTTATTAGAAATTTGTACCAAACAGTGTGGGATATCTTTTTTGACGGTCGATCTCCTTGTTGTAAAATTCTTTGCTGAAATGAATTCAATTGTACAGCTTCTTTGAGCACTTGATGGAGATCGACGGTTTCCTCTTCGCAGTCCAGACCCTTCAATAGAAAAGTCTGATTTTTTTACTCCTTTGACGTGTATGTGAGGTGCGGAGCTTCCACACTTCTTTGGCCGACTTGAAATGAACCAATAATTCAGTCCTAATAGTATTTTTTTCAGAATTTACCCGTTTTACTTGAAAATGTATGATTTTTTGTTCAGCCGCAAAAACCTGAACTACATCGCTGCTGCGCTCCCCGCAAACAATCAGCGGTACTTTTTCTAACTGATTATTTTGGCCCTGAGGACTAACAGAACCACTGGTTGACGTTTTCCCCATATTTTTAAGATAATCAATAAAGTTATTTTATCTATTTTGTAATTCATTTTTGTCACATTACGTAGCAGGGGGTTGACTCCCGTTATAAGATGCAGAATACTAGCCTGCACCCTTTTACAGAAGGTAACCGCCGTTGGTGACATTGGGAAACCAGTAAATCCCCATGCTCGACACCATTTACTTAGCCACCTCGTTAGCGTTACTGTGCTAGACCCCCCTCCTTCTTCGTTTCAATGGTAGCTTACGATGAGAACACACTATTTCGCCAAGTTTCGAATTTAAGAGTAGTTTGCTTAGAAATTTATGCATGTAAAGGCCAAATTTATAGCCAAAAATACTTCAAACTATTCTTTTCTCTAAAGTTAAAAATTAGAACTAGAGGAACATTCTCCAAACGCCTTCAAAAACTTTACTCTGACTGTTCAAATCTTTGATAGGGAGATTTGTCCTATATGTTGCTGGAATAGGTTTCCAGTAAACTGACTTCTGCATTCTTGGATTCATCGGCACTTGATTTTGCTACCGGCCTGGAATTAGGTCTGCCAATCTGTTCATTCCACTACAAAGAATATTAATACTTTCCATATGTACGTAGGATGTACATTTGAACACTTAATGTCTTTTCATGCATTCATTCACATGTGTGGAAGTATACGAGTATGGTTGTTCGAACATAAGATGTATCTTGACTTGCTGGAGCATTTGTGCAAGACAGTGATTTAATCATCGCTGGTCTTAGAACTAGAAATTTCAATTGAAACTAAACGATGTTTACATACAAATATAGCGGTGGAGATGTGTTGGGTTTCTGGATCGACTTTTGAGGGAGGCATAAGTTACACTGGTATCTTAAATTAAAGCGGGGCTCAAAAATAAAAGTTGGCTTTGAATTTATTTATTCACAAGGTTTATTTTAGCATTGAATATCCTTGCAAGACATTTATGCCGGGTTTCCTGAACAAAGAAATTGATTTAATAGCTAAAATCAATTTCTTTGACTTTCAATTGAATCAAGAATTTTGTTCTGCAGTGTGAATTGATACAGACTGAAGATCAGAGAGTCTTCATGGATCGTATGTGTAATTCCACTCCATGGTATGAGCTCTTCCAGCGACTGCATGCATATATGATCACTAATCTTTCATTTGGTCCAGAATCAGTGCTATTTGTACATCGGTTCGGGCTTGTTGTTTTGGTTAGAAAAGTCGGACAGACAGTGGGAAGTGAATAGTGTTTTCAGTTCAACTCTATCTTGGAATAAGCATCTTTATAAGATTGATTGAAGCAGTTGTAAGTACGATTCTTTCTATTATTAATAATCAGCCTCGGATGTCAAACATTCATTAATTAATTTATTATCAAAATCCTTAAAGCGACTTTTTATTCCCAATTTTCACCTTATTTTTTGTTCACATTCCTTCGCCTCATGTATTTGACTCACTCAGTTCCAACTATTTTTAGACAAAAATCTGCCGATTTCTTACCAGGAAAAATTACAGGAAGTATTGCGGCATACTATTTTTATCAGTCGCGTTTTAAACAATTTTCCCTGGTTTATTCAAGTTTGCACTGTTTACTTTACATTTAAGCTTTGATCGAATCGTTGGTTATTAGCAATGCTAAATTTTCGATATAATTAGCATTCACAGGGTGCATAGTATTTGAAATTTCGAAATGAGGCATGTCAATAGATTGTAAATTTATAATAAATCCCCTGGTAATGATTTTTATATCTTTCAAAACATAAGTATACACATTTTGAACAAGAATAAGTACAAAATAAGAGGTATTTAATCAGATCTGTGTTAATCAGATCTGTACTGTGTACCCACAAAAGGGAAAAGGTACTCCTACAAAGAACGGCCTTCAATCTTCTTAGTTATGTATGTGGGTAAGCAGTTTTGCATAATATTACATTAAATTGAGGCTACAAATCTGCTGATTTACATTGGATTTTCATGAGGCTTGAAGCTGCAAGGCTTATTTTAGGATATGTGTGGTAAATTTGTATACCTATTAACGTTTCAATATCTTTGAATTGAAATATTTGAAAATGGAAATCTAGGTATTTAAGACTAGTATTGAATTCGCGAGAGCAATTCTATATGTGTGTCCATATGACGATGATTATAATTATCGAGTTCTGTACGGAACATCATGTGCAGCTAAGGAGTAAGAGGAGTTTGAGAAATTAAGTCTAAAGAAAAACATTAGTTTGAAACATTAGATTCTATTTAATGTTTAAAAGATATAATTGAATACGTGGCGGTTTTCAAAGCTCTGGACTAATAAAAATTGCGAAAATACTCATTTGTAAAGAGACAGCTTCTTTCGGGCTTTCGCTTAGAGATAGAATATCTCATTATCGATACGTTTTGATTTAAACCATTACATATCATAACTGAGCGAGCTCCTAGTCCGTCCGAAGAATCACTCGAAGTAAATCTCGTTGTCACCAACGAAATTCGAACCAGGGACCTTCAGCTTACACAGCGGGTACTCTAGCCACTAGAGTACTTAACACTTGAGACTTACTTCCATGGTTTTGGTCAAATTTAATGACTGAGCAAGAGCACCATTTTTAGAATAGAGTTGTAGTGGTTCTATGGGTCCTAAAAGGGTCCTCCCATACAAAAATGTGACCACTTAAATAGTTTATCGCATCAAAGGTAGTGAAAAGGGAAACCAAATAAAAGCCTTGATGAGATCTTTTAGTATAAGTTGTTAAAATTCTATTAACTCGGTCTATGTGCACAGGGGAAGGAAAAAAAAGAAGACGGAAAGAGCGGTCTTTTGAATGCATCGCTCGAAATTACTTTAATGAAGCTTTCGCGTCGTCTGATTTGGCACTCTTCACATCGTTTCCATAACTTCCTCAATGCTGGTTTTTCTTCGAGCTAGTGGAGTTATAGAAACTTTAGTGGTTTAGCGATGTAACTTATTGTTCTATCAACTCACCATCATTTTCTTAGCTTGATTCATCCGAATGTATTCCAAAACATCTGTTGCTCAAACGTGTAATTCCGTTTTTCTCAAGATCCGCATCCTCTTTTCTCAAAAGAAAACTTCTGTGACCTCAGGCTGCATTCTCATCGATTAATCGTTATTGTCGATTTGAGCTTTAAGTAAATAGATGTGAACGTAACGTGCAGTTCGCGAAGTATCTAATAAATGAAAATCGATAAAAGTCAGATTGACAGAAAGGTTTTGTATACAGCCTATAAAATGTAGACCTTCACCTGAAGCCGGTCTATTAATAAACTCAATCAAGAGTTAAGAACCTGTACATTAAATGTTAAAGTTGGGAATTAATAATCCAAATTTACTCAGCATTCTCATTTAAAGTGGCTAGGTATGCTAATGCGCCGAGTGAGAGACTGGATGACTGCTCGCGAGCTCAGCCTAGCACTGGAGAAATCCGAAGTGGTCATCTTGACAAAAAAAAAAGAAAATCCCGAGATTAAGGGCAATCAGTGTTGGAGGTATACTAATCAAATCGAAGCTAGCGGTGAAGTACCTGGGGGTACGAAGAAAAGTTTCCCTAAGCTAATCAGGGCAACGGCTAAGAAGGCTGCCTCGGACGTATCAGTTCGGTGTAGAACTTCTTGGCAACGTAGGGGGACCCAATCCGTCAAAAAGTCTCTCAGTGGAAATACGAGGTAATGTTCTCACAAAGGAGTTGTACTGGAAACGCTTGGCACAGGTACAGAGAAGAGGAGCACTGAGGATTGCATCTTCATATCCGACAGTCTCTGATTCGGTGGTGAGAGTTACCCTATCACTCTCCTTGCTAGAGAGCGTCGAGCTATTTACCTTCGTCGAAGCCAGGATACGAGAGAGATGCTTGCCCGCGGGAGAGAAAACGCTCATTTAAAGATTGGCAACAGTGTCGGGTGAATTGCACGAAGAGAAGGTGGACTGCGCGACTCAACCCGGGTATGAGACCGTGGCTTAATCGAAGGTATGGTGAGACTAACTTCTATCTGACACAGCTTTTGAGTGGGCATGAGTGGTTTCAGTCTTATCTGCACAAGATTGGTAACTCTCGGTCTCTCGACTATTGTTTTTCCCCAGGAGAGGTAGACGATGCCCACCAAAAATTTTTTGCATGCATGAGCTCTCCCATTTCTTTGTAGAGGTCCCACCCTGGATCGTATATTCGCAGTGAGGCTTGGATTGGTTGACAAATGGAACCATGTGGCACATTATGTTTGGGCAGGCTTTAAAAGGTAAAAGGAACTCACAGCAGTCGGAGACGTTGGGCTGGGGGATCGCTTGCCTGGCAATTCCTCTTCCTCCATCACCTCCCGCTGAAGGAGGGATCCCTTAGCTTGAAGGCAACTAACGGCGTAGTAAAAAGGGGCCTGGCCCAAAGTAATGTATAAGACGGTTCCAGGCTAGGTTCTCAGGTTGACAGGGAAGGTGTTCAGTGGGTAGTCCAGTCACTCGCAAGTATGGGAGCCCCACACTCAGTGCGTAAATTACATGCACCTTCCAACCATAAAAGAAAAAAGTGGCCATCGTTTTGTTTTACGATCATTGATATTATGTTACGTATTGAACAAATCCTTAAAGGCATTCATAATGCATCCCTGAAACGTTCATGCAAATCCCAACAAACTAGTTTTTGAGTCGATTGGAAGTGCATGTTGTTGGTTAGCCATTTATTATTGTTGTCATATAGGAACATTCAAACCACCATTATTTTTGTTGAATAATATTTAACCCCTTTTTAGGATGGACCAACTTTTCAACTGACCATCTTGATATCAAATTTCATTGAATTTAAAGATATTCTTACGATTTTATTCAGGAACATGTAAAATAGATAAATTATACTATGTTATTACTCATGAAGTTGAGCGAAGTTAGATTTCTGAAGTATTTATTGTTTATGTACTCATAAAGAACTACCGCCATGATTCCTTTCAGATTTTTCAGATGAAGGATATTATATCCCGTACACGAAAATTTCATACATTTCCTCCTCTGCTGCATATCTCAACACTGATTTGATCATCTTGTTACAGAAATATACTACAAGTAAGCATATCTGACCTAATACGATTGTGGTAAAGGAATTCTAGACGAGACGTGTAGCTAGCCACTTATTACTGGTGGATAGCTACACGTCTCGTGTAAACACCACAAGGTAACGTGACAGTAGCAAGCCTCAGGTTAGTCACTAGCGAGTAATAGGGAAGCTGCTTGCTAACTTACTCACTTGCAAGAAGCCACTGTTACAGCGTATGCATTTATTGAATTCAAGAATGTTATTTAATTTAAGAAATAATTATTAAAAGTAAATCACTTCTCAAATGTAGAACAGATTAAAATTTAATTTGTATTATTTTATTTCTAATGTCTTGTTAAAAATAATAATGAGGACATCAATGATTTGAGATGATTACAAAGCAACTTTCTTACGCACAGACTTAACTAGGGTGGATAATGACAAAGAGAACTTAACTTCAGCAAAGATATTTGTATTATATTTTGTATAAATTTTGGCTTTAAAACTTGCCTCAATGTATCGTGATAATACTCTTATAATAGCATATACATAGAACTTCAGTTACCATGAGATAAATTTTAAAAATTGGGTAGTCAGAGTATCAGAGATCAAGACTTGAATACGCTTTATTTTGTTCATCATTATCAAATTTGTAGAAACTTAAAGCAAGTTTAAAAATGTAAAAACAATAACAAAATCATATTTTTATAAAATAATAGTTTTAATTTGATGAAAATACGATATTTTTCTTCTTCGTAGCACTACAGCCCCTCTCGGGCTTTCGCTTCCTGCAAGTAGCGCCTCCAACTGTCTCGATCCATTGACTGCGTCCTCCAATTTTGAAATCCGAGCAGCGATGAACTGTCTTCGTCGACCGAGTCAGACTAGCGTTTCCAAGGTTTCCCCACTGGTCTCCACCTTCCAGTTCTCCCAACGAATACCTTTTTGGGTATCCGTTGTTCATCCATACGATTCACCTGGCCAGTCCATTTCAGTTTCCGCAGTCTTACAATCGTTGAGACCTCCGGTTCGTCAAAAATTTCATAAACCTCATGTTTGTATCGACTACCCCATTGGTCCCCGCCTAGCTTTGCTCCGATTATTCGCCTCAGGATCTGTAGCTCAAAGGCGTTCAATATATTTGCGGATGCTTGAGTTGGGGTCCATGTTTCACACCCCTAACGTAACACGGGTCTTATCACAGATTTGTATACTTAGAGCTTCATTTTCCTGTGTATGCAGCTGGTCTTCAAGATCGTCAAAACTGAGTGAAATATTGTTTTGTGAGCTGTATTCTTAGGCGTATTGCATCTCTTTCATTGCAGTTTCTCGTTATTTTGGCGCCTAAATACACAAATTTGCTCACAATTTCGATACCGTATTCGCCAAATGTGATCCTTTGTGTTTTTGAGGCATTTTTCCTCGACTGCGTCATAAGCTTTGTTTTGTTCTCATTGATTTGTAGCCCTACTAGTTTTGCTTCGCTGTCGAGTTTCAGGAAGAGTTCTTTGGCTGTTGTTAATGACTGTGACAAAATTTTGATGTCATCCGCACAGGCTACAACTTGGCTCGACTTGTATAATAATGTACCTCGTGTATCGACAGGTAGCTTCCTTATGACGTACTCCAGACCCAGCAGCCCATGTCCCTGCTTTAGTCCGATATTTGTCTCAACGGCATCGATGAGTTGCTGATTGATGTGGACTTGGGAGTCATCGACGTCATTGTCATTTTGGTAAGACGGGCTAACTTGACTGGGTTGCCAAAGCAAAGCATTATTTAGTACAGTACGTTACAATCAATATTGTCGTATGCTTGCTTTGAGTCAACGAAAATTTGGTGTACATCTATATTGAACTTGAAGCATTTTTCAAGTACCTGCTTGACTGTGAACAATTGGCCGATCTACCTGCTCTAAAACCACCTCGTTACTCCCCAATAATACTTTTGGCATATGATCCAATTTTATTTACTAAGATCTATGAAAATATCTTGTACGCCGTACAAAGTAGTGATATGCCTCTATAATTTTCGCACGACAAAGCGTGGTTTTGGACTGATAACCACGTTTCAGGCTTTTCACTACTTTGTATGCTTGTCTTGTGTAGTTTAGCGAGCATCTATACTTCTCAATTGGTCATCATAGTATTTTCTTTTCTTAGTTCTATCCCTACTCTTCTCAGATTTTCATTATTTTCTCTCTTTGTCCTGATTTTCCTACCTACGTATTTTTTGCACGACTGATTCTTTTTGTCTAACGCATTCTGGCAGTCATCATTGAACTAATCATTTCTCTTGCGCCGGGCTTGATGTTCGATCGTCTGTTCCGCCACGGTTTTAATAGCCGCTTTCATACAGAGCTCGTTGCTGGTTTTCAGTGATGCGTCTGATAAGATGGAAGTTAGTTGGTTGTCGAGGGTTTCCGTGAAATGTTTGACTGCAGACGCGGTTTGGAGCCTTTCGATGTCAAATTTTTGTAGCATGCTGGTCTTCGCCGAATACGCCTTTGACATACGACTGAGTTCCAATTGGCTCATCTGTATGGACGGACGTCAAGTGTACTGAAGGCCCATCTTTGTTGGATCAAAACCTGGTCGATCTAGTTTTGTGTGTTGCCATCCGGGGATATCCAGGTCATTTTATGAATGCGTCGATGTAGGAAGCAAGTCGAATATATGACTAGATTTTTGCTACATGCAAAGTCAATCAGGCGCTGACCATTGTCATTTGTTTCATCGAGGAAGCTTTATCCTCCTGCCTTAGTGTTGAAATCACCCAGAATTATTTTTGTGTCGTTTGTAGGCAATATGTCGGCTAGTATTTCCAGGTGATTGCAGAACGTTTCCTTCATTTCGTCGTCCTTTTCTTCGGTCGGGGCGTGAACATTTATCAGCTAGATTACGAAGAATTTCGCTTTTATCTGGATCGCACACAACCGTTCATTGGTTCCCTTAAAATCAATAACGTGGGATTTGAAGTCTCTATCCACAATATAGACCACTCCAAATTCTAGTTTTCCAGCAGGCTTTCCACTTTTGAATATTGTGTGCGATCTCATATTTTGAATATCTTTTCCAGTCCAGTTTATTTCCTGATCGCCAGTATTTTTAACTTATATTGACTGGCCTGTTTTAAGCTCCTTAACAGCGCCAGGGTAATTGAGTGATCCGACATTCCAGGATCCAATGCCATAGTCCTTTTTCCGTTTACGAGGTCGTTGCCGTGAGATTTAATTATCATATATTATCAATTGATTGAAAAAAGCAGAAAAACCAACCGACTCTTAAAATCACATATAATACAAAGCACATATAATAGCACCTATAATGCAAAGAACAAAACCGTAATTCTAATGAATTCCGTTCAAAAACTTTATCTTCTTCTAATATAATATTATAGTATTTTTAGCTACATGGTTAAACTTATCTCTAATTTTTCAAAATACTGTTAACACAAATAAACAGCAATAACATTAAATGTAACAAATATGAGCTGAAAATTAAAACAATAAATTTCTGCGCCCCAGCCCCTCAGCAAACCTAGCAAATGAGCATATCCATTGGAATTGTTGATCTCTGGAGCTCAAATTCAGAAAATGTTTTACCTTCTAATCAGTGGCCCTTCTACAATGTAAATATGATTTTGATTCACGTCCAAACACACGATTGATTCTGGATGAATGAAGCCAATGGCGAGACAAGTCTCAATGACCCGTCTGTAGGATGGAACGGCTGTAAAATTCAGGTGTTTTTGCCTACAGTTACAGACTTTGCAATATGGTTTCTAAGTAGTTTCAAAATGGAGATGTCAACTCTCGTCACTTTAGCAGTTTGATAAATTCTTCGATTCAATATGCAATGTTTTCAATCCGTCTCAGGCTTTCTGTACAGTCAAGAACATGTACCAAGATATTTCCTTCCGAAAACTCTTAATCTTTCCATTGTACTAGCACTGTGATTATACCAGATCTGACATCCATATGTCAAGGCCTGTCTAACCAGGGTCTTGTTACAGATCACCTTAGCCTCTTGATCAATCGATCTGGAATGAAAGAGTTGTCGAAGAGATATGACTATGTATTGTGCTTTACTGGGCATGGTTTTGACATGTGCATCAAGATGAACAGCGAGGTATCAAATAAAGGATTTTATTGAATCGAAGAATGGGTTTCCGATTGAGGCTTGACTTGAATCACTTTTGAAAGTATTTCTTTCAAGGTTTGGTAGGTGGGTTGGTTCAAAATTAGTTTCAATTAGGGCAAGCTTCTGAAATCCATCTGTTTCACGAGTCGTTCTCATAATTTCGATACCAGCCCTATCTAGAAGATTTATCTCATTACTAGCAACTTTAAGATTCCTCACCTTCACGCAAGACTTCTTAGGAAATATACTATTTGCTTTTGTGAACCCGTCATTTCGATCCCATGGGCGAATATTCCTCAGTTTCTTCTCCCATTCGCTGCTGACTTCAGCCCTGTAGATTGAACAAATTACGTTCCGGACATTCTCAATTTGTAATTTCAACCAAGCCAACTAGGGATGAATACAGCTCGCAAATAAAATTTTTTATTTAGTTTTGATGATCTTGAAGATCAGCTGCATACACAGGAAAACAAAGCTGCAAGTATACAAATCTTTGATAAGACCTGTGCTATGCTATGCTATACGTGTAAAACATGGACCCTAACCCAAGCATCCATAAACATATTGAACGCATTCGAAAGTCGGGTTCAGAGGCGAATAATTGGAGTAAAGCTAGACGGGGAGTAATAGCAAATTCTATACAACCATGAGCTGTATGAATTTTTTGACGGGCCGAGATCTCAACGATCGGAAGACTGCGGAAGCTGCAATGAGCTAGTTATGCGAATCATATGGACGAGCAATGGATACCCAAAAAGGTATTCGTTGGGAGAACTGAAAGGCATAGACCAAAGGAAAAACTAAGGAAGCGCTGATCTGACCTGGTCGATGAAGACAGTTCATCGCTGCTCGGATTTTGAAATTGGAGAACGCGGTCAATGGACCGAGACAGTTGGTGGCGCTTGTTAAAGGAAGCGAAGGCTCCAGAGGGCTGTAGTGCTACGAAGAAGAAGAACTGGAAATGATTGCAGTCGAGAAATCATGAATAAATATTGATGACGCATCTGGAAAGATGGCTTTTCGATCTTTTGAACATTGTAATGGTTGGTGCTTCATATTGTTTGTATATTTAATCCCGGGAACTACTTTTTCAATGGCTTCCAATGTTAGTTTCTCAATTTCATCATAAGTTAGATTTTTGTCCCTAAGAATTAAACTTCCTGTGAAACTTTTCCCAACCTGTTTTTCTAAAATTCAGCCGATGATTTTCACACTTTGATGATTTATTTCCACCATGATTGTGTAATGGTCGCTTTCATAAGGAAGCAGCTGCAGCTTCCGTTGAGGATTGTGAAATTTGAATTCAAGTCTTGTGTCAGCAATGCAGATGTCTGAATACAAATTTGTCTTAAGGTATAGATTTCATTTGTATTTACTTTCATCATCATCATATAAAGGAAAAGTGGGAAACTCTGCAGGACGCTTCAGGTGTTCGAGCGGTGGAAGAAAATATAAAGAACATCGAGAATTCGATGGCCACTGCTGCGATCGCTACCGAAGCGACCGGTACAAGGGTCGTAAATCCCGACATAATAAAGAATCACCCTGACGCCAACGAGGAGATTACGGCAGGAAAAGAAACGAGTGACCAGGCAAATAAAGCGACGTTGTGTGACTGCATCGCCAACGTCGAATATGTGGCGGAAGTACTGTATTCGGAAACGGAAAGCGATAACCTTTACCAAGCATGGACGCAAAGTACAACTGCCGCGCAGCGGGACATCAGGGGAAACGTAAGGCCCGAAGACACCAACACTACCATTAAAGCAGTACGACCAACACGGTTGGGCCACATACTGGTTGAATTCGGAGCAGAGGCCGACAATAAGGAAGCATTCTGCGACGCAGTAAAGAAAGTCGCCGGCAAAAGCGCAACTACAACCTCGCTCGAACCGATGGCAACGATCGAAATAAGAGACATTGACTGCGTGACGGGTCTGGCCGAGGTAGAAGAGGCCATCAAAAGAGAGTTCTCTAGCGTGGGAAGGATCAAAGCTAGACTGAAATCAGAAAACAACAGGGGACAACGCATGGCCATAGTTGACTTGACCGTAAAGGATGCCGAACAATTCCTGAACAAGGGCAAAGTACAAATAGAGTGGGTTGTCTGTAGGTAAGGCAAAGAGCAATGCCTCTTCAATGTTTCAAATACCTTGGCTATGGTCGTACCACACAAGTATGCAAAGGAGCCGATAAGAGTTCCCTATGCTACAAATGTGGTGAAATGGGACATACAAGAAAAGAGTGTACGAAGGAGGCACACTGTATTCTTTGCAAGGATGCTGATCAAAGACCTGATTTTGAACACGTCTTGGGGTCAGGAAAATGCCGGGCTTATCAGGAAGCCCTAGCCAACCGATGAACCGCATTCTGCAGCTAAACCTACACCGCAGTTCAAGCGCCCAATATCTGCTTGAGCAGTTTGCGAGGGACATGAAAGCCGACGTTATGCTGAGTGAGCAACACCATGATAAAAGTCCTGCATTATGGTATCCTGACGAAACTGGTACTGCCACCATCTGGGTTCGGAACAGTGATTTTCAAGCGGGGAGTTGTGGATGGGGGATGGTTTTGTGTGGGTTCGGTTCTCAGGGACCACCTTCTTTAGTGTGTACCTAACGCCGAACGAATCGATATCATCTTTTCAAGCCAAGCTTAATGCTCTGGAGGGGGCTGTCTCGAACGCAGAGGGCAACATGCTCGTTGGGGGAGACTTCAACGCGAAAGCAATCGAATGGGGCATGCCTCAAACGGATCCGCGGGGAAAACGAATCCTGGAAATGGCCGCCAGGACAGCGCTTGTAGTACTAAACACCGGAAATACGCCGGCTTTCCGCCGTATTGGCTGTAAGGAAACCATACCGGACGTGACATTTGCCTCGAAGTCCTTAGTACGGAGGATACACAATTGGAAAGCATTAGAGGACTAGTCTGCCAGTGATCATCAGTGCATTCTGCTTGAGATCAGTAATGTTGTCTCCCGACGTCCGTGCTCTCGGCTTTTTACAACTGGATGGAACATCGGAAAGATGGACGTCGAGAGGTTCGTCAAGGTGCTCACAGCAGGTGAGTTGCTGTAGGGAGCGTCGGAGGGGACGGAAGAATTGGCAGCTCAAGACGTAGTGAACTCAACTATGAGCATCATTACGACTGCTTGCTGTGCTTCTATGCCCCGTCGAAAACCCCGGCACGGCAAACCCCCAGCGTACTGGCGGTCAACTGAGATCGCTGAGAAGCGAAGGGAGTGTCACAAATTTCGATGTGAGGCTCAACGGGCACGGAACCGTGACGAGGCATACAACCGGCTGGCAGCATATAAGTCGGCCAGGAAAGGCCTTCGCAAATTGATTAACAATAGCAAGGCTCGCTGCTGGCAAGACCTAGTGGACAATGTGAACAAGGATCTGTGGGGCCTTGGCTACAAGCTAGTTATGCGGAAGCTTGGCACCCTACGGAAGCCTTGCATACATGATGCGGAAAAGATGGATGAGATAGTGCGTGGACTCTTCCCCGCCCATCCCGTCCGTGTTGACGCTGTCCATGGTGAGACAGCATTCGAGTGTCCACTCTTCACACAGCCGAAACTGGAGGAGGCAGTCCTTTCATTGAAAGTGAGGAAGGCTCCAGGTCCAGATGGTGTTCCGGCTAAAATGTTGCGGCTCGTCTATCACCATTGTCCTGATTTGGTGCTCAGCACATTCAACGCTTGCCTATGGGACGGAGTTTTCCCGGTACGATGGAAGGTGGCGAGGCTCGTGCTGATCAGCAAGGGGAAGGGAAATCCCGAATTACCGTCTGCATACTGCTCGTTATGCATGCTAGACACGGCTGGGAAAGTGCTAGAGAAACTCATCAAGGGAAGACTCACTGACGCGATTCGTGCTGCTGGGGACCTATCTCCTCGGCAGTACGGGTTTAGAGCAGGACCTTCTACTATCGATGCGATTGCAGAATTGGTGAGCGCGGTCCAAAAAGCAGACGCACATAGTCGCACCAAGCGACGGATCGTCCTGG
The DNA here is from genome assembly GCA_963969285.1 of Odontomyia ornata. NCBI lineage: Eukaryota > Metazoa > Arthropoda > Insecta > Diptera > Stratiomyidae > Odontomyia > Odontomyia ornata. The sequence continues at coordinate 326,862,717 of OZ017739.1, forward strand.
AGACGTCAGATAGGTCGCGCTTGATCGGCTCATCTTGACAAAAAAAGAGAATCCCTAGAGTAAGGATGATCAGTATTGGAGACTTGCGAATTGAATCGAAGCCATCGGTGAAGTACCTGGGGCTACTGATTGACTCGAAGATGAGTTTCTCTGAGCAAATCAGGGCAACGACTGAGAAGGCTGCTTCAGGAGTATCCGCTCTGAGTCGACTTATGGCCAACGTAGGGGGGGGGGGGGGGACCCAGCCCACCAAGAAGGCGCCTCTTGATGAGTGCTGTAGGGTCAGTGCTACTGTACGGAGCAGAGGTATCGGGCGACGCTCTCAGTAAGCAGGTGTACCGAAAACGCCTGGCACAGGTTCAGAGAAGAGGGGTGCTGAGGATTGCATCTTCGTGTCCGACAGTCTCTGATTCGGCGGTGAGAGTCATTGCAGGCGTGATACCTGTCGGCCTCCTTGCTAGAGAGCGCCGCTCTATTTATCTGCGTCGAAACGAGGATGCGACGGAGATGGTTGCCCGCGAAGAGAGACAGCGCTCACTCAACGATTGGCAGCAGTCTCGGGTGATCTGCACGAAGGGAATTTGGACTGTGCGCCCCATCCCGGATGTGAGTCCGTGGTTAAATCGAAGGCATGTTGAGACTGACTTCTATCTGACCCAGCTTTTGAGCGGGCATGGGTGTTTTCAGTCTTACCTGCACAAGATTGGTAAGTCACGATCCCCCGATTGTCGGTATTGCTCAGGAGAGGAAGACGATGCCTGCCACACATTTTTTGCGTGTATGAAGTGAGACAAGCTGCGAAGATCCCTCTACAGGGAAACGAGAGAGCTCACCCCGGATAATATAGTCGCGGTGATGCTCGAATCGGTTGGCAAATGGAACCAGGTGGCACATTATGTTCGGGTAGTCCTAAACGATAAAAGGGAATCACAGCAGCCTGGGGTGTTGAGGCTGGGAGACCGCTTGTCGGGCACTTCCTCTTCCCCTCCCGCTAGAAGAGCGATCTCCCAGCTTGAAGGCGCTTCACGGCCTAACAAAACAAGACCTGGCCCGAAGTTATGTGTCAAACGGTTCTAGGCTAGGTTCTCAGGTTAATAGGGGAGGTGTTTAGTGGGTAGTCCAGTCGCCTTTTTGCGAACATGGGAGTCCCACACACTGTGCGTAAATAGGCATTTACCTCCCTGCCACAAAAAAAGAGGCAAGTTAATTATGCAAATCGGATGACAAATAAAAAAGTCGAAAATTTACAGCTTAGCTTAATATTTTTAGCAGCCGTTTTCAATCAAAATCGGTTTTTTGTGCTGTTCAGAGTGAAACTCCAATTCGAATAAGATTCAACCCAGCAGTTGAAGCTAAACGACTAATATCTGTGAAAATAATCAAAAAGTAAACGCTCAAGTTCAAAATGGGGGCCCCTGATGGTTCAGGAAAGGATTAAAAGTGTGTATATTAATGGCAACGCTAGTGCTGACTAAAGTTTTATGGAAATCTTTTAAAATTAACTATTTGAGCTATTTAAGCCGACAAGTTATCACGTTTGTGTGGTAACCACTGATTAATGTGTAAACAGCAAATGTGAGAAGAACGAAACCTGTATTTATATGAATATAACAATTTATTATCTGCAGATTTTCAATCAGTAATCCATGAGTGTCAAACTCAATTTTATTAGCAAAATATTTGCGCCTCTACAAAGGGCCTCTAAATACGAACGTCGGCAGATTATTTTTATGTGAATTAATACCGATATGGTGCTACGAATATTGCAGTAAGAACGCTAATGACAGGCAAGCCAAATTCTTTTTCGAAACCTTACGCTACATACGTGAAATTTAACTTTCCGGCTGGTGCTGCCAACGGGGATTTTTTTTTGTCTTGACGAGAATTCCACCATTATCCTTTCAAGTGTCCAGACCTATTTGTATGAACGTTGAACTAAAGTAAAAATTTCGGTAGAAGTGTAGATCAGTAGTTAAAAAATATATCACAAGTTTACTCAGAAACATTGCGGAAAAGTCAGAAGTGGTGATCTAATTAGAGTACTGACCTTGAAAAAGAGAATTTTCAGAGAGTTTCGCAGACAGATGATTGGTGTATCAAATGAAATGTCGGCGAAAACTTTAAAATCAGGCCATTAAATCGCAGTACCACCCCTGAGTTGCGCGGAAATCAGGAAGATGAAATGCTCCTGAACAATATACTCGTAAATCTAATAATGTGAAATTCGGACCATTTCTCCCAAAAATATGCAACAAAGAACAATCTTCTCCTGAACAAGCAGAACATTGTTATCACTATGTTGTGAAGTTTTCTTATGAATCACCCGTGATTATTAAACTCTTCCAAGAAGTTAGCAGCTAATCAAGTGTTTTCAAAAATTTAACCTAATATGAATTCCCGGTCACACATATGATTCTCAAATTATACTTTTAACGAGAACAATTCATAATTCTGATTCAACAAGAACCTTGAATCATTATATGTATTTACATGGTTTATTCTAAGAACAGGATTGTTTTAATGAGATAAATGCATAACCTCCCACGCTGGGCTAATTCAGATGCAATTTTCACTGCAAAAATCCAGACGTATAATCTTTGTTCCGTTCTGGTTGTTTTGGGTTTTATGATACATACATTTCATGCAAACTTAAAACACACACTGATGTTTATGCTCCAAGTCTGCACTATGATGTCATCTGAAACTTTAGATGGTGATCTGATTTCGTAATTACTGCATTCAGCGGGGCAAGGAAGGAACAAAATATCGCTTATGAAAAAATGTACTCATAAAAGAACACGAAACGAAAAAATGGGAACTATCGATAAGCGAGATTAAAGACATCACAAACACACTTTTATAGAGCAAAATACGTAGATGAACTGGCCAACAGGAAGTCATAGTAGTGATAAGAGAATGTTCTACATGCTATACATTTAAAATAAAAGTTATAACGAATAAATTCGCGTGGACCAAATAAAACACTTCAATTACAATTTTTTTTTTTTCAAATGAAAATGTAGGCCTCGGCTGTACTTAGAGTTTCGTTCAACATGTATTGTGTTACCAACCATTAGGAATGCTACAAAAGAATTGTCAGCCTATACGAGTATACATATCTATGAATATTATGACTAAATTAGTTTTAATGCAAACTAATTGAAGATACACTCATGGCGATGCATTTTGCTTGTCGTAGATGCGGCTCTTTGGTGAATAATTTATTCGACATTCAAGTATGAATGAATTGTCTTTGCTAAGCATATCAGCAATGCAATAAGTTGAATGAGGAACTTTGGTATTGGTCCCAATGTTTAAGAATTGGATGCAATCAGATCATTGAAACATATGTCGCAATGAATTGAAGCTACCAAGTTATATCAATAAGGCATATTGAGAGAATTGAGTATTTATGATTTTTTAATAATATACGCCAGAAGATGAATAGAATGTCTGTAAACCATGTCAGTTTCTCCATCAGGTATTGAACTTTAATCCAATTAACAATCGGGGATTATAGGTCTATGTAGGCAGTAAATAGTCGATTTTATTAAACGCCAAAATTTCTCTTATGCAAATGATAGTAATGAAGTTTAATTAGGGGAATTTTCAAAGGGTACTGAATTGAAAGAAATTATTATTAAGAATTATGTAGATCACTTCATGACATCACATCAAAATGAAACACTAGAATGTCTTAATGAAGTGAAAATAGGCACCCAAACTTATCCCACCACTGAATACCAATCGGAAAGCCGGAATAGATACATACAAAATATAAAATTGAAAAAATTATTGAACATTTTTATTTTATAATTCACTAGTTCGAATAGCAAAGTCTGTATCTGGAGCCAAAAATACTGGTTTTAAGTACTGTGTCGTCGACTTCTTTGATATATTGTGTGAAGCTATTGTGAATTTGATTTGTGACACGGTGCGGACCGGTGTATGGCTGGGTTCATGTTTTTCATATGCTGTCATCATGCAAAACACATGCGTGCAGGAAAGGAGATCCTTGTGCACGAAATTATCTCGTAAGCTGTGGTGCCTGGTTTGTACTGGGCATAGTTCTCTCATGTGCTGTCGTAGTTGATATAGAAATATATCCATGTTGTCCTTCATTGGTCCATCCACAAACAGCTTGCCAAGAATCCGGATATAAATCGAATTGAAACCACGTATCGTAGATGTCAAGTTCATCCAATTCTGGCCAGAAATATTCTTCCAACATAACACAATAGCGCTCTCCGTTGACGGTAACATGACGGTCGTTTTCATCCACGAAAAAATACGGCCCAATCATACCTCCGGCATAAAACCCGCACCAAACAGTAATTTTTTGTAGATTTAACGGTATCTCAAGAAGCACATGTGGGTTTGTTGCTGGCCAATTAAGCATATTTTGCTTATTAACAAAGCCATTGAGCCAGATATAAGCTTCATTGCTGAAGATGTTTTTTTTTATAATAGTAATTGATAGTAATTTTTAATAATTTCCAAACGTTGCTGGCGTGTGAACTTTACTATGATAAAAGTGATGACTTTAACTAACGTGTTGACATTGACAGTTTATTAAAAAAAATTTAAGAGTACGTTCATATAACGATACGAAATTGTTATGTCCCTATTGCAAAACCCTAACCATATGGCCTTATATTTTTCGAAGAGATATCGCAGTAAATATGTTTGCCATTGTCCAAAACAAATTTGTGCCATTTCATGCTGCTATTTTTCGACCCTAGCATGGCTTTGTGATCCTTGTCTTCCTCTTCTTTGGCTGCAAGTTCTTTCCATGGGATTTTCGCTGGCATGTCTATTGACGCTATGCGTTGCAGTCACCAAAAAGGTGTGCGATGTCGGTCGAAAATTGCGCAATAAAATTGAGTTGATAAGCTTTGCGTGGTGGCATCGTTTCAGCTTTTTCGATAAATGCATATCCAACGGCTTATGGCCCTTCCTTATGGTGAAGTGTTGTCCTTCTATCATATGTCGGAGGGGCTTTGCTGCACAAGAAAACTTTCTAAAGTTTGCGATCATGTGAACAGTACCTCAAGTAGAAATTCAATTTAGGCAGTCATAAGGCCTAAACGGGCATTAGGGCCTAATGCGGATCCCGTGTTAGACCCTAATGCCGAACGTAACGCATTACCCCATCTCTACCTAAATTAGGCTATGATGGGGCTTGCCTAAATAGTTCCTAATTTAGGTTGTGATGGGGTTTTCCTAAGCAGTTCCTAATCCAGGCAGTGATGGGGCTTGCCTAGATGATTCCTTATTTAGGCTGTGATGGGGCTTGCCTAAGCAGTTCCTAATTCAGGCAGTGATGGGGCTTGCCTAAATAGTTCCTAGTTTAGGCAGTGATGCGGCTTGCCCAAACATTTACTAATTTAGGCCGTGATGGGGGCAACAGTCCCTAAACAAAAAAAACAACTTTTTTGCAAAATCAACACAAAAGAAATAAATTTGTTCTAAATTTTTCCATTCTCTTCACTTCGCAAAATACTTACCAGTTGTTCCATTTTTCAAGAAAATCCACATAGGCGATAAACCTTTATATATATAACCTCAACAACACGGCTCTGGTGCAAATTATATGCAGTGAAATATTTTGATTCAATTTAGGCATGCTGCATTAAGGTCCCATTAGGCCCACATAAGGCATGCCGCATTAGGGCTCCATTAGGCCTACATTAGGCATGCCTAACTTGGGAAAAAGTGATCAACTAACTCGTCACCACATCCGAACATAAAAGTATTTAAAGCTATGCATTCTCATCATCTACGTATAATTGTTATTTATCACCACGAAATTTTATTTTGTTCGATTTTACACAACTGTTTAGACAAGCCCCATCGCTATCTAAATTACTGTTTAGGCAAGCCCCATCAACGCCTAAATTAGGAATTGCTTAGGCAAACCCCATCGCTGGCTGAATTAAAATTTTTTCACAAAGTGAAGAAACCTCTAAATATTTAAATTCTTACCAAGAATTTAAGGACTCTCTGTTTTTTTACACTAAAAAAAAATTGAGTTTAAGAGAAGTTTAGGCAAGTCTCATCACTACCTAAATTAGGAAATGTTTAGGGATGCCTTATCACTGCCTAAACTAGGAATTGTTTAGGCAAACCCCCCATGTAAGGTGAAGAAAATGGTTGCCCAGGAAACGGATTTTTTGTTAACAAAGCGTAAAACGATCATAAAACTATTATAAAATTCTCATGAAATTATCGTAACATAATTAAAATGGTCGCAAAACGTTCTTAAAATGATTGTAACACGACAAACTATCACAAAACTATTGTTTTTGATGAATGTTCGTAAAACCATCGTTTTTGACGAATGCTCGTAAAACTATCGTTTTTGACGAATGTTCATAAAACTCTCGTTTTTGACGAATGTTCTTAAAATGCCAAGTTCTTTGTAGCGAAATGGTTAGATGTAAATGTCCGTGAAGGACTGCAGCGATGGTCTGCTGCCTCAGCGGAAGAGGATGGTGAGATCCACCATGATTGGCCTTGTCTAGGGACGCGTGAATGCGCTGGCAGGCTAGCGTTATGGTGTCGTGGGGCGGACTCTTTTCCCCAGCACGAGGACCCACTGCAAAAAAATTTCGCATTCACAAATTAAAAAAATGTTAAATGCCGATCGACTGGTGTCGAGGCCGAGGTAACCCACTGAGGGTTGAAATTGCTTGTTCAAAGAAAAAATTGGGCCGGGAAAAAACGGATGGACTTGAGGAGACTTCGTCATTGCCGACGATACTTATGGCCCACAAATAAGAGTGGGGCATCCAGGTGGAGCGGTGCCCCCTCGCACCCTCCCAACCGGATCAAGATCCAAACGTAGACGTGGCCATATATTTCCCATTTGAGTGAAAAACTCATACAAACGTACTTTGCATGGCTCTTTCCCTCAAATGAGGAAAACAAACGTAATCAATGTATGTTATAGCGTTATGCAATGAAATCACCTAACCCTATATCATAAAAGGACACGCGAGCGGAAGGCCACTCTACCCAGTAAGAGCCCCTATGAACAAAAGAAAAAAGAATGAGCGCACCCGATGGCTAGCCCATGTTAGAGGGGAAGCCTGCCATCGATGCAGGTCCTGTACCAGGTCAGGTTTTCAAAAAGAAAAGACCGAGGGTAATTCCTTTGGTAAACATTATTTCATTACTTAATTCACTTTAGTGCATCAAATATGGATTTGAAAGAAATTTTCTTAAAGAAAATCCTCTATTTCGCATAATTAAACCAAACATAGCAGTCAAATGATTGATTTTAAATTTAAACATGGGGTTTTGCTTCTTACAATTTCAAATCTTAACAAATTTCAACAGACATAATGATGATGATAAGTTGATGATAAAATTTTTATGAGCCAATATCATCATGATTTATAATTTAGTAACATTTACCGATTATCAAAGAGAACTTACTGAGCTTTTATCAATCTGAATTACTTTCAAATACATTAAAAAAATTTTTCTACACCATTTCCATCACTTTTCCCATTAATGTTAAGGGACCGTTCGAAAAATTTACACTGCTCTTTGAAATACGAAAAATAAATATCAAAACAATAATTTCAAACTTATATATACTCGTAAATATCATATACTATATCAATGTTGAGTAACACAAATGATTTAAGAACAATGTTTCTCTCTCACGTTAGCATTTTTTCACATGCACACCCAAGGAATTTAATTTAACCAAGCACTTCAAATTAAAGATGAAATGCACGCGAATACGAAATTGCTGCCGTGAAGTGGGGCGAGTTGAGTGTGTGAAGCTAACATACATAGCTCTCATCTCCTTGATGACAATGTTGATTTGATTTTGTTTTTCCACCTTACCCTTTTTAGGGTTTTGTACTAAAATACAAAACCCTATTGCAATCACGAACTGTGTCCGTCTGTCCGTCCGTCCGTCCGTCTGTATGTCACAGCACTTTTTCTCCGAAACTATAGAGGCTGCAGCCATGAAACTTTGTGGAAAGGTCAGAAGTGGTGACTTCTTGAAAGTTCAAGGGTGGAGAAATTTTTCAAAGGGGTTTAAGGGGGGTCTCCCCATATAGGGAGGTGACCCCTCAAAAAAATATTTTCACCACTGGTAGTCGAGTAGGGTGTCATTGTAAAGGTCTCAATGAGATCTTTTCAAAAAAAGTTTTAAAATTGCCTTATGATTACCGAGGGGGGCAAGGGAAGGGGAAATGTACGAACTTTTCGCGTACCCCCCCCCTCGCGATTGGACACCTTCCATCCGAAAAATCTGAAAAAAATCATGAATGTAGGCCTTAATGAGTACAACAGCAACAAATACATGAGAAGTCGAAATTCACTCAACTTTGTTAGTAATAGTATGATTTATCGATTTTATGTTTTCTTGAATAAAATCTAAACGGTACCCTTAAATTAAATAAAATTTAGCAAGCAGATGACTATTAATAAGATTGATCTTTTCTGAAAGTTTCATAAAGATCGAATAGTATTTAACGAAGTTATAGCGATTTGAATTTTCCTGTATTACTATGGAACAATGTGCCCTGTATTACTATGGAAACAAATGGCTATGGAGCCATATGCGCTTTTTACTGACTTAGACACGACAGCTTTGCTAGGATTTGCATGAAAATTTCAGGAATGATAGGTATCATGAAGATGAGTACATACAATTGAAACAAGTCGAAGAGGCAGGAGAGAGCTCCTAGCAATAGGGATTTGTAACCATTCTAGGATTCAAAAAAATAGGCCATGAATCGATGATTACAGTACAGAGGAGTGGCCCCTGAAAAAAATTTCATCAAAGGTAGCCGATATGAGTATCAAATGGAAGTTCTCTATGAGAGCTTTTCAAAACAGTTCTTCAACTGACAGTTTTTGCTTCAGTGGGGCCACAGGAAGGGGGGGGGGGGGGGGGAAATCATGAAAAATGTGTTTCCTCCCTCGCGAATGGACACCCGTGATCTAAAAAATCCGAAAAAATTATCAAGCGAGATATTTATGGGTATAACTTTAACAAATACCTCAGAAGTCAAAATTCTTTCAACTTTGTTAATAATAGTATGATCCTTGAACATGACGTGTTTCTTGATTTTATTCGTTGCTGGTGACTGCATTTTGTAAGTTGAGTACAAAACCCTTCTGACATGAGCATAGGTCTGTCTACCCAACTTGTTTGTAATTGTTGTATCACATCATGGTTAGCACTATCAATGCTTATTTGCACTGCACAAACTTTTGGAATTTTTGTGTGGGTATCTTGTAGATTGAGATATTTTCACTAGAACGTCTTATAGATCGAGCAATTGACTTTTTGATATGCGTTGGTAGGACGTTCGTAGTCTAGGGTACGAGAAAAAAAAAATGGAAATTAAGTTAGGAAGCTCGAACGACGTACGTAATACTGCCACCTGCTATACCGCCCAGTCACGCTATAAGTCGAAATCATATACGCACTTATAAGGTTTCACGAGATTTCTATGTTGTGGTTTTTAAGACATGCAAAAATGACATTCTATGCGGATACTACGACCATCGCCACGGGAATCTTTCTATCCTATCCTTCTCTTGGGCGTCGCGACATGATCGTCATGAAGGTAAATAACAGACTCCCCGTTTGTTGCTCGTTGTCACCTTAAGGGACCACCCACTTCCATGGTATTGCGAAAGTGCAATCGTAGAAGAGTTCCGTTGGAAAGGGGTTGCCGTGTCCAGATTTCAATTGCAAATTAAAATGATGAATATTATTTTAAATTTGGAACTGAAATTTGGGTCAGCAATATGTTGGTTTTCGGGCAGTTTGCTTAGGCGACTGCTTGATTATTACATCTTATTATGAAATGTTAGTGTTGTTTACATTTTCCACAACAAAGGTTTTACTGTTTAGGAAATGTTTAGGAAAACCCCATTAGGCCCTAATGCGGAATGCCCCATCAGTGTCTAAAGATTTTGTGTTTAGGAATTGATGGGGTAATGCGTTACGTTCGGCATTAGGGCCTAATGGGGCTTTCTTAGACAAATCTTAAACTGGACAAGTTTAGGGATGCCCCATTAGGTCCACTTTAGCCATGCCTAAACTGACAAAAAATGAAAAATCGCGAATCTCACTTTAAATTCCAAAATTTTCATTTAATCATTTTTTCGCTCTCCACGTTGTTCTAAAATGCGAAATCTTCGAAATTGAGTTGCCGTTCATGTTCACCTCCAGCTTTTTGATCGTAATCTTCGTGGGCGACCGCTATAGCCAAACTCCAAGTTACCCAGACATTTCTCAATGGAGGCAAGCATATCGACAGTATCGTGCTAGGCGTAGATGCTGAGGCTGGCTCCTTCTCCGACGCCTTCTCTTCCTTGCTTGTCATTTGAACTGTAATCGATTACGTCTGCGCGTCACCAATGTAGTAGCTCTAGTTCCACGTATCAGCATAAATACTCAAGAGCTATTGACCACCAACAATTTATTCTGTACATAAACGTTGATACAAAAACCCGTGAGCTGATAACATTCCAGTTGATCGCGTTCTGAGAACCACGTATCTAATAACTGCAATAGGAAGAAATAGAAAAATGAAAAAAATATCCACCACCTGTCTCCAGCGATGCAGTGGTGAGTTGCATTACTCAATGTCAGCTGTGACCGCTACAATTGATCGAAATTTGCGTTCGAGATAGTTGGCAGATAAAAAAAATTAATGGAATTAACTAATAAACGAATGTAGCCGAATTCTTTACCAAATGGAATCCTGGTATTATGCCTATACACCCTGAACTAGAGTTGGCATCTGATGAGTGTACTCATCAATCATGAAATCCCGACTTCTATATAAATATCTTATTCCAACCAGAGATTACAAAAAATAAGCTTTGTATTTCACTCAAATTCAACCACGTAGCTTTAGGTATTATCTTTTGACTTAATTTTCTTGTTTTGTTTTCTTTTAAAATTCGTATCTCAAGGTCACTGAGCCAGTTAAGTGTGTGTTGCAATCTTCTCTTCTGTATGTATTTACAATGAGGATCGGACCTAGATATGCGGGAAGTAATCTACAAGTATATTCATTCAAATTTGCAATTGATTTTATTCTATTATTTAAAATTTACGCTTCACAAAAGATTACCTGCAAAAAAGCCCATTTTTGACAAGACTTTTAACAAAGTTTATTCATCTAGTAGCAATTTTAAATAGGATGAACCGTCGAAATATATATATTCCTTACAAAAAAAAAAACATATTTCTTTTGATGCGAAGGAATGTATATCAGACAGAGTCGATCATTCAGTTAATTTTATAATCGAATAAATAGAACTAATCATAATGATCCCACTCAAAATTTAAAAACAATAGTGAATTCGAACTGACTTGATTACGACCAATTCTTAATGCATTTTCTCTCAAGGATATTCAGCTTTCCTTTCCCATCGGTATCATATAATTTTAATAAATTTTATTTGTGTATCGTTACCTTCTTTTTACTTTACATAAAGTTACGTTATTCATATGCTAATCACATCTTACAATAAACTTTAGTTCCCCAAAAAAACAAGACGGGACTCTTATAGTTGCTATTATTGGCTTGTAAATTACCATTTTATACTTGTACTAAAAAAAAGGCATTAAATTTATTATTTAATTCATACAATCTGCGTTTTCCTCGCTGGAACAAAATCCCCAGATAGAATGCGTTGTCTTAATGAAACGCGTCGTTCACGTGATCCCAAATTTGAGTCAGTACTGTGTGTTTACTTATTTTTGGTGCTCTCAAAGTAGCGTCAACTATCGTTTTCGCTTATCTTCAACAGTGTCCCAGTGCGGACTACTACCATCGTCATCAGGACCAACAAAACCGCGAATGATCGACAAATTTGTTATTTTTCCGATTAGAAACGCTGAGCGATTTCAAATTATTTGCAATAGCATGCAAATTCAATAATAATTCATGATTAGTTCAGATTCAGTATATTACGGTATTTGTAGTGTATAGAGCCAAGCAATCACCATCAGATCAAATTTCCCATTGTGGCGTTTTGTCAATTTCGCAGCATGTACACTCTCACAAAAAAGAACGGGTTTCTGAACAATTTTCGAAATGGTGTTTCGCTAGGATGCACTGAAATATTACACAGATAACCTCAACCAGCGCCTCAAAAAATATTGGTGTTGAACTCCTCTCTTTGTTCGAAATTTGGCACCGCCAAGGTCACAGTTATACTTGCCGAAAGGGTTTCCAATGTAGGAGCTGGTTAGATGCAATTTTTAGTTTTAAACACGATTCCGATGACGACCGCCCCAGCATCCAATTACAAGGAGGGAATTTTCCTTTTCGAATCACCCACTTTCAATGAATGAATGTCACGGCCACAAATGGCCACCAGATTTTATTCTCGGTGAATTGCGAACAAACAAAACTGTCGCGTTATAATTTGGATGTCTTATCAGTTTGCCAAGATCTCATGCCATTCTTCACTTTCAGTAACGATGTTCACACACACTCGTATAGAAGGCTGTCGAGAAACGTTTTCTTTTGAGGTATCTTGAAACCGTACGATTCACTAACTCTCTTCACATAAACCCAAGCAGAAACACGAAAACAAGACGGTCCGCGCCAACGTCAGAACCAAATTGAATCTTTATTTCCATTTTTCCCGATAGAACAAAGTGCGACCCAGAAACACCAAGCGACGAGTTGCCGCATAAGAGAGCGTATTCCACACGAACTTTGCGAAGTTTTCGGAACAAGAGCTAAAGTGATTTTTAACAGTGAGCCGATATTTCGACTTGCACGGAAACTGATCCAAAGGCCACAAAACTTAATCGAATTACAAAATCGTCTTCTTGAACAAAAATTCGCCAATTTTACCCGTGGTTCTTCGTGATCTCCCGTGGGCTAACTCGTCCGTCCAAATCTTTTCTTTCTCCCCTTCCATCTCGGAGCGGTACTCGAATCAGCTGCTCGCTCAGCCAAGTTCGGTTGCATTCGGTAATGCAATATACAGTTGGGATGCACTAAATCAGTGTTCCCATGTCCGAAATTTTAATTTGCAGATTTAAAGTTTTTCCTAAATTTACAGAAGTAAAAAAAAATGAAAAAGATTTTAAATAATAATAAAAGTTAAATATCATGATGAATATAATTAAAGGGAAATATAATAAGAAAAAACAAATATTTTATAAATTACAACCATGAATGGAAGTAATGAAATCTTTTTTTTTTCTAAAACTGCAATTAAAATTTCGAATAAGGGTTAGGAAGTGTTTCCAGCAGTTTGCTTGTGTGACTGCTCGATTACTACATACTGGCTAAACAATACAGTTATTTAATTTCGGGGCCTGTTAAATACGCTGCAACATGAGGGATTGTTGATCCGATGCGCTATGCATACCCGGTATGGAAAACGTGTTTCTTTTAGCTCAGCTTATATCAGGCAATGGTAGGTAGAGCGGCGGTTGTTAAACTCCTAAGAAGTGAACCAAACGCAGCCCATTAATTTCACTGCACAGTGATAGTTCCCCGCGCGAATTGAAGTTATTTCAAGTCACTTCTGCTTTCGGGATTTTCTAGAGTTTGTCAAGACCACTCGAACCATCTTTCGTACATGCTGATTCCTTATGTATCTTCCTCCAAACAAGAACGAGACAGCAATCGTTTTGTGTTTGCCAATGAAATTACATCTGCTGCTGTTGCTCCTGCTTCACTAGTATCAACACTTAAACCCGCTGAGCCACATTATGACAAAGCTGTGACCACTACTATGCTCCAATTATCTATAGATGGCAGTGATTGCTGCCGGCTGCTTTCGATTACTTATCCACATTATTGACTGGTTAGATGTGAATGTAAATCAGATTCGAAGCAATGGCTTTATTGCATTTATAAATTAACGTACATTTATAAATTGACGTGCATTCATAAATTGACGTACATTTATAAATTGACGTACATTTATAAACTACTGCAGGGATGGAATGCTCAAACAAAACAACAGACTGAACCTGGTGAACGCGTGCGAGACTCGAGAGGATCTCGTCTTTACCATTTATTATTTTCGACCCCCAAATAAGAGTGGGGTATTCAGGTGGAAGCTGTGCCCCCTCGCACCCCCCATCCATCTAAATATCCCCGTGGTAAATTTTTCCCTTTACATTGAAGCGTAGGCCTATTTTATGACTATCTAATAAATGACACGTCTCGAACTCGTGCTACTTTCACGAGAGATTTGGGAGTCATTTTTGGTTCCAAGCTTTCAGTTGACGTTTATATTTCAAGATAACCATTCAGTCATGGTTCGCTTACCTAGATTACAAATAGGCTGCAAATTGGTCCACTTCCCTCGTCTTTATCAACATTGAGGTCGATACATCGCGTTAAACTTTTTAGTTAAGTAGTAAGTTTAATTTTAATTATTTTCCTATTTTCAATAAGTATCTTGAATTGTCACTTCTTGTAAGTGGATTTATCGCCTGTCGGACTGGCTAATTAAATAAATAAATGGTAAAGGCTGCGGTTTGAAGGAATTGTTTTCGAAAACATTAGTTATGGCTCCGTATGATCTCCTTGTATTGCCTTTCATATGCAATCTCGACTGCTGAAATCCAGACACAGATCGACTCCTCGTAAAGAGAAAGCGATAGCAACGTCGGGAAATTCATCTTTACCTAAAGGAATTTGTCCTTTACCGGTATTCGTTTACACGCCCTTCAGGTGGTACTTAATCGAAGCAAAAAGCAAAATTTTCGTGAAAACCGCATCCTTTTACCGATCCTCGTCCAAAAGCTATGCGTGAACATACTAAAAAAGGAAAAAATGCAGAACAAAACTGCAAACTACTTCAAAATTTATAAATAATTGTTTCATATTTAATTACTGCGGCGCTTTGTTCTTTAAGGCCGACAGAGAGATTATTTGAAAGCCATACCAATGGGGGGAATCCCAGAATCAAATGGTAATGTAAGCAGATTTTGAAACTTTGTTGCTTGTGCATGCAAAGCCTCATACATTTGTTCGTGCATATACATTTATGCTTTTACTTCATAATGAGTAAAGTTTCTAGGAATAAAATATTAAAAATACGAGTTTTATATGCATATTTTCTTTCATATTTGTTTTGTTTTATGCGTGTGATTTCGAATGTAGAAAGCTACAGTGTCCCATTTAACAAATTTATGATAATTTCGATTTATAGTTGAACATTTGATCTGTTCAAGTGTAAAGCGTTTCATTTTTTATATAAAAACAATGCAGATAAGAAAATTCTGTGTGTTTTAAACTGTCCTAACAAAATTTAAATTACTTCCTCATCACGTATAAATTTAACTCATCCAGCAAAAAATTATTCAACACACAATCAAACTAGGTTACAACATCCAATTGATAACTTCAAAGTGATATATTCGGTCTATTGAAATAAAGTTCAAAAGTTCATGAACAAACTCAGTGAATTCTATCACAATTTGATGATTCTTGATTCGTTTGTTAATTTAATGTTGAAAATTTGATTCTATTAAAACATTCAGATTTATTAAACAGATTGATTTGTGATTTATTTCAGAAGACTCTTTGACTAAGAACGCAACACAATGAAGTGGAGCGTGCTCCATGTTTTAGGGTTATTAGCCCTTGCTTGCGTCGTTTACGCTGCAGAGGTATTGTATATAAATAAATAATACAAAATTATTAACATTCCAAGAATTTTTTGCATTTTAGGATGAATTCGATATTCCAGAGGATTTAAATATGGTTGATTTGGAAGAACTCGAGGAAGATGAAGCGTTGTTACGTGACATCGAAGAAAAGCGAATGGTTAGTAAAAAATATAGTTTACGAAATCATTGTTTTAATTATTTTAACCGAATATCTTTTCAGGATACTGATATCAATCGTGAAAATGAAATTGCTTTAGACGTTGCCGAAACATTCAACAAAATCGTTCCACGGGTTGAAGGTAATCATTTAATTTTATACAATGTTAGAATAATCAATTTTATTTGCATATTGGCAATATTCACTATTGCTTTTTCTTTCATTTATGATTGGTATTTATGTTTCGCTTTTTTTTAAATCTCCCTGATTTGTTGTGACCCGAATTACTGTCAGACTTTTTGTGCCTAGATGTCAAGAACGAGAGCTTTTAATATCGAGTTATTCCCCTGTGAGTCCTATACTTATACTTTGGCCATCGATTTCAACTTATTTCATATGGTTAAAACATATCCTTCTTCTTCTTACCACTACAACCCCTCTTGGGCCTTCGCTTCCTGCAAATACCGCCTCCAACTGTCTCGGTCCATTGACCGCATCCTCCTATTTCGAAATCCGAGCAGCGATAAGCTGTCTTCTTCGACCGAGTTAGATCAGCGTTTCTTCGGTTTCCCCACTGGTCTCCGACCTTCAGTTCTCCCAACGAATACCTTGTTCGTCCATACGATTCATGTGGCCAAGCCCATTGCAGCTTGCGCAGTCTTATAATCGTTGAGACCTTCGTTTCGTCAAAAATCAGCTCATGGTTGTATCGAATTCGCCATTGGTCCCCATGGTTAACACAACAAGACATGTATCTTGTTTCAAACGTTGGTATTTACAATTTGACAAATCTGCAGCAATCAACACACTCAAAATTCTCGGAATGCATATATTTAAAAAGTCACCTTCCTTGGTAACAATCATAGTAACCCAGAGCATAACAGTCCAGTGATCTACTTGACTCTGCAAGCAAATCAAAGTTGCGATGGAATACACCGAAATCTGAAAAAGCGAAACCAATTATGCAGGTTACACTAGTATCTAGAGGAGACTAGATGACAAGTAACAGTGCAGACCTGAGGAAAACATGATGCACTGCCCCAACAGAAGGATTTCACAATATTGACATCATTGCACCGAAATCTAAAAGGACCTTGGAAAAAATTAAAAAAGCAGATAAGCAAAATTCCATGTAAGGCGTCAGTGCTAATAAAACTCATTCAAAATTCCACTTCTGACACTAAAAGCCTAGGCAGCCATATGGCCATATAGCAGTAGCGCTTACTACCCCACACATAACGACATATAGGCTGACTTTTCTCGCAAAGTTATATGGCGGTATATAAAGAATTGTGGAGGTATAAAAGAAAACTTGAGTTTTTGTACGGTTACGAGAGGAATTTTTACAGTAAAATCCAAATGGTCCACGAAGAACATGGTAGCGCTCTTTGTGAAGTGAAAATTATTTCAGTTCCTACAACCGTTTAATTTATATTGCCTTCCAAAGTGAATGAATAGGAGTTAGTTTACTTCTCAAAGCTTAGCTATCAGTGGAAAGTGGAAAATATGTGCTTCATTTACCCGTCCTAAAAAGCGTGGGAGTACAGTGGACAGTGCAAGGTGTATTTTAAGCATGGAAGAAATTTGTTTTGTACTCATCCGAAACATAGTTTATAATACGCCATGTAAGCATTGATGAAGTTAGTTTCGTCTATAGAACGAATTCTGGCATTAGTATAGACGGTAACCATGCCACACATGCAAATGTAGTATAAACCTGGTATGAACTGTCAAGTGAAGTCGGATGTCAAAATGAAATGCTAGAAAATGAGTAATTAATTTGATTCCTAGTTATAATGTTCAAATATTTGCGTGCAAAATAGTTCAATTAGCACCAATAAATTGTAAACTTTCAACAAAATGAATGAATATTGCCAAAAAATTAATTTGTTTGATATAGGGAAATTTCATTTATGCTGGGAATTTATCTTGGTATCGATACTAGGTTAAAACCTTAGACAGATATGTATAGAACGAAACCTGACATCAGTATACTAGATAATTATGATACACATTCAAATGAAATGATAGCAAATGGTGAATTTATATTATTTCTAGCTATATTTTTCAAATATTTGCATGCAAAATGGTTCAATCAGTACCAGTAATTCATAAACTTGCCTCGATACCTATGAATATTGTCAAAATATCCATTTAATTTATTTGACACTGCGAAATTTCATATAAAAGTATACTGGGAATTTATTCTGGTATTGATACTAGGTTTCAGAACGTGGTATACTAGGTTTTGTGTAGTATACTAGGTGCGTATAACGTATGCCTCTACGCTTTTGGACTAGATTTTAGAACGTGGTATATAAGCTTTTATGTAGTATACTGGGTTTTATATAGTAAACTATGTAGGTCTTATGTAGTATACTATGTTCGTATACCACATGTCTGGCTAGGTTATTTTTACTTTAACACAACAGCCTCTTTCGGGCTTTTGCTTAGTGGCATTTGGAGTATCTCCTTATCTCAATCAAATGTTTCGGCACTCGGGAAGGTGATATGGTCAGTACCATGCTTTGGCCGTGTGCCCATCCACCCAGCTGCGATACGTTCTGATTTTAAATCAGTAGGTATCATATGGGAATGGGCTCATAGTCTGTCCGAAGAATTACTCAAAAAAAATCTTGTTTGCTATTAAACTGTATGAAATCACGACAAAATAAGACATCCTTGGTTGAATGTTTTAGTTTGTGCTGGCAGCTGGTAAGATAATAATTTTATATGTTGTTTATGAAACCAAATTGACAGTCCAATTGAAAATACAATAACCGGACTAAAGTAGGGAGATGTGCTGGGCCCATTGCTATTCAATTTGGCTCTGGAATATGTCATAAGAAAGCTACCTGTCGATAAAAGAGGTACGTTATTTTAAAAGTCGAGCCAAGTGGTAACCTATGCGAATGACATCAACGTTTTGTCACGGTCGTTAACAACTGCCAAAGGACTTTTCCTGAAACTCGACAGCAAAGCAAAATTAGTAGCGCTGAAAATCAATGAGAATAAAACAAAGCTCATGACGCTGTCGATGAAAAATACCTCAAATACAAAAAATATCATACTTGGCGAACACAGTATCGAAAACGTGGGCAAATTTGTGTATTTAGCCGCAAAAATAACTAGAAATGCTGATGAAAGAGACGAAATACGCCGAAGAATACAGCTCGAAAATAAAATATTTTATTCAGTTTTGACAATCTTAAAGACTAGCTGCATACACAAGAAAACAAATCTGTGATAAGACCTGTGTTATGGTGTGGGTGTGAAACATGGATCCTAACCCAAGCATATTGAATGCCTTCCTCCGTCGGGTCCTGAGGCAAATAATCGGAGCGAAGCTTTATGGGGACCAATGGCGAATTCGATACAGCCATGAGCTGTATGAAATTTTTGACGAGCCAGAGCAATTTACTGGCCACATGAATCTGATGGTCGAATAACGGATACCCAAAAAGATATTCTTTGGGAGAACTGAAGGGCGGAGACCAGTGGGGAAACCGAGGAAACGTTGGTCTGACTCGATCGCATTGCTGCTCGGATTTCGAAATTGGTGGACGCAGTCAATGGACCGAGACATGTGGAGGGACTTATTGTAGGATTCGAAAGCCCGAGAGGGGCTATAGTGCTACGAAGAAGAAGAAGAATTCTCCGCTTACAATGCGACGATGATCTTACATCAATTCTGCCGACGAATATAAACGAGGGGATCCTCTTGGCTTTGCTTGAATTTGATAAAATTTTCGATTCCAATAACGTGAAGCTGTTGCGTGGAAGTAAAATAATAAAGAGACACCGTTTGCGCACACGGTCAGCTATGCCCTGACTTTGTTTTATTAAATATAATAATGTAATAGTTTTGTACAAAATCAAAGGGTTGCCATGTTCGAATTCATAATATTATACTTTAAGTTTAAATTGACAAATTCTGATCAAGTTAAAATTGCAAATCTAACTTTCCTCAATTTTGCAATTAATATTAACTAAATTTAAATTTTTGATTAATTCAGTAAATCTATTAGCATTTAATGGCTTTGTCAAAATATAAGCTGTCATTATTTAAGTTGGACAATAAACTGCTTCGATGAGATTGTTAGATACTAGTTCTCGAACAAATTTATATTTAGTGTCGATGTGCTTCGTACGTTGACTGCTTTGGTTATCTTCAAATACTTTAATAGGTATTGCTATATGCTGATTGAAGTCTTTGAGTAGTTTTATTACCCACATCAATTCACAAGAGGCTTCGGTGAATGCCACATACTCAGCTTCGGTGGATGATAATGTTACTGTTGGTTGTTTACGACTTGCCCAACTAATTTGTAATGTTTTTACGTCTACGTGCGAACGCGGAACCGACCTCTCATCGGTTCTAGACGTTAAGTCTGAGTAGTGCCAACGGATGGTACCAACCGGTCAAACAATCCGTGCACCGTAACCAAAACTGACGATAGATACAAGCCATACGGCAGCAGCGCTTACTACCACACACATGACCATTAGTAGGCCGACTTTGCTGGCTAACTTACATGGCGTTATATGAAGAATTGTGGAGGTGCCAACGAAAATTCGAGGTTTTGTACGGTTTAGAGACGGATTTCTACAGTGAAATCCAGATGATCCGCAGAGAACACAATAGCGCTCCTAGTGAAGTGAAAATTATTTCAGTTCTTATACCCGTTCAGTTTTTATCGCCTTGCAAAGTGAATTTATGGGAGTTTGTTTACATCTCAACGCTGAGCTATCAGTCGAAGGTGCAAAACGTGTGCTTCATTTGCTCGTCTTGAAAAGTTTACGAGCACAATGTGCTATACAAGGTGAATTTATAGCATGCACGGAATGCGTTCGGCACGTTTTTTATTCGGAAAATAGTATATATGACGAAATATAAGCATTTGCTAATGCCGCAGTTGGGTGACAGCTACCGGAAGCTTGTCCATAGTAGGCCGACTAATACATATGCAAATTGCTACCATATGGCTTGTATCTCTCGTCAGTTTTGACCGTAACCCATTCACGCGGTGGCTGCTTGTCGGCCAGCTAGATCGGAGAGGATTTCGGTCGCGGGTCTCCGAATGGGTTACGCTCATGTACAATATTCAGCCACCTATACATGCTCGTTTTCAAACGCGTCACAAAACAAAACCATACGGAGAGGAGACCTACTTTACGTTACTCCGTATTTCTTCCTATAACCAGTCAAAAGACAAAGATCAAATCTTTACTTCGCGTTCCCGAATTTCCGACGCGGTACTGGAAAATATACTACGTTAACGTAATTCCGAAAAATCAACCAAAATCAACTAAGGTACCGCGTACCGCGCGCGATGCGAAACCGACCTCAGCGGATTTTCTCAAACCCTACCCTCGCGACGGCATACCTACCTTGCACCTCATTTCCCGCTGAAAAGAAGAACCACTGGAAAGGAAAGTCGTTGTTAAGGTTAGCAATACATCGTTTTTTTATTCTCTGATTTAATTTTTAAGATTTTTATAATAATTCTATTCCAGTTTTAATATTTTCTTCAGTTCATCATTCTCATAGTAATCACGGAAGAAAACCATAAAATTTAATGTGATTTAATAATAAAAATGATTGTTGAATATTATCAAGTAAATCTAAATCGTTAATTCTTGTTCTCTTTTCTTTTGTAATAATTATACTAAAAGTTTCTTATTCTTAAATTGCAGTTTTAATTAACGTGTTCTTTTTGTTGTGTTTTTGAAACAAAAGGAAATCGATTTCTTTCACTTTATCAAAATTATCGGCTAACAATAAAGAAATATACAAATTTTGAAAAGCACGCCATTGAATTTATTACTGGTGGGGATATTCATGTTGATTTGAAGTATGAAGTGAATTCCGA
This sequence comes from Odontomyia ornata, assembly GCA_963969285.1. NCBI lineage: Eukaryota > Metazoa > Arthropoda > Insecta > Diptera > Stratiomyidae > Odontomyia > Odontomyia ornata. Next base: position 326,884,393 of record OZ017739.1, read on the forward strand.
AATGAAAAAAATGTCATTGAAATGGGTGCATTCCACTATTAAATTGACTGATAGAGAGAGGAATAGAAAGATAATAGTTTCCAAAAAATATATTTATACAGCAGGAATGGTAGGGATTTTTTTTTCCTCTTTTTTTTATAAAATGAAAGCCTCAATTAGCTCACTTAAGGTTTGCAGTTGATTCGGTAGAAACCATTCTATGGTATTAAAATTTTATCGAAAGAGATCTTTTCAAGATTAATTCCTCGCATTCAAACATGATGAGATTACACTTGTGCTGGGCTAATACAGTTCTCATTCTCAGACGTGCAGTTCATAATTTTTTTAATCTACTTTATGAATAGGCAATACAAAATAATATATACAAATTATCTAAGCAAATGCATGAACAGAATTTTGTGAACTATTCAAAGGTGCCGATTGGAAGAATACAACGCAGGTTGTATTCTAAAACATTTACGAATATTCAAAACAGGGCATTTCTTACAGTAAATAGTTTTTCTTTACGTATTTACCCTACAATGAATTCTCTAGAATTTCCCTTTTTAAAAACTTCATCGGGCACAAAAAAACTGTGACTAATTATAACACAACCAAACCTAAATTTTCTCGCCAATTGCAATTATATTAATAGAATATGCGATCTACATTCAGGGTTGCTTTAGTTTTTTCTTCTTTCGTTTTAGCGGTGTGTAGTGATAGGGAGGCTAATTTTTGCTTTCAAAATTTACGTGAGAGTTCTGATTCACCACCATTTTCTTTGTCCTAAGATCTCGTTATATTTATATTGACTGGTTCAATAGAAATTAACTATTTGCTCTTTAGTACAACTAAAACCCTATTATCCTCAATTTTTTCTAGTTTTCATTTTTTTTCTTTGTTTTAACTGATCATTTATCTATCTATTAACCACATATTGTAATCTCAAGGAATATTGCTTCCATTTGCTTTCTAAATAATGAATAGACTATTATTTTAACTCTTGATAATTAAGTTCAGCACCAGAACATGTAGAAGGATTAAATTATAACATGCATTTAATTAATCAGCTTTCCCCTTAGGTATATTTAAAAGTTATAAAAAAAAACGTGTTCCGATTCATGTATGCTGACAATGTCATAATTGATTTCCATCAGGAATCAGCCGAAATTGGAGCGAGTTAATGAGCTAGTCAAGTTCAGTTTAAAGATAGTTGAGTTTTACGATTTAAGAATACGGACAGTTTGCAGTACCAAGTTGAACCGTAGAAATCAACAAACTGCAAAATCTATAATTAATCCGTTTTAGCTCGGTTGAACGCCCCTTTTCCTCGATGGTTAGTGACTCCGTTTTGATTTCCTACTGACGTTACCTTCGATAATAATCTGTAGGGCTTAGCTAGTTCAAAGGCTGTTCCAGGCAGCAGAATAACTGGAGTTGAAACATGTCCAGATTCAACGCCTAACATATTTGGGTATTCATCGTCTCCAAAATCTGCTATCTCTCGGGCTTGGTCTATCCAAGGATTCCAAATGACTGTGTCGAGGAAATTGTATTTTTGCAGCCTCCTCTTCCGTCCGGATACAACATTCGCAATAAGTTGTTCTGGTGGTGTATGTTGATATATTATATCTGTCCATTCGCCTATTGTAACGACTTCAGGACCTTCTTGGTAGGTAGCACCATCTCTAGTCTTATCAATAAATGCACAACAGTGTTAACCTGTTATTTGGCATCGGCGCACCTCGGGAACCTTCAGGTAGGTATGTTGGAGTAAATTGAATAAAAAGGTTAAGTCCTTACTAGGGTTGTAAACACCGATACGAAAGTGCAGTTCTTTTTCACGTAGTATTAATCGGTACGTTATTCGAAATGGATAATTCCACATTGATCTAGTAAATTCATGATCCATTAAAGAAAATAATGCTTCGATATCGCCATTGTGTAATCGTTCAGGGGGTCGTTCAAATGTTAATCTGGTAATTCTTACAAATCCATGTTGTGGCCTGCGCTCCTCTATAATACATTAGCTCTACACTGTGATACCTGTCTTGTCCGGCCATATCCCACGTTTCCAATTTAACTGTCGTATCATCTATACAAGCAAATCTAATTACCTTGGTAGTTCTGACGCCAAATGGTGGGAAGATTCATTTGCACACTGTAGTACTGCTAAAACGGCTGGTACGGCATTGAAGGTGTGTATATTGTTGGCACAACTGCTGGTGGGTAAACTGCTGCAAACTGATCCCTAGGTATGTTGCTTATCGGAGCCGGTTGAGTAGCGGCATAATAAACGGCACCATTCGTTGCACATATAGTCTGTTCCTAAATAGCAGGAGGAATCCGGAAAACCAGACTATTAGAGCGGTGAAACGAAAACTCACTAATGGAGTCGTATTTAAAATGCTACTTTTTAGGTTACCTTTCATACCTTTTCGGTTAGCTCGTACTCGTATTCTTCTTCTTTTTCCCAATTCCTGCAATCCGACTTTTGATGGAAACGCTTACCGCAATATTGACAAGGATATGGCCGTGTATCACTATGTATAAGTAAGTGAGTTGATAATGTACTTGGGCGTTTGAATGTTTTCCCACATTGTTTGCACTGAAAACTTCGTTCGCGTCGTTTCTCCTCCGTATCGCAATTTCTTATCGACGTTACGACATCGCCACCATGCACTATAATCGCCGTGGAATCAGGTCTTGCACTTTCCGTTTCACTTTTCACACTTCGGGACTACCTCGTGGGTGGCGGCCACTACCTCCACTCTTCAATTCCATGTGGCTGTCAAATTCTGTGGCATCCCACGACAAAATAGACGTGGGATGTGCACTGGTCGCAACCAACGTAAAATGACAAGCCACACAGCAGCAAAGTGTGTTGGTAGTGGTCACCAGCGGCGTCGAATGATTCATTACAAATTGGTGAACATGAATAGAATAAACTGTAACCAGTTTTCGATTTTCGATCGATCGATCTCCGTCCCAGTCAGCGTCGACGAAACATATTAATCCTTGATTGTTCATGTAACTACCTAGTTTGGGGTTTAATTACTTGGTTTCTTTAAGATATCGAAAAACACGTTCAGCTTCGTTCCATTCTTTAATGCTTGGGTTGTTTACTTTTCATGCCAAAACTGATGTTGCTATAGCTATATCCGGTCGTGTGTTTGTTGACAAATAAAGTAACGAACCGATTGCACTTCTGTAAACATCCTTATTTTCGAATGATTCGCTTTCTACTTCAGACGAGTAACTTGGTTCCATAGGAATCTTTGATCCTGCAGCGTCAGACAATTTAAATTCCCTTAACTTGTTTTCAATATAATTCATTTGATACATCGTGAATATACCGTTTACGTCCCGTTCCAATCGAATGCCCAAATAATATTTTATATTACCTAAGTCTTTTATTTTAAAATGTTTGTCCAAATGTATCTTGAAGTCGTTGATCAATTGTAATTTTGAAGAGGTGATAACTATATCATCAACATAAGTACACAAATATATCCAATCATCGCCGATTTGTTTTATGTAGAGACATGGGTCATTATCACTATTTTTAAATTCATTTTCGTTCATTACCTTATCAAATTTTTGATAGAGCCCATAGAGATTTCGTACTAAGTTGCATACTTTACTGGGTCCTCCAATAAGGTATGCTTTTGGTTGACGTATGTAGACTTCATGAGAAAGTTCGCCATTCAAGTAAACTGTCTCTACATCGAAATGGTGTGCAAACATATTATTTTCTCCCGCCACAGTAAAAAAAAAATTTTAAGAGTTGCATGATTAACAACATGAGCAAAAATGGCATCATAATCACGTCCAAACTTTTGCGAAATTCCCTGTGCCACTAAACGCGCTTTATGTTTAACTTCATCACCATGTTGGTCAGTCTTCGTTTTATATATTCATTTGCTACCGATTGCGACACTACCATGAGGCAATGTTACTATTTCCCAGGTACCATGCTGCTTTAGTGAGTTTATCTAATCATCCATAGCTTTAATCCAATTTAGTTTATCACAACTGCCGATTGCTTCCTCAAATGTATTTGGTTCGGTTTTAATTTTGTCAGTTGTAACCTTGTATATTTCTCTATAACGTTGAAGTGGGATGCCTTTATTACTATGGGTTGACTGTCTAGGTACCTGTACCTCTCGATGATGTTCGATACCATCAAGTTGCCTGCCAATTCCATTTTCAGTATCTTTATTCGCTGACTCCATTCCCCTTCCAAATTCAATTTCCGCATCGTTATAATCAGGTGATGGATCTGCGTCTCGGAATCGAACATCCCTAGAGATTTTGACTTGGTTACTATTTACGTCTAATAGTCTGTAACCTTTGGTGCCCCGTAGCCTACGAAAACTAATTGGTCGGCGGTCGATTCTAATTTACCACGTAGATCCTTTGGGATATGCACATATACCTTTTGACCAAATTCACGAAAATAACTTAGATCTGGCCTTTAATTTTTAAATATTTCGTACGGAGTTATAACAGCATTTTTCATAGGAACAAGATTTAATATGTGATTCGCTGTTTTTATTGCTTCACCCCCAAAAACGATTAGATTATTTCGAACTATAAAGCATGCAACGCGTCATTTCAATCAGCGTGCGGTTCTTCCGCTCAGCTTTACCATTTTGTTGAGGTATCTTGGGTATAGTTAATTTAGTTTTAATACCCTTTTGTTTAAAATAGTTTCTTAATTCAATATCCATGTACTCACCACCACGATCTGATTGGATACATTTAGGCATTTTATTCAGTTGAGTTTCCATCATTTTAATGAAATTCCTTATGATGTGGGACACTTCATCTTTTCGTTTTATTAGGTATACAGGTATACACGTATACCCACTAAAATCATCGATCAAACTAAGAACGTACTTATTGCCCCTTGGTGTAGTATGCAGAGGACCAAAGACATCGGAATGTATTATTTCAAAAATTTCACTCGTTCTAGTCTTAGACTCATTAGGAAAATGATCACGTGTGGATTTATTCATTAAACAAACTTCACAAACATTTTTATGCTTACATTCTTTAAACGCCACGTTATCGGTCAAATGATTCAGTTTCCGAACGTCATTTAAGGTGCGGTGCCCTAATATTTTACGCTTCTTTCAGCGAAATTTTACATTTACATTTCTCATTAAAATGAACTTCACATCCTTTGCTGATCAGTTTGTTCACTGAAACTAAGTTGCAATTTAAGTCCGGCACAAAATAAAAATCATTCAGTTTTATTGTTTTGCTCATTTCTCTTTGTTTACCTCTGATCCGAACAATGCCTATTCCTTTTACAGGTAATGCGCGACCATCAACTAACATAACTGTTCCTTTATCGGTCTCATTTAATTCGTGAAAGTATTCTTTATTATTACACATATGTGCTAAGGCACCACTATCAATAATCCATTCGCTGCTGGTTGAACAGCTAATAAGAGCGTTGACACACACCAGACTACAATCATTAAAATCCGACTACGACTTCTACATTGTATTTGTTTGAGACTTCTCCAAGTTTTTCTTTTTCCACTTCAAATACTTCCTGCACTCTGTTTTTATATGTCCAAATTTCTTTCAGAAGAAGCACTTTACTTCCTTTCCTTTATATTTTGCTGATAATGCAGTATTCTTATCAAGACTTGCACTTCTATGCGTATTGAGACGTCGATTGTACTCCTCTACAAGTTTGGTTTTTACATATGTAGTAGTTAAATCTGACTTCGATCTAGACTCCAACGCCATAATCAATGTACTGTAGCTATCGGGCAAGCTTCTCAGGTACATAGCAACAGTCAGCACGTCGGCTAGCGGCTCCTCCAATGCTGTCAACTCGTCGATGATTTCGTCCATGGAGTTTAAATGCAGCAGCATGTCACTATCTTCCTGAAGAGTGAGACGACACAATTTACGAAGAAGTTGTACTTTATTTGACAACGTCGCTTTCTCATGGAAGGCTTTCAGAGCATTCCACATTTCAAATACTGTCTCTTTCCATTTTATGTGAGTTAGCTGGTCATTCTCAACGGAAAAAACGATATGCGCTCGTGGTTTATCGCCTTTCGAAATCCATGCGTCGGTAACTGTATCGGGCTTCGAATGCCTCACAACCGCCCAGAGCTCAACCCGTTTTAGAAGTAGGTCCAATTTGAATTTCCAAGTTTGGTAATTCGTGTTGTTGAGTTACGTTATACGGATCGATTCTGCCATGCCGAATTTTCACTTTTCACGACTATAAAACAAAACACTTTAATGCACGGACCTTCTGTGTCTGGGTGTCTGGGCCCATAACCTGTTGCGTGGAAGTAAAATCATAAAGAGACACCGTTTACGCACACGGTCAGCTATGGACTGACTTTGTTTTATTAAATATAATAATGTAATAGTTTGGTACAAAATCAAAGGGTTGCCATGTTAGAATTCATAATATTATACTTTAAGTTTAAATTGAAAAATTCTGATCAAGTCAAAATTGCAAATCTAACAGAAGCTTACGTCAGAACGCATGAGATCCATTTTAAATGCCAAACACGATTCGCACAATCCGAGTAGCTTGGTGGCTTAATGTAGGCTTCCTCATCCACATCACCAAACAGAAAAGTAGTGGAGATGGACTGAGGGTGTCTTCGTAGTCGATACCGGGTCTTTGAGCACACTCTTGCATCAGCGTCATTTTTGTTTCAGTCTCGTTGTCTGTTGCAGATAAAGTTTTAGTGGTTCGGGTTCCATTAGTGCAAGCAAGGTACGGAGGTTCACAATCGGCTTTCTATCCAACCCATTATTTTAGCCAATGTCCCGTTTCGCTGCAGTGTTTGCGAATAACGCCAACCGGTTTGTTTCCACTGTACATAGGTATTTCGTGCTTAGGTTCTTTTCGAACAAACTTGATTTTTTTGCCATGTATCTCTACAACCTCACCCACCGGACGATGTTTTTCTCATAAAGATTTAGCGCAGATGGGAGATCATCCATCCTTTTATCATCATTTGCCTTCATAAGCAGATAGGTTGATTTGAACGTTCCAAGTCGTTTCGGGAGAATGTAAAGAATTTTGACACGAAAAGAAACTTTAGAAGGCCCTTGGCGCTTTCGATTTCACCAATCTTCAATCTGGCGGAAAAATCGCGATGCTTTTCTTTTATACGATCTAAAACCGACGAAGCGTCCATTCGGTGGAAAAAAATTAGGCTCTGACAAAAAAATTAGTCTCCAACTTTATTATTGGATTCTCTCGTTGAAATTTCCCATGACTCTCATGCACAAAGACGACCTGATATTTGTTGGCGAAGCTCATCGCTGATACACTGAGGGAGAATCATATTAGCTTGGGCCGCGGAGTTGTTCCAAAAATCTAGTTTGTCTTTCTCAGTTTTCGTTGGTGTTTCGTAAAGAGTGGGCTTAGAAGATTCACCTTCAATTATATCGACCGCGTTGAAGTACTCCATCATTTTGTCCTTCTATAGAGACCAATCCTCTGCACCCAACAGTGGTTTAATTCCCGTAACAAATTCCATGCTGGATGGAAAAACTACTAAATGCACGCGCGCAATGATCATATAAAGGGAACGACGCGAACCGTAAAAAGAGATCGTGATAAACTTCTAAAGAACACGAATAACGCAGCCCAAGGAATTTGGGCCCATGACCTTTCAAATTTATCGTTTAAACTTTAATAAAAACATAAATAAATGATTTCATAAAAGAATCTGTATGGCCGAGAATTACATCGTGTGTTTTTTAGAGGTTAACCACGTACACCATATAAAGCTGTGTTGGTGACAAATAGAGTGCTGACAGATAAAAACACGCTAATCGATTTACAAGCGTGCGATAAATTTAGATTAAGAGAATACAATTTCAACAAAAAGAACAAAATCAATCAAATTTAACTTGTTTCTACTGTCTTATGCTATACGCTTAACGCTTTCCCTCAGGTCAGTCATTTAAGGAAAAAAACCTTGTGAGTAATCCTTAATTTATATTATTTCCATCAAAACGCTATTTGTTTTTCTTTTTGACATATATACAATATTTCGGAAGTAAATTGCTCCCTTCTTCAGTGTCAGTTATTTAGAAGAAGAAAGAAAATAACTGACACTGAAGAATATATATATATATATATATATATATATATATATATATATATATATATATATATATATATATATATATATATATATATATATATATATATATATATATATATATATATATATATATATATGTCAAAAAGAAAAATAAATAGCGTTTTGATGAAAATAATACAAATTAAGGATAGTTTGGAAGCGCTAAACATGGGAAAATACACACAATATTTGTGAACAAAAATTTCACTACGTTTATGTGGGAGGAAGAATTGAAGAAGAACTTGTTATTTTTGGTAAAAACTAAATCCACTTTGTACGTTTTTCATCAGTACATACTAACTACAACTGACGAACTGTACAAATTAAGGAACGAAGTGTCTGCAGGAGCTATATGGGACGTATAGTTTTTATACCTTGACACTGAACTATTAAGAGACGCAGGCTGGGTAATCCCAACATATAAAAAACTCCTACTACACGTTTCATTCTGGCTCTGAATTGAACTTTAAACTCAGAACAAAAATGAAGCTCAAGCTAGTTGATTTTTTTCTTGAAAAGCCGTCGGGCTTTGCTTCATTGGGTGAACAGACGCGTTTCGACGTTTCTTGAAAAGCCTTTGGGCCTTGCTTTATCTTCACTGAAGATAACTCAAAGGAGTCGAAACGCGTCTGCTTACTCAATACAGCAAGGCCCGACGGCTTTTCAAGAAAAAGAGAATTGGCCTGCAGATATCAAACAAACAAAATAATTAACTAGCTGATTTTCTTTGTTAATTTACACTTCGCATGATTTTTTCTGCGTTTAGTTCCAATTGTTAAAAAATTAAGCGATTATATCTTTGCCCTAAAAAAACTATAATTCAAATTTCTCACTTTAGTTGACCCATGTACCAAAATTCATTGCGGAGCTGGTCGTATATGCCAAGCTGATGGAAACAAGGCATCATGTATTTGCATCCCAGACTGTCCAGTTGAAGCAGACCCAAGAAGACGAGTATGTACCAATCGAAATGAAACTTGGCCATCCGATTGTGAAGTGTACAGGCAGAGGTGCCTATGCGATACTAAAGATCCCGAGTGTAAGAACCCCAAATTGAAGCATATTCACATTGATTACTATGGCGAATGCAAGGATCTTCCAGTGAGTAGCAAATCGATCATAAACTGGGCTCCTATTCACGTTTCATAATTTCTTATTCAATTTTTAAGGAATGCACTGAAGATGAGATGAACGACTTCCCACGACGTATGCGTGATTGGCTCTTCAACGTTATGCGTGACTTGGCCGAACGCAGTGAATTGTCTGACTATTACATGCAAATGGAATTGGAAGCTGAAACAAACATGACCAAGCGTTGGACAAATGCAGCCGTTTGGAAATGGTGCGATTTGGATGGAAATCCACCAGATCGCTCAGTATCTCGTCACGAACTTTTCCCAATTCGTGCGCCACTTGTATCCCTTGAACATTGTATTGCACCGTTCTTGGAATCATGTGACAAAGATGATGATCATCGAATCACTTTGAAGGAATGGGGTAACTGCTTAGAGTTAGAAGAGGTACATATCAAACTGGTCATAGAAGGTATAAATTTACTAAATACTGGTTTTATTTTTCATAGGAGGAAATGTTGGAGCGGTGCGATGAAATAAACCCAAGAACTACTACGCCACATCCTTAAGTTCCTGTATAGTAACATATCTTGCATAGAGCAGGAAATGTTTGAAAGATTTACATCCCAGATGTCTTTTAACCAAAGCAGTTTTTTTCAGAAAATATTTGTTTCTAATCTAGATGATCTAAACTAAAGTGTAAAATAAAGTTAATTAAATAAACTATATCATTTGTTTTGGTGAAGATATATATGACGTTGTAGTTTTTTCTTTGCTCGGAAATAATATTTTATATTCGTCGACCTGAGTAAGGAAAGGATATAATCTATAAGTCAAACGATAATATTGGGAATGGTGCCTGGATTAATGACCTAATTACTTAACAGCTGTAGTATCACCCGTAAATTTTTTGGATTTTTTTATCCCTTTATCAATTTTTTTTGGCTCATTGGACCAGTGATCATTACAGAATTAATACCTGAAGTGTGTATCAGTTAAAACCAGACGGCGACCCGGAACTTTTCTTTCCCTTGCTGATCATCATTTATGCAAGGTTTCCGTGGGGCACCAATCTCCGCACAACTAGCTTGTAGCCAACGATTACTTTTTTTTGTGGTAGGGAGGTGAATGCTATTTATGCACAGAGTGTGGGACTCCCATGCGCGACTGGACTACCCACTTAACACCTCCCCTGTCAACCTGAGAACTCAGCCTGGAACCGTTTGACACATTACTTCGGGCCAGGTCTCTTTTTGTTACGCCGTGGGACGCCTTCAAGCTACTTTGGACAAGTGCAAGACGTTGACGAGGAACTCAAAGGTGCGCTGGAAGATTGTCTTGCCTCCTGGAGGAGATGACCAAGATCTGCCCAAAAGACTCACCGTTTGATGTCTTCATTGGACAGAGCAATAATCACTATTTCAAAGAAGCTTGAGGAATTTACTTCTCGTGCTCATGGGTTGTTTTAACAGCACGTCTCGAGTATGCATGATTATTGGACGCATTGGTTGCTGAAAACGCCAGCTACGATGCCTTGCGATTTAACGCACTGGTGGACAACTAAATGCCATGGTTGTTAAGCTTATGGAGTAAGGCATGCAGAACATACCACCATCAGGTATAGATCCGAACCATGGCTTGGCAGCAGTTAGTTTGCCAAATGTTGCCATACCGACATTCGCTGGTAATGGACTTCGTTTGCCGAGCTCTCTTCATACAATTAGTGGACTGCCTAAATCTTCCAAGTGAACAAAAAATGTTCTGATTAAAAGCCAACCTATCTGGAGAAGCTGGCCACTTGATCCAACACATACAGCCTTCCGAGCAGAATTATGCCGCAGCATGGCATATTTTTAGGACACGCTACGACAATAATAGCAGCTGCTTTTCTCAACAGCATGTTGAATGTGCCTGTGCTACTCGAGAGCCTGGTACGTATCTTAAAAAACTTCAGGTTACAGTGAACGAGTTACTGTTTGGTATCAAAAATCTTGGAATTGATACGAGAAGTTGGGATCCATTAATTGTCCACATGGTTCTCCAGAAGGTGGACAAAGAAACCAATCGGCTTTTCAAGCAATCACTTTCCGATCCTCGGAAGGTCCAATCACTTACTACGCTGCAAAATTTCATTGGGGCGAGATTACTAATTTTAGAAGATCTAGGAGACTACGATGATACCTAAGGGTGACAAAAAAGTATCGGCTCTTTTAAGTGCAAAGGAGAAACAATGGTGCAAACTCTGTAAAAGGAATGTAAGAATATACGGTAATGCCAGAAGGTTTTGCAGATGACTATAAAAACTGATTTAGCACGACTATCTTCAGAAAGGACATACGCGTATGGATTGCAGCTCGGCCTCCTGATTGAAATGTACCAAACGACATCATACATTAATTCACTTTGAAACTGAGCCAGTGGTACCCACTACAGCGAATGAAATTAGTGTGAGCAATTCCCCGTCAAGTGCATCCCTATGTATTTCTCGGTACTGCATCCATCAAGATCAAAGACAATTATGGACAATTCATTGTTTGTAGAGCGGTTCTAGATTCAGGATCACAACTGGATTTTATCTCTGAACGCCTTTTCAAAAAACTGGGATTCCAAAGATTTGATGAACCTATTGACATCTGTGGAATAGGAAGCTCAAAACTGCACAGCAAACGGAGAATCAATATTACTATTTAATCGGGAGTCAATAAGTTCTACTGCGCTTGAATTAGTAATGTTACCAGAAATATCTGCACACCAGCTCGATCAAATTTGCAATACCATCCCTGTGAAACCCTATATTGTTTCGAAACCTGTAACAGAGCCTCAGAATGGATTGGATCTACGGCAACCACCTCGCAAACAAAAAAAAAGGACTATGGCATTGGATCCAGGAATGTCAGATTACTGGACAACCCTGGCGCTGTTAAAAACCTTTTACAACAGGCTAGTCAGTATAAATTAAACATACTGGCAATTCAGGAAACGAACTGGACTGGAAGTGATATTCAAGATATGGAAAGGGAGAATTCAGAGTGGCCTTCATTGTGAATAGAGAGTTCAAATCGCACGTTATTGATTTTAAGGCAATCAATGAACGGATGTGTGCGATCCGTATAAAAGCGAAACTCTTCAAAATTTGGCTGATAAACGTACACACCCTAACAAGAAAAGAACGATGAAATGAAGGAAACGTTTTACAATTATCTGGGAAGACTAGATTCATTGCCTACAAACGACAAAAAAAATAATCCTGGCCGATTTCAACGCTAAGGTTGGCAGCGAGCTATCTCAGCGGGGAACTGCTGGGGATATAGCTTCCACGATGAAACGAATGGCAATGGCCAGGGGCTGGTTAATTTTTTGTGTAGCAGAAATCTATTCACACGTTCAACTTGCTTCTCACATCGACGCATACATAAAATTACCTGGGTATCACCGGATGGCAACAAACAAAACCAGATTGACCAGGTTCTGATCCAACAACGTTGGGCCTTGACCATACTTGACGTCTGTACATATCGAGGAGTAACACGGATCATTACTTGATCAAATTAACTTATAGATGTCGTATGTCAAGGCGTATTCGGCGCAGACCAGCCCTCTTTGAAAATTCGACATCGAAAGGCTCCAAACGGCTTCTTTGGTAAAAAATTTCACGGAGACCCTCGACGAACAGCTAACTCCCATCCTATTAGACACATCGTTGCAAACAAGCAACGAGCTGTGGGTGAAAGTGAAAGCGGCAATTAAAAAAGATGATCAAACATCAAGCCCGGCGCAAATGAAATGATTGGTTAAATTTTGAGTGCCAGAATGCGTAAGACAAAAAGAATCAGGCATACAAAGAATATATAGGTAGGAAAACCAGGACGGAGAGAGAATATTATGAAAATTTCAGCAGGGCAGCGAATAAGATCATTAAAATTAAATACTATGAGGTCCAATTGAGAAGTATCGATATGAGTCTAGCGACCAACAGCACAAAATAAGCATATAAAGTAGTGAACAGCCTGAAAAGTGGTTATCAGCCCAAAACCACGCTCTGCCGTGATGAAATCGGCAACATAATCGCTGATGAAAACAAGATTAAGGAAAGATGGGCGTCATATTTAAAGGACCTCCTTAATCCTCCGCGCGGCTCCAGAACATTGGAGCTTATATATATTCCAGTAGAGCTTTCATTAGCCCCACCAACTCTGGATGAAGTTTGTTCCACCATCAAGGCTCAAAACAATAATAAAGCACCGGGCATCGATGAGACTCCAGTGGAGCTCATTAAATATGGAGGTAGTGGCGTTCAGAAAGCCATCCGTGAATTCATTCAGCACATTTGGCAACAAGGACATATGCCGAAAGAGTGGATTCAATAAATTATATTGTCTATCCACAAAATAGGTGACAAGCTAAGTGCAAAAACTATGGAGGCTAATCGAAAATCTTAGAAAATAAAAAACTTTTAAGAAAAAAAGAAAACTGACTTCAAAATGCCCTAAAAAGGATGAAATAAATTTTATGGAAGCGGTGCCATATCATATTTACCCCATTCTTTTGTGATGGTGAAAATGTTGGAAGTATTTATGTTGAAATGGGGAAATTGATTTGGCACCGCTTCCATAAAATTTATTTCATCCTTTTTAGGGCATTTTGAAGTCGGTTTTCTTTTTTTCCTAAAAGTTTTTTATTTCACCGTTTTCAGTGGCAAATTTTTTTCATTTCAAACCTTTCAAAACTCAGTTTCTTGAATACATTGCATCATGTACTCGTATATTAAAATATGATTTTTACTGCAATGCAAAAACCACTACGGCTAAAATCTGCAGCGTTGATTGGAATCGAATTTAGTTCTGGTACATTTAATACATGATCTCATCAACGTCTACCTTGATTTTAGACTTTATAAAAATCCAATATGGATTGTAGCTTTGAAAAATTTTTGAATTTCGAACTTTGCCCAGACGCCATTTTCTGACTTGCCTCTGAAGTGCTTGTTTATCGTTCAATTTTTTTCGACCTTTGAGCGGTCGCCATTTTGTTTCAAATTGTTTCACTTTGGATTTTTTATTGTGAGCTTTATCACACAGTTGAATAAATTCTTGTACCAATTTAGCTATACTATGGTCAGAACAGAAATACAGTCTTCCACAAAAGTCAAGGTACAGAGAATCGGTAACTGAAAATTGTATTACTGAATCAATATTTTTATTTGAAAACCAAAAGTTATGAAATGGTAATAATACGAGTTCTGTTGAATTTAAGTTTTCATAAATTTAAAGGGATTCGGCAATAATGATCATTGAAGACAATAATTTTTTGTTGGCAATGTCTCTTTTCTACTCCACAAAAGTCTTGGTACAGTTGCAGAAAATGCCCTGTTATTTGTAAAAAGGGGAATCCCCCAAGTTCATATTATCAGAGTGAGTTAACAACCGTAGGCCGCTGTTTTTAATATCGCGTCCGTATTCGTAGTGTATCTTTTATTTAATAAAATTTTTAAAAAATGAGTCGAAAGGAGTTGAGTATTAAGGAGCGTGAAATAATTATAAATCTGCACTCAAATCAGAGCAAATCATATTCTGAAAAAGCTGAACTAGTGTTGCGAAGTCGGTCAACCATTCAAATAGTGATAAATCGATTTAAGAAGGAAAATAGAGTGGAAAATGTGCCCCGAACAGGTCGTCCATCTAAACTAAGTGCAAAGGGCAAGAGAAAAATTTCGCGAATGGTAAAACAAGATCCATTTCTAAGCTGTAGAAAAATCTGCGATGTTCTTGGAATTTATGATAAGAAGGAGGTTAGCGCAGAAACTGTGCGTAGAGCTGTCGTAGAAGCTGGATTTTCATCTCGTACGCCGAGAAGAAAACCTCTTGTAAGTTCCATAAACAAACAAAAAAGAATAATATTTGCAAAAGCATAACCAATAACGTTTTGGGATAATGTTTTATTTTCGGATGAGTCTAAATTTTGTATATTTGGTGTAAATGGGCATAAGAGGGTCTGGCGAAAAGTAGGAGAAGCATTTAATCCCAAGAACACTATTAAAACAGTAAAACATGGAGGCGATGGTGTTATGGTTTGGGGTTGCATGGCTGCTGCTGGAGTTGGAAATCTGACATTCATCGAAAATACTATGGATCAGAACTCTTATTTAGAGATTCTACGAAACAACATGAAACAAAGTGCAGCCAAATTAGGTATGCGAGAAGATTTCTTGTTTCAACAGGACAATGACCCTAAGCACACTGCGCACAAAGTTCGAATGTGGCTATTGTACAATACTCGCATGCTTGCTACACCGCCTCAAAGCCCTGATTTGAACCCTATAGAGCATCTTTGGAATGAGCTTGAGACAAAAATCCAAAAAAGAGTGATATCAAGCAAGGCGCAGCTTAAGGATGCTATATTGGAGGAGTGGGCCAGAATCAGCAGCGAATTTACTAAAAAATTGGTATATTCTATGCCTAAAAGACTGAAGTCAGTAATTCAGATGAAAGGATATCCGACAAAATATTAAGAAAAGTATAATTCAAATAACTATGCAAGACTATAATTACAATTTGTATCATTTTTCTTTAGGTGTACCATGACTTTTGTGGACTTCATTCATTGACTTTCCAACGCATCATATGTAATAATATATTAATACGACAAAATTTTCGTTTTGTTTTACATGAATTTAAATTTAATGATTATAGTTGAAGTAATACCAAAAAAATTTTATCACTATAGGTTTTTTAAATAAAAATATCAAACAATTTTCATGATATTTATCACTGTACCTTGACTTTTGTGGAAGACTGTATTTCTGAAAATTTTTTTATATCCTTTCTACATATAACCAACCACACACACAGACATATCTTTATATAACACGACACGATAAAATCGAAGCCGTTCAATAGGTTCCGAATGAATATGAAGAAAAGCAGAGGCGCAGTAACTGTTCCTTGCTGTAGACCATTCGAGACCTTAAAATTGAGCATCGTCATCAGTTACAATAAAATATTTTCAATGCAACATATGTATTACACATCATGCCCACATGGTGTCTGAGGAACTTGACCGGAAGGAGCTTAAAAATTAATGCGTCTAAACAAACCGTATCGAAGGCTTTCTTCATATCAGTAAGACACGCTCCAACACATTCTCTATTATAATATTTCGTTCCTAACAGATGTTTGAGGTTACTTTCATTATCACATATATGGTCAAATGCCTGGCACGGAAACAAAACTGGTAGCTCGGCATCAACTCATATTTCTCAATGTGGACTTTCAGTATCACTCGAAACAGCTTACTGATGTCAGGCAGCGAGCTGATTGGGTGATAGCTGTTAGGGATCAACGATTTCTTTGTTTTCTTCAAGATCGGAAATCCCATGGCTTTTTTCCACTGATTCGAGAAATATAAATTGCTCAAAAAATTGTTGAATAAAATTTCTCTTAGCAACATCAGGAAAATTTCGTAGTACTATGTTGGGAATACCGTCAATTCAAAATTCTTAAACGTCATTGAGTGCCCTATATTGAGGTGGGTTTCAATGAGAAGTATGTCAGGCTTTTGCTTAACATGAATTCAAGGAGTTAGCAGCTCATTATTGCTATTTCCATTACTTACAGTATTATCTGCTGGTCCTCTAGCGGCGAGTGAGAAGGTATCACACTTCATTGTACATGCGTTTGCTTTGGAATGAATTTTACTTTTACATCTTGATATCGGGGGCATCCTGGATATGATAGTAAATGACCAAATGCATCGTAATTAATACAGTATAATTTTTTTAGACTCCATCTATGCCAATTTACTCACCGGGGACATGAATTTCTTTGCATTTAACGCACCGATAGTGCATTGCGCAGTTGGCATTCAAATGATCAAATCGTTGACTCCGGGAACATTGGTTGACTTCTCTTTTCTGGAGGCGTTCTCACCTCACCACTCTGAAATTCTAGGGCCTTTTTTGTTGAAGGGCACTTCTTCTTCTTCTTAGCGCTACAGCCCCTCTCGGGCCTTCGCTTGTTGCAAATAGCGCCTCCAACTGTTTCGGTCCATTGACCGCGTCCTCCAATTTCGACATCCGCGCAGCGATGAACTGTCTTCGTCTACCAAGTCAGACCAGCGTTTTCTCGGTTTCCCCACTGGTTTCCGGCCTTTAGTTCTCCCAACGAATACCTTTTTGGGTATCCATTGTTCGTCCATACGATTCATGTGGCCAGCCCATTGCAGCTTCCGCAGTCTTATAATCGTTGAGACCTCCGGTTACACAAAAATTTCATACAGCTCATGGTTGTTTCGAATTCCCCATTGGTCCCCGTC
Source organism: Odontomyia ornata (assembly GCA_963969285.1). Taxonomy (NCBI): domain Eukaryota; kingdom Metazoa; phylum Arthropoda; class Insecta; order Diptera; family Stratiomyidae; genus Odontomyia; species Odontomyia ornata. The sequence continues at coordinate 326,901,902 of OZ017739.1, forward strand.
TAGCTTCGCTCCAATTATTCGCCTCAGGACCCGTCGCTCAAAGGCGTTCAATGTATTTGCGGATGCTTGGGTTATGGTCCATGTTTCACGCGCATAGCATAGCACAGGTCTTATCACAGATTTGTATACTTGGAGCTTTGTTTTCCTGTGTACGGAGCTGGTCTTCAAGATCGTCAATACTGAATAAAATGTTTTATTTGCAAGCTGTATTCACTTAGACTGCTTTTATTAGAAATTTGTACTAAATAAAGCAGTGAATTCTTCTTTTCGATGCTCGGTCTCCTTGTTGCCAATGTTTTGACTGAAATGAATTCAGTTTCTGGCGCAGCTTCTTTGAGAACTTGGAGATCGACCGCGTCCTCCCTGCAGTTTAGACCCTTCAACAAAAAGGTCTGATTTTTCCGCTTTTTTGGCATACGTGCAGCATGGAATCTCCCCAGAATTCAGAGCATCTCTGGCTGACTTGAAGTCAACCAGTGATTTCATTTTAATAATTAATTTCTCTGTGTTTACTTGTTGTTTTCGAAATTGCTCAATTGATTTTCGGCTATCAATATCTGAGCCCTATCTCTACGGATTTTACCGAAGACATTTATTGGCAGAAAATTTTCTGCCGTGTTGCTAGCTTTTTCTGAGGAACCAGCAGACACATGAGTTGGTTTAGTCTCCTTGTTCTTACTTTTTAAATATTGAATAAAATTTACAGAAGTATATTTATCGATTTATCGACCAATTTCCATTTCTTCTGCTAATACTTCAAGCGCTGCAAAATAGTATTGACTGTTATTAGTGCCGCCAGCACTTAGAATTTCTTCTGGCATCGTTTGTTGCACATTGATCCTTACCTTCATTTCTTGTTGGAGTTGTTTTTGCTGCCGCGGCTTTTGAATCCACATCCTTTCTTGACTAGCTCTTCGAGGGACTATATCCGTAGCTTTAGCTCATCGTTTTCTCTGTGCAGTTTAATAATTTCTTCACTAGTTTTAATTTAAATCCACATCTGCGGAGTTTTCTTGATCATATTTTCTTTTGTTGATAATGTCGTCAGCTTAATATTTAGCTTTTTCTCTTGAAAAGCCGTCGGGTCCTGCTTTTTTGAGTGAGCAGGTTCCCCCAACGGTGGGAAGCCGTTGGGCTTCCCGTCGGGATTGGCCAAAGATGATTTCTGTCAGAATTTTAGCAGTGCGGGCTATGGAGCGGATGTCGACACAAGAGATTCCAAGACTTTAGTGATCTTCAAATAGGAAGATTTAGTCACAGAATAGGTACACTCAGAAGATGAGCTTCGTATTTCATTCAAGGCGACCACACACGGCTTCGGGTTTTATAAATTTACTTGCTTTGCTTGTTTAGTTTTCGTTTAAAACATGTTCTACATATATGGAACGAGAAAATCTCATCGAATTCAAGATCTTCATCTCCATTCTCTCTATACCCCTTCCGTGAGTTCGTAGTAAAAGACCGTCGCAAATAGAATGTACGATTGTTACAAAAGACAACAAGGAAATCAATCTAATGTATCGTCGTCGATCGCGAACCTGATGGTACTAGAGAGATTTCAAAAAACACTACATAAACAATTTCATTTTCAGCTTCACCAGAGGACGTCGAATTAGAAGCATTTCATGCCACAACTGAAGATAACTAGAGAGGCGAAAACTTTCTCCTGGCTAATATTTGAGAAACTTAGGGAGATTACTTCATAGCCAAATACATTTTATACGTTGCTATGTGTCTTTAAGTACGATTATTGTGAAAAGAAGGTGATTTCGTTTTCAATGTTCGAGTAACCATACATCGTTCCGACAGCAAAATTTCCGCATATTTTAAATCCACTCAACGTTGCCATCGCACATTTATAATCTGATCCTGGATGTTCTCATCAATACCCTTCATTTGATGCCCATATCGACTAACTTTAAACGAAAATGTTTAAGGGTAACTTCTATACACGGGGCGCTATCAAAAATTCATAAAAAAAGTTACAGCAAACTTTGGAGGCAATTTTTTTTGGCTTCATCACAAAATTTATTTTTTGTATTTACAGTTCCCGAGAAAACTTGGTGTGACGCATGGACGGAAAGGCCACGATTTAAGTCGGGTTTTGTAAAATTATTTTACAAACTAAAAACTAGTCAATTATTTTGTTTATTTGATATCCGCAGGCCAATTCTCTTTTTTTTTTAAACCGTCAGGCTTTGATTTGTGAGTAGACGCGTTTCGACTACTTTGAGTCATCTTCAGTGTCTTAAGGGTTGTTGAAGGGACCGACTTTATATAGTCGTAGGATGGGTTGAGCAGGTAGTACTGAATTAGGTCAGGTAAAAGGATATTAGGTATTTGCTTTTGGATTGTTGAATGTCTGCACGTTCTGGTTCATTTCGTTTCCGTTTTCCTTGGAGAATGTGGTTGTACTGAGAAAATTGGATATTAATTTGTAAAAGTTGTTCGTTAATAATGTTATCGTCCGTTTTTCTATATATCGTCTTTCTAGGATGTCAGTTCTCGGTCCTTTGCTTTGTTTGTGTAGCAATGTCAGAGTTTGTCATAGCGTCAGGTTCGAGTGCGTGGTTTTGTAGGTGCGTCGCATAATTGGAGTCTGCCTCGTTGTGTAAGAAACATCGTAAGTGCTCTTTTTATCGTGTCGTTAGTTTCCGTGTTGCCCTTCCTATGTATACCATGTCTCAGTCCTTGCATGTCAGTTTGTAATAGGGCTTTATCGTGAAAAATTGCTTTTAGACGATCGAAAATGCTTTGTTAAGCGACGCCAAGTGATTTTGCAAGTTTGGAATGGATCTTGGTCGAGCAATGTCTCCAATTCGTGATCTTCAAACTTTTTTCTCATCGTCCTCCAAGTTAAAATTGCCACTTTAAAACCGTGCAAACCACTTCTGGCACGTACGCTCAGCTAGAGCATGCACACCATACACTTCCACCAAAATACGATGACTTTCGGCAGCCTTTTTCTTCAATGAAGAAGTACTCCCCGCAAAAACACTTTATTCGGCACAAAATTCGACATTTTCAGAGTAAAAAAAAAGTATTGTGGTTTACGCTTCAGCTAAATGACACATACTGATTCTGAAACTATATGACAGTAGCTTTCCAACACATATTTAGAAAGGTGAATCACTGGTATAAAAACCAAGCTACGCCATCTGTTAGAAAACCCCTAATATATGCCGCTCGTCTCGTCTATTCGTGTGTCATTCAGTTTTGGTTTCAGTTTGTTTTCGATGTTATTGTTAGTTATTTTTCATGTTTTTCAAAGTAAGATTACTTATATTAATAACAAACATTAATCAATGATATATGGAACTGGTCAACTCATTTTTAACAGCCTGACCGGAACCGAAAGTTTTACTATTCAAATAGTTTTGAAGAGAGCGAAACAAATGATAGTCTGATGGTGCTAAGTCAGGGTTATAAGGTGGATGTGGCATCAGTTTCCAATTGAGCTCTATTAATTTTTGACTGGTTATCAGAGTTCTGGGGTTTGGCGTTATCATGACCCTAACCCAAGCATCCGTAAACATATTGAACACATTTGAGTGACGGGTCCTGGAGGCAGACTATTGAAGCAAATTAGCTGGGGACCAATTGCGAATTCGAAAACACCATGAGCTGTATGGTGCAGATTGTAAGACTGCAGAGGCTGCAATGGGCGAACAACGGATACCCAAAAAGGTATTCGTTAGAACAAAGCGAATCAACTAAAATAATAATCGCCCACTAGTTAGGGGATCTCATTTCAAACCCGTAAGGGTATTCGATTTGATATGGTTAGTATCACGCTAAATAACTGAAATTGGGTGTATTCAATTCTTGTAGTCTAACTGGAACATCCTGTATTTGGTTGATTTATAGCTAGACGGCTTCTAATTAAAACTTACTTCGAATGATATAGCCATAAAGTTAAGAAACAAATACATAAAATTATCCACATACGGAATTTCATTTAGGGAAGTCGATTAAAGAACACTGAAGTGGCTGTTGAACAAAATTTCCATGAAATTTTATTGACCTTTAAACCCAAATTCTCTAAAACTTGCTTTTTCTTGCTTCTCAACAGCAAACAAAGAAACCAAATGAAACTAATGATTTAAAATTTATTGAAAAATAAACCATAAATCCTTACACAAAAATACCAAACTGCATTATTACATAAGAACAATTAAAATTTGTGGTATATGTAGCCATTCACTTATCTAGGAAGTACACAATGTGGAAAAAATGAAAGAAATGAACACAAATTTAACAGGAAAAAAGTTGAGTTAAAATTAGATAAAGCCAACTCTTAAATTGCAACTACACTAGGAATGGCAGCATCAAATAAATTGTAAATATTAGAGAGAAACAAGAGAAAACAAAGAACATAAATTTTGTTGTACTTATGACACGCACTAGAAAATATTGAACAAACTTTTGGTAATATTGAGAAAATATATAAAACAATGTTCAGAGAACAGGTTTTGTCGTACGAGATCTATCCAATTTCTTTCTTCAATTGAATATGAAGAGGCGTTTGAAGCCATGTTTGTACAATTCGTAATTAATCTTCGTAACTATTGAGAATGAGGAAGATTTATTTCTGGTGTAAGTGTATATTTCTCTTCCTGTAAAACAAAACGATACATAATAAAAAGACTGATTGGGGGCATAAAGAAGAGGTGAGCAAAGCCGACTACTTATCAATTGTATTACAATCAATCAGAAGTATTAGTGGATTAGTATAGTTCACAAATAAGAATTGATGATAATCGAATATGCTCACCTTTCATAAAAGCAAACATGCTCTAAATGTTCAAGCTTAACAACCCGGTATGGTCAGAATGAGTAGGATAAAGCGGACTTGAAACTGAAAGTTTAGATTTATTCATTCTCCGATAATAAACTTACTTTATTATTTTATGTTAAGTCATTAAAAATTATAAAAATGCGTTTCTCTTTCAGTTACGAGAAGAAAAGAAATTGATGAAAGATTTGTCTCTATGAACACAATGCAGAAAATTATAAGTATATAATCCTTAACTATATATAGAACTTATTCTAACTACTTTTAGTGAAAATATTTTGCTGAATTGAATCGGTAAAATCAAAATGTTAGACACTGTAAGACCAAACTAAAATACACATTTGTCTGTATGTTGGCGCTAATTTTTACTTGATGTAGACATATTCGCTTTTTGTATTTTGTTTTACAACAATTAATTTACTTTGACTTTTACTCTTATTTCGTTACTACACATTTTTTAATGACTTTAATCATTTAGACAATTTCATAATTTTTTTGTAAATCTTTATCTTTAACCTACTACGAAATATTTTACTTTTTGTCATAAAATATTTCTTGCTCCAACGCGTTTATTTCTTTTTTTTAAAACGAATGTACTCATTTTGTTTTAATTATTTAATGATTTTGAATTTTTTTATTTAGAAAAAGAAGCCTGACTGTTGGCTGATTGATTTAAATTATTATGGTTATTCGGGACCTCCCTTTTTCCCGATCAAGGATTTGTGAATGTGTGGAATGACACCACCTCCGGCAATGGTGGCTTTAATCAGACTGTCTAATTCCTCGTCTCCACGAATGGCGAGTTGTAAATGCCGAGGAGTGATACGTTTGACTTTCAAATCTTTAGATGCATTTCCTGCCAATTCGAGAACCTGGAAAAAATAAGTGGAAGGGAACAATGTATTACAGAATCTTAGGAATATAATTTTAAGAAATATGTAAAAGTGCTGAGGCAGTGGCAAACAGAACTGCAATTAGGAACCAACTATAAATTTGAAATTTTTTTATAAGCGTAATAGACTGCAATAATATCAAATGGAGCTCTTCTTATCCAGGTATATTTTTGCCGCCTGTAATCATATAGGATGTATTTTATTCTTCCATCTAAGGTCCAATATATTTTCGGATGGCCCAGGTGTACTCTATTCTATGGATCACCACTTAGAGTCAAACTGCCTCACACTTTGATTGCTGCAAGACAAGCAGATTGGTTGGCTTCCAATGACTCTTCACAATAGGGGCTTTTGTAGGATTATAACGGAGGATTGCTGTGATCAATAAAACTACTATTTTAACGTCTTACGTATAGCAAGCCACCAGACATTAGTCTGGCGACTTGCTATACATAAGAGATCATACAGGAGATTTGGTTACATTACGGCAATGTAAATCCTGGTGACAATACGAGGCTGCTCGTGTAGCCCTATTGCTGCTACAAATAGCACACAATATCTTGCGAGTTTTCTGCAATATTTCTTTCGGAATAAACTGGGGATCCAGGATAAGTCGCAGAAGGAATTGTTTTAAAGGATTACACGAGTACAATTCGTTAAGACGAAACCTGTCTGATGAGTAATCGTCTGGTTTTTCGCGAAATTTCTCTGATATAGCGCGATAGCATTGTTATAAGCATTACGATATCACATAGCTTCCTTAGAAGCTAATTCACAGTTAAGATTCCAAAGCAGAGGAAACTGAGCACCGCCCTAGGAGTGCCTGTATGGACGACCAGCACGATTGAGCTACTTAAGTACCCGGTCTATCAGTTCTAAAAGTTGCAAATCTATACCGAAATAATGAAAAGCTTCCACAATAGAGTGTTCCGATTATTAAACGCTCTTTCGATGTCAAGAAATGCAGATAGAGTGCAATCATAATGGTACTTCATAAGGTAATCTGATCTGTATCTCACTTGACCTTGTCTTACCCGATTTTCAGCTCGATATCCATTCCAGCTGAGTGGGATCGAGTTTGTATAAAAATCATTTGATATCAATCTAATTGCCGCCAATGGATCTCGAACCAATGTTTGAGCGGCTTGGGATCTAACCACTACACAGAATAGCCACATTTCTCTCATTTTTCAGCACAATAAGACTATTGAGTGCAGGCGTCATGTTTACTTACCCTTCTCAATTGATTTTTGGAAGTTTAGCTTCCTTTACGGAGGTTCTAACGAAAAGTGAACGAGAGGAGTGAGCCCAGAACAAGCGTACCAAACGGAAAAGCGAACGCGGTGCGCTATATATACGTTTAAATGAGCGAGGAGTGAGTCCAGAAAAAACGCACAGAATGAAAAAATAATTCTTCCACCGCAATACACTTTCCCCCACCGCTTTTCGAGCTGGCCAACGCTGATTTACCTCCTGCAACGCTGTCTTAGCTCGTTTTCTCTAAACGCTCCAAGATTGATCCACGGCGTTCACTCGTGCCAATGTCGCAACGCCTCCACACCACAAGTCTTATTTGTAAAAAAAAAAAAAAAAAAAAAACAACTAAAAATGTGAAATAAATTTTATGGAAGCTGTGCCATATCAGTTTTTCCCCGTTGCTTTTATGTGCTGATATGTTGGTGGAAGTTTTTATGTTGAAATGGGGAAACTGATTTACCATCGCTTCCATAAAATTTATTTCATCCTTTTTAGGGCATTTGAAGTCGGTTTTTTCTAAGAGTATTTTTATTTCACCCTTTAAAGTGGCAAAATTTTTTTCATTTCAAATCTTTTAAAACTCAGTTTCTTGAACATGTTATACCATGTATATTAAAATATAATTTTTGACTTTAAGACAAAACTCACTACTGCTAAAAACGAATCGATTTTAGGTATAAAAATCCAATACAAATTGTAGCTTTAAGAAGTTTTCGAACTTTGCCAACTTTGCCATTTTGATATCCTGACCAGACCCTGAAGTTTTTTTATTGTTCAACTTTTTACGACTTTTGAGCCTCTGCCATTTTCTTTCAGATGTTTCGATTTTTTATTGTGAGATTTATCATATACTTGAATGAATCTTTGCACCAATTTCCATAACCGTATCACGAGTACACGTTTATTCGATACCCATCGCCTCCGGTTTTAGTTAATTATGGCGCATAAACTTCATGAAAATGATGTCCTATAGTTAAATGAAAACTCGACTATGCATTTCCATGTTCATCTTTAAAGTTATGATCAGTTATAGAAGGAAAAGTATAGTATTTTTAGATCGCGATTCTCGTCGGTCTTCAATATGGAAATCGCTAAATTTAGGTTTCTGGGCATATAATGTACAATATAATGTTTACTAGAAAGGAACGAATTTTCAAATGACGACTAACTCGTTAATTTGCAATCACTCAATCTTTGTTATTTCTTCGGAATTTTATAAATCCTATGTGTAACGTTTACGTCTAAGGATGTAAGAAGGATCTATTAATAAGTTCATCATTAGGCGAAGAATGACTGCGGAAGAGAAAAGCATCCTGAAATTTTCCCCAAAGAAATTGCTCTAAATCATGTTGAATTGTATTTATGCTGCATTAAGAAATAATTTATCGGTTATTTTCGGTAGAAATGATGACTAAAGTGTACCGTTTAAGGAGAAAATTAAGGATATTCATCAATTTTATCACCCGTCACCAAGGAATTGGTGTCTTCATCTAACCCTGAAAGAGTGCAAAATAATCAGCATTTTTCGTAACCTGTAGAGTCCTTAAAAGGATTACAATTCTATGCCGATACATTTCAGTTCAATATGTTGTCCTTCATTTGAAACCTCGACAGTCAAAATCCTTACGTGTCGATCAGTTATGCTGAAAAATCGGGGTGAAAGTCGGAAATATTTTAGTTTTAACGGTAAAATCGTTAATTGAATATCTTGTCCTTTAAATGGGACATAATAGGAAGAAAGACCTGTCATTTGCCGAAAATAGGACTTCTATCTATCTCCGTCCAAACGTTATGCGTGAACATACATAAAAACAAGTTGGGTAGACAGAACTACACTCGTGTCAGAAGGGTTTTGTACTTAACATACGATATGCAGACATACGGGTATAGAATGATTTAATTCAAGAAAAACTTTAATGACATATACAACAAATATATTTTTGCTTTAAAAGAAAAACCAGTGTTACTCCATTTTAAAACTGGTCAACATTTTGTTGCAATATTGCTGAAATCATTGACTAAGCCGAATCTTAAATGACTTTTTGTTCTATTGTATATTTGGAGAAAATACAATCAAAAGTGTAGTGTCTGGTTATTTGATTGTTGTGATTGGAGCAAATTCAAATGGCAATAACTTCTGTCCATTCTTTCTATTAAAAGTTATAGAATATAAGGACCTTTTAAAGGACACCTAAATATCTACTTTCATCCAATTAAATCATACTAATACAGTTTTACTGGCGAAAATATTTAATTTACGGATTCTACTATTATTAGCAAAGTTGATTTCGCAAACGCAGGAAAATTTCCGTGTTTTTAACGCCTTCCCACACTAAAAAACGAATCACAACACGTTGCGTAACGGCGATCGGCACTTGACGTTCACTCATGGTCGTAGCGAGCGTGCAACATGCACTCTCGACGAAAATATGCCACACTGTTCGTAAGGGACCCAGCTATCACATACTCAAGTAACAACCTTCAAAACATATATGCGCGCCATCTATAGCGTTTGTCTCCATCATATTTGAACTGCCCTCGTAAAAAGCACTTAATTGCTGAAAATTATATCCAAAGAAATTATAGATAGAGAAAATATTATCCATTAAAATGTTCTTAGGCATGCCTAACTTGATAATACCGCAATGGTGATGAAATGGAAAAAACAATATATTGGGAATTTGAAATTTATATCGAAACCAAAAGTAGATAAGGAATAACTCAATATTGATAGTAATAATGTTATTTTCAATAGTTTTGTACAAGCTGATACCCTTGGGCAGGATGCGGTCACCCGATTGTGAATCAATTCTGCGGTTGTAGTCTTTTTTCTGAGAATCACAATTTTAAAATTGTAATTCTCATAATAACCTGTTGCTTCTTTTTTTAAATATAAAGGATCAGAAAACCGAACATGTGTGTGACTTTTAAAATGTAAATTACTAACTTTAAGATTGATCAATATTTATTGAAAGCTAAGCAGTTTGAATTTGGTATCATTAAAATTTTAAATCTTCCTGGCCAATATCCGATAACAAAGCGGAATTTAGTTTTATTTGTGCTTAGCTGTTCAATACAGTTGACCTTTAATGCCGGCTTGTAGGAATTTATCGAGGGTCCTACATTATGCTAACTACGTTGAGTCAGCAAGACTGTGTTCTTTCTAGCTTTGAGGATATCTACAACCTCTGGAGGAACAGAATAGAACCATCCATTACATAGTGACTGTGTAATACTGATTTCGTTGAGTAAATACTTAAAATGCTGACATAATAGGTAGGTAGGTGGGTAGGTTAAGTGACTGAGCCCTCCGTAGCTTTCCGGTGGTCTCACGTAGATACTCTCGGCCCATTGTGAAACCATATTCAACAAATCAAAATAGCAGGAGAGTTATCCTGCCAGAAGAGGTTTGTAAAATAATGTAGAACAGTAGAACCTCGTTTAACACTCCAAACACACGGAAACTTTATTATACGGAAAAATTCCAGTTTATGGTAATTCATGAATACACTTTAATAACCGAAAAATTTCACTCTTAAAGTCCTGGAAAGTTACGCGGAACAGAGACCATTTTTAGGACTTTGTAAAAAGTTTTTTTACAAATCTACAAGTTTCGCGTCTTGCCTGTCCGTGTGTCACAACAAAGTTCCTCAACAACTATTGTACTCGTAACTTAAACACATAGATGTTTATTTGGTGATTGGATAGGATTGAGCTGTTGTTTTATTATGTAAGGAAGATTTATGAATCATGGTTCGGAAGAAAGGTAAGACTACGATAAGGGAGGCGACGGGTGATTTTGCGACATTCAAGTTTGGTGAAGAAATCGCATTTCTTGTGGAAAGTTGTACGGAATGTCTATTATTTTTCGAGAAAATGAATAAAAATAATTATTTTTTATTCATAAGTTTTCCTACTTTTTAAGGATTTTGTTATATAAAAAATTATTATACGCTATTAAAATCATGTTTGTCCGTCCGTCAGGGCATCAAAACAAGTTTTCTCAGAAACTAGTCAGCAAATCTTTTGAAAATCTCAGAAGAGGTTGGTTAATGAATATTTCTAAGGCAAAAAAAAAAATCAATCTTTAAATGTTTTGGGAATCTCCCCAAATAAAGTTGTGGTCCCTTAAAATTTGTTTTAACTGAATAAAGTCGAGTAGGGTTATAAATGAAAAGTCGTGTTGAGATCTTTCAACTTTGTTAAAATTACAATATCGATAACGAGATAGGCAGGGAAAGCCGAAGAATACGAAAAATTTGTGTCCTTGGCGACACCTGGGTACCGAAAAATATAAAAAAAATCAACAACAGCGAATATCTTTCTTCAATTTTGTTAATACTAGGATTTAAGAATTTCACATTTTCGCTAATAAAATCGGATAAGTACCATTAAAATTCAATGAAATTTCGTATCTAGATAGACCATGAAAAGATTGTCGTAACCTGTTAGTTTTATCAGAATCTATAGCCATTTCAATTTTCATATATCAGAACAACAATACGCGATTTTCCATTAGGGGCTTTTGATCCAACCAGATGATAGATTATTGGTCGAATCTTTTTAAAAACTTCAGAAAGATGAATAGCTTTTGAATAACTTTGGTACCCGCCCTATACACTGAATATTTGCTATACTGCAACAAAATGGAGGCCGCTTAAATAGGAGGAAAATATGATTTGCTTTAAACCTATTATGTAACCTCATATAATAGAAGTGTTTCTAGAGTTTGTATCATGTCTACATTTTATAAGTACAAAATATGGAATTCTTTGTAGCTACATGAATGAATTGCATATTTTTAATAATTTTTTCTGAAAAATTATTAGAGAAGAAAAATGTTAGAAGAAGGTGGTTTCGACATGTGTACTAATTCTCATCAGGCCATCACTCTTAGATACACACTGGTGATGGCAACCACCATGCTTAGAGGTGAGAGAGTTATTTTTAATTTTGCTATTTAAGCGAACTCAATATGTTTTTGTAACTACGATTATGTTCAAGTTAAATTTCCTCTTGTAAGTACTTGTCTTAGCTAAACTTTTAAATGGATCATTTCACCCTTTTCACATCAATATCCGCACGACGTAATGAAAGCTTCAAATGTCGAGCCTCTAAGCATGGTGGTCGCCATCACCGGTGTGTATCTAAGAGTGATGGCCTGATGAGAATTAGTACACACGTCGAAACCACCATCTTCTAACATTTTTCTTCTCTAATAATTTTTCAGAAAAAACTATTAAAAATATGCAACACATTCATGTAGCTACAAAGAATTCCATTAGTAATTTAAAAAAGCTATCGGAGCCATCCGAAAGACGAGATCGATATCCGCACGACGTAATGAAAGCTTCAAATGTAGACCAAAAATTATCGTATAGATTTACTTTAATAATTGGTTTGAAAAGGGTGAAATGATCCATTTAAAAGTTTAGCTAAGCCACATATGTTAAATGGCCGTCGCCGACACCGTCCTCACATCAAGTGGTGAAACTAGCAACTATATACGAGTATGAAAGGAAGTATGTTTGAGAAAATCATCTTTATTTTTCATTTCTCGAAAAATAAGGACATTTCGCACAAATTCCCAGAACAAATACGGTTCCTTACACTAATCATCAACTCCATTTTGAATTCGCCAGTGGAGCACGTTTGCACAAGAACATATGCACATTTAGCAACAAGAACATATGCCGAAAGGGTGGAGCCAATCAATTATATTCCCTATCCAAAAATAAGGTGCAAGCTACAGTATGAAAATTATAGAGGCATATAATTACCTTGTACGGCGTACAAAATATTTTCAAAGATCTTCGAAAATAAAATCGGATCATACACCAACAGTATTATTGGGGGGTATAAAGGTGGTTTTAGAGCAAGTAGATCGACAATAGACCAATTGTCCACAGTCAAGCAGGTACTTGAAAAATACTGGGAGTTAAACATAGACGTACACCAAATTTTCGTTGACTTTAAGCAAGCAAACCACAGTATTGATCGTAACATACTGTACCAAATAATGCTTTGCATTGATTTCCCCACCAAATTAGTCCGTCTTATCAAAATGACAATGACTTCGACGACCTTCCAAGTGCGCATCAATAACCAACTCACCAATGCCTTGACACAAATATCAGACTAAAGCAGGGAGATGGGCTGGCCTCATTGCTATTCAATTTGGCTCTAGAATACGTCATACGCGAGGTACATACATCGATACGCGAGGTACATTACTATGCAAGTCAAGCCAAGTAGTGACCTATGCAGACGACATCAACATTTTGTCACGGTCATTAACAACTGAAACTCGACAGCGAAGCAAAGGAGTAGGGCTACAAATCAATGAAAATAAAACAAAGCTCATGACGCAGTCGAGGAAAAATACCTCAAGTACACAAAATATCACACTTGGCGAATACAGTATCGAAAATGTGAGCGAATTTGTGTATTTAGGCGCCAAAATAACGAGAACCAGTAATGAAAGAGACGAAGAATACAGCTCGCAAATAAAATATTTTTTTTTTTTCAGTTTTGCCGATCTTGAAGACCAGTTGCATACACAGGAAAACAAAGCTCAAAGTATACAAATCTGTGATAAGACCTGTATTATGCTATGAGTGTGAAACATGGACCCTAACCCAAGCAACCGCAAATATATTGAACGCCTTTGAGCGACGGGTCCTGAGGCGAATAATCGGAGCGAAGCTAGACGGGTGAATTCGATACAATCATGAGCTGTATGACATTTTTGATGAGCCGGAGGTCTCAACGATTGTAAGATTGGGGAAGCTTTGGCTGGACACATGTATCGTATGAACGGACACCTAAAAAGTTATCCGTTGGGAGAACTGAAGGCCGGATACCAATGAAGAAACCGAGGAAACGCTGGTCTGACTTGGTAGACGAAGACAGTTCATCGCTGCTCGGATTTCGAAATTGGAGGACGCTATTTGTAGGAAGCAAAGGCTCGAGAGGAGCTGTAGTGAGTTGTATAAAAAAAATTGGAAAACTACAAAAATGTGGCTTTTGGCATGCGAATGTAAATGTGAAAACATGAAAATTGTAATTATGACAATATACAGATCACCGAATAGCTCTGAAAAAGAATCTTGTGACTTATTCCAGGAGAATATTGTACTTTTAATGGAGCAAGGAAGAGATATAATAGCTGGTGATTTCAATATTGACTGAGTAAAAGGAAGTACATACAGACGCCTTATAAAGAGTATTTGTGATTGTAATTGTCTAAACCAAAGAGTCTTGGATTACACTAGAGTAACAAAAAATTGAAAAACGTTGATGGATTTCATAATTAGCAATATGAGTAACCTGAATGTCAAAATCAACCCTAATAAGGAGATATTAGACCATGAAGTCATTGAGATGAATATAGATATACAACATAAAATATACAAAGATACATACAGCGAAATACTTTTTTAAATATGATCCAACTCTTTCGGCGAGAACTTCATAAAGTTAACATGAAATATACAACGGAACTGGATATCCACAGCAATGCTAACACACTTGAAATAAGTTTAAAGAACACAACAGTCAAATTTATAAGGAAACAGAAAATACAAATGAAGACACGAATATTTGGTTCAATAGCAATTTTAAAAAAATTTAAAGGAAGAAGATTGAACCATATCAAATTGCTATGCTAACTAATACGAGAGAATTGGAAGAAATACAAAGCCACAAGAAATTATTACAAAACACAAATAAATAACGAGAAAAAAAACGGCTCATTAGCAATAGAACATGCGAATAGTCAAAAACAAATGTGGTCTGAAATAAAAAGACTAGTGTTAAAGCAACATAAGAATCCAATAGAGTCTGTGATATTTAGCAGAGTAACATATGAAAACGATATACAATTAGCAAACAAATTCAACGGTACTTTATAAATATCGTCCAAGAAATAAGAAATTCAATAGAAAATGTGCAATATGTAAATGAGGTCGATAATGTACCTCATAGATTTAAGTTTCGAAAAATAAATGCTGATAAAAAGAATCTACCAATATGCAAAAAATAACTCAGATTTCGACAGAATAAGCCCAAAAGTAATTCTCGACAGCTGGAGTTTAATATCAGTAAAACTCACTGAAATTATCAAGAAATCATTAATGAGTGGAATGTGTCCGAATAGCTGGTAAGAATCTGTGGTAACGCCGATAGAAAAACTAGTTAATACCACAAAGTGTGGAGTTTAGGCTGAAAAACACTCTATAAATCCTTAAAAAAATTCTAGAAAAAGTAGTAAAGATACAACTAGAAGAATATATGGAAAAAAAAAAAATAATTTATTTATGAAACACGAATCTGGATTCCGAAAACAACATTCCTGTGAAACAACTATAAATTATGTTATTAGTAAATGGAAGGTTGGGAAGAAAAAAATAATGGCATTATTTCTGGATTTTAAGCGAGCTTTTGAAACGATTGATCGGGATATCCTACTGCATAAACTTGACAATTATGGAATTAAGGATACTGAGCTTAATTGGTTCAAATCATATCTGAATCAGAGAACAAAAAATTCAAATCAAAAACTGCATGTCTGAATCTCTGGATGTTCAAATCAGATTTCCACAAGGCTCAATATTAGGTGCGCTAATATTTATTATATACATTAATGCGGATACATTGATTTATACTATAGGAGAGTCCTAGTGAATGTAAGGCGAAAATATTGGAAGATATCAGACGAACAAATAAATGGATAAAAATGAATAAGCTTAAACTAAATAAACCGAAAACGAAGTTTATGGAAATAGATATGAACAGTGAAGAACACATCGAAATTAAGGGCGAATTAATTGAGAAAGTAAATAGCATTAAATATCTTGGTGTGATAGTAAAAACGAAATGTAACTAAACGCAAGCCAAATGTAAAACGAATTATAATAACTAAATGTAATTGAAAGTAATCAAGAAATTACTAATAAACTGAAACCAATCAAAAAGACTAAATCGAATGCTATCGATATAATACTTCGTCCTACTTATCGTAATCGTACCGGAAAAAAATTATTAGCGATTGTGAATTGTAGGATTTGATCGATTTTTGCGTCGAATATTCATGGGTAACAGAATTCAACGAAATTTAAACTGCTCCAAAGTAACGTTATTTCATCGTAGGTTCATGGATGTTATTCCTATCTATGCTCCAACGAAATCGGAAAGCTCTCCCCGGAAACTTTAATTGGAGAGAAGCTAAGATCGGATGAGAAGTGGAACCTTGTGGCACATAACGTTCGGCTGATCCTGATGACTAAAAAGAGGGTATTTCATCGCCAGAAGGAACCGAGGGCAGATGGATCTCTTCGCTCCTCCATCCCTTCCCGCTAGAAAAAAGCATTCCAGTAACCCGAAAGCGGCTCCAGGCGTAGGAAAACAAAGATTAGCCCGAAGTAATGTCTCGAAACGATTGCAGGTTAAGTTTTCAGGTTGAAAGGTAAACTGTTCAGTCGGCAGTTCAGAAACCTTCCATGTTTGAGAGTCCCACACTCAGGGCGTTTATAGCTTTTTTTGCTTTAGTACTACAGCCCCTTTCGGGCCTTCGCTTAGAGATAGAGTATCTCATTTTGATTGAATGTATTGGCACCCTACAAGGTGATATGGTCAGTCCCACGCTTTGGCCGTGTTTCCGTGCAACCAGCTGCGATATGTTGTGATTTTAGACCTGCATGTATCATACAAGTAACTGAACGGGATTATTAGCCGTCCGAAGAATCACTCGAACTAAATCTCGTTGTCGCCAACGAGACATGAACCAGGGATCTTCGACTTACGGGGTGAGTGCTCTAACCATTACACCACGCGGACACGACTAGCCTTTCCCTCGCTGTCAATAAAAAAACTCCGCATCTTCAAAAACAATCTGGGGGGCTGTTATTCTTTACTATGATAAAATTTTGATTGATTGTTAATATGCATAAATACCTTCACTAAAGATCTACACGCATCTCTATCTCTCTATACTGACTTACTTTTATTTTTTCGCATATTTTGATATTCCCCTCCCAGAATTATATTTTTCAAAGATTTGTATTGTAACCAACCCACAATTCGAAACAAACAGAAGGTGCGATATCTTGCCTTTTATCGAGGATGTGAATCTCATGGAAGGTGCAAAGCCAAGAAATGAGCAAAAAGAAACATATATGCTTTGCATAAACGCTTTAATTTAAAAAAAACTCGAGCGATCCACATGCCTCATTTCGTCGTGTGTGCCACTATCAAAATTGAAAACATGGTTTTAAAGAACCACAGTTATTCGTATACACGCCATATTTCAGGTTGGGAAGGATTTTGATTCCAGTAGATTTAGAAAACGTATTGGCTCTGTGTGTTTGTGCGAAAAGCTTTTAATTTTTAGATAATGGAGAAAACCTACGATTTTCTCGTACAAATTGATTTTGTTATTTTCACAACCATCATTAGATGTCTGTATGGCGCAGGAGCCAATTCGTTTGAGCAAATGTTGCACTTTACACTTCATATCGTGAAAAATACGTTTTGTGCAAATGTCCAGAACACAAGCTTTTAAACTGAGCTCGATCAAATGGCATTTAAATCTTGTGGCTATGGAAAAACAATTTGTGCGAAAATCTATATTCCTGCAGCATTTTGAGTTAAAACTATTTTACAAAACCTTAATAAACGGATCTAGTTGCCATTAGGTGATTTCATAATGTCCAGTATGAATTGCGTAAAAGCTTGACCGGGCATGAAGGATAAATTTTACCATACATCTAATTTTCCATTAATCTGCTCCTGATACATTAGTCTCCCGAATGAAGTATCTCCGCTACTTGCTATGGTAACGGGTATAGGCAATTTAGTGGAAAGTCGATGTTTGAGTTTACCCATGAATATATAGTACAATCACGAATAGAATGTACGCAACGTGCGAACTGTATATTCAATAAAAATAGCTTTTTAGTTTTCTGTGAGCTCCGTCAATTAAGAGTGGTTCTGCATTTTAGATCTGAAAGCAATTCATAATTCTCGTTTGGTATCTAACATAACTTTCGGCTTGAGCTCTTACGTTAACTTATCTAGAAAATGGACTAACAAATATATTACATTGAATTATAAAGTTGCGTGTCGACTACGTTACGATATTCGCGCAACGATCGCAATTACACATGTTTATGAAAACATACACTAGGACTTCCTATTAATCATCTGTTAATTACGATTGTTGCGACTACCGTGACGGTCTGCCCGCACCCTAATAGTACGGTATTGTAGTTCACATTTTCAAATATTTTTAAATATTTCCTTCAAGATTATTAGAGCGATGAACTGAAAAAGCAAAATTATAGAAGCTCAAAGCATCGATTTTAAATCGTTTACAAAACGATTGCGTGCAGTAGAACCACTCATGCGTTCTTCGCACTCCCTCTTTTTATACCCGTATGCCGTGACTCCAGTTGTCCATTTGACAGGACGACTGGTAGCCATTTGTTTACAAACAACTTTACCGCCAAAATGATAACCTAGTTCCTTGAAAAATTACCGCCAAATTCCAAACACTCAAAAATCGCTTGAAACATATGTAACATTGGGAAATGATTTACTCTAAACTATCTTTGAAAACCACGCTTACATTCAAGCATCCAAATCGCCCAGAAACCCCAAAGCATAAAATGGCGGGTAACGACGCCGCCTAGTCCAATGGTACGCACACACATACACACAAACCAATAAATTGCCGCGATAATTCTCGTAAGTGCACTCAGCTCGGCCTCCGCCGCCGTCAGCAACTTTTACACAAGCCGCGCTAGATTTAGAAAGAAAATTAGAAAATTACCTCAGCCGTCAAATACTCTAGAATGGCTGCAGAATATACGGCAGCAGTTGCACCAACACGTCCGTGACTCGTTGTACGCGATTTTAGATGCCTATGAATTCTGCCAACGGGGAACTGAAAGTAAGAATTACAATTGAAAATTTCATGATGGACTGAGAGCCCTCACGGAACATGCAAATGACAGTCCGCCAAAATTCCGATCAAGGCAATTTCAGCATGAAAGCAAATTCACATACCTGAAGCCCAGCACGAGCCGAACGGGATACAGCTTTCGCTTTGGCCTTTCCGGAATCCTTTCCTGCTTTACCGCCAGCCTGAAATAAACGTGAAAAGAAAGCCGCAAAACCATTTTAGTCGAGGTTAACATGACATCGAGCTCAATATTTAGCGAGGAACTAGGATACGATAACGGGTTTTCTTCACATGCACTGATATACGGAGGTTAACGGGTCTTCACTTACCATATTAATTTATATATGTTCCCGTAAATCACTTAAATAAATCGAAAATACACCGTGAAAATACAGACGACACCTTTACTAAAGCACAATTCCGTAACAAATGAGTGAAGAAGAGTGAGAGACGCCACGGCTTGCGACGACTCTATCGAACGGCGCGCCAACATGAAATTCGTTCAATTTTCGAGCAGTTTCGAGTATCGATCGAAGAGCGGGCTATTTGAATCCATCATTGTAAATTCAATGTTGGTATTTGAAAAATTACATATTGCCCTGAGAAATGTTAGCAGTTGTTCGTAATCAGTAACGGCTCTAGAAATTTCAGGGCCTTAAACGAAATTCATAGGGAGATCCCGGGCTCGGCAGGTGTCTTCGATCCTATTATTGCACGAAAGTGGTCCGATGAAGATTAGTTATATGATACGTTCGATACTGTTGTCAGACTGCTAACTCTATTAGCAGTTAATAACGTAGTCTTTTAATAATCCTTAAATTTCATAGATCTGGCTACACCTCCATCATTCCCGTTGGAGCACTGTTTTATCGACTGGTTACCGCTGGACCAATTGGGCTGAAATGTTATATGCCGTAGCAGTTTTTGATTACAAAACCGATGAGGTGAGGAAAAATTAAATTAAGCATTTTTTCAATTAAATTTAATGTATTTTAGTTTTGACATGACAGATGAAAAGCGCCACATTCTTTCGTCAGTTTACAGCGTCCTTCTAAAGGAAGGAAGGATGTCCTACAAAATAAACGGGTGCCATTCTACAAAATAGAAGGGTGCCCTTCTAAAGAAGAATTTTACATCGAATTTCTCCTCACCTTATCTGTACTAACAGAACCCTGATGGCGCTGAAATAGTTTAAGTGGCAAATATATGAAGATGAGGAGACATTCGATGTTAGCTATTCTTCTTTAGAAGAGCACGCGTCTATTTTTTAGGACATCCTTCTTTCCTTTAGAAGAACACCTATCTAAAAGAAATAAATTTGGTAGCTGTAAGCCGTCGAAAGAATGTGGTGCTTCTTATCTGTCACGTCAAAACTAAAATACGTTAAATTTAATTGAAAAAATGCTTAAATCTAATTTTTCTTCACTTCATCGGTTTTGTAATCAAAAAGTGCTCCGGAATATAAAATTTCAGCCCAATCGGTCTAGCGGTAAAAATTCGATAAAACAATGCTTCAACCATAATTCCTGCAGGAGCAATTTGTGCGCACTTCATTCGACAAAGGCCTAACAACAGTATTTGTAATAACAGTTCACAAGTTTAAATATTTTTATGAGTGATGGTAGCAAATCTAATAATGTAATACGTATTTGAATTATAATGTTAATAATTCTTTATAATTAAATTTAAATAAAACACTTTTCTTTCCTTTATAACTAATTTAAACATCACTTTTTTATTTTACTAGATTTCAACTTTTATAAAATGACAAATTTTCACTTTTTTGAAATATTTCTCCCGAGCCGAGTTGAATCTTAATCGCAACTATTAAACTTCAAGGATTAAATTCGGATCCAAACCCTTTTGTTTACATTATATTAAACTTCTGAATTGGAAATTCTTTTATTTCTTAATCTGCTTCTGTGCAGATTTTTGCTTATCTAGATATGGATATTTGTTTTCGTTATGGTTTTCTGAACGGCAGAGATTGCAGAAATACAATCTCTCGTATTTGATTTTAGTATTATTATTTCCGTTCGCTGGCATATTAGAATTTAAATTGTTTTTCAAAGTATCGAGTTACAGAAACTGTTGCGTTTAAATAACTTTAATTAATTTGAAAATGTTAAGTTGTGAAATTCTGATTGAGTTTCAAGTCACAATTAATGGAATTGATTTCCTGTTGATTGACGATGCAATATTTGAAATCTAGGTCTAAAACAATTGATCAGCTTCACTTTTGCGCTGCGCAATATCTTCAGACATGAATATAAATTTTATAACCTAGTGAATTTTTCTGGAACTTTGTCCTCAGGAACTATAATGCAGTATGAAAATTTAAGTAACAAAAATACTTTTCAGTTTACTTTCACTATTTATGTTTAATTTTAAACACTACAGCTGTTTTGACACACCGTGTCTTCCTCAGATGTTAATAATACAAAACTGGCTGCGTATAAAATAATTTAACAATAACTCTAGCGGCAATGATAAAATAAATATATAAATATAATATGAACCGTACATTACACAATACATATATTAATGAATAAAACTAACAATTTTAACTGCTGGATGCTAATTTCATAGAAATCACTACAACGATCGTCAATGATACAATAAATATCATATAAATAAATAAATATAACATAACCATACATACATTAATTAAAAGAATTTCACATTTAATAAAGGCGAACTATTTAAGTCCAATTGATCATTCAGTACAATATTAAACGTTTTTCTTTAATTTATTTCCAGCTTTCGAATGCATTTAATTTTTGTCCTTTTTCAGCAACGTGTAAATTAGGGTTGATTTCCAACAAATGATTTGCATAATTAGAAACCCCATCCTTATTTTTAACACTATAATGATGCCCATACATTCTTTTTTCAAAGGATCTACCTGTCTGTCCAATGTAAACTTTGTTACATGATCTGCAAGGTAATTCATAAACACCCAATTTTTGTTTTTTGTCAGTAATAGTTTTATTATTCTTTATAAATTTACCTAAGGAGGAATGAATTTTAAATGCCACTTTTAAATTTTCTCTATTCAGATATCTGCTAATTATATCTGTGGCTTTACCAATATATATCAAGGTACAAAAATTTGTTCTAGTGGAGAAAGGATAAACTTTTTTAATTGCTTGTATTTTCTATTTCTTTTTTACTATATTTTCAATTATAATCGGATTATAGCCATTGTTAACGGCTATTTGTTTAATCAAATTAAGTTCTGACTGATAGTTTTCTTCCGATAATGGAATCGTGATGAGTCTATGTAAATAGCTATGGAAAGCGGCAAGTTTATGTGAGAATGGATGTGATGATGTGTTATAAATGATCATGTCTGTGTGTGTGGGTTTGTGATAAACGCTAAAAGCGAATCTGCTTTGAAATATTAAGCTCAAGAAAATTAAGACATCTGTTTTCTTTTAATTACATCGTAAAGTTAATTTTAGCATGCAAACTGTTTATAAAATTAAAGAAAATTTGCAATTGTCGGTGGGTCCCCTCGGTTATATTCGAGACAGCGTATTGTTTCAGCGGATGTTTTCGTTCTTGCTGTCTGAGATGAAATACGTAATTTAGAGTAGGCTGGATGGAAGTTTTAAATCGCGTTTTAAATCGGGCGTTTCAACTGCTGCCTGAGTTATTGTATTTCGGACTCAGTCATACAGATCCTTTTTAACGAGAAAAAAAATGAGTCACTGCAGAGTAGATTAATTGACACATAATAGAACATTTCGAAAGATAATAAAAACTGATCGGTACATCTCGTAGAGTCGAGTACGCGTGATAAATATTTTATAGTGTAGCTTCGTGGCTTGACTAGAACCCGCCTCATATGATCCCGCAAATGCTAGTCGTAAAGCACGCGCACGCGGTCGTTAAGCGAAGCTTGTTAACTGAGCCCGGTGTTTTTTATAACTCGCTAACACTTGTGACAGACAATCAGCACCCGTGTGCTACACGGATATTTCGAAAATTATTACAATGGCACCCGACGTGGGGCTCATAAGGGAAAACAACACTCTCCTTGGAGTTCTCACATTTTTAATTTTGCTGTTGGCAGACGAACCAATTCAATTTTTATTGTTGCCCTCACCATTTTATATTAACGTAGCATACTTTGGAGGGTTTCGTAAAGTAAAGATAGAGTCACCGATAAACTTTCTTTTGGTGTTGTTTGTCTTGTCTTCGGTATAATAAGGCCTATAGCATCTTCTGGAATTTTTCGTTCGTGGTGGCTCTGCAGCCTGAACATGCCGATGATGTTATAGAGTAGTGCGTCCCTTAATGTTACCAAAAAAGGTTTGCACATTTTTATACAGTTTGAAGTCGGACAGTTCTAATTTTGAACAAACTGATGGTGGCAGGGGTTTTCAAATACACTGCTTGGAATTGCGTCAGTTTTTGTTGGGAGCTAATCTGATGACCGGCAGTGATAAAATCCGCATCATCAATTAGTCCTGACCGACACCCGGTTTGTTTTTATGATTGGTTAGCGGTTTTTATTAGCATACTTTCATAGAATACAGGGACTTGTATTCAACGCAAGGGGCCTAAAATTACAACAACCATCTCTTCACTGCGGAAATAATTGTTTCTTCAGTAATGAAGAGCGAAATCCATCAGACTCTCCATGTCTGGGTCGGCATCGCAGAGACCGCTCTGTAATAAACATAAGCAGTCGAGCAGCCCCGTGGTGATCAGGAGTGGCTGTTTCTGAAGAGATAAAGTGGTCACCCCGTCGAAACTGCTTAGTTTGTTGTTTTACTAGTGTAAAGTAAACTACATCCGTCAAGTTTCCATCCTTTAGGCAGAGATGAATGGTTCACTTCAGCCACTTCTTTAGGTTTGACATTCCCTTGTAATGCAACGGCCTTCTTCGGAGAAAGTAACGGTTGCTTTTTGTGTAATGTTTGCGTTTGTCTCAAGCCTCCATATCCACTAACTTCAACGAGAAAAAAAAGTTGAATCAGTGCAGAGTAGCTTAATTGACACATAATAGAACATTTCTAAAGATAATAAAAACTGATCGGTAAGTCTCGTAGAGTAGAGTACGCGTGATAAATATTTTGTAGTGTCGCTTCATAGCATGACTATAACCCGCCTCATATGATCCCGCAAATGCTATTCGTCAAGCACGCGTACACGGGCGTTAAGCGAAGCTAGTTAGCTGAGCTCGGTGTTTTTTATAGCTCGCTAACACTTGCGCCAGACAATCCGTGTGCTACAAAGATGTTTCGAGAATCATTACACCTTTACGACAATGATTTTAACACCAAGGCACTACACATTTCACTTTGAAATTGTAAAATAATTTCACAGTGTCACACGTTAAAGTTATTTGAATCACAAATTACAATAGAATGTTTAAATACTTGGAATGAATTTAGATCGCGAACACTTTTCACAGTTTTAATATCGGATAAAATTTGCGACGAAACTTGCAATTTGCTATTTTCGCGTTCAATTTGGATCCGTCCACTTGACAGCCTGATCCAATTGAGTGAGCTTCTGGAACAAGAAGGTGAGCGGCAAGAGGTAGAGGGAGAGGAAATGACAGACAGATCCTTTGGAAGAGAGCAGAATCCGGTCGCATGTTCTCCTATACGTTTTATATGAGCTTAGCCCATCCAGCTCTTATCAATCTGAGGTTTCAAGCTGCTATCTAATGTATTAGTCGAAAAAAACGGTTTTATATAAACGGCAAAAGTCATTTCATCTTGAAGTGAATTGAAAACCTGAAACGAAATTTTTCCCATAAACTAAGGACAATCAATTGGCAAGTGCTTTACTACCATAGATCGTGACTATCAAAGTGGAAAGTATGCAGTTGAGAAAGAAAGGATATTTTTCTTCTCTAAAGAATTTGTGCACTTTCTGGGAGGCACAAAAAATTTCAAACTGAGCTTCAACGAATGCTAAATCGACAGTTTTATTTAAAAGCACGCAATCCTCTTAGAATACCCTAATGAATAACTATGATTTTTGGGGGTTTTTCCACTCAACTTAACCTTCGAGAAGCAGTGGAAGAAAATTTTACGGACATTGACAATTTCATGAAAGAAAACATTAAAATTTTCAGCGGGGCGGAACGTGATTAACATCATGTTACGGTATAATAAGTCTGGAATAAATAGTGTTTTACAGTTAATACCAGTAGATTTACTGTTCTATAAGTGAAGACTTACTTTTGGTTGGTGAGCAATTTGTGGATTTCGCTTAGAACGTGCACTTGGAAAAAACTTCCGGTATAGCGAATTTTACTAAACAGTTCTTCAGTGTTCTCCTTCACCGTATAATGGAGACTTTGTATATTCCATCGACATCAGTGTTGTTTGGAGTTTCTAGCCTGATCCAACAGCAAAATATTCAATTGATGCATACACATCTTTCGTCATTCAAATTAAGAGTACGCACGAACAATTTCGCTGGCACTATCCTGTACAATAGAATCATTTAAAGTATTGGATTATTGAAACTCTTGAAATTTCTGCTTTCATTTGTTTCCTTATCCCTCCAATTGCCTCGTGAACGTGCAGCAGTCTACAAAAACATCTTTCGTCAGAGACTTCCTGCAAGGATACCAATAAAAGACACCACTTGGTGTGTCTCTTTTTATTTGGACATCAATGCAGACAAACGTCCTTTTGTTGCAATTTTAGTTGATGTTGAGCAACATCCACGAGTGCCGATAAGAAAACTCAAAGAAGCGGAAAATTTCTTCTTTTCTTCGTCGTCGGTGTCGTTTCTGTCAAAAATATTACTGCTGGAAATCAACGCCAAATACAGTTACATTCGTGGGATGTGTTTATGGAGATTCCTTCTGAAAATGATGAGTATACGCGAAATTTGGGGGAAAATAGTAACTTGCATATTACACGTAGATGTACTCGTACAATATACTCAGGGAACCACAGAAGAAACAAAACAGACACGTTTATTTAAACGTTTTTTATAATTTACTATATTTTGTTTATGCATAACGTTACCAAATTTGCAGTAACACCATCGTGAAACTCAAAAACATGATCCCATATTCATTTTTTTAAACGAACAGATATTTTAAGGTATTTTATAGGTTAACAAAAAGGAGATCTCCTATCATTATTGCGTAAGGTAGAGACTAAATAATTCTAATTTTAAAAAGAGAGAGAGAGAAGGAAATATTTTCAAATTAACAAGAAATTAACCTAAACGTGGTGTAATTGTTGCTTCTTCAATCTATTCTACTATCTTCTTAACATATATTCTACGTGTTTTTTTTATATACGTAACAAATATTAGGTATTTTGGCAAAGGTATCGGTTACCTCGACCTTCGACGCTTGTCGAATGTGCTTATTTAATTAAACCAATTGGGCTTATTTAATTAAACCAATGAATCAAGAATATTGACCACAGGCATCAAAGCTAAATGCAAATGTTGCATAAAGTAGGTTATAATCGCTTAATGTGAATGTCGCGTAGTATTAGCAAATTTTCGATGATTAAGAGAATTGTGGTGCATAATTATAAATAGAAGCAAGCAGTAGATTTAGAGTAGTTGGATTATCACATTGAATTGATCTAGCTATAAAATTGTAATTAAAACCGGAAAAACGGTTTTTTATAAAACTGAATTGTGAAAACTATAACTTTCATGTTCCATAGTTAACCAATCAATATAAAGAACAAATCAATTGACATAGGAAACTGAACGAAAATACTAGCACTGCAGTACCTCAAAGTTTGATAATAGGAAGAAAGCAGGTTGCAGCTAGCGTTATTGTAATGGTTATATACGTCTCGTACATTCGAGATTTCCCGAAGGAAATTTAAACCGACCTCTCTCCGGTTCTAGACGTGAAGTCTTGGAACGTCTACTTCGAGGTGGCTGCTGGCTACCTAGCTAGTGCGGAGAGGAGTTCGGTCGCAGATCTTACGTGAGCAGACTAAGTCCGAATTACAATTTAAAACGCGTCGAACAACTTACAATGACTTTACTTTAAATTACAAAAGTTCGTTCCGCGGAAAGGAAAAGGATGCCCTAAACACACTACTGGAATTCAAATCGAAAAAAAACTACTCTAAGAAAAAACGCAAACTCAATTTATGGCACCACGTACCCGTGTATAAGGGAAATAGGGTTTCATTTATTTAGCAATTAATAACACGAGGTCAAAAACCAGAAAACCCACAAATTCACTGAAATTAGTGAAAACGTTATTTAAGATTCCTCGTAGATTTGATTTCTTTCACGATTCACGATAAATTTATTAGCAAGAATGCGGAAAGCAAAATTACCTGGAGTAAATCTGAGGTAAGAAAAAGAGGATTTCAGGAATATGGCATAAAATTTCAACCGGAAATACATGGTGAATCAACTATTTTTCAAGTGAATTATGTAGCAAGGTCGAAGTACCATCAATTATAGCAGAAAATGTATCTTGCCAAAAAAAGATTGTGGTTCCCTATTTTAGGAGTCATAATATTTACTTTGCCTTACATTATATGTCAATGAAGATAGTTAGAAATCTGGCAACAATAAAAGCAACATCGTGGAGGAGAAATTCAATGATTAAGCTATCGCAGGAACCCCCATCAGCTCGTAGAAGCTATTCAATTGTCGATACAATAGCGGGCAATTTTAAATAGCACGTTAATGATTTTCTAAATACCGGGATATATGGTAAAATGAATATAGTAAACTTAAATTTTAAATAGGAACTCGGAACGCATTTTATAATTTTGTAGCATCTAAAGATCAAAGAACCTATTGGTGAAAAATAGATCAATCGGCTGATATTTCTAGTCCGCAATTTCATAGATATTTCACATTTATTGAGAGTAATTCCTTCAAATGCAACACGTCTGTTTCAAAACTAATCACTTTTATATCCCCTAGAAACTCCCCTCTTCCTTAGACTAGACTGTAATTAGTCGTGAGGTGGCTTTAGTCCATTTATTGGAAGTCATTTGCCATAAAGTATCAACTCCAGTTCTGCATCGGCGTTTATATTGCGAGTTTGCTTAGCACTAAAACTGCGGACGAGCTATGCAGACTATCTTTTCGCGACGACACGTTGGCTGTTGTCTTCAATGGCCGACGCCCCAAATCCAATGTTCCGAATACTCGCACACGCCAAGCCCTTCCTGGTTGAGTGAGAATTGCATCGACTTTCTCAGGGTAGGTAGATTTTTTCCAGGCAGATCGAATGATGAGGTGCTTCGACAACGAGGGAACAATTCTCGTTGTTGCGATTTACATGAACAAAATGGTGCGTGGCGCACCGACGAATAACGGGGACTTCTCTCGCCTTATCACTTCGACTCCGGCCCATCTACAAGCGTCACTAACCGGATAAACTTAACCAAAAATTAAACGCAAACGAGAAACCAAAATACGGCGTGTAGGTCGCTTTACAGGAAACTATTTAAGATACCATGAACACCTTTTTTTTCTTTTTGTGTAGGCTTGTAGGCCACAGCACCATACACGGACAGTCCAGAAAATACCTCAACGAACGGAAAATTACCCAACACTTTCGGTATTTTTCACTTACTCACTGACTAGCAGCGGATTAGACTAGAGACGAGAGCTGATAGGTAAATGTCATTACTTCTAGAGAAGAGAACACGCACACCATCCGTCAACGTCAGGGGCATAGGGTGTAGGGATCTGCTGGTCAACGTCATTGGCGTAGGGTGCAAAGATCGAGGTTATCACATTATAACCAGGTGAAAATGTATAATTCACGTTTAATTTCTTCTGATGAGCAAACTAGAACTGAGAAGCCTTTGCGGAAGCATCCTCAATTTAGGAGAGTAACAACAATCAAAAAAAGTTATTCATTGTGACGGCTTCTATGCGAAACTTGTTAACCAATGCAAACATTCTCTTGGCAGGGACGCTGGATAAGTATAATACTCGTAAGAGTACTTAAATTGCCAATTGAAAATTTGCTGGTCGTTTAAAAAATTTTCATTATTTAGAAAGTAATGCCATGAAAGGTACCAGCAGAATTGCCTTCAGTAAGTCAAGAGTTTACATGTCTTCGAATGCTAGGTAGACGACTAATTTCCATGAATATTCAAGCCAGAAAGGAATCAAATATTTGTGAAAGTTTAGTAGATCAAATGAATAGTTCGGCTTATTAAAGGGAGTGTAGTGTTTAATATATAATTATAAAGTAAATTAAGGACAGCAGTGATGCTAATTATCTCAGCGAGCTTTTGTAATGAGTCGGCCTACTCCACTGCCGACTCGCACACATGCCCATCGCTACCATATGGCTTGCTAGCGAACGTCAGCTTTGGATGACATTCCCATCCTACGTCAATTTGAGTCGAGGAATGTTACCCAAAGCTGACGGCAGTTGGAGTCGGTGATATCAAACGGGTGTAGGCGGCAGATAACCGTACACAGCGCACGTTGTTCGAAAGGTTAAATTGTGCAGAGGTGCGACGAGTGGGTGTTTGAGTGTGTGGCTTCCTCGGCTCTTCTCATATGAACGAAGGAAATTAGAACGATTCCAACTGCCCCCATACAATCGTAGTGGGAATAAAGCAGGAAAGCAGCAGCAGTAGGTGCTTCACCGGAGATATTGGGTAACGCTGTTGATATTGGGTAACGCTTTAATTTTGCTGATTTAACCTCAAACTCAGTTTTAGCAACGTCACCAGCACAGCCCCCCACACTAACTACAGGCCCATCCAAATTACAAAGTGCACCGAAATCTTGCATAATTATCCGCTCACATGTAGATGCTGGTCCTGAGGATACAACTAAACGTCAAAACTGCATCGGATTATCTTCAATTCAGGAAGCGCATTGATGAGCTCAACGTATCGTGGGGGAATGTTATGGTACGTGAGAAAATCGATTGTTGTGGGAATGTACGTTTAAATTCTGCTTACTCTCCATGTAGAATCTCTTCTCCTCTAATCTCACTCGTACTCTCGAATCTGGAAGCGGACGAAACGAGGAAGCATCCGAGTGTATTGTCCGGAAACCTGTCCATGTTGGCAATGATGAGTGGGTTGCGGAATTGGCGAAATGCTAAGAGGAGTGATTGGATCTGGTAGTGGCTGTTGAGTCTGTGTGCAACAAAGCCCGTAATGAACCCCATAGCGATCCTGAATGATTATCGGACAGACAGGGTGAATGTAAAAAGCTGTGACGTGGGCAACTGTCCTTCTCCTTCAAGTAAGTTGATAGTTGTAAAGAAGAACTATACGAAACCAACGGAAAAAAAGGCATCCGCTTATAAAGTTGCATATTGCATTTAGCAGATATAAAAGAAAAACACAAATCGATTTAGTTAGTGTTACTTGCTAGTAAATTGTTTTGACCTTCGTGGCTACGAATAAGCAATTCGCAGTTGATATACGAATTAGTACGGAAATTATAAAGCATTTGTGAATGTCTCAATATTTTGCTGCGCGTAAGAACTTTGAGTTGATGGAAGTAGAAAGAAAATTAGGTCAGAAAAAGATAACATTTTCAAATGAAATAGTAGAAATCCGTAAATATCAAACTCAATCAAACGATAGCCAACAGTGCAGGACCGATATATTTAATTTGTACCATGCAACCGTCCTCTTTCACGGAGACTATGCAATATAGGAAAGCCTATAAGATGAAATAAACATGCATCAATATCAACTCCCAACCGAATCCTAAAAGTAAATTAGAAAATTTCAAAGATTCATTTTTCCATATCGGCATTTCTCTTGAAATACTTAACCACCTTCTATCTTTCCACTTCAGATTGAAACTAAGCCAAAATTCAGGAATTTAATTTTAGGGTACATTTTCATGAAAAAGGTGTAATAAACATAAGCAGTCGAGTAGCCCCATGGTGATCAGGAGTGGCTGCTCCTGAAGAGATAAGGTGGTCACCCCGTCGAAACTGCTTAGTTTGTTGTTTTACTAGTGTAAAGTAAACTACATCCGTCAAGTTTCCATCCTTTAGGCAGAGATGAGTGGTTCACTTTAGCCACTTTAACATCTTTAGGTTTGACATTCCCTTTGTAATGCAACGAACTTCTTCGGAGAAAGTAACGGTTGCTTTTTATGTAATGTTTGCGTTTGTCTCAAGCCTCCGTGTCCGCTAACTTTAACGAGGCAAAAAAAATTGAACTACTGTAGAGTAGATTAATTGACACATAATAGAATATTTCTAAAGATAATAAAAATTGATCGGTACGTCTTGTAGAGTACGCATGATAAGTATTTTGTAGTGTAGCTTCGTAGCTCGACAAGAACCCGCCTCATATGATCCCGCAAATGCTAGTCGTCAAGCACGCGTACGTGGTCGTTAGGTGAAGCTAGTTAGCTGAGCTCGGTGTTATTTATAGCTCGCTGACACCTGTGCCAGACCATCGGCACCCGTGTCCTACACGGGCAATTTGAGAAACATTACAAAGGCCTTGATTTATACAAAAGAGAAATAATATTGAAGCGCTATGTTTTAATGTTAAATTTCAGTTTTTAAATTAGTTCCTTTATATGATTGCTTCGGCACGTGATGATTCCATGGTTGATTTTTTTGTATGGACAATTGTTGGAAGTTTTATTTCTAGTTTATAGAGAAGATAAGTTTAAAGGCCACAGATGCTCGTAGATATTGCTCAATAGATTTCAAAGTATTCCCCCCCAATATAGTACTTACCCTTTGAAATAACTTGTTTTCATCCGCCGATTTAAAATAATGTTTTTATACGATGAAAGTTATCGAGAGATCATTTTAATTAAAAGGGGTACCGAAATATACTATATGAAAATAAACATCAAAACTTGATGCTATATAAATTACGACCTAATTTATTTTTAATAAATTTTTCATTAATGAAATCTCGCTAATTAATATTTATTATAAGCATCCAGCATTGGCTTTTGATTTTGTATCCTTTTGGGTTACAAACTATTAAGACTTAACGATCTTCATTTTCAATCCGTTACTAAGACTGAATGGAAAGAAGAAATTAATAAGCATTGCCAGAATTTAAAATGAAAACTGATTATCAATTTGAATTATTTAGACAGTGGTAAAAATCGTTGGACAATTCCTTATCTTAATTAATATTCAAAGAGTTTATCAAACAGAGAAAAAACGCCCGAGTGTGTCACTTGTATTAACTTATACACTATCAAAAAAAAATTGTGTGAAACAAGAAAAAATGATATTTAGCACTTAAAGAGCATAAACTAACAAATTATATATAAATATATTTCTATGTAAACAAAACTAAAATGTACTCAAGAGGTATAAGCAATAGAACTAGTGTAAATATAAAACCAAATATTCAAGTATTTTATGAAGTGCTTCATGAAAAAATCGACATAGGAGGAAGTTAATCTCATACAAATAATTTCAACTTGTTTTATTAATAATTGTTATTTTGTAATTATTTTTAATCTCATATTAAAATGCATTGTCTTAAGTAAAGATATTTAATCGTGATTCTAATGATAAACACAAGAAAAATTGATGAAAGTAACTATTTAAGGTATTCTAGAATATGTCCAGTTGTGGACTTATAATTATTGATATAAGATCAATTTGCCTGTTCACGTCGCACACATTTATTTGTATAACAGCAAGAACGATAAACCTTCAATTTTTAAAAGGAAATATTACCATATGAAAGAAAAGAGGCGAACATTTCAAATTATTATTATTTTTTTTTTTTTGAATAATTTTTTTATATAACGTGAACTGCTAAACAGAAAAAAAGAAATATAATAAATTATGAATTGCTAATCAGACAACATGACTGTGTGCTGACACTCTTCTCCGCCTATCCCGTCCATGTTGACACTCTTCACGGCGACACAACTATCGAGTGTCCACTCTTCACCCAGCTGAAATTAAAAGAGGCAGTCCTTTCATCGAAAGCGAGGAAGGCTCCAGGCCCAGGTAGTGTTCCAGCTGAGGTGTTGCATTGCTCTGACTTGCTGCTCAGCGCATTCAACGCATGTCTATGTATCGGGGTTTTCCCAGTATGATGGAAGGTGGTGAGGCTCGTGCTGATCAGTAAGGAGAAGAGAAATCTCGGATCGCTATCTGTAGATCCCCGTTATGCATGCTAGATACTTGGTTGGAAAGTGCAAGAGAAACTCATCAAGGGAAGACTCAGTGACGCAATTCGAGCTGCTGGGGACCTATCTCTTCGGGAGTATGGCTTTGGAGCAGGACGCTCCACCACTGATGCGATTACAGACGTGGCGAGCACTGTCCAAAAGGCAGAGGCACATAACCACACCAAGCGACGGATCTTTCTGTTGGTGACACTCGATGTTGGGAACGCCTTCAACTCCGCTAGATGGGTGGATATTCTGGATACGCTGGGAAACTCCACTTCAAGTTTCAGAATGAATGATCTGGCTTCTGAGAGGCTACCTGAAGGACCAAAGCCTGCGTTACGACACGAAAGAGGGTCAAAGAAGCATGGGAGTTCCATCGGGTGGTGCCCAGGAATCTATCTTTGGTGCAGACCTGTGGAAGGTATCTTACGATGGGCTACTGAGACTGAAGATGCCAGATGAGTCAAGTTTGATCGGCTATGTGGATGATTTTGTGGCCCTAGTCACTGGACGCACCATTGAACAAACGCAAATTAGGCTACGTATACTAATGCGCTGAGTAAGAGACTTGATGGCTACTCGTTGGTTAAATTTAGCACTAGAGACAACCAAAGTGGTCATCTTGACAAAAAAGAAAATCCATAGAGTATGAATGATCAGTATTGGAGACGTACCAACCAATTCGAGGTCAGCGGTGAAGTACCTGGGACCCCTGATTCAGTTGAAGATGAGTTTCTCTAAACAAATCAGTGCAACGACTGAGAAGGCTGCTCCGGGAGTATCGGCTCTGAGTTAACTTATGGTGAACTTAGGGGGACCCAAAACCATCAAGGAGATGCCTCTTCGTGAGTACTGTAGGGTCAGTGCTACTGTATGGAGCAGAAATATGGGGCAACGCCCTCAGTAAGGAGGTACGCCGAAAACACTTGGCACAGGTACAGAGAAGAGAAGATATGTAATCCTCAGCATCTTTATATCCGACAGTCTCTGATACGGTGGTGAGATTATGCAGGCGTGATATTGGTTGCCCTCCTTGTTAGAGGGCGTTGAAGTAAGGACGTGAGGAAGAGGTTGTCCACGAGGAGAGACAGCGCTCACTCAACGATTGGCAGTAGTCTTGGGTGAATTGTTAGAAGGGAAGGTGGATTGCGCACCTCATCCCGGATGTGAGACCATGGCTTAATCGAGTATATGGTGAAACTGTCTTCTCTCTGACCAAGTTTTTGAGTGGGCATGGGTGTTTTCAGTCTTACCTGCACAAGATTGGTAAGCCACGGTCCTTCGGTTGTCTGTTTTGCCCAGGAGAGGAAGACAATGCCTGCCACTTATTTTTTGCATGTAAAATGGGACAAGCTGCGATGGGACCTCTACAGGGATACGGGAGTGCTTATTCCGGATAGTATAATTGCGGGGATGCTTAGATCGGTTGACAAATAACAGTCCAAATCCGAGCGTTGGCATTGAGATTCATTGATAGGGTACCTCATTCCATGCCCGCAACGAAATTCAAGGTGGTATTGTCAATATCATGTGCAATCATGTGATTATTACCTAATTTTTCAATTGATACCCATCACAGCGGGGTAGCCTGATAGTCCGACAGCAGAATCAGAAGCTTAAACTCGATGCTAGCATCGAGATTTGAACTTGGGAGCTGGTGAACAAGTGGAGTATGCCCCAACTGACTGCTCCAAATGGATCTAAGTACATTTGGGTTGCAATAAATATAAGGGATATGTCTACTTTGTGTTTTTTTCGTTTTTATGAAAAATAGCAACAGAGTTTGAACTTTTTATATCTGTCAGGCACTCTAACCATTCTTAATAATTTATTGGATAACTTCTGCTTAACAGTTAAGTCTTTCATATTCAGTAGAGCTCCATATAAATATCGATAATCGTTTTTACAATTTTGCACCCTCAATCGAGTTTTGAGTAGTTATCAGATTTATCCAAGGTTGTAATAATAATGTTTTTCCGATCTTTCTGAAGCTCAGCATAAGTGTACAAATTGCAAAGGCTTTTACTTGCGCGCCTATCTTTTGACGGGCCCTTATCAGTGGTGAGTGGGAAAGTTGATACAGTGAGATTGGATATGACATTTGTTTATTATCATCTTCCTCTTTTTCTTTTGCAATTGTAGTTAGCTTAATTAGAATTATCACATATATAAAAAAGCAGTTCGGATGTACGGACTGCTCGATTATTATAGGACTATAGATTTTTCCTACCTCAATTGAAATTTATTTAAACTTGCTTTTCTTCACTGATTCATTTATTTATTGTTAGTTATAAATATACTAATAAATGCAAAAATGGTGGCACATTAATTATATTGAATTAATTTTTTTTAGCTTGTATACAATTGATTTTTTTTTTATGAGGAAGTTTGCTATAGACATTTACAGCTCTTCAGTACAAAGTCAATTGTTCGTAGCATATAAATCACAATATTTCTTTAATATTGTATAGAATTTTCTACTTCCCATTGTTGTCGTCTCCGTAAAAGATTCTCTAATTTCAATCACTGTCATCATCATCGAAGTCTTCATCGTCAGATTCATACATAAAATAGTTATTGCTGGTATGATCAGCGAGTTCATTTGACAGCATTGCTACACACACACCAATGACATCTTCGTTTATTTTTGGTGGTGAGATGGGAGTTTGTTCCACCTTTGGGAGTGAGACAGGAGTTTGTTCCACCCTTAGGGGTGGCACAGGAGTTTGTGCCACCTGACGAGTCGTAACTAATGTTGCATTATGTTTTTCAGTATGTTGTGGTGGGGGATTTGCTCTTGCATTATTAGTGGGGCCCTTATTGGCAAATAATTTGAAATACTGGATAAAATCATTCACGATTTCTAGATTTCTCGGGTTGCCTGGTTCAGCATCTGGCGGAATGCTAATTTGGAGTTGAGACCTCCGAGGAGCCTTTGAAATTCTACTATTTCCCTGCGTTGGAGAAAGAACTGTCTCATCTCGACTGTGTTTCTTAAGAAGTTGCATGCAACTACGCTGTAATTCACACATGTCAGCAACATTGTTCGTTGTGCTCGTAGGTAGGGGTGAAGGTTTGGTAAATAGCTGTTGTTGATTTTTTTGAATGATTTTGTTTTGATTGTTTAAGATATTTCCTCCGTTTTGTGCAGTAGTCGGTTTCATTGGAAAGATATTTACTTCTTGCTGATTTAATGATTTCCTTGGACTGGCAACTAGAGTAATGCAATTATTATATGTTGGACGAAGATTTGATGACTGGTCAAGGTTCATATTTGACCCGTTAGAAGTTTTCACTTCACTACAAAGTTTCTCCGCTGTTTTGTGGGAAGTTGGCTTACACTGACAAGATGGTACAGATGCAAGCCCATCTATCTTAGGATCTACTGGCATTTCAATGCCATTTTCAATACCATATGCCTGAATTATACCTTGAAGGTAAATAACTTTCTTTGCCAAAGCATGCGCCGCCAATTTGTAATTTGCGTCAGAACGATTTTCCTTCATATCCTCCACAAAGCGAGTTCTAACTTCATCTTGATCTTCTGTAGGCCCACGAAGTTCATCTTTAGGAGGTGCTGAGCGTCGGGAAAGTATTTTTGTTGAGGAGTTTATTTGTGGTTTTAGTGTGAAAGACTGATTATTTCTTTGACACCCTGTACAATTATTTGAATCTATTCGTGAAGCTAAAGTGAAACTTTTATAATTCTTTTGCCAAGGAAGCATTTCATGGATATCTAGGTAGCGAATGAATCCTATCAGCATATTCTTCCTGTGCATTAATATTTCTTTTGGTACTTCCTCTTTTGACAGAAACTGTAAATTTGAGAATATAATTAACTCAATCACCTTATGCATGCTAAGTTTTTACCTGATTCGCAAAATCATCGCTTGAAACATATTTATAAAATACAAAAGCTTCATTTGTTGCAATCATTGGATACGAATTTGATACTGTGTTTTGGGTTATGTGAACAGGAATTTTTCTTGGGTATGAACCTTGAAATACAAAAAATAAGCGTATAATAGAAAGTTGCTAGTAATCATAGATTTACACTTTACACAAACTATACTTACATTCATCTTCAAAGTAATTTTTACGTTGATCCGGGTTATGAAAATTCTGCATTGTATTTATTTGCACTCTGCTAAATCAAAAAATTAGGTATTCTTAGTATTTTTAAACAGTAAGTGAAATTAACTTTACTAAAACCTGTCGTCATATATCTATTAAAATTGCAAACAGTTAAAACTGTTATTTTCTTTACTTATTTATTAGCTTGTTTAGGCCCACTACACACTTAATAATTTTGAAGCCTGCTTTAGGCGTTAAACATTTTAGTGAGCTAAATTGTTTAATTTGCATCAAATTATGAAATGTGGATAATTAATCTGAATCAGAAACTGAATTTCGTACCAATGGAGATAAAGCTATAGCTCTAAAATGGCGTTTAAAATATCAAATAAAATAAAATATTTTACTTAGATCCAGGAATTAATTTTTTAAGTATTTCTAAGTATTGAACAAGGCTTGAAAAATTATCTGCTTAGTCTAAGTTTAATGTTTTATTTTATTTGAAATCTTAAAAGGCTTCCGCCACGAAATGAGTGTTTGTCGAGAAACCAGCTCATGGTTGGTGCGCAGTTAAAATAAATATTGCCTTTTACAATACTTAGGAAAAATTAGAAGCAATCAAAATTGAGCATGAAACATTGTTGAGGACTTAATGGTCGCTTACATAAATTAGAAAAACGTATTATTAAATATTTATGACATAAAAACCGAGTTTGTTCCAACAAATGAGTGTTGCCAAAGTTCCTTAATATGTTTATCAAAAATCTATTATATTTTTTCTGTTAAAAAAAATAAAACGACCAAAACATATTAAATATCTTAATAGCCATGATGAAACCGTAGTAAATTTATGAATAAATAAATCATTTATCAAATTTTTTGAGTTAAGTTATATATGAATAGCAATATTTCATAACTGAAATTGCCCTACACATATGCACAGTTTTTTGGATTATTCTAGAAA
The DNA here is from genome assembly GCA_963969285.1 of Odontomyia ornata. Lineage (NCBI taxonomy): Eukaryota > Metazoa > Arthropoda > Insecta > Diptera > Stratiomyidae > Odontomyia > Odontomyia ornata. Next base: position 326,939,929 of record OZ017739.1, read on the forward strand.
CATGAGTCCTTTGTGAAAACTATTCAGCACTCCAATGCCTGAATTGAAAAAATTAGCCCCCGAAATTTTTTTCTACTGCAAAAGCAATACCTGCAATCGCACGCTCCACAGTGTGTGCAATATCAAAACAGTCCTAACATTTTAAAAATTCCGTTGGCATTACTAGCTGAAAAGGCGAATTTCTGGTGGGCACTCTTCATTTCAAAAAGCAAGTAATAATTTCATTAGCCACCGCTTTGAAAGTCAAACCCTGTGTAAAGAAAATTATCTTGTGTAAATACTTCGAATGCAAGCCATTTCAGACATTTCCATGAAAATACGAGGATATTCAACACTTCAGTTGCTGCTAAAATAACGAATTTCGCTTACTTTCTGAGCTTTAGGGGCCACCATTTTGAAGTAACATGTTTAAGTTGAATTTTTTCAAAGATATCTATCTGAGAATCTCAGCAAACACTGTGTCGAATCTTGTTCAAATCGGAGTTTTACTCTTGACCGGACAAAAATATTCAATTTTTATTGAAAATGGTAGCTAAAAACAGATTTTGATGAAAGAACTTGATTTAGTAATCAAAAAATACAAGTTTCATTGAAATCCATTGCAATACAGGGCCACAAAAACCTGGAAAAAATCGCGTATTTGATCCGCCGCCATTTTGAAACTTGCTTATGGATGATCACTAAAATAACAGGATCAATAAATATAATCACTTTTTGCCTTAAAATTCAGTTCCATTCAAATCAAATTAAAATTGCGACTTTTAGAAATCTTTGAAAATTCGAATTTAAATTAGCCCCATTTGTTTCCTGAGACCCGATCTATAATTTTTTGCGTGTTTCTTGATATACTTATAATTTTTACCAAACTACTGAGTTTCATTAATATCGGTTGAAAGGTTTGGTGACAACCACAACAACGAAAGTTTGCACGTTTTTCAACCTTTAACCGGCCGCCTTTTTGTTTCAGACGGCTTGGCTTTCAGTTTTTTATTATGAGCTTCATCAGTTGTACGAAATTTCATCCAAATCAGAGTTTTGCTTTGGTCAAAACAGAAATCACGAATTGCATCTAATATTATCACTATTTTGTTTTCGCCAAGCCGATTTGGATGATTATCAAAATAAGCTGAGGAATTTTGGTAAAAATCGAAGCAAATTGTGACCTCTAGCGTGATCACAAATTTTGTTATATCCAATACATGTACGAGTATATATATATATATATATATATATATATATATATATATATATTGTTACATGTCCAAACATTTCTGCGAGGTACTGTCGCAATTGTTGTCGCTATTAATAACATCACGATCAATAAACGGATGCACTCGAAAGCACAAGATCGAACAAGCATGATCAATATCTGAAAGTGAGGTCACTGCGGGGTATTCAGAATTAGTTTATTTGGAATGTAATAAACATAAGGGCAGAATGCATAATTTTAAGAAACGTTTCAAGGAAGTTCGAGAAAATTGAAATTTTTATGAAAAACTTGTGAAAGTTAAAAATGAATAACTTTTGAGAAGTGAGGCGTGGTGATAATGATAAACAAAAAGAGAAAACATGCAAATGGAAACATTGATTATTTTAAAATGAAAATGTGCCAGCCTAAATTTCGACTAAAAACAAATGTGAAAATTTGATTTAGTTTTCGTAGTGTTGTGTTGTGATTTAGCAAATTATTGATTTGATTAAGACCAACGGTTGTTTTGGTACAGAATAGATAATCAATCTGAAGGATATGAATTGTGTAGTAAAAAGAAAATAATGTTGTGCTGATCACAAAAATTTAAAAATTTAATTTGTTAATTTAGTTGAGGCTGATTTTGTGGTGTTTTTATAATTTCTTCAGTAAAAACCCTAGTCGCGATTACATAGAATATAAAAGTATATAAAAATTTTAGAGTTGCAGGCCCGTCACCTCGCCCTAATAACAAGCGCCCCTTTTGTTTATTATAAAAAAAACGTTATAAATTATATGAATAATTGCAACCGCATAAACAAACAATGTATGCGACAAATAATAGAACAGAAAACCTTTGCTGAGAATAGAAAAACCTACAGCCGGAAAAAGAACATCTTCACATACAAATCTCGTTTTTGTCTTCTTTTCTCAAATCCCTTAAACTGTGTTTGTTAACGTCTCGACCGAGTTATTATTTAGACATTGTCTCATGACTGGAGTAGATTTTACTAGATGCTAATATTAAAGCTAAAAAGACATATATATAAATATATATATATATATATATATATATATATATATATATATATATATATATATATATATATATATATATATATATATATATATATATATATATATATATATGTGTGTGGAAATGAATAGACATAAGCTCATCATAGCCATCTCCAGCTGTGTTCCTCAATCTACACACATATCATACAACTTCGCAATACTAACTTGTTGCGTATTAATTTGTTACTATTACTTTCCGAGTCTTGCTTGCATTAAAACTAACCGTAATGTACATCGTATCAATTGGGTGCAGTCACTTAAGATCGCTCTCTTGCCTTTTGACCGTGGATGTGGACACATAAATTCATTAAGTACTAGAACTCGTTAAATCATTTATATTTCTTGTTTTATAGCCATTATATTTTATAACCATTATACTACGACTAAACATATTAGCACTGTTTTATTTACCTCAAATTCCACATTCCACATAATTTGGGGGCTCGTCCGGGAATTGAAGTCAACCGGGATCTGAAATCAACCAGGATTCAAGTCGTCCGGGATGTGAAGTCAACCGAATTGGAATCAATAAAGATTTGGAATCAGCCAAGATTGGAATCATTTACAATTAGATCGGCAACAGTGATTTCTAAATCATAAAAAGTGACCGGAAACTGAAAATTGCATTGGGGTGATTAGTGAGTGGCTGCAAATTACATATCAATAAAAGTGTACAAAACGCGTAAGAAGGCATAACCTATGATACCGATAGTGAAAATTAACGGTATTGTCCAGTTAACTTCAACAGTTCATTTTATGCTGCATAGCAGTACCAACATATAAACAGCAAATTAGCAAAGTTGATATATCAACACGGATACGGTGCGTTGCGGGTGTAATGCTTATTTAAAGTATATTTCTTGATTAGAAATGAGCGGAAGAAGGAATGAAAATCGACAGAACAGCCACTCGTTGGTAGATTTTGACTCTGGCGTGGGTGGAACTTTGACACGAATGACTCATATACAAAGAGATATGCCTGTAAAATGCAGCTACATCGACTTCGAGAACATTCTACGTAAATTTTCCGGTGATGAAATAATGAGTGTTAAGAAATGGATCTTTGAGTTCAAGCAATATGCGAATACCTTCGGTTGGGGTGAAATTCAAAAGTTTATATTTTGTAAACGATTATTGACGGGAGCAGCCAAGATTTTTGCGGATTGTGACGCCAAGCCACTCACATACCCGGAGCCGAAGAGTGCATTGACTCAAGAATTCCAACCCAAAATATCTGGCGCAAACGTCCACAGCAAGCTCAAAGAAAGAAAAAAGAAAACTGATGAAACACTCCGCGAATATTTGTATCATATGATTGACATCGCGTCACAAGCTGATATAGAGGAGATTTTCATAATTGAATATGTCATACATGGAATAAAAGTGTTCTTTATAGCGCAAAAACAATTAAAGAATTTAAGGAAAAGCTTGAAATTTACGAAAAAATTAGAAACAAGAATAGTAAACACGTGAACACTAAAGTAACGAAGGAGAAAGACAGTCTAAAAAAGAACCAACGAAGAGAAATGATAAAACAAAACCGAAGCGATATTGCTTTAACTGTGGATCGGTGGATCACGAGTTCCATTCTTGCCCAAACAAGGAAATAGGTCCTAAGTGCTTCGGCTGTAATCAGTTCGGACATAAAAGACCCAACTGTCCTGCGGTAGCAACAATGGGAAAATCTACGCATGTCACTGTCACAAATACAAGATATGTATCATGTAAAATTAATGGTTGTTTGCTACAAGGTTTACTAGACACGGGAAGTGACATCTGCATAATAAAGGAAAGCCATTTAAAGTCGATTAATCCTAAATATTACCAAGAAGTTGATCAACTGACTATTGCAGGATTGGGAGCAAATATCATGACGAGAGGTTCTTGTATGCTAGACATCGAAATCAATGGTGACATTTTTGAAAATATTGAAGTACACGTTGTTGAGAATTCCCATATGATACCAAATTTGATAATCGGAATGAATCTGTTGCAGTTAGCAGTTATCTTAATTGAAAAAGGGAAAGTAAATATAAGTAAAAAGAAAGTGTCGAGCAATGTTGACAATAAATAGCAACCCGAAGATTACAGTTAGACATGCTTCTTCGCAGAAATTGAAGGAGATACGGTGGATAAAAAAACTTCCAAGTTTCCTGACCTATCCCAATTAAAAGATGAAGATATTAGGAAGAAGGTGCTTATGTTCCCAAAGTTCCTCCAGAGTCACCTATTCAAATGAAAATCGTAATGACCGATGACCTACAAATGCACAGACCGCCAAGGAGATTCCCACCGATAGAACAAAACATAATACAGAATCAAATCAGGGAGTGGCTAGAAAAGGGCATTATCCAAGAAAGTAGTTTTATGCAAGTCAGGTAGTTCTAGTAAAGAAAAAAGACGGAACACACCGGTTATGTGTTGATTACCGGGGTATCAATAAAAAAATCCACAAGAATCGATATCCTTTACCTGTCATAGAAGATCAGGTGGACAATTTTCAGCATTCTAAGTTTTTCACCACCCTCGACTTAGAAAACGGATTTTTTCATGTGACGGTGGAAGAATTCAGCAGAAAATATACTACATTCGTGACCATCAGTGGACAATATAAATTCATATGAGTTCCATTCGGTCTCTGCAATTCCCCTTCAGTGTTTCAGAAGTACATAAATTACTTGTTGAGAAATCTAGTTAACGAAGGGATTGTAATTATATATTTGGATGACATCGTGATACCATCAGCTACAATCGAGGGAGGAGTAGAAAGACTCCAGCAGGTGCTGAAAGTGGCTGCCAGTAACGGATTGAAGATTAAATGGTCAAAATGCCAGATATTGCAGAATGAAATCGAGTACTTAGGGTACCAAGTCAGAAGTGGTCACATACATTCATCAGCGAGGAAGACGAAGGCTATAATGAATTTCCCGAACCCCACGACGATGAAACAGATGCAGGGCTTCTTAAGACTGGCAAGCTACTTAAGGAAATTTATATGCAACTTCGCAGTCAAAGCTAAGCCTCTTAGGGATTTATTAAAGAAAGGGAGTGATTAAAACCTAGAACGAAAACACCTCGAAGCAATAAGAGAATTTTTAAACTTCTTGAGAAGGATACGGAGTGGTTCTTTTACAAAGAAGCAACGACGACGGTGCCCTACACCCAGTTTATTTTATGAGTAAGAAGACCACGGATGCGGAAAAGCGATATTGCAGCTACGAACTGAAAGTATCAGCGGTGGTTGAAGCAGTTAAAAAGTTCAGAGTATATCTCCTTGGGCAGCGATTCAAACTAGTGACTGACTGTATGGCACTCGTATGTACATTGAAAAAGAAAGATCTAGTGACACGAGTCGCTCGGTGGGCCCTTCTCCTAGAAGAATTCGATTATAACGTGGAGCACAGAAGTGCAAATCAAATGAAACATGTAGATGCTCTCATAAGCTCATAAGCAGTAAAAACGATGGTCTTTTGAAGAAACTAAGAAAAGTCCCAGAAAATGACGACAGACTGCGTGCGATTATCGAGATCTTGAAAGATAAACCCTATCGAGGCTACGTTGTTCATAATAATACACTTTGTAAAAACGTAAATAATAAACTTTTGTTTGTAGTTCCAGATACAATGATTACAGAAATCATCAGGAAGACGCACGAACAGGGCCACTTTCATACAAGAAAGATGCGAGATATTCTGGACAAGGAATACTTTATACGAAACGTCTCTAAGAGGATAGAGAATCAAATACGAGGCTGTGTTAGGTGCATACTTGTAGAAAGTGTTACCTCCAACCAATTCCGAAAGGTGACCAGCCATTGCAGACATTCCACATCGACCACCTTGGCCCGATGCAAAACACAAAAAAGAATTATCGGTATATCTTCGCTATAATAGACGGGTTCATGAAATATTCTTGGTTGTTTCCCACTTAAACGGTAAATACAGAAGAGGTAATCCAGAAAATCGAAAACATTGCAGAAACTTTTGGGTACCCAACGAGAATAGTAGCAGACCACGGAGTCGCATTTACTTCAACAAAATTTAGAGAATACTGTGAAGAACACGACATTCAACTAATCCATACTACAATAGGTATCCCGAGGAGTAACGGTCAGGTCGAGCGACTCCATTCCACAGTAATCGCAGCGTTAACGAAAGTGTCGATGGATCAGCCCGAGAAGTGGTACAAGATTTTGAAGCCTCTACAGCAAACTCTGAATTCGATCTTTCAAAGAGCGATACAAACAACACCATTTCGCCTATTAACTGGAATCGAGATGAAGACCAATAAAGAAACCAGAATTATGGAGATCATAGAAGAGGAGTGGAGGAAGCAGTTTGAAGACAACAGAGACGATATTAGACAACAAGCGATGAGCGATATTGATGCAATGCAGAGGAAAACAAAAAATACTACAATAAGCGAAGAAACAGGGCTAGAAAATTTGAAAGTGGAGATTTAGTTGCGATAGAAAGGGTGCAGTTCGGTTCGGGGTTGAAAGTTCGTCCTAAATTTCTCGGTCCATACAGGATTACAGCAGTGAAGGCGTTTGACCGATACAAACTGGCAAAAGAAGGCAATCACGAGGGTCCGAATCTTACAGAATCTAGCGTAGACAAAATGAAATTTTGGCTAAGAAATCAAACGGACCTGGTAGACGGTGCTGAAGATGTGGAAGATGACGTGAGACGAGACGAGCGAAATTTAACAGATGACGTAGAGGATGTGACAAACAACGATGAATATACATTTAGTGGCAGAAATCCTTAATCAGCGGCTGATGAATGATTACGAGAGGCCGAGTTTGGGAATGAATAAACATAAGCTCATCATAGCCATCTCCAGCTGTGTTCCTCAATCTACACTTATATCATACAACTTCGCAATACTAACTTGTTGCGTATTAATTTGTTACAATTACTTTCCGAGTCTTGCTTGCATTGAAACTAACTGTAATGTATATCGTATCAATTGGATGCAGTCACTCAAGATCGCGCTCGTGGACACATCAATTCGTTAAGTACTAGAACTCGTTAAATCATTTACATTTCTTGTTTTATAGCCATTATATTTTATAACCATTATACTACGACTAAACATATTAGCACTGTTTTATTTACCTCGAATTCCACATCCCATATATACGAGTATATATATATATATATATATATATATATTGTCTCATGTTATAGTTCGTGGCCAATAATTTTAATATCCCGGGAAAGTGAAAACACACTGTCTTTTAAATTAAAGTTAAAAGAGTTTATTTACTAAGAATGCACAATAATTGATTTCACTATTTTAAAACTTGTCTATCAACTTTTACTTCAACTGTCTATCACTTCACAATCAATATCGCTTTTAATTCGCACCCCACACTATCGCAGTTTTACTATATCGCAGTTGTAATAATCCCCCCATTCATTCAGCTCAGCTTTATATAGGGTCCCTAGTCATTCAATCTATTTCTCGTACATTGGCGAACTACCTGGAGTATTCGAGCAAGGGCGCAGTGACGTCACTTTCAGATGTTGGTCATGCCTGGTGGGTTCTTGTTTTTTCGAGTACGTTCGTTTTGTTGATCACGGCTTTTTCACACGGGAATGGTACTCACCCATAGTCAAACAAACAAACGTTAAACATCGTGCGGACAACATGAAAGCGAAGAGAGAGAGAGATAAGCGATTGAGAATTGATGTTTTAGCCTTGAATTGTGCACGAGGTAATAAAAACTGGAATGAAAAATGTATCCTCCATCAATACTTCAACATTCCACCATTTCAATAACCGTTTGCCCAAATCCAACGTGATTCCATGTGGTCGCAGAAAATCCATTCCGAAAATGCAGTCATCCATAATGTTCGCGACCGGAAAAGTATGTCGGAACACAAGGTCTCCCAACTGTATTTGGAGGTTGACCACTCCATGGGCAGGTGCAGTTTCTGCCGTAGCTATTCGTAGTGAGAAAGTCCTGCCCTTGTGAAGTAGTTGTTGTCTCACTAGGTCTGGTCGAACGATCGGGTTGCACCAGTATCGATTGTTATGGTGCGTCAACTTGACCCGAAAGACATAAGTCTGCTTCTCGATGATGTATTCTTAACACGGTGATGGTGGCGCTAGGGACGTCGCTCCTCCTAGCCAACCTCTGCCCCATGAAGTTGGCTCTTACATGTTTTCCAACCTCTCAGTTTGAAGGGCTTCCATGCTGGGCTCCTGACTCGGTCTGGATCTCCTCCCAGCTGCACACCCGAGACAAATGCTCGGATTTCTTTGCTTCTTGTAGTCTCTTTGCAGGTGCCTTTCTCTCCGCAATTCCAGCATCTAGGCATGCCATTTACCTGCGGGTCTCGCTCAATTTCCGTGCGTTCACACTTGCACTCGTCTGCCCCTACCTCGCAAACCCGAGCAGTGGTATGACTCACATTTTTCGCTGCCTCAAAGCTTAGACTATAAGCCAAGACGTCCTTAGCAGTTTGTTTTTGAGCTAAACGCACGGCTTGTTGCAATTCCTGGTCCTTTAATGCGCTGATGAATGCTTCTGTCGCTACGGCATCTTTATGCAGTTGCTCGTTCCTGCTCATTCCAGTGATTTGTCCTAGTAATAGCTTCAAACTGTATTTTGTAAATACTCCAGACCATTTGCCCGTCAAATATTGGTGCTTTCACATTTCTGGATGTGCTATGCGCTGCGGTTATAAGTGGGGCTGGTGAGGTGGTTACTACTGCCTTTGCTGCTTCCAATTCCTTTTTCACTTTTTGCGTCTCATGGTTCATTCTCTCTTCGACCTGGTTTATCTCATGGTTGATTCTCTCTTCAACTGGAAGACTGTTGTCGCCACTGTTCTTGCGGCGTCAGCATCAACATTTGCATCAGCACATTTTCTGGTTCCTTTGATTTTGCTGTTTCTGCGTCTCGACCTTCTTCGCGTTTTTCTGCATCTGAAGACTCACCCGAATCCAGATACGCGCCTTCCAATTCAATTGCGTCACGCAAGCGTGCAATCAGTGTGGCGTTTGAACCTTGCATAGCCAGATTTCGCTGTTACAACTCATTATTAAGCTCCGATATGGTCAATTCATTAATTTTTAAATTTAAGCTTCGTGGCATTTTTTATTATTTTGGCTCTTTTTTCCCAGTTTCCACCTTAAATTCCACTATTGTGCACTTTAAGAATGTTTAAAAGTTTTCACTTTCGATATTTTCTATCCCACTTCTGACACCCCTCTCGTGTGTTATGGTTCACGGCCGATCATTTTAATGTTGTGGGAAAGTGAAAACGCACTGTCTTTTAAATTAAGTTAAACGAGTTTATTTAATAAGAATACACAATCATTAATTTCACTATTTTTACAAAGATTAATTAAAATATTATTTTTGACTTGTCTATAAATTTATATTTCAACTGTCTTGACTATCAACCAATATCGCCTTTAATTCGCACTCCTCACTATCGCAGTTTCTACAATCACGGTTTTACAATCCCTCCCCATTCATTCAGCTCGGCTTTATATAGGGTCTCTAGTCATTCAATCCATTTCTCGTATATTGGCGAATGGCGAGAACTACCCGGAATATTCGAGCAATTCTGAATACCCCGCAGTGACCTCACTTTCAGATATTGATCATGCTTGTTCGATTCTTGTGCTTTCGAGTGCATCCGTTTATTGATCGTGATGTTATTAATAGCGACAACAATTGCGACAGTACCTCGCAGAAATGTTTGGACATGTAACAATATATATATATATATATATATATATATATATATATATATATATATATATATATATATATATATATATTGTTACATGTCCAAACATTTCTGCGAGGTACTGTCGCAATTGTTGTCGCTATTAATAACATCACGATCAATAAACGGATGCACTCGAAAGCACAAGAATCGAACAAGCATGATCAATATCTGAAAGTGAGGTCACTGCGGGGTATTCAGAATTGCTCGAATATTCCGGGTAGTTCTCGCCATTCGCCAATATACGAGAAATGGATTGAATGACTAGAGACCCTATATAAAGCCGAGCTGAATGAATGGGGAGGGATTGTAAAACCGCGATTGTAGAAACTGCGATAGTGAGGAGTGCGAATTAAAGGCGATATTGGTTGATAGTCAAGACAGTTGAAATATAAATTTATAGACAAGTCAAAAATAATATTTTAATTAATCTTTGTAAAAATAGTGAAATTAATGATTGTGTATTCTTAGTAAATAAACTCGTTTAACTTAATTTAAAAGACAGTGCGTTTTCACTTTCCCACAACATTAAAATGATCGGCCGTGAACCATAACACACGAGAGGGGTGTCAGAAGTGGGATAGAAAATATCGAAAGTGAAAACTTTTAAACATTCTTAAAGTGCACAATAGTGGAATTTAAGGTGGAAACTGGGAAAAAAGAGCCAAAATAATAAAAAATGCCACGAAGCTTAAATTTAAAAATTAATGAATTGACCATATCGGAGCTTAATAATGAGTTGTAACAGCGAAATCTGGCTATGCAAGGTTCAAACGCCACACTGATTGCACGCTTGCGTGACGCAATTGAATTGGAAGGCGCGTATCTGGATTCGGGTGAGTCTTCAGATGCAGAAAAACGCGAAGAAGGTCGAGACGCAGAAACAGCAAAATCAAAGGAACCAGAAAATGTGCTGATGCAAATGTTGATGCTGACGCCGCAAGAACAGTGGCGACAACAGTCTTCCAGTTGAAGAGAGAATCAACCATGAGATAAACCAGGTCGAAGAGAGAATGAACCATGAGACGCAAAAAGTGAAAAAGGAATTGGAAGCAGCAAAGGCAGTAGTAACCACCTCACCAGCCCCACTTATAACCGCAGCGCATAGCACATCCAGAAATGTGAAAGCACCAATATTTGACGGGCAAATGGTCTGGAGTATTTACAAAATACAGTTTGAAGCTATTACTAGGACAAATCACTGGAATGAGCAGGAACGAGCAACTGCATCAAGATGCCGTAGCAACAGAAGCATTCATCAGCGCATTAAAGGACCAGGAATTGCAACAAGCCGTGCGTTTAGCTCAAAAACAAACTGCTAAGGACGTCTTGGCTTATAGTCTAAGCTTTGAGGCAGCGAAAAATGTGAGTCATACCACTGCTCGGGTTCGCGAGGTAGGGGCAGACGAGTGCAAGTGTGAACGCACGGAAATTGAGCGAGACCCGCAGGTAAATGGCACGCCTAGATGCTGGAATTGCGGAGAGAAAGGCACCTGCAAAGAGACTACAAGAAGCAAAGAAATCCGAGCTTTTGTCTCGGGTGTGCAGCTGGGAGGAGATCCAGACCGAGTCAGGAGCCCAGCATGGAAGCCCTTCAAACTGAGAGGTTGGAAAACATGTAAGAGCCAACTTCATGGGGCAGAGGTTGGCTAGGAGGAGCGACGTCCCTAGCGCCACCATCACCGTGTTAAGAATACATCATCGAGAAGCAGACTTATGTCTTTCGGGTCAAGTTGACGCACCATAACAATCGATACTGGTGCAACCCGATCGTTCGACCAGACCTAGTGAGACAACAACTACTTCACAAGGGCAGGACTTTCTCACTACGAATAGCTACGGCAGAAACTGCACCTGCCCATGGAGTGGTCAACCTCCAAATACAGTTGGGAGACCTTGTGTTCCGACATACTTTTCCGGTCGCGAACATTATGGATGACTGCATTTTCGGAATGGATTTTCTGCGACCACATGGAATCACGTTGGATTTGGGCAAACGGTTATTGAAATGGTGGAATGTTGAAGTATTGATGGAGGATACATTTTTCATTCCAGTTTTTATTACCTCGTGCACAATTCAAGGCTAAAATATCAATTCTCAATCGCTTATCTCTCTCTCTCTTCGCTTTCATGTTGTCCGCACGATGTTTAACGTTTGTTTGTTTGACTATGGGTGAGTACCATTCCCGTGTGAAAAAGCCGTGATCAACAAAACGAACGTACTCGAAAAAACAAGAACCCACCAGGCATGACCAACATCTGAAAGTGACGTCACTGCGCCCTTGCTCGAATACTCCAGGTAGTTCGCCAATGTACGAGAAATAGATTGAATGACTAGGGACCCTATATAAAGCTGAGCTGAATGAATGGGGGGATTATTACAACTGCGATATAGTAAAACTGCGATAGTGTGGGGTGCGAATTAAAAGCGATATTGATTGTGAAGTGATAGACAGTTGAAGTAAAAGTTGATAGACAAGTTTTAAAATAGTGAAATCAATTATTGTGCATTCTTAGTAAATAAACTCTTTTAACTTTAATTTAAAAGACAGTGTGTTTTCACTTTCCCGGGATATTAAAATTATTGGCCACGAACTATAACATGAGACAATATATATATATATATATATATATATATATATATATATATATATATATATATATATATATACTCGTATATATGGGATGTGGAATTCGAGGTAAATAAAACAGTGCTAATATGTTTAGTCGTAGTATAATGGTTATAAAATATAATGGCTATAAAACAAGAAATGTAAATGATTTAACGAGTTCTAGTACTTAACGAATTGATGTGTCCACGAGCGCGATCTTGAGTGACTGCATCCAATTGATACGATATACATTACAGTTAGTTTCAATGCAAGCAAGACTCGGAAAGTAATTGTAACAAATTAATACGCAACAAGTTAGTATTGCGAAGTTGTATGATATAAGTGTAGATTGAGGAACACAGCTGGAGATGGCTATGATGAGCTTATGTTTATTCATTCCCAAACTCGGCCTCTCGTAATCATTCATCAGCCGCTGATTAAGGATTTCTGCCACTAAATGTATATTCATCGTTGTTTGTCACATCCTCTACGTCATCTGTTAAATTTCGCTCGTCTCGTCTCACGTCATCTTCCACATCTTCAGCACCGTCTACCAGGTCCGTTTGATTTCTTAGCCAAAATTTCATTTTGTCTACGCTAGATTCTGTAAGATTCGGACCCTCGTGATTGCCTTCTTTTGCCAGTTTGTATCGGTCAAACGCCTTCACTGCTGTAATCCTGTATGGACCGAGAAATTTAGGACGAACTTTCAACCCCGAACCGAACTGCACCCTTTCTATCGCAACTAAATCTCCACTTTCAAATTTTCTAGCCCTGTTTCTTCGCTTATTGTAGTATTTTTTGTTTTCCTCTGCATTGCATCAATATCGCTCATCGCTTGTTGTCTAATATCGTCTCTGTTGTCTTCAAACTGCTTCCTCCACTCCTCTTCTATGATCTCCATAATTCTGGTTTCTTTATTGGTCTTCATCTCGATTCCAGTTAATAGGCGAAATGGTGTTGTTTGTATCGCTCTTTGAAAGATCGAATTCAGAGTTTGCTGTAGAGGCTTCAAAATCTTGTACCACTTCTCGGGCTGATCCATCGACACTTTCGTTAACGCTGCGATTACTGTGGAATGGAGTCGCTCGACCTGACCGTTACTCCTCGGGATACCTATTGTAGTATGGATTAGTTGAATGTCGTGTTCTTCACAGTATTCTCTAAATTTTGTTGAAGTAAATGCGACTCCGTGGTCTGCTACTATTCTCGTTGGGTACCCAAAAGTTTCTGCAATGTTTTCGATTTTCTGGATTACCTCTTCTGTATTTACCGTTTAAGTGGGAAACAACCAAGAATATTTCATGAACCCGTCTATTATAGCGAAGATATACCGATAATTCTTTTTTGTGTTTTGCATCGGGCCAAGGTGGTCGATGTGGAATGTCTGCAATGGCTGGTCACCTTTCGGAATTGGTTGGAGGTAACACTTTCTACAAGTATGCACCTAACACAGCCTCGTATTTGATTCTCTATCCTCTTAGAGACGTTTCGTATAAAGTATTCCTTGTCCAGAATATCTCGCATCTTTCTTGTATGAAAGTGGCCCTGTTCGTGCGTCTTCCTGATGATTTCTGTAATCATTGTATCTGGAACTACAAACAAAAGTTTATTATTTACGTTTTTACAAAGTGTATTATTATGAACAACGTAGCCTCGATAGGGTTTATCTTTCAAGATCTCGATAATCGCACGCAGTCTGTCGTCATTTTCTGGGACTTTTCTTAGTTTCTTCAAAAGACCATCGTTTTTACTGCTTATGAGCTTATGAGAGCATCTACATGTTTCATTTGATTTGCACGTCTGTGCTCCACGTTATAATCGAATTCTTCTAGGAGAAGGGCCCACCGAGCGACTCGTGTCACTAGATCTTTCTTTTTCAATGTACATACGAGTGCCATACAGTCAGTCACTAGTTTGAATCGCTGCCCAAGGAGATATACTCTGAACTTTTTAACTGCTTCAACCACCGCTGATACTTTCAGTTCGTAGCTGCAATATCGCTTTTCCGCATCCGTGGTCTTCTTACTCATAAAATAAACTGGGTGTAGGGCACCGTCGTCGTTGCTTCTTTGTAAAAGAACCACTCCGTATCCTTCTCAAGAAGTTTAAAAATTCTCTTATTGCTTCGAGGTGTTTTCGTTCTAGGTTTTAATCACTCCCTTTCTTTAATAAATCCCTAAGAGGCTTAGCTTTGACTGCGAAGTTGCATATAAATTTCCTTAAGTAGCTTGCCAGTCTTAAGAAGCCCTGCATCTGTTTCATCGTCGTGGGGTTCGGGAAATTCATTATAGCCTTCGTCTTCCTCGCTGATGAATGTATGTGACCACTTCTGACTTGGTACCCTAAGTACTCGATTTCATTCTGCAATATCTGGCATTTTGACCATTTAATCTTCAATCCGTTACTGGCAGCCACTTTCAGCACCTGCTGGAGTCTTTCTACTCCTCCCTCGATTGTAGCTGATGGTATCACGATGTCATCCAAATATATAATTACAATCCCTTCGTTAACTAGATTTCTCAACAAGTAATTTATGTACTTCTGAAACACTGAAGGGGAATTGCAGAGACCGAATGGAACTCATATGAATTTATATTGTCCACTGATGGTCACGAATGTAGTATATTTTCTGCTGAATTCTTCCACCGTCAAATGAAAAAATCCGTTTTCTAAGTCGAGGGTGGTGAAAAACTTAGAATGCTGAAAATTGTCCACCTGATCTTCTATGATAGGTAAAGGATATCGATTCTTGTGGATTTTTTTATTGATACCCCGGTAATCAACACATAACCGGTGTGTTCCGTCTTTTTTCTTTACTAGAACTACCTGACTTGCATAAAACTACTTTCTTGGATAATGCCCTTTTCTAGCCACTCCCTGATTTGATTCTGTATTATGTTTTGTTCTATCGGTGGGAATCTCCTTGGCGGTCTATGCATTTGTAGGTCATCGGTCATTACGATTTTCATTTGAATAGGTGACTCTGGAGGAACTTTGGGAACATAAGCACCTTCTTCCTAATATCTTCATCTTTTAATTGGGATAGGTCAGGAAACTTGGAAGTTTTTTTATCCACCGTATCTCCTTCAATTTCTGCGAAGAAGCATGTCTAACTGTAATCTTCGGGTTGCTATTTATTGTCAACATTGCTCGACACTTTCTTTTTACTTATATTTACTTTCCCTTTTTCAATTAAGATAACTGCTAACTGCAACAGATTCATTCCGATTATCAAATTTGGTATCATATGGGAATTCTCAACAACGTGTACTTCAATATTTTCAAAAATGTCACCATTGATTTCGATGTCTAGCATACAAGAACCTCTCGTCATGATATTTGCTCCCAATCCTGCAATAGTCAGTTGATCAACTTCTTGGTAATATTTAGGATTAATCGACTTTAAATGGCTTTCCTTTATTATGCAGATGTCACTTCCCGTGTCTAGTAAACCTTGTAGCAAACAACCATTAATTTTACATGATACATATCTTGTATTTGTGACAGTGACATGCGTAGATTTTCCCATTGTTGCTACCGCAGGACAGTTGGGTCTTTTATGTCCGAACTGATTACAGCCGAAGCACTTAGGACCTATTTCCTTGTTTGGGCAAGAATGGAACTCGTGATCCACCGATCCACAGTTAAAGCAATATCGCTTCGGTTTTGTTTTATCATTTCTCTTCGTTGGTTCTTTTTTAGACTGTCTTTCTCCTTCGTTACTTTAGTGTTCACGTGTTTACTATTCTTGTTTCTAATTTTTTCGTAAATTTCAAGCTTTTCCTTAAATTCTTTAATTGTTTTTGCGCTATAAAGAACACTTTTATTCCATGTATGACATATTCAATTATGAAAATCTCCTCTATATCAGCTTGTGACGCGATGTCAATCATATGATACAAATATTCGCGGAGTGTTTCATCAGTTTTCTTTTTTCTTTCTTTGAGCTTGCTGTGGACGTTTGCGCCAGATATTTTGGGTTGGAATTCTTGAGTCAATGCACTCTTCGGCTCCGGGTATGTGAGTGGCTTGGCGTCACAATCCGCAAAAATCTTGGCTGCTCCCGTCAATAATCGTTTACAAAATATAAACTTTTGAATTTCACCCCAACCGAAGGTATTCGCATATTGCTTGAACTCAAAGATCCATTTCTTAACACTCATTATTTCATCACCGAAAAATTTACGTAGAATGTTCTCGAAGTCGATGTAGCTGCATTTTACAGGCATATCTCTTTGTATATGAGTCATTCGTGTCAAAGTTCCACCCACGCCAGAGTCAAAATCTACCAACGAGTGGCTGTTCTGTCGATTTTTATTCCTTCTTCCGCTCATTTCTAATCAACAAATATACTTTAAATAAGCATTATACCCGCAACGCACCGTATCCGTGTTGATATATCAACTTTGCTAATTTGCTGTTTATATGTTGGTACTGCTATGCAGCATAAAATGAACTGTTGAAGTTAACTGGACAATACCGTTAATTTTCACTATCGGTATCATAGGTTATGCCTTGTTACGCGTTTTGTACACTTTTATTGATATGTAATTTGCAGCCACTCACTAATCACCCCAATGCAATTTTCAGTTTCCGGTCACTTTTTATGATTTAGAAATCACTGTTGCCGATCTAATTGTAAATGATTCCAATCTTGGCTGATTCCAAATCTTTATTGATTCCAATTCGGTTGACTTCACATCCCGGACGACTTGAATCCTGGTTGATTTCAGATCCCGGTTGACTTCAATTCCCGGACGAGCCCCCAAATTATGTGGAATGTGGAATTTGAGGTAAATAAAACAGTGCTAATATGTTTAGTCGTAGTATAATGGTTATAAAATATAATGGCTATAAAACAAGAAATATAAATGATTTAACGAGTTCTAGTACTTAATGAATTTATGTGTCCACATCCACGGTCAAAAGGCAAGAGAGCGATCTTAAGTGACTGCACCCAATTGATACGATGTACATTACGGTTAGTTTTAATGCAAGCAAGACTCGGAAAGTAATAGTAACAAATTAATACGCAACAAGTTAGTATTGCGAAGTTGTATGATATGTGTGTAGATTGAGGAACACAGCTGGAGATGGCTATGATGAGCTTATGTCTATTCATTTCCACACACATATATATATATATATATATATATATATATATATATATATATATATATATATATATATATATATATATATATATATATATATTTATATATATGTCTTTTTAGCTTTAATATTAGCATCTAGTAAAATCTACTCCAGTCATGAGACAATGTCTAAATAATAACTCGGTCGAGACGTTAACAAACACAGTTTAAGGGATTTGAGAAAAGAAGACAAAAACGAGATTTGTATGTGAAGATGTTCTTTTTCCGGCTGTAGGTTTTTCTATTCTCAGCAAAGGTTTTCTGTTCTATTATTTGTCGCATACATTGTTTGTTTATGCGGTTGCAATTATTCATATAATTTATAACGTTTTTTTTATAATAAACAAAAGGGGCGCTTGTTATTAGGGCGAGGTGACGGGCCTGCAACTCTAAAATTTTTATATACTTTTATATTCTATGTAATCGCGACTAGGGTTTTTACTGAAGAAATTATAAAAACACCACAAAATCAGCCTCAACTAAATTAACAAATTAAATTTTTAAATTTTTGTGATCAGCACAACATTATTTTCTTTTTACTACACAATTCATATCCTTCAGATTGATTATCTATTCTGTACCAAAACAACCGTTAGTCTTAATCAAATCAATAATTTGCTAAATCACAACACAACACTACGAAAACTAAATCAAATTTTCACATTTGTTTTTAGTCGAAATTTAGGCTGGCACATTTTCATTTTAAAATAATCAATGTTTCCATTTGCATGTTTTCTCTTTTTGTTTATCATTATCACCACGCCTCACTTCTCAAAAGTTATTCATTTTTAACTTTCACAAGTTTTTCATAAAAATTTCAATTTTCTCGAACTTCCTTGAAACGTTTCTTAAAATTATGCATTCTGCCCTTATGTTTATTACATTCCAAATAAACTATTTCCCCTTTACTCAAACACTTCGTATGCTGATCTAAATCGAACGTTCTTTAAGACGTCAATCACTAATTGATAAATATACATATATTTTCTCCTTTTCGCTTAACACATTAACGCGACGATTCTGATAAGATCTGGCAAACTCGGGAAGCTTTCTTCTTCTTATTTTTAGCACTACAGCCCCTCTCGGGCCTTCGCTTCCTGCAAATAGTGCTTCCAACTATCTCAGTCCATTGAACGCGTCCTCCAATTTCAAAATCCGAGCAGCGATGAACTGTCTTCATCGACTGAGTCAGACCAACGTTTCCTTGGTTTCCCCACTGGTCTACGAATACGAATATCTCTTTGGGTATCCGTTGTTCGTCCATACGATTCATGTGGCCAGCCCATTGCAGCTTCCGCAGTCTTACAATCGTTGAGACCTCCGGTTCGTCGAAAATGTCATATAGCTCTGTCTCCATCGAATTCGCCATTGGCCCCCGTCTAGCTTTGCCCCGATTATTCGTCTCAGGACCCGTCGCTCAAAGGCGTTCAATATATTTGTGGATGCTTGGGTTTTACGGGTGGATATTTCACATTGGAATTTCAACACTAAATCCACTTTATATTTGCTAATTAGCAATTTATTCGTTGTATTGAACAATTTACATTGATGATCGATCTCATCTCACTCTTTATATACATATTTTTCGATTACTATTCACAATTCAATTTTGGCAGAGTTTTTATTGTTATGTTACAATATGTGCGAGATATTTACACAAAAAAACCGTCCATTTGGATATTATATTGCAAATATCTGATGATTATTACATTCGCGACTTATTTTAAATCCACTCTTTTCTCGATTCCACAAGTTCACTCCTGAATCATCATGTAATACCGCTAAAATTCAATCAAACCCACCGCACTCTAACGCGACGGCTATCCCACTCGTTGTTCAATATCCAAGTCACGCTTCGAATCGATTCCGCTTTACTTGACGAGCCTATTTCATGGCAGGAAAGAAGGTTTTTCTTGATGAGATAAACTGAAATCCTTTCCTGAATTGCGTCCCAAAAGGGCTGCCGTTATCATATTTTTGTAATTTTTATTTAGTTTTTCAATTGTTTTGTTGGGAAGCATTTTTTTCTGGTAATGGTAATGATGGCAGTGGCGGATTTTAGTACGGGGAACGATGTTTTCTCCTCAAATGTTTTTCGACCAGTTTGCCCAGGCGACTGCTCGATTAGTACAGTGTTTCATTGATAACGTATAAATTTAGAGAGTCATTTGGGCCATTAAGTTTTAGTATTTTTATTGTTTGGAATTTGCTTTATATTCTTTGAAAATTTATACCGACTAGTATTGTATAAAGCGCTTTTGACTTTGACTTCATGATACTTGAAGAACCAGCTTTTTTTATAAACATAGTTTTTTTAAATACATAGTTATATGCATTTTTTTATCTTTGAGAGCTTGTAGTAATCGAGCAGTCATACAAGCAAACTGCTCGAAAACCTTCCTATCTCGTACCCAAAATTGAAGTGGCAGCAGCAGCCACAACCACAAGTAATCAACTCATCAGTCTCAAATGTCACAACAACACTATCAACATCATCAACCACCCGTTGGAGTTTAATCCGAGCGACCCATCGTAATTCATTACACATTGCAACGACATTTTTCAATTCACCATCGACGACTACGAACAGTCATCGCTACTATTTATGAATTTGTCGTTTTTTCATTGCCGGTGCGTTGTAGTTTGAGTTCATGAGTCATATGTTTGAGTTGGTTTGCCAACTTTGTTTCAAAAGTGATTTGCGGAATTCTCAATTAAATTAATATTCTACCTACAATAGAAAATATGGCAGATCCCCGGCTAACACAATTGACTATTAAGATAGGTGTTCTGAAGCGGTTAACAAAGGAGAAAAGATCATATGAAAAGGAAGCTGAACAACAAAAGGTCGTGTTGAAAGCCGAAAATGGTGGTGAGCATGTTATCAAAAAACCGGAAGAAGTTCTACAGGAATCATTAATGATGTTGCCCGACTGCCAAAGGAGACTCGGTAAGGCCTACACTGATCTCGAGGAATTGGTGAATAATGAAGAGGAGCTCAAAGAAACAAAAGAATATGAAAACGCATTAGCTGTGAGTGAAGATGCAAAATCTATGATGGCAGCTTAATTTTTTTACTACATCCATTTTTTTTTAAATTAAAACATATTTTACACAAGACAGTGAACTACGGCCTCCATATAATCTAAAATAAACAAAACAATTTGCACTTTATACGCCGAAAATTCATTTCCTATTCCTTGTTACATTTCAAACTAAATAACTCCAGAAAACATGAACAGAATTCGTAGCAGTACGTTTCCACTACCGATCCCAAAAAAATGTTTCCCTACAGTGCGCTAAAGAAGAGCTTAGACAAATAATTCTAAGTATAAAACAGTTTAAAGATATTAAACGAGAACTAAGAGAAGGTGTTAGTGAGTTTTCTACAGGAAATTGGAATGGCAAAATAAATGCAGCAGAATCCACTATACTTGACATAAAGGGAAAGTTAAATAAATACGATGATCAAACCGTACGTACTCTTAAACTTCTATCAAGAAAAAGAATGCGCAAACGCCATAGAACTCGACGTCGTAAATCTCGTATGAAGTGTGAACGCAAAAATATCTTATTACGTCGAAAAGAGTTGCACAAAATCATTGACCAAGCCATTAACGGCTTCCACCACAATAATTTAGCACAAGCCTCAGCAATTAACATTGCAGCAGCAACATCAAATGCAACAGCAACAATCCAAGCACTCGCAACCACAACAGATGCAGGCGGAAACACAAACGCATAATAAACAATTTCATGGGAAACGCAAAAAGGCAGATCATGAGCATATTGCCGCCGCGCAACAGAATAGTGGCACCAAGAGCAACAGCGACAAATGAAGATGCACCATGAACAAATGCAGCAGCAACAGCCGCAACAAGTTGAGAATTAAATACAATAGCGGCACTTGCAATGAGGGGAGTTGGAATCAGACAACAGAAGAAGATGGAACAGGAATGAGCGGTTCAAAATGAGGCGTAGGAAACAGCGGATCGTGGACGACAGTTCGTACGATAGGAGATTGGAACAAGTTCGGGTCCATCACTGTTTGCGTCTTTGGGTTGTTTCCGGAATTTTTACGTGTTCGAGTCTTAAAACTGTGAAATTGAATGCGTGGTTGTTGGGAAAGTGTATGGCGGTTAATGTTCAATTGCACGTGCAGCGACAATGCTCCGCTAATTGTTCTCTTGGATGCAACGTGGTCAACGGGAGTGTAGTGGCACACGACAATTGATATAGTAGGAATTGTGGTCTTCTAGCCGGTGTGACGGTTTTCTCTAAGGCAGAGTTGATGACTTTTAACCATATTTCGCAGAATATGACGTATAAGTTGTTTGATGGATATGAATCGAAGGGTGAAAAATGAGAATGTCAAATTAATTATATTTTCCATGTGGAACGCGTTATGAAACGCTCGAAGAAAATCCAATCGTACCTTGCATTAACCGGGCCATGTTTTACGGTTTTTGCAAGGATCACAATGTGTAGTGAATGTGCGCTCGAAATGTTAAACGTGTGTGCATGAAGGGATTGCAACGGGTGGCGATGAATTAAGCTTTCTCCCCCATGCTACAATTATTTTTCCCATTCCAAGCGTGTGCCAACAGTGAACATCTGCAATTGTGTTTACTAACTTCAAGTGCCTTTTAATTATTACATTTACAACGCTAAACGATGCTTGTAAGAATTAAAAAGATTCATATCAAATGCGGATGATATCTAAGTGGAAATTTTAATAGTGAATTGTTAAAAATTTCAATACATAGTAGCGAAAGTGTGCTGAGTTTGAATTTTGGTCAGAATTGTGTCACAGAAACCATTATGATTTTTAAGTTCCATCACTAGCTGTTTGATCATAGTTTCGGATCACAGATTTCCATACTTCGGGAAAATCAGGTTGCGGATAAACGAGTTCTTGTAAAGCCTTCCGATTGTTCGACTTAGTCGATCGTGTGACAAAACTTATTCAATTTATTTAAAAACGAAAAATGAAAAGTGATAGAAAACATCTACAAAATTTTACCTTTTAAATGTTGATGGTTTTAAAGTAACTAAGATCTACAACAAAATATAAAATCTGCAAAACGCAAAATGCACCGGATGTGAAGATACCGGGATGAGAAATAGTTTTTTTTAATTAATATACTTTTTTGGTGTTTTGGTTTTAAAGAAATTCATATCCTTTCAGTTGCTAGGATACCTACATCGTTCTCGAGCGCTCGTGGGGATGTGGGTAAGTACCCTTTTGTATATTTTCTTTGCAAATCATTTTTTTTATGTAAATTTTTTATAGTTTCTTTTTTTGTATATACTCATTTTGTTACCTTTCCGTCATATTTTTAATAAATATTTATCTCCCTTAAGTAATATCAATACTTTAAACGTGATACAATTTCGTAAACAAATATAGAACATTAAAATTTGATCATTTCTATTTTTAATGAGAAAAAGCAAAAATCTTTCGAATACATTACTTACAGGTATAGCGAAAAATGTTACAATTTAAATTGAAACGACACCAATCGGCATGTCAGAAGTAAACGCAAATAAAGAAATTTTGAATTAAATTTGTACCCCGGTCTTTCCATTCCTTCAGGTCTGACCGGGTATAGGCTAGCCATTGGGTGCGCTCCACCGTTTTGTTATGTCTAGGGTCTCTTGCCGGGTACAGTGGTCTTCCGCTCGCGTGCCCTTTTATGGTATAGGGTTATGTGATCCGATCACATAATTCTATAGCACAAATCGGTCATGTCTATATTTCTCTTTTGATGGAAAAGTTCATGCAAATTATATTTGCATGAGTTTTTCACTCAAAAGTTAAGTATATGGCCACGTCTACGTTTGGATCTTGATCCGGTTAGGAGGATGCGAGGGGGCACCACCTCCATTTGGATGCCCCACTCTTATTTGTAGGCCATAAGGATCGTCGTAATGACGAGGTCTCCACCAGTCCATCCGATTTTGTTCGTCTCAACTTGTTTTCTGAATAAACAATTCCAACCCTTAGCTACTTACCTCCTTTTTTCGACTTCGGTCGACTTTTTTTCTGTAACCCAAGAATTCGTGAATGCGAAATTCTTTTGTAGTGGGTCCTTGTGCTGGGCGAAAGAACCCACCCCACGACACCACAACGCTAGCCTGCCAGCGCATTCACGCGGCCCCAGACAAGGTCAATCTCGGCGGATCTTACCATCCTCTTTCGCCGAGGCAGCAGACCATCGCTGCAGTCCTGTACGGACATTTATATACCTATTTTCACTACAAGCTGATCACGAATTGGGCTAGATAAGCATGAAAGGATTAATTCATATTATTTTGTATAAGGTGCAGATCACACAAGCGTAGCGCGAAGAATAAAGTGTGATGGGAAGAGACGAGGAGAATGGAGAAACTCTATGTGTAAACAATTTAGTCCACCATAGAAGATAATAATAATCTTCTTCTCTATAGCAGTGGATTAAAAATAAATAAAATTGTTTACATTTTCAGTTGCATTCTAATGTCTTGCATATAATTGTCAATCAAGTAAGTGAATATTTTAAAAACGGGAAAAGTTACTTCTTCGTGTTACTTAATTTAAGTTAGGGTTACAAATGCCTATCATAACCGATTAATGCAAAGTTATGTTTTAGCTTAGCTCTATACGGCTCTATGCAGAATAGATATAGATAGGTAAATATTTTATTGGATAGGTAAATATTTTATTGAGTCGTTTTACACACATATATTTTTAAGATGAGAAAAACATACATAACTTGGCAACAACACTAAAGTCAAACAATATTTATTATAAAATTCGGTCATATCCAGTTCAATGAGATCAAAATATAAAGAAAAATTGAATTACACATGGGCTCAATGATTTATAAATTGAATAGAATCACAATTAAGATTTATTTGCAAAAAAAAACAGCAAGAAAGGAATATAGAGGAATATGATGCATTTGAAGTTAGAAAATAAAATAAGATATTTAACCAAAATAGTTAATATAATGAATTAAGTAAATGAAATCAGAAGCATATTTTAACGCACACTATAAAAAGCTTAAGAAATGGCACTTGGAAATAAGGAAGAAATTACTAAATCATAACAACTAAATAAGTAACCACGATTAAACGCGTAATATTCCAAAACCGATGAGAAATATATATAATCGCTCATATGGATCTAATGAGGAAGGAATAATTAACGTGGAATTACAAAGTGATTTGATAGGTGAAATATAATGATCAATATTCTCTAAAGGTACGTGTCGATTAAATAATTTCCTTATAACGCGGTCTGGATGAGAACCCCAAGAGCTCAGCCGCTTCATACTCCGCTCAGGCATACAGAATAATTTCAAAATTGCCACATTTTATTTTTCGAGCAGTTATATGGTAATACTTTTCGTGACTGATTTCGCCGTTAAACTCAACGAAAACAAAATTTGAAGTATATGATTGATGCTTTCTCTTTCTGACAACTGTCATCACGCTACGGCCAATGAAGTGTTTGGCTGGCGGTTAAATTAAATTATCAACAAAGTTCAGTGCCAATTTGTTTTATACTTATTTGATAATTAGTGGTGAATAATAAGTGCTCAATAAACTTTAGAGAACAGTTCAATTTACAAATAAAATGCCGCGAGCTGCCAAAGTTGCGAAAGGTTCAGGTCCGGCGCCGGCAAAACAAGCCCCGAAAAAGAAGAACGCATATGTGAAGTCGGAAAAAATCCCGCTTGGTGATATTTTGAAAGATTTATCTGGTCAGGAATGGAGAATCGGACCATCAATAGGTTCGGGAGGATTTGGTGACATCTATTGTGCTTGCAAGGCAGACGGAAGTTCGAAGAAAGATGTGAAAGATTATGACTGCGTTATTAAGATTGTAAGTGTTGATTTATAATTTGATGATAAAGAGAAAGGCAACTATTAACATTCAAGGAACCACACGGGAACGGACCCTTGTTCGTTGAAATGCATTTCTACATGCGTAACGCTAGATTGGAAGACAGTGAGTTCATAAAACACTATTTTGAATCTTTAAAATCTTTGCTTTTTCAGTTAAAAAGTTTTCTGCCACACATAAAATAAAATCTCTTGGAATGCCCCATATAATTGGGTCTGGATCGCACATGCTAAATGGAGAAAAGCACAGATTTCTAGTTATACCTCGGTATGGAAAAGATATTTGGAGTTTCTTTCTGTCTAATGGAAAACGACTACCTCAGCACACAATTTATCGACTTGCCATCCAAATGCTTGATGTATATGAGTACATTCACAGTTCAACTTACGTTCACGCCGACTTGAAAGGGGCCAATATACTTTTAGATTATAAGGGAAAGAATCCGGCGCAAGCATATTTAGTAGATTTCGGTTTAGCTTGTAAGTACACTACGTCGGACTATAAACCTGATCCTCGAAAAATGCACAACGGAACAATTGAATATACGTCACGAGATGCACACAATGGTGTACCGACGCGTCGTGGAGATTTTGAGGTGCTAGGATTCAACCTTATCCATTGGTCGGGCTTTGAACTGCCATGGGAAACGCAAAAACTATTGACGGTCCCGCAAAAAGTGCAGAAAGCAAAGGAAGAGTTTATGAAAGATACAAGTGGAAGTTTAAATAAGTTATGCAACAAAAACCCGCCAAGTAAGTATTTTAATCGTGATGAAAACAATCCCCGTAAATGGAAATACATTTCAGGTCCCATTAAAAATTACATGGAATATGTCCAATCTATGGAGTATAATCAAACGCCCGATTACGAAAAGTGTCGGAAGATGTTCGAAGCAGGTCTAAGGTCACTAAACAAAGCAAACTCTGGGCCGTTGGAGATGACGTTGTCGAAGTCTCCAGCTAAGCCAAAATCGCAACCAAAACGTGCGGCTGAACCCGAAGAAAGTGAAAGCGAACCAGAAGATGAAAGTACGCCAAGACGTTCGCCTTTACGACTCCGCTCCAGTGCAACGCCATCCAAAAGATTACGTCCAGTTGATACAGACACCCGGTCTCCAGCCCAGCGAAGGATTAAATACAATCGATCTCCTCCTCAAGAATCGACACCAACTCCCGCCAGGGGCGATTCGAGTAGACAACGACAGAATGCTACTCCAAAACTTAATATCTCTGCCGCAACTAAAACTTCATCGCCAGCGCCACAGAGGCCCGGTAACACGATAATCAATGATAACATAACCCCAAATCCGAAGAGCAACAAAACGTATGAATTTAATTTTGAATTGGATGTGAGTTTAGATGCGAATGTTATTGTGAATGTGAAACGAAAGAAAAAGGCAGCAGGGGCAGAGACGACAACAAAAGCTGAAACAAATAAAAATGATGAAAGCAAAGAAAATAAAAATACAGCCGATTCTGATTCGGAGGTGCCACCCAGTCCTGTTGAATCACCCATTCCTAGAGTAAGCGTCCGTAAAGTTCGCGGTGTTACACAAAGTCCAGCTCTTAGTCCTCATGTTACAACCCGACGAGCTAAGTAGTTAGTATTTTAAATGTTAAGCTTCAAGTTACATTAGTTATTGTTTGTACTTGTATTGCGGTGTTTATAATGTATCAATTAAATTATAAATTAATGACAAGTTTCTAGTAATATTTATTCTTCGTATGATTTTTTAAAATATCACTTCTGTTGCATTTGAATAATTCATGTTACTTTGGTTGATTTTTAAATTCTCACATCTAGCGAAGTTAGAAAATGCTCATCTGAGCGACGGTAGTTAGCATGAAAATATTTTATGCTCTGAATTAGTAAGTCTTTTCCATCTGTCCTTGATAGAGTATATTATCCCATTCTCATTCCTGAGCTATATATTTAGGAGAAAACATCTGCAACCACAATTAAGCATATCGAAATTCAATGATTCCGCGTATCTGACAAATATAGCTAAATATTTTATTGCAGTGCGAATAATATTGTGAAAATGGGAAGTTAGCAAAAGCAAACCAGAACTAATTGTTAAGTTGTGCTGCAAGAGTAAATCATTACGGGAGATAGGAGAAATTGTGGGACGGTTACATTCTACAATTCAAAAAATTATAAATAAGTGGAACCTTAAAGAACAGCGCTGGAAGAAGAAGAAAGAAAATTCTTTCACAACATGATGAATGGCACATTGTTCACAAGAAAAGGGCAAATCCTAAAACAAGTGCTTCGAAACTGACCGCAGGAGTGTCCACCCAGCTTAAGAAAACAATTTCAATAGAAACGGGTCGGCGTGTTTTACGTCGAAATCATTTTAACGAAAGAGCATACTTCTCACATTGTTTGAAAATGGCTTTTATACAATGTCACAAAATAACTTTAAAGTCCACCATAGTCTCCAGATCTCAATCCGATAGGGAAACTATGGCATGAAATAAAGAACCGCATAAAAAGAACGAATCCTACGACCAAACATGATTTGAAAGAAAAGATACGGGAAGTTTGGGAAAAAATCATTTTTTCTTAAACAAAAAAGTTGCTAGAATCAATTCCTTGGGGGCTACAAGCTGCTACAGATAGATGCAAACGGAGGCTATACAAAATATAAGGTTTACAAGTGTTCTTGTTATTTTATTTATTCATCTTTTTATGAAGCGTACGCTCAATTTCGTAACTTGTTAGTTTAGTGGTATTTTTGTTTTAACATATTCTGAGAAAACAATTATTTTCATTTATTTGCTTTACAAGCATTATTTGAAATGAAATAGGATAAACACGTGATATTTCTTCTTCTTCTTCTTCGTAGCACTATAGCCCCTCTCGGACCTTCCCTTCCTGCATTAGCGCCTGCAAATGTCTCGGTTCATTCACCGCATCCTCCAATTTTGAAATCCGAGCCGCGATGAACTGTCAGGCCAGCGTTTCCTCGGTTTCCTCACTGGTCTCTGGCCTTCATTTCTCCCAAAGAATACCTTTTAGGCGTCCGTTGTTCGTCCCTACGATTTATGTGGGCAGCGCATTTCTCTTTCCGCAGTCTTACAATCGTTGAGACCTCCGACTCGTCAAAAATTTAATAACAGATTTGTATACTTGGAGCTTTGTTTTGCTGTGTTTGCAGCTGGTCTTAAAGATCGACGTATTTCGTCTCTTTCATTGCCGTTTCTAGTTATTTTAGTACCTAAATATACAAATTCGCCAACATTTTCGATATTGTATTCGCCAAGTGTGATATTTTGGGCATTTGAGATATTTTTCCTCGACTGCGTCATGAGCCATGTTTTATTCTCAATTCGTAGCCTTACTAGTTTTGCTTCGCTGTCGAGTTTCAGGAAAAGTTCTTTGATAGTTGTTAATGACCGTGACAAAATTTTGCTGTCGTCCTCATACGCTACTACTTGGCTCGACTTGTATAGTAATGTACCTCGTGTATCGACAGGTAGCTTCCTTATGATTTATGACCAAATTGAATAGCAATGGGGCCAGCCCCTCTCCCTGCTTTAGTCCGATATTTATGTCAAAGGGATCGGTGAGTCAGTTATTGATGCGGATTTGGGAGGTCATCGACATCATTGTAATTTTGGTAAGACGGACTATTTTGGCTGGGATGCCAAAGCAAAGCATTATTTGGTACAGTACGTTAGGATTAATATTGTCGTATGATTGCTGAAAGCCAACAAAAATTTGGTGTACGTCTATGTTGAACTCCCAGCATTTTTCAAGTCACTGCTTGACAGCGAACAATGGGTCTATCTTCGATCCACCTACTCTAAAACCACCTTGATACTCCCCAATAATACTGTTGGCGTATGATCCGATGTTATTTTCTAAGATCTTTGAAAATATTTTGTACGCTGTACAAAGCAGTGATATGCCTCTATAATTTTCGCACTGTAGCTTGTCACCTTTTTTGTGGATAGGGAATATAATTGATTCGCTCCACTCATACAGCAGATGTTCTTGCAGCCAAATCTGCTGGATAAAGATGTGGATAGCTTTGTGAACACTGCTCCCACCATATTTAATGAGCTCCACTGGAATCTCATCGATGCCTGGCGCTTTATCATGCTTTTGGGCTTTGATGGTAGAGCAAATTTCATCCAGAGTTAGTGGAGCCAATGGAAGCCCTCCGGGAACATCTATAGGCTCCGATGTTCTGGAGCTATGCGGAGGATTAAGAAGGTTCTTGAAATATTATGTCCATCTTTCCTTAATCCTGGTTTCGTCACAGCGCATAATCGCATATTTATTACGTTTCGCCCACAGTTCAAAAAACAAAAAGAAGAAAAGGATTGGTTTATTACAAGCAATTGAAATTAATGCAACATTGGTCGGCATAATAAAGTGCGTGCAGTTGACCGCATTTCCCAAAGAAATTGAAGCATTGCAGAGAGGGAAAGCACTTGACTCCACTAGTCGTCTCATTCCCCTTACTCCTTATTTAGATAAAGATGAAATTTTGCACGTCGGCGGCAGACTCTTACAAGCCAAAATACCTATAGAAGCAAGGCATCCAATTTTCTTACCTGCTGATCATCATATCATGCGCACAATAATCCGAGAAGAACACATAAGATTGAAACACGCCGGTGCACAAACCACCTTGTACTCTGTTAGAGAAAACTTTTGGCCCTTAAATAGTCGAAACATTAACAGAAAAATAACACACGAATGCGTTCCGTGTTTTCACGCTAAGCCCCACTTCATCACTCATACGATGGGTAATTTGCCAAAGGATCGAGTAAATTACTCCCGTCCTTTCCTCAATGTTAGTGTCGATTATTGCGGACCATTTTTTATCAAAGAAAAGCGCTTTCGCAACCGAAATAAAATTAAGGCATATGTGGCAGTATTTTTTTTTGTATGTACAGTAGCAGTACATCTAGAACTAGTTGGAGACCTTTCTACCGATTCATTCATTACCAGCTTGAAACGTTTATTTGCTAGAAGAGGAAAGGCCCAAAATGTATATTCTGATAATGCTACAACACTCGTCGGTGCCGATCGCGAATTGAACGAATTAGTTAAAACAATCGAGTCACAAGAGCACAATGGGTTGATACGGCAATACTTGAATAATGAAAAAATATCGTGGCATTTCATACCACCTAGAGCTGCACATTTTGGTGGCATCTGGGAAGCTGCCGTAAAATTGTTGAAGAAACATTTCTTCGTTACCATAGGAAAAATGCTATTAACTTTCGAGCAACTTGAAACATATGTAATAGAAATAGAGGCTATCCTTAACTCTCGCCATTTGTCTCCCATGTCCTCTGATCCTAATGACTTGCATCCTTTAACTCCTGGTCACCTCCTTATTGATGGTCCATTAGCAAGTCTTCCACAGATAGACTTAACAGAGTAACCACCAAATCGGTTGTCTGGGTGGCAGCACGCACAACAGATGAGGCAACACTTTTGGAAACGATGGCAAAAGGAATATCTTAACCAGCTACTGACCAGAAATAATCAATATTTGAACCTCGTGGATCACATCAAAATTGGCCAGCTAGCTCTCATCCGGGAAGACAACCTGCCGCCTCTACAATGGTCTTTCGGAAGAATCATCGCCACCCATCCAGGAGACGATGGCGTTGTACGAGTAGTTACGCTGAGGACCAACAACGGAGTCTACAAACGATGTGTAAAAAGGCTTTGTCTCTTGCCCATTGAGTAGGATCGATCTTCTACACATTATGTTTAGACTACATACACACCTCACATTACATTTCTTATTGTTATCTTATCGAGCTTGCCATTCAAAATTATTTTTACTCAACATCATCTTGTTATTACATTAATAAAATATGTTACACGTAACTCTCATTATTTGAACAAGACTGTTCAAAGGGGGCAGTATGTTCTGTCTCCGTCTATTTTTCAACAATTCCTAATTCCTGGGAATTTCAGTCTAGTCTGCAATATGCTATTCACTATTATAACAAAAAAAACATACAAAAGGACAATAGCATTCGTTAAGGATTTTGTATTTCTAAAATTAGTGTTTTTTCCCGCAATAAAAATTTGGGTCCTCCGATAATGAATCTGTCCTCGACACCGTATCCTTTTTACCTGATTTCTCTCTATGAAAAAAAAAGAAAAAAAGGAGGAAAAGAAAATATGTACTTTGCAACATCCCTTCCTATTTTTTGTTAACCAATCATAGTCTTTCAGTTTCCCACTACAAAAATGTGTTTCCTAGTTTGTAAAAAATTTTGAAATGTAAGATTCAATTTGTCGCCTCAAGTAGCAACTTCAATTTTAATTTGCAAATTTGTAGCTATTACGTGTAATACTTTATAAATAAACTCTGTGCTTGTAAAGAAAATCTCAACATTTACTCGTTGAATAAAATCCAAAATTCGTTGAAGAAATTTCGCCTAGGAATACTGAATTGCCAGTATTCCCAAATCTCACGGTAAATTAATCGTGAGTATAAAAAAATGGAACAAGCATTTTGTTGGTTTTCGAGCAGTTTGCCGCGGTGACTGCTCGATTAATCAAAATTCACTCAACTTTTTCTCCCATAAAAGCAAAATGGTACCCTTAAACTTCTTCAGTTATGTAGACTAATACAAGATTTTTATGCTCACAAAGTTTTATGAAAATCATGTCATAATCAAGTCAATGAGAATCATTTCCATTGTATAGCATTGCAACAACAATTACTCTTGCTAATGGCTGATATGTATATAAAATTGACCTATACACTCTTATTTTCTTCGGGTTTTCATGAAAATTAGTTCAGTTGGCCAAGCATTCAGAAAAACTATTTAAACTGCAAAAAATGCCGGCTGTTATGTGCTTATCAAAGAAACTCTGCATCTTTTGGGTAAATTTAAACGATTTCTTACACAAGTATTGGACGAATAATTAAGTCATCGAATCATGCCATCAGAAAACTTGCTTGGAACCCAAGGATGATTACAAAGCCCTTCTGGCAGGAATACTTTCCTGCCTACTCGATTTGTTTACTTTTTCTTTACATCAAATGTGTACATATAATGGACATCTGAAACATAATTTGTATAAAAAGAATTATATGTATAATCACACCTATTAGTAATGAACATATATAAAGCAAAAAAAAAAACGGTTATGAATTTAATTTGTGTCGCATTCGATGAGGCAAATAATGATTAGTTATTAATTGTACACAAAACAGTTATCCAAATTACAAAAAAGGTCATAAGTTTCTTGCATGAAAAATTTTAATTTCCTCTCAATGGCGTTACGGCAACACTTCCAATTGACATATTTAGTCTACAAATGCATTCTCCTGTCATTAATTCCGCCAAAAGACCTCATTTGCAGAGTTCCATAACCTTTCCTTAGATTAACTACTTGCCAATATCAGCTGAGTAAGGTCAGGGCTGAATAAATATTTCAGTGCGCATGATCAATTTTTATTGATATTAGAATAACGTCAAATAGTCGGAGCTGTGAACAGGTGTTTGTCATTGTGAAAACGCTGCGTTTGTCGGTCGTGTTTTCGTATTAACAATATTATT
Organism: Odontomyia ornata; assembly: GCA_963969285.1. NCBI lineage: Eukaryota > Metazoa > Arthropoda > Insecta > Diptera > Stratiomyidae > Odontomyia > Odontomyia ornata. Next base: position 326,973,155 of record OZ017739.1, read on the forward strand.
TTTTCGAGTTCAAGTTGAACTTTGTACCTAGTCCTTTTTCCTATAGTGTATTTTTCCGCATTACTATTTCGGTATCGATTCGGGTGAATTTCGTCGGTGCGTGCTTCTCGTAGCATACGCGGTTTGTTGTTTTCCGGTTCCTGCGATACGTTTTGCCTCGCGTTTATGACAATTACTAAGTGATTTTTTGTGTTATTTTCTCAAGTGTACAAAATGTATAGTGTATATTTAAAGAATATTTGTTTAGCAATAATACTTGTGCTATATTCGCTGGGGCTCCTCAATATCGTCAATGCATCAGATGGGGTAAATATCACTTGATATTGAGCTGCGATCAGCAGAATTTACACACGGAGCACCGCTTCTTTTTATTGCTTACTTGCAGTCAGATGCTTTAGATTAGTAACCGTGATAGGTGTTCATTCGTAGAATTGTGGTTTAGAAACTGTAGCAAATTTGTGTGCTTTGTCTTTCTGTTTCATGCTTTTTATGTGTTACTTAGTGAAACTCTGTTAATGAAATAAATAATATGAATAAATGCATTACCTATAAAGTTTTTGTGTTTTAGTTTGGAATTTTTAATTTTTGGTGCTATTCTTTGTTCAATAATGCTTTTTATTGATGTTTCTGCTATCGCTATCGTTCCTTGCCTTTATCAGTAATCGCTAAAAAGATATAAAGTTTATGCGTCATATATTTCGTCTCTCATAGATGTAAACAATCACGTTATATTTGGCGATTGTGATGAAGGTTTAGACTGTTTTGCAATAATTTGTATCGTTGTGATAATTGTGATGCATTATGTTTACATAGAAATTTATCGAAAAACTCAATTGTTTTGTCGTTGAACATGTATTGAATTTCGAGTTAATTCATGAGCATTAATAAGTGATCCATTAAATAAGAAAAGAAATTATGAAATGCTTGTCATCTACGTGCACCTTAATTCATTCATCGTTACTTGCATAGAATTTTACGTAGAGTTTCTCATAGTATTATTAACGGTACTAATATATAAAGCAGCTTAAAAGCATTTGTCTCAAAGAGCAGGGTGGTCGGTCAAAGCAAGAAGACAAAAACCCGGAACAACCAACTAAGAGTGCAGTGTTTTTCGCGAGAGATTGTTTCTGAAAGTTAACCTACAAAAGTTAACAAGTTGGGTAGACACACCTATGCTCATGTCAGAAGGGTTTTGTACTCAACTTACAAAATGCCGTAACCAGCAACGAATAAAATTAAGAAACACGTCATGTTCGAGGATCATACTATTATTAACTAAGTTGAAAGAATTTTTTAACTCTGAGGTATTTGTTAAAATTATACCCATAAATATCTCGCTTGATAATTTTTTCAGATTTTTTTAGATCACGGGTGTCCATTCGCGAGGGAGAAAACACATTTTTCATGTATTTCCCCCCCCCCCCCCTCTGTGCCCCCCACTGAAGCAAAAACTGTCAGTTTAAGAACTGTTTTGAAAAGCTCTTATAGAGAACTTTCATTTGATACTCATATCGGCTACCTTTCATGAAATTTTTTTCAGGGGCCACTCCTCTGTACTGTAAGCATCGATTCATGGCCTATTTTTTCGAATCCTAGAATGGCTACAAAGCCCTTTTGCTAGGAGCTCTCTCCTGCCTCTTCACCTTGTTTCAATTGTATGTAGTCATCCTCATGATATCTATCATTCCTGAAACTTTCATGCAAATCCTAGCAAAGCTGTAGTATCTAAGTCGGTAAAAAGCGCATATGGCTCCATAGCCATATGTTTCCATAGTAATACAGGGCACATTGTTCCATAGTAATACAGGAAAATTCAAATCGCTATAACTTCGTTAAATACTGATCGATCTTTATGAAACTTTAAGAAAAGATCAATCTTATAAATAGTCATCTGTTTGCTAAATTTTATCGAATTTAAAGGTACCATTTAGATTTTATTCAAGAAAACATAAAACCGATAAATCATACTATTACTAACAAAGTTGAGTGAATTTCGACTTCTCATGTATTTGTTGTTGTTGTACTCATGAAGGCCTACATTCATGGTTTTTTTCAGGTTTTTCGGATGGAAGGTGTCCAATCGCGAGGGGGGGGGGGGGGTACGCGAAAAGTTCGTACATTTCCCCTTCCCCTGCCCCCCTCGGTACTCATAAGGCAATTTTAAGACCTGTTTTCAAAAGATCTCATTGAGACCTTTCCAATGACACCCTACTCGACTACCAATGGTGACATTTTTTTTTGAGGGGTCAACTCCCTATATGGGGAGACCCCTTAAACCCCTTCGAAAAATTTTTTCACACTTGAACTTTCAAGGGGTCATCACTTCTGACCTTTCCACAAAGTTTCATGGCTGTAGCCTCTATAGTTTCGGAGAAAAAGTGCTGTGACATACAGACGGACGGACGGACGGACAGACGGACACAGGTCGTGATTGCAATAGGGTTTTGTATTTTAGTACAAAACCTTAAAAAATAACCATCTCTTAATTAAAATCAAATTTTTCATCTTTGCTCTTTTAAATTACTTCCAACATAAGGTTGGCAAATCCCCCAACTACCAAAAATTAAGTTTCATTTAGTTACAATAAATTATTTACAGTAGAGAATAGTGCACCACTAAGTAAATTAAGCTTAAGTTCCTTAGAGTTTGTTCGATTCAGTTAAGAGAGTTTTTGCTAATGGAAGACCCAATAAAAACGAAAATCACAGAGGAAATAGATGTAAAAAGAATCAAAAGAAACATTAAAGGAGATAGCGCATATAAGGTCAATAACCTCAATCATAATGCTAACGGCGAATTCAGCGAGCCAATGGACACGCTTGAGACGGAAAAAACATGCGAATTTGCTAACAGTAAAACGTCAAGCACGCCAAAAAACAATGACCAAACAAAAGTAACAGAAGCAACACCAACAATGCCTACACCTATAGAGGACATTGAAAGCTTTATGTCGCACACCCCTAACAAAATGATTAAACCAAAAAGTACCATAACCCAAATTCTGAAAGATCATATGGCCGCATTAAACGACAGCGAAAATCCAATCACAGAACAAGCAAAAAACGGGCAAGTTACCAATAAATACGACAAAACCGACACTGGGAAAAAATTCTTTGTTCTAATGGATCTATCTAAAGAGAAAGCAAACGAAAAAAATAGACTTACTCCAATATCATTCTACTCATGAATATTAACAACATAAAGGACATCAAGCAGATAGGATATAACAGAATTAAATTGACGTTCAATAAACCTGATGATGCAAATGATGTAGTGATGAACGATAAGATAAAGAATTTTGGAGTAAGAGCTTTCATTCCAGATAACTTCATAATGAGACATGGAATACTAAAAGGAGTACTACTAAACATCACAGAGGAGGAAATAGCCAAAAACGGCATTCCTACCAACTCCCATGGCATACAACAAAAATAGATAAAAGTTATGATTGTGTGCAGGATCGAAAGAAGAGATCCAGAAAACAGGAACAACATCATCCCAACACAGACAGTAAAGGTATCATTCTTGGGAGATGAACTTCCGGACGAAATCTGACTACACTACGTGAACATTCCAGTAGAATACTATTATCTCAGACCAAAACAATGTGTAAGGTGCCTCAGACTGGGACACACTCAGTATTTCTGCAAGAAGTTTCAAGGAGAAAACAAAAGATGCCCGAAATGCGGAGACAAAGAATACCTTGAAAAGGAATGTAAAAATACGAAATGCTTTTTATGCGAAGACCTAAATCACAGCGCTATTGATAAACCCTGTCCCAAATGGATCAATTACGATATGGAGGTAAAAGTCTGTTCCATAAGAAACAACCCTCAAAGAAGCCAGAAATATCTTAAACAACAACAACTAATTCGAACTGCTGAAAGACAACGAAATCATGGTTACAGCTTTCTCTCTTCTATCAAAATCCAAATTAACGAATAATAGAAACTCGAATAATGCCATAAACAAATGCTAAACAAACCATACACTAAAACTGAAAGAACACATAACACAAGATCAATCAATCAGGCATCAAATTTTCCAATGAGTAGTCATCTACTACTATAGTCAAACAACACGCTAATGAAAAAAAAACACATTAGCAGAAAATATTTTCAGATCAGCTAATCAAGTTACACCAATAGAGAAACTAATCAATCTACTAAACAATAACTGCAAAAACTAAAGGAACGCTCAGTACTTACAAATAGAACCAATTTAATTAAGGAAACAATACAAACACTAACAAACCACTGTCAGAAAGGACTTAACACTAACAACTTACGATCAGACTGGCTGACACTTAAAAACATGAAAGATTATAAAAATATCAAATTTCTCCAATATAATGTCAATAGCATTTCTAAAAATAAAGACACATTAGAATTTATTATGTACAAAAACAAAATAGACATTGGACTTCTACAAGAAACACTTCTAACAAAAAAAATCGCCTATCTTAAGAATCAAAAACGGGGGTATCTCCATAGTAGTTAATAACATGATAAAATTCAAAGAAATACCTCTCAACAACGAAGACGTTGAAGCAGTAATGGTAACCACCACAAGCCAAAGACTAAACATTAACATTTGCACTTGCTATTTTCCCCCTGACCTAAGTAGCACAACTTTTAAAGAGCAAATTCATCAAATTATAAAAGCAGTAAACAACAAAAGCCTGTTCATAATTGGAGGAGATTTCAATGCAAGGCACAAAGACGGATGAATCCGTATCAAACAAAAATAAGTTAAAACCCTCAACATAGGCACGTTCACCTGTTTCAGGAAAACAAGTAACACAAATATCAGCCCCAGACATCACCCTAACAAACAACCTAAACTATTGGAATCAGTGGATTGTAAAAAATTATAAAATAGGCAAGAGCGAACATGTCCCTATTGAATTTACACTGCAAGTCGAAAATTCGAACAAAAAGAAAAGACGAATACCAAACAGAAATAAAATCATTGAGGGCATCAACACAATCAACTTCACTAGCAATCTTGCAGAGAACATGAAAATGATCAACGAATTAATCAAAACAACCAGGTCAGCGCTAAGAATTTCAAACATAGTCCAAAACCATGGTGGTCAAAGGAAATAAACATTCTGTGGAGAGAAAAAACAAAAGCTTGGACAAATTTCCGAAGAATGAAAAGTAATGAAAATGAATCAAAATTCTTGGAATGGCAACATAAATAGAAAGAAAGTGTAACTAAAGTTAAAAGAGAACTGTGGGACAAAAAAATTAATGACATAAACCAAAGTGGAGACATCAAACAGTTTTGGAAATTTGTCAACGCACTCAAAAACAACAACAACAACAACAACAACCCGAGATCGCAATGGGACCCCGAAAACAATAAGAACTTTCTCAAAAAAAAAAAATAAACATCAACCGCTCAATTTCCTCTGGACTAACATAGAACCAGCTTATTATACTAGCAAAATATAAAAAAATATTATCTCCGGGCCTAGATGCAATTGATTATAATATTATAAGCTCCCTCAATCACCACAATAAATCAAGTTAGTAGACGATAAATGACAGCTTCAAAAATAACAACATACATAATGAACTAAGAGGTATCAAAATCGTACCCATCCCCAAGAAAAGTAAACTTCTACATAAAATAGAAAGTTACAGACCTATATCTCTTATAAGTATTCCGCTAAAAATAATTAACCGCCTAATCAAAAACAGAATCCCTAGTGAAATTGAACACCAAAACCTTCTGATTAACTTCTGTTTTGCTTACAGAAAGGGAAAGTCTGCAATTTCATTTATAAATACTGTAATACGCCTCCTCAATAAAAACAAGAAAGCTAAAAACATCATGATTATAAACTTTGATGTTGCTAGTGCGTATGAGAGAGTCAATATTCCGGAACTATTCAATATCATGTATAACTTCAATATCAAGAAGGAATATATCTCGTGGATGTTAAACTTCCTGATCCACGGAAATTAAATCTAAGCAAGGATTCGACCGAAATAAGTAATGGACCTCCGCAAGGGGACGCACTGAGCCCGCTCCTTTTCAACCTCTACACATCTAGCCTTCATTAAATTACAGACATTCAAACTACACTCAATCAATTCGCTGATGACTTTTTAATAATAATCAAAGGAAAAAACAGACCAAATAACCTCAATAATCTACATGTAAAATTCAATAAATTTACAGATTTATGTAATAGTTTAAACCTCCTCCTGAACTTGGAAAAGTCGCAAGCCATAGAATTCAATACTAACAAAACTCACCCCAACAAAATTAAATATGGTAACAACCAATTAGAATGGGCGAAAAATTTCACCTTCCTAGGCAGAAACTTTAATAATCAAAATCACTTCAACGAATTCTACAATAAATCCCTAAACAAAGCAAACAAAACAATCAGCGTAGCCTTCAAAATCAGCTCTCCCAAACGTGGTCTTCCCCCCAAAAAGGCATTAAACACCTTCAAATCTCTAAAAAGACCGGTAATAGAAAACAATCTAACTAATATTATTCACGCTCCCAATTGCTTTCCAAACAAAACAGACAGTCTTAAAGTCAAAGCCATAAAACGATGTCTCGGGATCCCTATAACTGCGTTAAATATACTAGCGCTTGCTCTAGCTAAAGAATTACCAGCCAGACTAAGAGCTGAACAACTCCATGCCAAAGAAATTGGAAAAAACCTATGCCGCCAAGACTTCAAAGAAATGATCACGGAATTTCAAAAAAACTCTAACTATGCCACAATATACAGAAAATACGTCGTCATCTACAACAACATCTGTTCTGGTTCTGCACTACCAAATCTGCAAAATATAAAATTCCAACCCGATAATTTTCGTGAACAACATCCCCAACAATTACAAGACAATAAATTATGAAAACTTCAGTAACTCGATTGAAGCAGTTTTACAGAACCTTACTACTAACAAAGCAAACATAACCTTCACGGACGCGGCAAAAAAACAAACTAGTTACTGGTATAGCCGTTCACTGCTATAACTCTAAAAAGATACTAAAATACTGCTTAAACACAGACTCAACAGTTGCTAATGCAGAATTGAAAGCTATACAGGAAGCTATAAACTACGCAACACAAATCACAAGCTCATCACAGAAAAAATCAGAAAAACCCTTAACAATAGACCCAACTCACTATTACTCTTATACTGGATACCTAAATCGGAAAAATTTCACAGCTTCGAATTGGTTGACAAAGCAGCTAAACTAGCCATAACGGAAGGTTCATGGGTCGACTCATTTCTTGAATGGACTATCAAAAAGATTAACGAATCTATAAACATAGACTGGCATGAATACTATCGAAATAACAACAAAAACCTGGCATACAGCCCCTGGCTACAAACTGACCTCATTTTCAGAACAAATCCATGGTTTCACTATTTCACCCCGAATCGCAACACGCAAAAACAAATAACCAGAATTCTTCTCAACAGAGCCTACAACCACAAGAGATTAAAACAAGTTGGGTACACAGACCTACGGTCATGTCAGAAGGGGATTTGCACCCATCGTGCGAAATGCAATCACCAGCAACGAATAAAGGCAAGAAACTTGTCAAAGAGATGTGCACGTTCATAAGAAATCTGTACTTTCAACGGTCGTCATATTGTTACAAACTAACAAAAATCATTCAAATCATGAATTCCCCAATAAAATTTATATTATTGGCCTTAATTGAAAATAAGAAAATCAAATCAAAACTGCAGGGTCAGATTCAATGGAGAGTCCGTAGAATATCAAAATCGTGTATTATTGTTGTTGTATTTGGATAAATTTCAAACGCCTATAACTTCCGTGAATATGATTGGATCTTGATCAAACTTGCAGAATATTAGTATCTTGTATAAAGCTACTTAAATATCGGTTTTCATTGAATTTAAGGGTATCCATACGATTTTATTGGGGAAAATGTGAAAATCGAATATCATACTATTATTAACAAAGTTGGGTGAATTTTGACTTCGAAGGTATTTGTTGTTATTGTACTTATAAATATCTATCTCCACAAATTTTTTCCGATTTTTCGGATCACAGGTGTCCAATCGCGAGGCAGTGGGACACAAATTTGCCCTTCCTGTGCGCCCCCTGTAGAAAAAAATACACTGTTTTGAAAAGTCCTTATTCAGACCTTTTATTTGATACCCATATCGACTACCTTTGATGAAACTTTTTTTCTGGGGCCACTCCCCTATATAGGGAGACCCCCCTTAAGGATAAAATTTTTTTTTGTAATGAAACTTTGAAGAGGGCGTCACTTTACACCTATGTATGTGTTTCTAGCTTATACGGTTTGCGAGAAAAAGTGCTGTGACATACGGACGGACAGAAGATTTTAGTAGGGTTTTGTAAAATTATTTTACAAAACCCTAAAAAGCAAAAAATAGTTCCATCCCAAGGGTGTAAGTGGTGTAACATCACAGACGATCTTGAACACAGAATACTAAACTGTGAACACTTTGAAACTCTAAAGAACAAGTATGAAATCTTTCAAAATAACGATCCCATATCAAAATTTTTTAAAAAGAACAATGAAAAAGCACTTCCTCAATTAATTGCCTTTCTTGCAGAAGCAAACTTAGAACTTAAATTTCATGCGAATAATCCTCTCAATTTCCAACGCCCCTGGGAAAATTCAGAAAGTGTGCAACACAGCGTAAATGGAAGTAGTGGATACTATGTGAATGTACTATGGTGTAGATCCAAGACTGACGTTAGATAGAAAGCCATATGGCAGCAGCGCAAACTACCACATAAATGACCATTAGTAGGCCGACTTTGCTGGCTAACTTATGTTACATGGCGGTATATGAAGAATTATGGAGGTGCCAACGAAAATTCGAGGTTTTGTACGGTTTTGAGACACATTTCTGCTGTGAAACTCAGATGGCCCGCGGAGAACACAATAGCGCTCCTAGTGAAGTAAAAATTATTTCAGTTCTTATACCCGTTTAATTTTTATCACCTTTCAAAGTTAATTTATAGTAGTTTGTTTACATTTCAACGCTGAGCTATCAGTAGAAGGTGCAAAACATGTGCTTCATTTGCTCGTCTTGAAAAGCTTAGGAGTACAGTGGACAGTGCTAGGTGAATTTATAGCATGCACGGAATGCGTTTCGTACCTTTTCATTCGGAAAATAGTATATATTACGCAATATAAGCATTTGCTAATGCCCCAGTTGGCTGACAGCCCACGGAAGCTTGTCCATAGTAGGCCGACTAATACATATGCAAATTGCTACCATATGGCTTCCTATCTAACGTCAGTTTTGTGTAGATCACAAAGGCAGGTGCTGCTAGTGAAGTCTATGTGAAATAAAAGATGTCGCAAAACGGACGACACTCGGCGTCAATCCGCGCCGTGCTCGGCCCGTTGGCCTATGTATAGAGCTAAAAAGTTCCACGACGTGGTTAAAGAGCTGCTTCGAGAAAGGGTGACCGCTGCCTCGCTCGATCCACCGCAACTCTTGAGATCCGGAATGGTGATTGCGTCATGTCCTCGAGCGATGTAGAGGAGTCTACTAAGCAGAGTTTCCAGCATAAGCGTAATGTAACGTAACACTGCCTCCCCAGCAAACAACAGGGGACAACGCATGGCTATAGTCAACCTGACTGTTAAATATGCCCAACAACTTGTAACAAGGGCAAAGTAAAAATAGGATGGGTAATTTGCAGGATACGGCAAAGAGGCGTTCCACTACGCTGTTTCAAGTGCCTTGGTTATGACTGTAAGTACCGGATAGAACTTCTTGTTCTATAATGTGACAAAAAAAGACCATAAAAGAAAAGAATTTACGAACGAGTTACTCTATTCTTTCCAAGGCTGACGACCCAAGATCCGATAATTACAAACACGTCCTAGGAAGCGGAAATTGTTGAGCCAAACTTTACTGCAATGAGCCGTATCCTGCACGTGAACTTATACCAAAGCATAAACGCCCAGGATTCGCTTGAACAGTTTGCGAGGGATATAGAAGCCGATCTGTTAATGCTTAGTGTGCAACATCACGGCCGCAGCTCGCCAGCATGGCGCCCTGAAGACTAAGTTCAAAAACAGCATTTTTAGTGTTTTGTTTTGGTGGTTTGGAGGTGAATGTCATTTACGCACAGAGTGTGGGACTCCCATGCTCGCAAGTGACTGGACTGCCCACTAAACACCTTCCCTGTAAACCCGAGAACCCAAACTCGAACCGTTTGACACTACTTCGAGCCAGGTCTCGTTTTGGTAGGCCGTGAGGCGCCTTCAAGCTGGGGGATCCTTCTTCTAGTGGAAGGGGAAAGTGGAAGAGGAATTGCCAGACAAGCGATCCCACTGCCCCAACGCCTCCGGCTGCTGCAAGTCCCTTTTATCTTTTAGAACTGCTCGAACATAATGCGCCACCTGGTTCCATTTGCCAACCGACTCGAGCATCACCACGACCATACTATCCAGAGCGAGCTCTCCTGTTTCTTCATAGAGCTTTTGTCACAGCCTGCTCCATTTTTTTCATGCAAAAACTGTGTAGCAGGCAGCGTCTTCCTCTCTTGGGAAAACTCTTCAGTCGGTGGACCATGACTTCCCAATCTTGTGCAGGTAAGACTGAAAACAGCCATGTCCACTCAAAAACTGGGTCTGAACGAAGTCAGTCTCACCATGCCTTCGATTTAGCTACAGTCTCACATCCGGGATGGGGCGCAGTCGATCTTCCCTTTGTGCAATTCACCCGAGACTGCTGCTAATCGTTGAGTCAGTGCTGTCTTTCCTCGCAGACAACCATCTCCCTCGCATTCTCGTTACGACGCAGGTAAACAGCGTCGCTCCATATTTTGCTCCGTACAATATTAGTGACCCTACAGCACTCATCAATGATGGGCTAGGATGCCAACGTTTGCTATAAGTCTACTCAGAGCGGATACTCACGAAGCTGCCTTAATGTTTACCTAATGCTGTCTTGAACACAGAGGGCCCCGTTCTGGTCGAAGGTTTCATTGCTAGATACTTTCCATAAAACATGCATCAACCTGGTTCGAGAGGAAAGCGAATCCTATAAATGGCGGCCAGAACAGGACTTGCCGTGCCAAATATTAGCAACACAACAACTTCCCGCTGCTGAGGCGTGTGGAAATTTTATGCGATGTAACATTCGCTCGAAGTTATTGGTATAATTGGCGAGTACTAGAGGATTACGAAGCTAGTGACAATCAGTACATTGTGTTTAAGATCCACGACGATGTCTTTTGGCGCTTATGTGCCCAGATTCAGAGAAGGGATTGCCGTTGGCGTACTCGGGTGGACATAGCACTTCTAGGAGCTCACCAGCGAGCGGAAGACTAACAGCTGAAGACGCAATGAGCTCATCTGTGAGTCTCATCAACCCTGCTTATACAGAGGTGTTATTTTGATATTTAAAGAAAAGTGCCAAATTTTAATGTAAATTATCGGATTTTTATTTCATTATAAAGAAGAAGGTATGCCGTTCATAGTGAAAAATAACATCAGGCAAATGATCACCATGATCACGCTTACAGGACCATATCCTTTACATGAAATTTTCTATCAACAAATCGCAAAGTGGCTGCCCTATATCCTCGATAGCCTCACAAATTCCATCTTTGAGGTCTTAAATCGATGCTGGGCTATTGGCGTAGACCTTCTATTTCACGTGGCCCCAAAGGAAGAAGTCGCAAGGTGTTAAATCACAAGATCTCGGTGGCCAATTGTGATCACCTCTTCGAGAGATAACACTGTCCGGAAACTTTTCCCGTAAAAGATCAATGGTTTCGTTGCTTGTGTGTAGGCCGTCTTGTTGAAAGTAAACGTTGTCCAGATCAATACCATCCAATTCCATAAAACTCATTAATCATCTCTCGATAGCGCTATCCATTCACCGTAACTGTTGCTCCACCCTCATTTTCGAAAAAGTAAGGTCCAATGACTCCAATGTTTGGTGCCCTGACCGCACCAAAAAGTCGCACGTTGAGGATAGAGAGGCTTTTCAACAATAACTCTTGGGTTTTCCGAGCCCCAGATACGGTTGTTGACGAAGCCACCGGGGTGGAAATGGGCCTTATCACTCAAGAGGATTTTTCGATGGAATTCCGGATCATTTTCATGCATTTCAAGGACCCAATCAGCAAAGACACGACGTTGTTGATGATCGACCGGCTTGAGTTCTTGTGTTGACTGAACTTTATAAGCCTTAAGACCCAAATCTTTATGCAAAATACGGTGTAATGACGTTTGTGGAATGCCGAATTCCAAAGAACGACGAGGAATGGACAAACCTGGGTTTTCTTCAATACTTTCGGCTACAGCAGCAATATTCTCGGCTGTTCTTGAGTGACGTGTACGGGTTTTATTCTTCACATCAATAAATTGTCCCAACAGCTCGAATTTTTCCACTAATTTCTGTATTGCGGTCCGACAAGGTGCTTCACGACGACCCAAAAATGTTCGAGTTTTACGAACCGTCTCTGCAAAATTTTCACTATTTTTATAGTGAATTTTAATAATTTCAATGCGTTGTTGAAGCGTATAATGTTCCATTTTTATTAACGATGCAGCTTTTACTTGTCAAATGTCAAGAAATGACAGCTTCAAAAGTGACATCTACCGAAATAGCGGGCTATTGAAAATAACACCTCTTATTGGAAAACCCTTTAGGTCTTTTTACCCCGGTGGAGACTCTGACACGGTAAGCCTCCGGTATACTTGTGGTCAATGGAATTCGTTGTACTGCGAGGTGAGTGAGCCTAGTAGCATACAGGCCAAGAAGTACCTTCGTAAGCTTATTAACAAGGGAACGCCTGATACTGTCAAGATCTCGTGGACGAGGTCAACAGGGAGCCGTGGGGCCCGGGCCTAGTTATGCGGAAGTTCGGTACTTTACAGAAAGCCTGAAATGGATTGGAAGCATTAAACTGTTAAGTGACAAAAAGCAAAATGAGTGAAATTGCCTGGATTTCACAGTCGTTTCACCTTATGGACGGGTACATTGACTTGGATCACTATTGGCTTCATTCCTCTAGACGGATTCATGTATTTGGACATGAATGGGAATGTTTTCGATTCTAACGGGGTGAGTTCCAGATACCAAAAATTCCAATGGAGATAATCATTTGCTAGCTTCATTGAAGCTGATCGGGCTGGGATGGAGTAATTTTGGTACTGGAGGCTGAATGAAAATTGCTAAATTATTCGTGGTTGGTGTTTTCCGTTACTTTGTTTTGATTTTCAGCTCATCATGGCTACATTTAGTGTTATTCTTGTTAATTTTAACACCTTTTTCAAAAACTAGATAAAAATTTCAACACTAAGGCTAGGTATATTTTTTTACTTCAGCACTACAGCCCCTTTCGAGCCTTCGCTTCGAGATAGCTAGAGTTTCTCATTGTCCAGATCGAATGTATTGGCACTCATGAAGGTGATAATGTCAGTATCACACTTTGGCCGCGTCCGTCCACCTAGCTGCGCTACGTTCTGATTTTACACCAGTACTTATCATAACTGAACTGGCTTATAGACCGTCCGAAGAATCACTCGAAACAAATCTCGTTGTCACCAATGGGGACTCGAGTCAGAGACCTTCGACTTACAGGTCGAGCGCTCTAAGTACTGCACCACGCTGACTGCCAAAGCTAGGCAAAGTTTTGGTTATCGATTTATCGATAGTGCCCTCAGACTGGGGAACCAAACGAGTCCCCAGGGTTGCGGATAGGGGAAGACCTTTCTCGAATGGTTCGCTGCGAATAACCAATAAGCAGCCGCGGACAATGGTCGGCAGTGAAGGGAGAGTCTCAGGACAAATACCTGAGTGTCAATGATCTTCACTGTGACATGACGAAATATATGGCATCATCAATTATCCATATATCCTGGCAGTAGGTAAAATGCTATGGGAACGGAAACCCAGACAGAAAACCAAATCATGCAGGTCCACAAGGGGAACCAAATTACGGTGCAGGGGGTCGGATCCCCAGTACCAGCGGCAGAGGGTAGTGAGCGAGCAGGCTCCCGGCCGTCGTCATCCAGCGACTGCAATGTTATAGAAGTGGTGAACTTGGCTTCTGTAACAGATATAACTACAAGCAAACAGGACGCTAGCACGGAGAACCCTTTCAGGCAAAAACCGCTGTTGGCAAGAACACCGATAAAGCAAGTCACCGATTGCGGGGGGAGGCAGCAAACCCCAGAAACACTGTCAAAGTCAACATCACAGGTTAAATCATCGGAGACAGACCACAGGCGGACTAACGAACGAAAGAAGGCAGAGTGCGTTGTGCAACCTGGCATCATTGCGGCCTTTGGCCGCAGTAGAAGGACTATGCGCACCCCGGAGCGTCCAGTGCAAGACGTACAGAATCCGGATTAAGCTGCGACACCAACAGAGGCCAGTGTAAGACTGGGGGAGGGAGAAGTTTTGCCGTTGGCCGACGCCACTTCAAACGCGACCCAAGCGATAAAAGCAAAAGGGCTAGGAAACGGGGGCCTCTCCCAAGAGGTGGCGCCAAATAACACAATCGCCCTTGACCGCGCCGAAGAGGAGCGGCTTACTCGGAAAGCGGGGACTATCGTCAAACAACTGAGGGCTGCCTGCGAAGTGCAGAAAAACATAGGCAAGAGTGTCAAGAATGGCATTCTTGAACTGGAGGAGCTTTTTGACCGCATAACGCACTACAGGCGGAGGTGGCTTGCAACCGAAAAGCACCAAAAAGACACGCTCTCCTTCGAGGCATCAGTGGGTCCTAGCAGCAGCAAAAGAATGGCCGGTAGCCCAATTGAAGGCGACCGTGAGGAAAGGAGGAAGGACGAGACCATAAACGAAGTTGACACTCCAGGCGAGGAGTTTCATGTGGTGCGAAACAAGGCAGCGAAAAAAGCGGCCAAAAAGCTACTCCTAGAAAAAACAGACAAAGAGCTCAAGCACGAAAAGAACAAAGAACCCCCCGATCCGCAGAAAACAAAAAGCGAACCGCGGCGCAAACCCTTGCGAGAGGCACTGCTTATTAAACCCACTAAAGGCCGAACCTACGCAGATGTCCTCCGTGAAATTAAAGGAGCGGTCAAGCCAGACGACACCAAAACTGCCATCAAAGCAGTTCGACCAACCCGGACCGGTGGCCTGCTGGTGGAATTCGGGCCAGAGGCCACAAACAAAGATGCATTCCTTGACGCGGTTCAAAAGGTTCTTGGAGATGCGGCAACGGTTGCCTCGCTCGAACCAATGGCCACCCTGGAAATCAGGGACCTCGACTGCGTCACGGACAAGGCTGAAGTAGAGGATGCCATCAGGAGGGAGTTCCCCAGCTTAAGTGAAGTCAAGGCAAGATTGACACGTGAAAACACAAGGGGGCAACGCATGGCTATTGTCGAACTAGCTGATAAAGACGCCCAGCAAATCCTGGCGAAGGGCAAAATTAAGATAGGTTGGGTGATCTGCAGGATACGGAGAAGAGCGATCCCTATCCGCTGCTTCAGATGCTTCGAATACGGACACACCGCGTATGGCTGTAGGGGACCCGACAAGAGATCTCTGTGCTACAAATGTGGTGAAACGGGGCACAAAAGGAAGGAGTGCACGAACGAGGCAAAATGCATTCTTTGCAAGGATGCTAAGCTAGCACTCGGCGACCTCAAACATGAGCCGGGGACAGGGAGATGCTGGGTTTTCAAGGAGGCCCTAACTAAAGCAAAATCGATACTCAAATGATCCGTATCCTGCAGGTCAATTTGCACCGAAGCACAAACGCCCAGGACCTACTTGAGCAGTTTGCGAGGGATAAGAAAGCTGACCTCCTGTTGCTGACCGAGCAACATCATAACAAGGACTCGCAAGCGTGGTACCCTGACAAATCTAGTACCTCGGCCATCTGGGTTCGAGACAGCGCCCGCCTTCAGGTGCAGGGCCATGGACGCGGGGATGGTTTTGTGTGGATGCGGTGTTCAGGGATAACATATTTCAGTGTTTATCTGACGCCTAACGGGGCAATGCGATCTTTTCGAACCAAACTCGATGCCCTGGAGAACGCTGTCTCGAACACAGAGGGCCGCATGCTGGTCGGGGGAGACTTCAACGCTAGAGCCATTGAATGGGGTATGCCATAATCCGACCCAAGGGGAAAGCAAATCTTGGACATAGCGGCCAGAACAGCGCTTTTTGTCCTAAATACTGGTAACACCCCTACTTTCCGCCGATGGGGTTGCGTAGGAACTATACCCGATGTGACACTCGCTTCGGAGTCCCTGGTACCTAGAGTACACAACTGGCGAGTACTAGAGGACTACTCGGCTAGTGATCACCAGTATATAGCGGTTGAGATTCACGACAGTGCCACTCTGCGTGCATATGCCCAAACTTCAATCCTCGGATGGAGGACTGGGAGGATGGACGTTGAGAGGTTCGCTGACGCGTTTACGGCAGGCGCACCATTGCTGGGAGCTCCGCCAGGGAGTGGAGGGCCCACAGCCAAGGACTTGGTGAACTCAACTATGAGTAACATCATAGCTGCTTGCGAGTCTTCCATGCCCCGTCGGAGACCCCGACACGGTAAGCCTCCAGAATACTGGTGGTCAAACGAGATCGCCGAACAAAGAAGCGAGTGTCACAAACTTCGGCGAGAGGCCCAGCGGGCGCGAACACGGGAGGAGGCAGACACTAGGCTAGCAGCATACAGGTCCGGCAGGAAATATCTTCGCAGGCTTATTAACAAGAGCAAGGCCCGATGCTGGCAAGACCTCGTGGATGATGTAAATAGGGATCCGTGGGGCCTTGGCTACAAGCTGGTCATGGGGAAACTTGGTGCCCTACGGAAGCCTTGTATACATGACGCGGAAAAGATGGACGCGATAGTGCGGGGACTCTTCCCCGCCCACCCCGTCCGTGTTGACGCTGTCCGTGGTGAAATAGCGGCCGAGTGCCCACTCTTCACACAGCTAGAACTGGAGGAGGCAGTCCTCTCCCTGAAAGCGAGGAAGGCTCCAGGTCCAGATGGTGTTCCAGCTGAGGTTTTGCAGCTCGTCTATCACCATTGTCCTGACTTGCTGCTCAGCACATTCAACGCTTGCCTACGGGACGGGGTTTTCCCGGTACGATGGAAGGTAGCGAAGCTCGTGCTGATCAGCAAGGGGAAGGGAAATCCCGAATCGCCGTCTGCATACCGCCCGTTATGCATGCTAGACACGGCTGGGAAAGTGCTAGAGAAACTCACCCAGGGAAGACTCACTGACGCGATTCGTGCTGCTGGGGACCTATCTCCTCGGCAGTACGGCTTTAGAGCAGGACGTTCTACCATTGATGCGATTGCAGAGGTGGTGAACGCGGTCCGAAAGGCAGAGGCATGTAGTCGCACCAAGCGACGGATCGTCCTGTTGGTGATACTCGACGTCAGGAATGCCTTCAACTCCGCTAGATGGGTGGATATTCTGGACACGCTGGAAAATTCTTTTCAAGTTCCAGAATATCTAATGCGGCTTTTGAGGAACTATCTAAAAGACCGAAGCCTGCTCTACGACACGACACAGGGCCAACGAAGGATGGAAATTACATCGGGTGTTGCCCAGGGATCTATCCTTGGTCCGGACCTGTGGAACGTGTCTTACGACGGGCTACTGAGACTTGAGATGCCAGATGTTGCGGCTCTGGTCGCCGGACGCACCGTTGAACAAGCGCAACTTAGGCTAGGTATGCTAATGCGCCGAGTGAGGGACTGGATGACTGCTCGCGGGCTCATTTTAGCACTGGAGAAAACCGAAGTGGTCATCTTGACAAAAAAGAGAATCCCTAGAGTAAGGATGATCAGTATTGGAGATATACAGGTCGAATCGAAGCCAGCGGTGAATACCTGGGGCTACTGATCGACTCGAAGATGAGTTTCTCTGAGCAAATCAGGGCAACGGCTGAGAAGGCAGCTTCGGGAATATCGGCCCTGAGTCGACTTATGGCCAACGTAGGGGGACCCAGCCCATCAAGAAGACGCCTCTTGATGAGTGCTGTAGGGTCAGTGCTACTGTATGGAGCAGAGGTATGGGGCGACGCTCTCAGCAAGGAGGTATACCGAAAACGATTGGCACAGGTACAGAGAAGAGGAGCACTGAGAATTGCATCTTCGAATCCAACAGTCTCCGACTCGGCGGTGAGAGTGATTGCAGGCGTGATACCTGTCGCCCTCCTTGCTAGAGAGCGCCGCGCTATTTCCCTGCGCCGAAACGAGGATGCGAGGGAGATGGTTGTCCGCGAGGAGAGACAACGCTCGCTCAACGATTGGCAGCAGTCTTGGAGGAATTGCACGAAGGGAAGGTGGACTGCGCGCCTCATCCCGGATGTGAGACCGTGGCTAAATCGAAGGCATGGTGAGACTGACTTCTATCTGACCCAGCTTTTGAGCGGGCACGGGTGTTTTCAGTCTTACCTGCACAAGATCGGTAAATCACGGTCTCCCGATTGTGGGTTTTGCCAGGAGAGGAGGACAATTCCTGTCATACATTTTTCGCGTGTGCCAAATGGGCCGGGCTGCGAAGGGAACTCTACAGGGAGACGGGGGAGCTCACCCCGGATAATATAGTTGCGGTGATGCTCGAATCGGTTGACAAATGGAACCAGGTGGCACATTATGCTCGGGCAGTCCTAAAAGATAAAAGGGACTCGCAGCAGCCGGAGGTGCTGGGGCTGGGGGATCGCTCTTCTGGCATTTCCTCTTCCCCTCTCCCCTCCCGCTAGGAAAGGGACTCCCCAGCTTGAAGGCGCCCCACGGCGTAACAAAGCGAGACCTGGCCCGAAGTAGTGTGTCAAACGGTTCCAGGCTGGGTTCTCAGATTGACAGGGGAGGTGTTTAGTGGGTAGTCCAAGGGTATCCTCCATGGGAGTCCCACACTGCCAAACTCGGCGGGCGTAAATGTCTTCACCTCCCTACCACAAAAAAAAAAAAAAAAAGTTAGGCAAAGTATATTGTGGTAGGATTATTGGGATAAGATAACGTTTTTTAAAATTGAATTTTAGTAGCATAATGTTAGAATATGTTTAGATATAAGCTAAATGTTCACCATTTTGTTGTGCTTTTTGTGCAATACGTTAATTTTTAATAGAGTTGGTTGGTTAATCGATAATATTTAGAGATTTTCATCTGATAACATTTTACATTGTTTTCTGATTAATATTATGACTAAATATTAATTAAATTTAGAGTGCCATCCAAGCCATTAAGTTTTTGAGTACTAAAATGTTGTAAAACTTTCTTTATGTTTTTATAAAATTTATAGCAATTGAATCAAAAAAAAGCGTTTGAATTTGAGTTAAATGTCTTGCTTACACAAAGCAGAAAAGTTTTTATATAGTCTATGAAGAAATACCAATGGAATTCTTCGTTTGACGAGGATACAACTGTAGGAGGCAGTTCTATTCATAGTGGCAGAAAAGCTATCATTTCCAGATAGCGTTCTAGCTGAGGTTTTGCAACTTGTCGATCAGCTTTGCCCTGGCAGCCTGTTCAGTGTGTCCAACGCTTGCCGCCACTTACTTGACTCGTCTTTTATCAACAAGGGGAGTCACCATCTGCGTACCGGCGGTTATGGGTGCTAGATATGGCCCGGAAAGTGCGCAGGACACTCATCAAAGGAAGACTTAGTAACGCGCTCCGTGCTGCTAGAGACCTATCTTCACGGCAAGTCAGTTTTTATAGTAAGACGTTCCACCATTGACGGGGTCGCAGAAGTAGTGAGCGTGGCCCAAGAGCGGAGCTCACAGTCTGTTGATAAGGTGGGTTCTGTTGCTAGTGCAGCAACGCCTTCAATTCTGCAAGATGTTCGAATATTTTGGAAACATTACAGAAAAAGTTAACCTACTTTATGACATAAATGAGGGAGGCGAAAGATGAAGCTTACATCGAGTGCTTCTTAAGGGTCCAACCTTGGCTTAGATCTGTGAAGCATCTCAGACGACAGGCTACTGAGATTGAGGTGCTGTGTTTGATTGGCTATGCAGATGATGTTGTGGCGCTAGTTGCTGAATGCACAGTTGAACAAGCACAACTTAGGCTGGATATAGTGATAGACTGGATAATTACTCGCGGATGCAGGATTGCGCTAGAAAAATAACCTAAATGGTCAGTCTGGCGAAAAAAAGAACTCCTAGGGTCAGGGCGATAAATTTCGAGTCGAGCAGTGAAGCACTTGGTCATTTTTATAAACTTAACGATGAGTTGCTTAGAATAAATCAGGGCAACAGCTGTTAGGCCTGCAATGGGTGTATTGGCAGTCAGACGATGAATGGCCAACGTGGGGGGACTCACATCATCAAGAAGGTGACTTCTGATGAGCGCCGTGCTCTTGGTGTTTTTGTACGGTTCAGAACAGATCGAAATTCTCTTTAAGGAGCTGTACTGGGAATGCTCGACGCAGGTGTAGCGACAAGTAGTGCAGAAGATTGCATCCGCATATCAATAATCTTCTGGGTGAGCGAAGCTGGTCATCGCAGGGGTGATACCCATCGCTCTCCTCGAGAGCGCTGTGTAATATACTTACTTTCACACAAAATTGTTCACAGTCAAGTAGGCACTTGAGAAATACTGGGAGTTCAACATAAACGCACAATAAATTTTCGTTGACTTTAAGCAAGCATACGACAGTATTGATCGTAACTGCTTTCCTTTGGTATCCCAGCCAAGTTACTCCGTCCCACCAAAATAACAATGACGTCTACAACATCCCAAGTCCGCATCAATAACCAGCTCACCGACACCTTTGACACAAATATCGGACTATCGCAGGGAGATGGACTGGCCCCATTGCTATTCAATTTGACTTTGGAATATGTCATCAGAAAGCTGCCTGTCGATACAAGAGTTACGTTTTTATATAATTCGTCAATTGGCAGCCAATGCGGATGACATCAACATTTTGTCACGGTCGCTAACAACCGCCATAGATCTTTTCCTGAAACTCGACAGCGAAGCAAAACTAGTAGGGCTACAAATAAATGAGTATAATACAAAGCTCATGAGACAGTCGAGAAAAAATACCCCAAATGCCCAAAATATCACACTTAGCGAATACAATATCGAAAAGGTGGGTGAATTTGTATATTTCGATGCCAAAATAATGAGATCCGTAAATGAAAACAGATGAAATACGACCAAGAGTACAACTTGCAGATAAAATATTTTATTCAGTTTTGACGATTGTAGTAATCGAGCAGTCACACAAGCAAAATGCTCGAAAACCTTCCTAACATTTATCCGATATTTTGATTGTAGATTTGGAAAAAATTCCATTACTTCCATTCATAGTTATAAATTATAAAATATTATTTTTTTTATTATCATTGTTATTAAATGTAAATTTTATATTATTTTCCTTTATATTAAAACTAAACGTTTCCCTTTGATTATATTCTTTATGATATTTAACTTTTTATTATTATTTAAAATCTTATTCGGTTTTCTTTACTTCTGTTAATTTTAAAAAATTCAAATCTGCAAATTAAAATTTCGGACATGGGAACACTGATTTAGTCCATCCCATCCGTGTATTGCATTGCCGAATGCAATCTAACTCTGCTGAGCGAGCAGCTGGATTCGATTTACCGTTGCGATACATTGAAATGAAAAAGAGATTTGGACGGATCGAGGAGTCCACTTAAGATCGCGAAACCGCAAGCACGCCGGGGAGTCTGCCTACATCTGCTAGCCAGCAAAAGTGAAGCTTCGACTATTTGATTGTTCTTGCTGGCATATTGTAGCGTGTCTATCTATTCCGAATACAAAGCAAAACATATTTTGAATATATTAAGATCGCGAAGTGTGATTTCCAATCATTAGATATGTTGGCTGAATCACAATACGAGTATAATGACGCAACGCGAAATGGGTGCTATTAGAAAGGCTAGCAATTGTGTTTCGATCCTCGGGTAGTCTGAAGCTTCACCCTTGACCACTAATTTCCGTAAATGACTGATTGGACGCGATGAAGTGAAGTGAAAAGATTTGCAATATCATCATTGAAACATTTCATGAATTATGCAAATATTACCTTTATCGTGAGAGGAGTGAATGGCGAGGGAAGTGCTCACCAACATGTGTGGTGGAAGTGTTTTTGCTTGGGTGTGCAAAGGTTTCTCCCTCCCTTGAACCAACTGTAAAAAGTTAATCTTTAGCTCCCAGAAATAATCAGGTCCCCGAAGAAGAACGAGAAATACGGAAACAATGGTAACGGCATTCCAAAGTGAAAGCTTCTTGGTTATCTGATGGGCTCAAGTCTAGTGAATTGCCAGCGACGCAATATTTTGCCTACGTTGCTTTAGGAGGAAAAGTCGAAGATTTGGAAATGCCGGATGGGATTGCGAAAGTGATATCATAATATCTGAATGAACGGGATACTGTTTACTTTATGAATCAATGTTGGATACGGGGTGTTTGCAAGAGATAAGTGGCAAAACAAGAAATGGGATGATGTTTCCAGATATTGAAACTTTGTTCGTAATTGATGTTGAAAATTTCATCAAATAATCAGTCTGACAAGGCTGCAGCGAGTGTTTCGGCTCTCAGCCGACTAATGGCCAACATAGGGGGTCCCGCCTCATCAAGAAGGAGACTTCTGATGAGTGCAGTACAATCTGTGCTGTTGTACGGATCGGAGATATGGTGTGAGGCTCTCAACAAGGGGCTGTATCGAAGGCGCTTGGCACAGGAGCAGCGACGGGGAGCGCTGCGGATTGCATCTGCATATCGGACTGTCTCGGAGTCGGCAGTGCTGGTCATCGCAGGAGTGATATCCATTGCCCTCCTTGCCAAGGAGCGCCGCAGAATCTACCTGCGGAGGAACGAATGCGACAGAGATGCTGCCGCCCACGAAGAACGAGAACGCTCACTCAGTGATTGGCAACAGTCCTGGGTGAGCGATACAAAAGGTAGGTGGACCGCACGCCTTATTGGTGACCTGAGGCCGTGGTTCAATCGAAGGCATGGTGAGACTGACTTCTATCTAACTCAGCTACTGAGTGGACATGGATACTTTCGGTCTTACCTGCACAAGATTGGTAAGTCACGGTCTCCTGACTGCATATTCTGTGCTGGAGAGGTCGATGCTGCCTACCACGCATTTTTTGTATGCAAGAGGTGGGAAAGGCAGCGCGGTGACCTCATTGAAGAAATGGGAGATCTCTCTCCGGATGAACTCACTGGAGAGATGCTCACATCCGTTGACAAATGGAACTGTGTGGCACATTACGCTCGGGCAGTCCTTAAGATAAAAAGGAAAATATATGAGCGCCTGGAGGCGTCCAGGGCGGAGGGGTCTCTTTTCTAGAAATCCCTCTCCCCTCCCCACTGGGCTACAGGGATCCGTTGAATCCCTGTAGCCCAGTGGCGCCTAAACGCGTAGAGAAATGAGGCTTAGCCCGAAGTAATGTGTCAAACGGTTCCAGGCTAGGTTCTCAGATTGACAGGGGAGGTGTTTAGTGGGTAGTCCAAGGGTATCCTCCATGGGAGTCCCACACTGCCAGACTCGGCGGGCGTAAATGCTTTCACCTTCCTACCACAAAAAAAAAAACAAAAAAAAGAGTCTCATTTGGAATTTACCGCACCATTTTCATTAATTGTAAAAATCAGTTTGTCATTTCACACACATCATCAGCGGGTGCCCGGCGAGGATGTAGGAGAGTGCATTTCTTTGCTTTGATTTGTTTTAATTTGTTTATTTAAAAAGATAAAAAAGTATGGTTCGTTATTTACCAAAATTCATGCACCATTGAATATTATGAGAAATAATAATTGAACTCAAAATTTAGCGAGAAGGAGGTAGTAGTTAGATGAATTGCCGTAAAAAGTCCCGATTGAATTAATTAAGATTTACTTAGGGCTCGGAACGGTTTTTTGTACCTGTTCACTTGTTACAAATATTTTCGCAATAGCGTCGATGAATTTTGTAACGTAATTGAAACGAAATACGGCTAGTAAAAAAATTGATAATACCTCCTCAATGAATTGACTCCCCACATATCAGCCTGCATGAACATAAATTAGTAATGAAATAAAAAAAAATATGTGAGTAAAGAAGTATATTCGGTCTTTCTATTTCGCCGAACCGAACCGGGTATGGGACCCACAACGATGGCTGGCCCCTCCACTATACTGAGGTATCCGTCGGGCGAGCTCCTCCCTTTTTGTGCAATACGGGGGCTCTCCCCGGGTAGAGTGGCCTTCCGCTCTAGTGCCCTTTTATGGTGTTGAATTATGTGATTCCATCGCATAATGCTATAACATAAATAGGTCACGTTTGTATTTCTCCTTGGATGGAAAAATTCATGCAAATTATGTTTGTATGAGTTTTTCACTCAAATGGGAAATATATGGCCACGTCTACGTTTAGATCTTTAACCGGTTGGGAGGGTGCGAGGGGGCACCGCTTCCACCTAGATGCCCCACTCTTATTTGGGGACCATAAGTATCGTCGGTAACGACGAAGTCTCCTCAAGTCCGTCCGTTTTTGCAAGGCCCTATTTGTCCTTTGACTCCGGTCGAGAATCAAAAAAAACCCTTCCTAAATTCGCGGATGCGAAAAATGTTTTTGTGGTGGGTCTTGTGCTAGGAGGAAAGAACCCGACTCACGATACCGCAACGCTAGCCTGCCAGGGCATTCACGCGTCCCCAGACAAGGCCAACCTCGGCGGATCTTACCATCCTCTTCCGCTGAGGCAGCAGACCATCACTGCAGTGCTTCACGGACGTTTTTATCTAACTATTTCACTACACTATCTTGAAGGCCAGCTGCATGCACAGGAAAATAGAGCTCCAAGTATACAAATCTGTGTTAAGCCCTGCGTTATCCTACGAGTGTAAAACATGGACCTTAACCCAAGCATACGCAAACATATAGAACACCTTCGAAAGACAATCCGGAAAGCAGACAGACGGGGATCAATGACAAATTCGATACAACCATGAGCTGTATGAAATTTTTGACGAGCCGGAGGACTCAACGATTGTAAGACAGCAGAAGCTACAATGGTAATTTCATGCGAGGGTGCGTAGCTTAGCCGATAAATGGAACCGTGTGACATATCACGTTCAAGCACTGATGACTGCAGAAAAAAGGTGCATGGGAGTGAAAGAATGTCTTTTGTATCAATTCCTCGCTCGCTAGGAAATTGATCTCTTTAATACAATGGTGCCTTGAAGCATAAAAGACGAGAACTATGTAGCTTCAAGTATCAAATGGTTCCAGGCTAGGTTTTAAGGTTGACAGGTGAGGTGTTTGATGAGTACTCCAGAACGAAAATGTCTGGACTAACCATCAAAAGCCTCGCTTGTCAACCTTAAAACCTAGCCTAGAACCATTTGATACTCCGCTTTGTGTGCGTAAACGCCTTTACCTTCCTACCACGAAAGAAGATGCAAACATGCGAAAAAAAAGAATGAAATTCCTTTCAAAAATGATTGACGTTTAAATTTAAGACTTCTGATCATATTATATCTAAATCGTATGCAGCTATACCATAGCGATGATTGTTTGCTTGCTTTAGCACTACAGCCCCTTTCGGGCCTTCGCTTAGAGATAGTTAAAGTATCTCATTAGCTTCACTGTATGTTGTTATAGTTTTTTATTCTATATAATAAACGTGGTTTCTCTTCCACATTCTCATTTTGAATTTGCTATCCACTATTCTAGTCACCACAGCTAAAGCAGAAATTTATCAACGGCAAAGAGATGTCCTTCGATTTATTTTCGATGTATAATTATACCAAAGTTCGAAGTTTCACAGGCGCCGAATCGTCTTTTAGCTTTTCCCCATTTAGGCTTTTCGTTTTCCGTTTACTGTCTCTGTTGATCTTACCACAAGTCCGCCAAAGCTGTCCTTTCATATATCACCTCACAACTGGTTACTGATTTCTCTCTTTCCTAATTCGTTCCATTGTCACTTTAATAATACTTCATAGGGTGCAATTAACGTTGTCTATAAGGTATTTTCTCATGACTGATACCTTTTTACGAGTAGCCTTTCTGATCTCGATAAGATATAAACGCTGCGCAACATTGTATACACTTACGTGAAAGCGTCACTATATGAAGTCCATCTGACAGAGATGACGAAAACCAAACAACTTCTCGAAAACGTTGGCATCAAACACCGGATCCCCGAAAAACTGCATACAAAATGCCTGACGCGTTGTCCACCTGCGACACATGGATGCATGATCCATTAATGGTACGTACGGGTATAGTTAAATTAATAAATAGGCCCGCTAATTGCATCTAAAGTTGCGACTAGAATAGAGACAACAACAGGGAGGACCGTTAAGCAGCTGCAGTTCACTTCTTGATTTCACCACCAATGCCATTGCTTTAGTAGTATGGTCGTATATTTGAGGCGGTATGTAAAATATTCAATATATAGAGAAATAAAAATAATGTCAGCCAAAAAATATGAGATGACCTAGATATAGGAAAGCTCAACAAAGTAGCTTTGTATCGGATTAATAATTTGAAAAGCGAATATTCTTCATACTGATTTGAATTGAACTATACTTGAAATTCTCGTCGGGGATGCTGGAGGTATCCGAAACAGATCTAAACCAACCGCCTGGAATA